>CAMZMU010000081.1:23495054-24216560 GCA_947311845.1 Poa pratensis | reverse complement strand
AGAAGACCGTGGCGGGTACATCTGCGGATGCCACCACACTGAAGAAGGGCAGCGGGGATTGGGCAAGGTCCACCATCAAGGACGCCCATTTGCTAAGCTCCGCGAGCAGGGTATCTGCCACCCGCGGAAACAGCTCGCCGTCCGTTGCACCGTCGCCCAAGGAGGGTGTTCCCAAACATGCGCCAACGAGCGTGTATGTTTTGCGGAGTTTTGAGTCCAGGGCTTCTCGCTTCCCCTCCACGACTTTGTGCGTGGTCTTCTTTTTGCTTACGGGGTGAGATCCATGATCTCACCCCGAACGGGTTTTGAATAATTGGTGTTTCATCACGCTGTGCGAGTGCTTCCTCGCGTCACCCCCAGCTGGGCGCTATGAAAGCCATCTTTATGGTGCGGCCGACAGAGGAGGTGGCCCCTACCCCGTTGGCGGCTGTGGAATTCGGTGCGAAGCGACACCCGCTACTTCCGCCTGAAGACCGTCGACTCCGCCCAAGGCAGGGAAGGGGTGGTTTTATGCGACTGTCGAGCAAGATGGAATCGCGCCTTCTCGACCGCAGCTTTTGCCAAGACCAAGGCGTGGGACCACCAGCTCTCAGCCGAAGAAATGGAGGAGGCAAGCCCTTTGCTGGCTCAGATCGGGGCATGCTGACAAGTCACAGCTTCCACCTAATCGCCACCTTTGTGAAGAGACGGGTGTGGCCCATCCGTGCCCGAGCGCACCGATGTGGGAGTATGAAGGCGGGGTGACATCATCCGAATTGAACCCAGAGGAGCTGTCAAGGAGTGAGCTGCTGACGTATGTGCGGCACATCACCAATCTGACGGCAGCCGACACTTGCAACGTCGACTGCCCTGTTAAACCATATGGGTTGGAGAACCCTTTGCTTGAGGTATGTATGTGTTATAGCCTGCTTGCAATGATGAGTTTGCCACTCATATGTTCTGCGATATGCGATTTTTGATTCTGACTTTGCAATTTGTGATGTATGCTATGCAGGGTCACTCGACTGCTGCCTCCTTCCTCCTCTGCCTGAAAATGGCGAGACTGAAGAAACTCAGGTACAGGTGGTGGACCCGAAAGGGGATCAGTCGCCCATCCCTTCTGCCACCACTTCAAATGTGGAGGAGGTCGAGGAGGAAGCAGCAGAAGAGGTCCAATCTGAAGACAAGGCCCCGCTGACCAAGAAGTCGATACCGAGCCACCGAAGCGGCGTCGACTGGCCAAGAAGGCGCCTCTGCTGTGTGAGTTCACCCGGGGGCAGGGCTTGGAGGATGACGAGAATCAGGCTCACCACCTGTTTTCCAAGTCGCTCATTTGTGTGCGTGCTCAACGAGCTCAACTCTTCCTCTTCGGTCGAGTGGTACCCCAGCTTTGGAGGCCCAATTTTTGGCGACTCCGAAGATGAGGAGGATGAGGAACACAGGTGTGTGATTGTTGATATGATATGAGAATTTGTGCTGTCACATATTTGTGCTGACCGTCTTTTTGCTTTGTTGTGTTACTCACAGCGCTGAAAACAATCAGCCTGGGACTCCTCCAGTCGAGAATGTTCCAACCCTGGAGCACTCGAATTATGCAACCGACTGGAAACGAGGCTGCCCAGCCAATGGCCACTGATGCTGTCGTTGAGACAGCCAAGGCGGCAACTCAGATGTCGGGACTCAGTCGCGGCTCCTGAGCCGTGGATGAACCACGTAAGTAGCTTTTTGCTTGACCCCGTTTAGTTGTAGGTCTGTGAGAGTTTGAATTTTTGCTGAATTCGTTTGCTTGCATCCCTTCTACCACACCTTGGCAGATTCCGCCAAGGCTTATGTCCAGGTGGAGCAGGAGAGGGACACCATGCACGCCGAGCTAGAGCGGCTCTTGTCGTGAGTTCTCCTTTTTGCCTTTGCTTGCTAAATTTCTTTTTTGCAATGCCTGACTCTGTCAAGTATGTATGCGATTGGGCGAACCAGGCGAGAAGAAGGAGCTGGAGGATACACTCGCGGCGCAGCGCAAGAGTCGAAGAAAGAGCTAGACGCCGCCATGAACTCAGCCGCCACACGCGAGCGAGGGTATGCAGACCAGCCATGGTACTTGCGCAGGCCATGGGAGGTGATATTCTCTTCTCCTTTGATATTACGACGCAGCTGTAGAGTGCCATGAAATGACTTTTGCCCTTTTGTGACTTGTGTAGAAGCTGTTGGTGCACCGGTCTCTGCAGATGCGTCGAGTGGTGATTTCCGCTGGGAACCAGGTTGTGGGTGGCCTAGGCGCCGTATGCACCCAAGCGAAGGACGCACTCGCCAAATCAGCGAGTACACTTGGCGATGTATACAAGTGGTGTTCCCGACTGGAGTATGCCGTCGACGGCGGACGACTTCGCCGACGTGTTTGGCCCCGGACGTCCACCATGGCGGATTTTGCTCGCGCCAACACGGTGCGCGGATCCGAGTCCACCATCAAGCTTATTATGGGACATGGATAGATTGTGACTACGAGGCAACACTGACTGCGTTCCCTCGGAAAGCAGATGGGAAGCCCATTTCTCTGAAGGGGTGAGCGGAGCCGCCGCGCGACTGGCCGAGGTTTTTATGACACCATGAGCGCCGGGCGTCGAGACTGCCACTCGTCTGCTTAGGAAATCGAATTTATTAGGTTTTAGGGTAGTTGTACCCTTTTGTTTTTTTATGCCTTGTAATGATACCTTCTGAACTGCGCGAGTCTGCGCTTTGTTTGTGCTACCTTGTTATGCAAAATAGTCTTTTGCTAATGTCTTACACTCGAGGAGTTGTATGCTTATGACCTGAGTTTTGCTTCTGACACAAACTTTGTGTTTGTGATTATGCTCTTTTGAACAGTCACGAGAAACCTGCTAACTGCGACTAGTTCCTCGCAAGTCCAATCACCACCCGATCCCAGGGTCAAGTGGTAAATGATGCCAAGGTGATGGAGTTTATGAAGGCCAAATTTGTGAGAATGGAGCAAGATCTGAAGGCCGCCCAGGCTGAGCTGAATCGATTGAGGGCGAGACCCGCGCTGTCCACCCAACGCGAGGATTATGTGCTTGGCGAAATGGGCTTGTGAACAGGCAACTCGAATGATGAGTATGATCTTTGCCTTGTTTACATTCGTGTGGCTATTCTAACTAGTATTATTTTGCAGGCTTTGTTGACAATTTCCAAGCGGAAGAGGCTCACGTTGAAGAGCGTTTGAGAGTGCAGTTGACCACCCCACGACTGGGCGTCAACACTTTTGGCTTCATAGGTACCATGCCCGCATACTTGCCACCTTGAAGGATCGCGCCTGGCGAAGTGCCGAACTGCTGGAGTTATGCGGGCGGCGTTTATTCGCCTGAACGAGACTCTTTTTTCCTGCGGGGCCACAACCACAAGGGATCCGTGCTTTGTTGAACATCTTCTGTCAAACAAAATCCCATTCGAGAGTTGCTTTCTCAGAGACTTGTGATTGGAGCCAACCTGCAATGGCGTATGTGCGTAGTCGAAGCAAACTTTGGTGTTGCGGCACCCGCAATCGGAGTGACCCTAGACCAGGGAGATCTGGACGACACCATTAGTGCTGCAGAGACGCTGATTGAGCGCACTCACGCCCAGCTTTGTGGCCCGAGCTGCCCATAAAGGAGGAGCCCGAGGAGTAGAATAAATTGCGAGTACAATTTGACTCTTTGTAGATGAATATTTGATTGTATATCTTGATTTTTTGCCCAGCCCCGAGCCATTTGAGTGGGGTTTATGAGGTATGTGTTGATTGTGAAGCAACAACTGTGCAGCCCCCGAGTATTCGAGTGCGACTGCATAGTTTTTGTTGTCTTCGTTGGATCCTTGATACGCAGCCCCCGAGCATTCGGGTGCGGCTAAGCATTGTGTTTCGCCAAGAGCGAGAGCTCATTGATCGATAACACAGCCCCCGAGGTTTCGGTGCGGTTAAGGTATGAATTATGCGGGTGTAGTAACCACAAAGAAGTCGAAGGAACATTGATTTTATTCTCTTTTGAATGTAGGCTGCAGGCCGCCTCATTAAAAACCTTCCAGTCCCCTTAGGTACCCTGGTAAGGAAAAGAGCGCGTCTGAAACCTGTAGCCATCCGACATATAGCTATTACATTGTATGACTGTGAGCACTTTATGCGTAGAAACGGCGCAGGTGCGTAACGTTCCAGGGATTATGAGAAAGTTCTCTGTCTTCAGCGTTCTTCAGTCGATATGTGCCTCCACCAAGGACCTCCGTGATGACGAAGGGACCCTCCCATGGGAAAGCGAGCTTGTGCACTTCTTTTGCTTCAGTCGAAGAACCAGGTCGCCAACGGCGAAGCACCTGGTGCGCAGTCGACGGCTGTGGTAGTTGCGAAGGTCCTACTGGTAAACAGCTATGCGGGCCAAGGTCGTGTCGCGCCTCATCGAGCAAGTCGACTGCGTCTTCGAGTGATTCTTCCGCATCTTCTTCATTGTATGCTTCAACTCGTGGCGCATTGAACCTTACATCTGATGGCAGCAATTGCCTTTGCACCATAGACCATGAAGAATGGGGTGAACTGCGTAGAAGTGTTGTTGGGGATATGCCTACTAGGGGTATCACCAGCATGGATCAATCCGGCTAGTCCAGGGTGGCCCGCAGTGGTGGTGAAGGCTTTGCCTACCGGGCGGCCCAGATAGCTGACGACCAAGGAAGGCGGATGCCGGCAAGGAGGAGGCCCAAGACTGAAGCCCATGAAGCCACCAAGACCAAGATGGAAGGCGGCATACTTGCCGGCTAGGTTTAGGACTCCGTATACTTGCTGGATACGTAATCACCTTGTAACCCTAGGTCCAGCCGCCTATATAAGCTGGACCTCGGGACGCCTTTAGGGCAACATCTATTCTTCATACACCAACTCATTGTAACCTGTTCACGGCGATATTGCCTTATAGTGAGTTATAGCAGCACGTAGGGCACCGCCACCGCCGTGGTGCCTGAAGCTGGGTAAACCGCCGTGTACAATCCCGACCTTGACGACGTCCACCTTCTTGCCCTACGTTCACCCTCGGCTAGCAGGACCCCGTCTCCTATCCAAGATGCCGATACGACGACAGTTGGCGCCCACCGTGGGGCCTAAGGCGTCACGTTCCAGGCGGGAACTCTTGGCGGCATCGGCGAAACAATCGCCGTCGGCCGCGCTGTTCGCTACGGCGACAACCACTACATCAGCTGCGACGAGTCCTACATCCCCGCAGACGACTACATTGTCGGATGCGGAGTTGTGCCGTTTGGCGGCGTCGATGTGTTCATCGGCTACACTTCTGAGGCGTATGGGTTGCCGCGAATTTATTCGCCATCCCACCCCCCTACAATCAAGACGGATCTGAGTTTGCCTCCTCTGAGGAGTCCGCAGATTCAGATCTACACTTTGTCGGCATGACGGGACTGGGATCAGACTCCCAGCCCAACAGTCAAGATCCCGAATCTATTCTTCCTGCACTCCAGGATGATGCGATGTCGGATGCCGGATCCAGATCTACCGTTCACGTCAACGTAGATTCTGATTCCGAAGAAGATTCTGCCAGCATGTTCGAGCAACGGGTCAAGCAGTGTTTTGTTACACCTGATCCTCCGCCATCTGAGGCGGCTACGGGCTCTTCCGTCAACATGCAGCAGGTTTTTGTGGCGGATGTCACCGGCGCAGCTTCAGAGAAGGCGGCAACTGACGCCGCCAACCTGGGGACCCCGGCAACCGATCCACAGTTTCCAGAGCCTCCTGGGGCTCCAAAGAAGAAAATTCTGGAGAAGGGCGAGCCCAGCAAGATAGGAAGCATGGCGGCTCTGGCGGAAGTTCTTCACACGCCGGTAAACGACAAAACCAATCCGGCTGATTTGGAGAAACTTCGGAACACCTTGGTGGAGCAAACTGAGTACCTCAAAAGCAAGCAAGCAGAGGTCCAGAGCCTCCTCGACGAAGCCAAGGAGGAAAACGCCAAGATAACTGCCAAGTGCGACCCCAAGCAATCTTTTCACCACCACCCCATTGCCCAAGCCGGCAGGACAAGTGGCGGAGAAGAAAGGTAGGAAAGGCAGGGATCATGACACCTTCAAATCCCCTGCCCAAAAGCTTGGTTTCGAGTGGGCTACAGCGCCGCAGCGTAAGGACAAGAACGGGGACGTCATCCTCGCAACCCTGTCCTCAACACTGCAGCCGCCTTGGACATCCTCAACAATGATGACTATGACAAGGACGAGAAGATCTACTACGCATCGATCCTTGCTCACAAAGCTCTAGAGCAGCAGGCCCGTGCTGATTCTCGCGCCGACATGGCGGACGCAAGGGGAGGAAAGTTGGAATCAAAATCCAACGCTTGCAAAGCTGCGGCCGGTGGCAACCCAGAAGATCCGTCCGGCTCCAGTAGCCACGGAAAAGGGAAGGACAAGGAGAAAGACCCACGCAAATCACCACCTCCAAGAGGCAGCGTGATGAGGCATCCAGGACCGGCAACAGGCGCAAGGCCTCACCTCCACCGCCTAGGCGGGATGAAGGCGGAAGCAGGGGCAGCAAGCAGCCGCCAAGGAGTGGCGGCAACCGCGACGATGCCCCGCCGCCAAGAAGAAGCAGGGACCGCACACAGTCCCCACCACCAGTGCCCAGGCACGAAGGCGGAAGCCGGGGACACAACAATGAGCCTAGGCACAGCCGGGCAGCGCAGGACGAGCCCATGCATAGATCTGGCAAACAGCTCAGTCCGCAAGACGCGAGACATCGTCTCAATGACATCAAGGCTGGAAAGCAAGATGCCTATCTAGGACCTGAGTGCTTTGGCCCAGCCATCCGCAACGTTCAAGTACCCAGAGACATGACATCAGTGTCAAAAACTCATCAAAGGTACAATGGAGCGGACAAGCCAAACTCATGGTTGTCGGACTACGCGCTGGCAGTTGAAATTGCGGAGGCAATGGCCTCGTCGCTGCACGCTTCCTTCCCCTCATGCTGGAGGGGACAGCCCGAAGCTGGATCGAAAACTTGCCGGAGAAAAGCATTCATAGCTGGCATGACATGGAAAAGGTGTTCACGCAGCACTTCCAAGGCACGTACAAGCGACCCAATACATACACAGATTTGGTTCGTTGCGTGCAAAAGCCAGATGAAACAGCTACAAGCTTCTTGGCAAGGTGGATTCAAACAAAGGCAAGCTGCGAGAACGTAGACGACAATCAAGCAATCCATGCCTTCACCACGGGCCTCCTGAAGGGCTCAAGTCTCAGACATAAGCTCGTACGCATGCAAGTCAAGGATCTCGGAGTCATGCTCGAAGTAGCAGCCATGTACGCACAGGCGGATGATGATGCACGCGATGGAGATGGCGCACATGATATGGCGCCAAACAGGCGAGCAAGTCACAAACGCAAGGCTCCCCAGGATGACAAAGCCGGACCATCAAACGAGGTCGCCGCCGCCTTCGAAGGCAAAGGCGGCAACCGCAAGTGGAAAGGAAAGGGTAAAGATGGCGGCTCCAGCAAGCAGCGCCTGACGTATGATCAGGCGAAAGCCTTGCCTGCCCAATCCACGCGTCCTTAGGCAAAGTCAACCACACATTAGGGGAATGCCGGTTCATGGAGGACTTCAAGAAGGACCCCGAGGTTGGCTGGAAATCAAAAAAGAGCAAAAAGGCTGAGAAGACAAAGAAGGAAGACGATGATGGGGCATGTCCATGTCGAGGATGAGGAACCCAAGCTGATGCGCAAAGAAAGGAAATATCCCAAGGTACATGGCCAATTGGTGTGCTTCCTGGGCACTCCTTCGGCAAAAGAAGAAAAGGCGGAGATGCGCGAGCTAAACGCCACAGTACCAGACGTTCCCCAGTATCTAGACTGGTCAGAGGAGCCAATAACTTGGGATAGAGATGATCATCCAGATCACGTTCCTCACCCCGGCAAATACGCCCTTGTCGTCGACCCAATTGTCGATAACTTCAGGCTCACCAAGGTGTTGATGGATGGCGGCAGCAGCCTCAACATCATCTACGCGGACACTCTGAAGCGCATGAACTTGTCGGAAAGCCAGCTTGACTATAGCAAGTCAAGTTTCATGGCATTGTTCCGGGAAAGCAAGCCAAGTCAATGGGAAGCATCAGATTGGAGGTTACTTTTGGGCCTGAGACAAACTACCGCTCGGAGTATCTCAGGTTCGAAGTAGTCCCCTTCAAAAGTGCCTACCACGCCATTTTTGGACGGCCAGCTTTCGCCAAATTCATGGCTCGCCCGTGTTACATATACAGCAAGCTGAAGATGCCGGGACCCAATGGTACAATTACCATCAGTGGCAACTTCAAGAAAGCAAAGGAGTGTGAGCGTGGCAATGCCGCCTTCGCTGAGGCAGTCCTCCACGCAGAGGAGTTAGCCATGTTGAAGAAAGAGCTCGATACATCACAGTTGCCGGAGCATGTAAAGACCGCTGAGCAAAAGAACACTTTCAAGGCGTCCGAAGACACAAAGAAGGCGGATCTGGTCCCAGGTGACAGCTCCAAGCAAGTCACCATAGGGGCTGGCTTGGACGACAAATAGGAAAGCGCGCTCGTCAGGTTCCTCCGTGAGAATCAGGACATCTTTGCATGGTCATCAGCGACATGCCAGGTGTCCCGAGGGAACTTGCCGAGCACTCTCTTAACGTCTACGAAGGAGCCAAACCAGTGAAGCAAGGAATAAGACGCTACGGTGAGAAGAAGCGGACAGCAATAGGGAAGGAGATCATCAAGTTGCAAGAAGCCAAGTTCATTAGGGAGGTAGTACACACTGATTGGTTGGCAAATCCTGTAATGGTTCCAAAACCTAATAAGGAAATGAGAATGTGCATTGATTATACCGGTTTGAACAAGTGCTGTCCTAAGGACCACTTTGCTTTGCCTCGTATAGATCAGGTCATAGACTCCACAGCCGGCTCCGAGCTGCTGTGCTTTTTGGATGCGTACTCCGGGTACCACCAAATCAAAATGCGAGAATCCGACCAAATCAAAACAGCGTTCACTACCCCTATGGGACCTTCTGCTACATCACGATGCCCTTCGGTCTAAAAAATGCCGGCGCAACGTATCAGCGGTGTATGCAAAGATGCCTTCACGAGCAAATTGGCCGCAATGTTCACGTCTATGTTGACGACATTGCCGTCATGTCAAGAAAGAAGGCAGATTTGCTTGACGATTTGAGAGAAACCTTTGATAGCCTCCGGGTATAGGATGAAACTCAACCCGAAAAAATGCGTCTTCGGGGTTCCTGCCGGCAAATTGCTTGGCTTTATCGTTTCCGAACGAGGGATAGAAGTGAATCCAGAAAAAATCAAAGCGATCCTCAACATATCCAGGCCCAAGGACCTGAAGGACGTGCAGCGACTTGCCGGCTCGGCGGCTGCCGTCAGTCGTTTCATTAGCCGTCTTGGTGAGAAGGCACTGCCTCTCTACCGGCTTCTGAAGAAATCCGACAACTTCGAGTGGACAGACGAAGCAGACGCCGCCTTGCAGCAACTCAAGGACGCGTTAACGTCTGCTCCAATTTTGGCAGCTCCTCGTTCGCAGGAACCAATGCTGCTCTATATTGCCGCAACTAACTTGGTTGTTAGCGTGGTACTGGTTGTGGAACGCAAGACGGAAATTTCAGACTTGCCGGAACAACGTCCGGTTTACTTCATCAGTGAAGTATTTTCCGCCTCAAAACAGCGTTATCCGCATTACCAGAAATTGGTCTACGGTGTTTTTACGCCGCCAGGAAGTTAAGGCACTTTCCAGGAACATTCAATAACGTGGTGAGCAAGGCACCTCTGGGGGATATCATCAATAATACAGATGCAACAGGCCGCGTTGCCAAATGGGGCATTGAACTTGCCGCCTTCGACATCTGTATAAGCCCAGAACGGCCATTAAGTCTCAAGCCTTAGCAGATTTGTAGCTGATTGGACGGAGGCCATGGACGAAGTACCTCTCCCTGAAGATGCATACTGGATCATGCACTTTGATGGATCAAAAATGCTCAGGGCTCGGGGGCTGGCATTGTTTTAAGAAACCCTCAAGGAGACAAGCTTAGTTATGTGTTACAAATTCACTTCAAGGCAACTAATAATGTTGCTGAATACGAAGCTCTCCTTCATGGTTTACACATTGCCAAGGAACTTGGCGTCCAGCGTGTCCTCTGCTACGGAGATTCAGATTTGGTGGCGCAACAGATACGTGGTACTTGGGACACAAAGAGCGAAACAATGGCGGCATATCGAGCTACCGTTGACGAATTCGCCAAGTGTTTTCTAGGCTACGAGGTCCGCCACATCCCAAGAGCTCAAAATGAGGCGGCAGATACACTTGCCAGAATGGGGTCTGAACGCAAAAAGGTACCAAAAGATGTTTTCCTGGAACACCTACACAAGCCGTCAATTAAAGGAGCAGACCTCCTTGACCCAGAATCGGCAGAACCAGTTGATAGTGCTAGCTATGCCGTCTACTTGGTAAAGCCGGATTGGACGACGCCATATTTGGACTTCCTGATCAATCAGGAGTTACCGGATGATGAGGTTTTGAAAAGGCAAATAATAAGAAGAGCCAAGGCATTTACAATAATCAAAGGTGAATTGTACAAGCGTAGCACCACTGGTGTTTACCAACGCTGCATTTCGCCCGAAGAAGGCAGAGAACTGTTGGATGAGATACATGCCGGCGTATGTGGACATCATGCTTCCTCACGCGCCCTTGTTTCAAAAGCCTTCCGACAAGGTTTCTATTGGTTGACAGCCAAGCAAGATGCAGAAGACATTGTTAAAAGTGCAGGGGCTGCCAACTTTATGCCAGACAATCACACATGCCGGCTCAAGAGCTTAAAACAATACCCATCACATGGCCTTTCGCAGTCTGGGGCTTGGACATGGTTGGTCCGTTTAAAACGGCGCCTGGTGGCTACACACATTTACTTGTGGCTGTAGACAAGTTCACCAAATGGGTTGAAGCTAAGCCTATCAAAAAGCTAGACGGCGCCACAGCCGCAAACTTTCTGTGGGGAATAATCTCTCGGTTCGGGGTGCCTCATAGCATTATCACCGACAATGGCACTAACTTGTCGCAAGGCGAAGTCGAGGAATACTGTTATAAGCATGGTATCCGCCTAGATCTAGCCTCGTAGCGCATCCGCAGCAAACGGTCAAGTAGAGCGTACAAATGGTTTAGTTCTACAAGGAATCAAACCACGTCTCGAAGTACCATTGCACAGAGCGGCTGGGGCTTGGGTGGATGAATTGCAGTCTGTCCTTTGGAGTTTACGCACAACTCCAAACAGATCAACCAAGTTTACTCCTTTCTTCTTAGTCTATGGCGCAGAAGCAGTGTTGCCAACCGACATGATGTACGATTCTCCCAGAATCAAGCCTACGTCCAGGAGACGCAGAAGATGCAAGACAGGATGGCCTTGACCTACTTGATGAAGAACGAGATGTTGCCCTTGCGCGATCCGCCATCTATCAGCAAAGTTTGAGGCGTTATCACAGCAGAAGGGTGAGGCAACGAAGTTTTAGAGTGGTGACCTGGTTCTCCGCCTAATCCAAGATAGAAAGGGCTTGCATAAGTTATCCCCGCCTTGGGAAGGACCTTTTGTGGTCAGTAAGGTGTTGCTCAATGGTTCTTATTACTTGGTCGATGCACGAGACGGATACAAGAAGAAGCGAGGTCGCAAGCGCAAAAGGAAGGTTGACGACAAGTACGAAGAAACCAAGCGACCCTGGAACATTGAGCAGCTACGTCCTTTTTACACTTAGCAATTTCCACATTGTAATAAGTACTATATGATTATGAAATAAAAGTCTGTGGTTTGCTCATTCAGTTTTGGGATCATGCCATCTTTTGTCTTTTCTCGCAATCATATATCTGTTGTCATAAAAGTTACCAAACAAAATAAGTTTTGCTCCGTGCTAAGGTCCAAACTTTTTGACATTTGCCGTCTGCCGGCTAAAAACGCAAACAATCTTTGCACCGCCTAATATGCTTATCTGTCTGTTTGTGTGTGGGTCGCCTAGTAGTATGTCGTTGGCACCAACATGCTGGCTTTGGTCTCTGAGTCTAAATTAGTTGGTATTGCACCTGGTTGGCTCAGCTAAAGTAACTAAGATGAGGTTCCGCCAACATATGAAAAAGCTAAACATGCAGGCGAGATACATATTAAGGCGGGCCACTTAAGTAAGCCTACCGCCAAGTGTAGCATAAAAGTTGGCCCATAAATATTTACAACCCAAAATAAAGTTTTATGCGTTAACAGATTAACGCAGTGTTTTGTGCTGCCTTTGCAGGAGGAGTCTAAGGGATTGCCGCCTTGGTAGAGCTGGTGGAGAGATCCTGGGGGCTGACGCCGGCATTCTTGGGGCTGGCTCCGCCATCCTTGGGGCTGCGCTTGTCGGCTCCGGCTTCGCCTTCTTCGCCTCGGAAGCTTCAGGATCCGCCAAGGAGGGATCGGCTACGGCAACATGCGGGTCCGGGTGTTCCTTGTAGAACTTGCGGATGTCAACCATGTTGGCAACCCGGGTCGCATAGCCGCGAACAGACCGCAGCACGTCCTGCATCACGATGGCTTGGTTGTTTTCGTCTTCGGTGGGGAAGTACTCGGTGACTTGATGAATATCAGCCTCCGGGTACCACGCCGCCGTCATTGCCAATGCCAACTTGGCGCCGCCTCGTGCTGCTGAGCGTAGCGTGTGTCGTGTTCAGCTGCCGCCTTCTCCAGCAGGTCCGGCAGAGCATCGAAGATGACGGGATCGCCGTCTTCCCCAGGGTAGAACTTGGCGGCAAATGCTTTGCCTGCGCCGACAATCTGGTTGACGATTTCGCCAACTTTCAAGATTCGGGCAAGGCGCGGCGTTGTAGCCAGGTCATCTCCCAAGCTAGCCGGCACTGCACAAACACAAAGTTACACACTGCAGCTTCAAGTTTCAAGAAAGCAAGGTGACAAAATGAAGGATTGGAGACATACCCAAGACATGGTCGTGGATGGCGTTGACCTCATCCAGATGGTTCTCAAGCGTTTCTTGGCTAGCTGGACCGCCTTTGACAGTTGGTCCTGCTGCTCCTTGGCGTTCTTGTTCACCTGGTCAAGGTTGTTGCTCATGGCCTCAAGTTGTCCAGTCAACTTGCTAACTTCGGCAGCATGGGCCAACGCACGCTCATCCAGCTCCTTGGCGTGATCCGCCTTCAGCTTGGTCACCAGCCCGGCAAGATCTGCAGCTTCGTTCATCAAAGCTTGCATGTCAGTGGAGTTCTTGAGAATATCTTGCGCAGTGTTTAGTAATTCTACAAATAAAAAGAAAAGACGACTAAAATACTTGTCGGAAAAGGAAAAGAAGTCGGACGAAAAGAAGGCAAAGAAAGCTTTGTCACCTTCATCCTTCTTGCGAGCTTCTTCCAAGCTCGCAATTTGGGCGTTCTTCAACTCCACGTCCTGCTGCAGTTCCTGGCATTCCTTGTTTTCTTCTCTTGAGCACGAAATAGCTCAAGATTGGAAGCAAGAACGGCCTGCATGCACGAAAACAACATTATGGTTAGCACTATTTAGTCAACGAGACCACTTTGCCGGCTAAATTTTTCAGCCGCCAAAGTGCTCGGGGGCTGGGACCATAGGCTATTTTACCTCAAGTTGTCCGTGCAGGGTGTCGTGGAGTTCGTCCATGTGCGCGTACCAGTTGCGGGTACCGTCACGCATGGTCTTCAGTGTTTGCCGGGGGTCTTGCAACCCTTTGCCAGATTGGGAGCCAGGATGGGAGGACGATCCGCCTTGTTCGGCCGCCATCTGGTCATCCATCTCCTGCTTCATGGCAATAAATCGAGCGGCATCACTAGCCGAAGCTTCAGCCGTCTTGGAAAAAGTGATGCCGGCAACTGATTTCTTGCCCGCCATCTTCTCCGTAGCCGCCTCTGCGGTACCAGCAGCTGTGTACGTTCCCTGGCATACAACCACGGGAACGCCAACTGTGGGCGTTGTCGGCGCAGCAGCTGAGAGAGCGTGGTGGCTTGCCCCTGCCGGCAGCAATCTTCAAGTTGGAGCGGAGCTTGGGCATGGCAGGCTTGCCTCTGTAAGCAGAAACATGCAAGTTTGTCAGCACAAATATAAAATAGCTAAGTCAGGGAAAGCCAAAGTTTGCTTACCGCTTGAAGGGGACATTCCCCACGGTCTCATCCTCTGCATCGACAGAGGTGGCCGCCTTCTTCCTCTTCTCCAAATCCTTGGTGGAGGAGCTCAGCTTGCGCTTCTTCGATTTGCTGGCACCTGTCGTACCAGTTTGGAGCCAACTTCCTCCCCAAGGTTTGCAGCTGAAAAGGAAACAAGACAATATTAATCCAGTACCTAGTGGGCAAGGATGTTAGTGAAATAACAAAGTAGCTTTGACTTACCGCTGGGGCTGGGTTGTCATGGGTGAACATGGCGACGCCTTCAGCCGCCTTCACCGACAGAGGCTTGATAAGCTCTCTGAGCCGGTATTCCAAGGCATCCTGATCAAGGGTGCTGTTGCCGGCGTCATCCGCCTTGTACTCGCACATCTTCAGTGGGCGATGGCGGAGTGGCATTATCTTCCTCGACACCCAGCAGATGACGGTGTCAACTCCGTCAAGTCGTGGAGCCAACATCGTCTTCGTCAAGAACTCGATCCGCCTAACGGCAATTCGAAGTTCCGCCGCAAGCTGCTGAGCGGCACCTTTGCCGTCCAGCAGGCCTTGTGGGTTGGCGGACCGTTGACGAAGGCGGCATCCCTTGTGTGCTGCCAGGTGTCGGGATGTCCTTGCAGTAGAAGAAAGTGCTGGTCCAGTGCTTCACCGACTCGATGTATGGTATTTTTGGGTACCAGTCGGGTTGGCGGCAGTTGAACGTGACACTACCGCAGGTTGCTAGGTGGCCGCCTGGTATGGTTTGCCGGCGGCACAGGAAGCAGTACTTGAACAGCTCTATGGACGCAGCTATGCCTAAGTACCCTTCGCACAAAGCCTGGAAGCCGGCTAGCACTAGAATACTATTGGGCGCTATGTTGTGTGGCTGCAGCCCATAAAAACTAAGCACCGCCAAGAAGAAGGCGGAAAGCGGCAGAGACATACCGCGAAGGCTGTGCGACGCCAACATGACGCGCTCGCCGTCTTGGGGGTCAGGCACCGCCTCGTCGCCTGGAACCCTCCAGGAGCATTCGTCTTTGGCGGAATGTATCCGCCTTCCTCCAGCTCCTTCAGGTATGCTGACGTCATAACTGACGGCAGCCAGTACCTGGAACCCAGGTCTCCAGCCTCTTCCTCTTCCTCGGCGTCGTCATCTCGTCGGCGGCAGATTCCGCCGCAGCCTCAGAGCTGGTCGCCGCGAGGGATGGGAGGGGAAAGGTTGGAGCGGCGGTTGCAGGCGCCGCCGGAGCTGGGGAAGAAGTAGAAACCCCGCCCGTGGCCACGGTGGCCGGGGGAGGTCATCGATGCGCCTACGGGCACCGCCGCCGCCGCTGGGACAGATCCAGATCCGGCGGGGGTCGCAGAAGCCGCAGCCAGTGCCGCCGTCGCCGCCGCATCCTGCTGAGTGCTCGCCATTTGGGGGAAGGCGCTCGTGCTCGCCGGAGTTGAGTACGGGGAGGAGATGAGCTCGGGAAGGTGAGGAGGCCACGGTGGGTGCGAATGAAGAAGAAGTGCATCGATGTGCCCTTTGGGGTATTTATCCCCACGCGCCAAGATCCGTGCCCGAGATTGGGGGGACGCGAGATTTCCGCCACGTGCCCACGATTTGCACGTCGTGGCAACGGTGTCTGCGGCCCTCGTTCCGATTTCTGTGCGTAGTGGAGAAACCATCATGACGCATGCCCAAGTCCAAACTGTCGTGGACTGCATGGCGTCATCCGTCAACATTTGACGGGTCCAGTCAATTGACAAGACTGGTGCCAGGAAGATTCCTGACAATGGTCAGGCCGTCTTTCCCATGATGGCGGCAAATTGTCCGACTACTTTAGGCGGACCGCCGCTTACTTTCAACTTTGGAATGCTTCAAGCTCTTCAGACGCTTACAAGACAAGGCGGACGTTGCCGACAAAAGAAGACGGCGCCTGAAGAACTCGAACCCTCCCAGGGGCTAATGTTGGGGATATACCTACTAGGGGTATCACCAGCATGGATCAATCCGGCTAGTCCAGGGTGGCCCGCAGTGGTGGTGAAGGCTTTGCCTACCGGGCGGCCCAGATAGCTGACGACCAAGGAAGGCGGATGCCGGCAAGGAGGAGGCCCAAGACTGAAGCCCATGAAGCCACCAAGACCAAGATGGAAGGCGGCATACTTGCCGGCTAGGTTTAGGACTCCGTATACTTGCTGGATACGTAATCACCTTGTAACCCTAGGTCCAGCCGCCTATATAAGCTGGACCTCGGGACGCCTTTAGGGCAATCATATTCTCTCATACATCCAACTCATTGTAACCTGTTCACGGCGATATTGCCTTATAGTGAATTATAGCAGCACGTAGGGCACCGCCACCGCCGTGGTGCCTGAAGCTGGGTAAACCGCCGTGTACAATCCCGACCTTGACGACGTCCACCTTCTTGCCCTACGTTCACCCTCGGCTAGCAGGACCCCGTCTCCTATCCAAGATGCCGATACGATGACAAGTGTTGGGTGTTGTGCGTAGGCTCCATAGCACAGATGGTAGTTCTTCGACCCAAGCACCCGCAGCTCTTTTGAGTGGCACCAGGAGGCGCTTCTTGATCCCACTCGTCACAAGTCCATTGGCCTTTTCGACTTGGCCATTGGATCGTGGATGTGCACGGATGCGTAGTTGAGCGTAATGTCTTGCTCTTTGCAAAAAGTTTTGAATTCCTCAGCCGTGAAGTTTGTGCCATTATCAGTGATGATACTACTTGGGACACCGAATCGGTATATGATGCTCTTTATGAAGTTGACCGCCGTAGTAGCAGTCGAGTTTGTGATGGGGACCGCCTCGATCCACTTTGTGAACTTGTCGACTGCCACCAGTAGGTGAGTATGCCCGCCATGCGATGACTTTTTGAGTGGCCCAACCATATCGAGCCCCCATTGGGCGAAAGGCCAGGCCAGCGGTATGGTCTTCAACGCCGATGCGGGTGCGTGCGGCTTTGTTGCGAATTTCTGGCAGCCGACGCACCTTTTGACTATGTCCTCCGCGTCTTTGAGTGCTGTAGGCCAGTAAAACCCTGCTCGAAAGGCTTTGGCTACGAGTGATCGACTGCTGGCGTGATGCCCACAGGTACCTGCATGAATGTCTCGAAGTATGGCTTGGCCATCTTCGAATGCGATGCATCTTTGGAACATACCTGATATGCTGCGCTTGTATAACTCGCCGTTGATAACGGTGTATGCTTTTGATCTTCGAGTCACGTGTCGGGACTCGGTTATGTCATCTGGTAGCTCGCCGCGGAGTATGTAAGCCAGAAAAGGTTGAGTCCAAGTTGGCTCAATGAGAAGTACCTCGACTGGGGGGTCCTCTGTGTTAGGCGCTTTGCTTTTGGCTGGCGTAGTCGACGGAGGAGGCTCTCGTTTCTCCTTGATAGATCTGTGTTCGATGCGCTCGAGGAAGACACCAGGTGGAATTTGTGCGCCAGTTGAGCCAAGATTGGCTAGCATGTCTGCTTCTTCGTTACTTTCCTTCCTATGTGCCTCAACTCACAGCCATCGAAGCTGCCCTCCAGTGTGTTGTACAGGTCGCGATAAGCGATCATGTTGTCCGCGATTGCGTCGCATGCCTTCATTGTTTGCTGCACCACGAGATTGGAGTCGCCGTAGATCATCAATCGAGTGCACCCAAGTGCTTTTGCCATCCGCATGCCATGGATCAGAGCCTCGTATTCAGCCTCATTATTGGAGGGTAGTTTGAATCCCATCTGCAAAACATAACATAGCTTGTCCCCTTTTGGTGATATGAGGATGACGCCTGTGCCTGCGCCTTCGTGTTTCTTGGACCCATCGAAGTACATGGTCCAGGAATTGGACACGTCTGGTGCTCCAGGTAATTGGGCCTCTATCCACTCGGTTGTGAAGTCGGGTAGGACTTGTGCTTTGATAGCCTTCGGGTGCTCGTACTTGATGTCTCTTGGAGCCAGCTCGATGAGCCATTTTGCGACTCGACCCGTTGCATTGGGGTTTGTGAGGATATCACCGATTGCTGAGTTACTTACCACGGTAATCGGGTGCTCGGTGAAGTAGTGTGTCAACTTCCTTGAGGACATGAATACAGCGTATGCCAGCTTTTGATAGTGCGGGTACCGCTGTTTTGATATGGAGAGAACCTCGCTCAGGTAGTAGACTGGACGTTGTATGCTTTGGATGTGCCCCTCCTCCATGCGTTCGACTACCAGTACGGTGCTCACCACCCTGTTTGTAGCCGAGACATACAGGTAGAGTGGTTCCCGTTCCTTAGGTGCGACGAGGATCGGAGGGCTTGTGAGGATCCGCTTGAGATCTGTGAAGGCTGCTTCAGCTTCTGGCGTCCACTCGAACTTGTCCGCCTTCTTCATCAGTCGATAGAATGGTAGAGCCTTTTCACCCAGTTTGCTGATGAATCGACTGAGCGCTGCTACTCGTCCTGCTAGTTTCTGCACATCGTGAAGCTTTGAAGGCCTTTGCATTGTGAGGATGGCCTGTATTTTCTCCGGGTCTGCTTCGATTCCACGGGCAGAGACTAGGTACCCTAGGAGCTGCCCGGCTGGAACGCCGAACGTGCACTTCTTAGGATTGAGCTTGATATGGAAGCGTTTGAGGTTTGCGAACGTCTCCCTCAAATCGTCGAGTAGTGTGTGTTCTTCCCTTGTGGTAATGACAATGTCATCCACGTAGACCTGGACGTTGCGTCCGATTTGCTTTTTGAGGCAGTCCTGCATCATGCGCTGGTATGTTGCACCCGCGTTTTTGAGCCCAAAGGGCATAGTTGTGTAGCAGTAGACCCCGAGTGGGGTTATGAACGCCGTTTTTTCTTCGTCTTCTTGCTTCATCCTTATCTGGTGATAACCTGAGTAAGCATCCAGAAAGGAGAGTCGTGCGCATCCGGCGGTGGAGTCGACGATCTGGTCGATTCGGGGTAGCGGGAAGTGATCCTTTGGACAGCACTTGTTCAGCGCTGTGAAGTCCACGCACATCCGAAGGATGTCTGTATGCTTCTTCTCTACGAGTACGGGGTTGGCCACCCATTGTGATTTCTTGATTTCCCTAATGAATCCTGCTGCGAGTAACCGGTCGACTTCAGATTCGACTGCGGTTCGCTTTGGGCCGGAGATTCGACGCATCGTTTGCTTGACTGGCTTTGCATCTGGAAACAATTGGAGAGAGTGCTCGGCGAATTCCCTGGGAATACCTGGCATGTCGGCTGGACACCACGCAAATATTTCCCAGTTCTCACGGAGGAATTCGACGAGCGCGCCTTCCTATGCGATAGGCAGGCTCGAAGATACGTTGACTGTCTTGGACGGATCGGTCGGGTGCACCTGATGCGACCTTGTGTCATTTGTAGCATTGAAGGATCTGTCGACTGCCAACTTCTTATGCTCCGGAAGGAGTGTGCGGTCGTTGGAAATCGCCAAGTCGGCGAGTGATTCTTCCACCCCGAACATCTCGGAGATTTTGCTGAACTCGCGGTCGCAAGCATCGGACCTTTGAAAGTTTCCACGGACAGTAATGACTCCCTTTGGTCCTGGCATCTTCAGCGTGAGGTACGGTAGTGTGGCACCGCCATGAATCGAGCAAACGTCGGGCGACCAAGAATAGCATGGTATTGTGATTTCCAGTCGACGACCTCGAACTCAATCGACTCTGTCCTGAAGTGGCTTTTGTCCCCGAACGTAACGTCGAGTTGTATGGTGCCTTCTGGGCTAATTGCTTTGCCAGGAACAATACCGTGGAAGGTATTTGAAGATTTTGGGAGGTTTTCGACTGACCTGTTCATTTTGCGGAGCGTGTCCGCGAAGATGATGTTTATGCCGCTGCCTCCATCCATGAAGACCTTGGTCATGGCGTAGCCTCCTATTTGCGCGTCGAGTACCAGAGCCGCGTGCCCTGGTCGAACTACAGCTGGGGGATGATCCTCTCGACTGAAGCTTATGATGGTTTCCGATCCCTTCAGAAATTCGGGCACGGCAGGAGGTGCCATGACAGCCATGTTCTCTTGTCGAGTGATTAGCTTTTGCTGCCTGTTGGAGGAGCGACCCTTTTGTATCATGTACATCTGCCCGTGGGGCTGTGGATATTGATCATCTTCCGCCCGTAGTACGGGTTGTATGGCACCTGCGAGGTTTGCGCCTGGAGCAGGCTGTGGTGGTGGTTGCGGTGGCGGCTGTGGCGCCATGAGAGCGGGCACAGCGTTCGGCTGTGGTGCGGGTGCAGGCGTGGGCTGAGCAGGTGCTGGGCCGTACCTTTTGAGTCGTATCATGTAGTCAGTCGCCATTTGGTCGAATTCCCTGCAGTTCCTTAGGGTGTGATTGGAGCGTAGTTTTCCGTCGTCCCCCTTGAAGAGGTGGAATCTGCACCAGTCGTCCATCTTTTCCTCGAATGACCGCTCAGGTTTTGCGTCGCTGCGTTTGCGCCATTCTTGCCTTTTGTAGCTGTCGCTCCGCTGCTCGCGATCTTGACTGTCCCATCGATCATCCGAGCGTTGATTGCTTCTATCTTGGTCTTCCCGGGGTTGTGTGTATCCAGCCGCCATGAACTCGGGTCTGTTATCATCGTAAGGACATTTGGAATGTTTGCGCCTGCGATCTTCTCTGTATGAATCTCTGCGGCCTGACTGCCGCTTTCGTAGTTGTTGCGTGGTGGGGAAGCACGGGATCTGCGTACAGAATCCTCTCCATCTGCCCACTCAGTCGCAACTTTGATGAGGTCAGCCAGGGAGGTTGGCTTTTCATGACCAGTGCCTCTTTGAAGTCCTTCCTGGCGAGACCTTGTATGAAGGCATCCATGGCCCTGTCTTCTGACACTTTGCCAACCGAATTGCGTATTTCGGTCCACCGCCGTATGTATAATCTCAACGACTCGTCTGATCGTTGAGTGCATGCCCTTAATTCTTCGAATGTCTTCGGGCGCTCACATAGAGGCTCGAAGTTTTTGATGAAGTCTCTGCGGAAATCGTCCCACGAGTCGTATGATGATGGAGGGAGCGCCTTGAGCCAGTCGCGGGCGGTTCCTTCGAGCATGAGTCGTATGTACTGCATCGCCGTGGTGTTCATGCCACGCTGGCATGCCACGGCGAGTCTGTAATCTTCTAGCCACCTGGAAGGTTCTTGGCGACCGTTGTACTTGGGTTGTTCGCCTGTCAACTTGAACCCTTTGGGCATCCGCGTCCCACGGATGCGTCGAGTGAAGCACAATGCTCCGCATGGCTCTGGTTCATGATCAAAGTATGAATCGCTGCTATAGGATCTTCGAGATCTGCTTCTGCTGGACCTGTGCCGGCGCGTGCTTCTCCTTCCTTCATCTGAGTGGTGGCGTGTCGTGAGTCGACTATGTCGCGATCGCGATTCCTTGCTGGAGTTTTGTCTTCTGGCTGTATAGCCTGTGCCGCTAGAGCTAGCGATTTGAGTTGTTGGTGATGCAGGGCTGCGTTAGGGTCATTCGCCGGAGGTTGCATTGCCTTGAGGTAAGCACCTACGGAGAATAATGCACCCGCATCAGTTTTGGGCACTGGGATTCCGTTAGCGTCCTCTGTCATGAACGACAGGTTACGGGTGATTGCTACCCTTTCATGTTCTGGAAGGCTTGCCAACCGCGACCTAGGTCGTGGGGTTGGTTGCATTGTGGACCCGAGGGATTGCTCCCTTCTTCGGGCACTCGAGAGGCTGGCTTGCCTTTTGCGCTCTTCGAGCATCGCTCGGTAGTTTTGCAGTCGAATTGACTCCTGCCAGTTGAAGTACTGGAAGGTCAACATCTCCTCTGGGGTGGAATTTGGTGGCATCATTGTGCACTCCTTTATGACTTTATCTGCTTTTGCTGCCATCTCCTCCGTGATTGTCAAGGTTGTGACCCCATCCGGCATGGTTACCGTGCATGGGAATTGTGCAGGCCTGCGAGCGGCTGCGTCTGCGGATGATTCTGCGGAGAAGGCCACGTAGACCTGATGGGGCGTGACCCATGGACAGGTGTATGTGTTGTCGATTCCAGTCATGGACTCGACATCGCCGTCGAGGCTCATGTCAGAGCCAGTATGTTCATCGAGTAGATCTTCGAGGTGAATCTCGTTGTCGATGTGCTCATCGCCTATACTCATCTCGGTGTTGGCGAAACCATTATGGATTTCTGAGTCGAGGTTGGTGTTGGTGAAGATCTCCAAGTCGACGTTGGTGTCGTTATGAATCACGGGCTCGTAGAAGTCATCGAGGGAGATCCCGCAGTCGAAACTCTCGTCGAGTGGTAGGTTGAAGTCGACGTTGCTTGTGCGGTATGATGATTCTGCCTCCTCGCCTTGGAGTTCCGTCATCATGAACCTGTCGATCTCGCCGGTCGACATGGTTGTTGCGGGCAAGCAGGCTTCAGGAATTGACGACGGGGCGAGCGCAGTCGACGGAGCCTCGAGTGCGCCCAGCACCAGTTGTTGCGGATCTGTCGAGTCCTCGTGCCAAGATTGTTTACGAAAAAATTGAATGCTCCAACAGTTAAACTCAAACCTGATTCAAGGCCAGAAAACGCCTCCTGAAGCTCCGGCGAGTGCGGATTGAAATTCATTGGAAGAGCAGATGCGCTTTTTGCAGGTGAAGCGGGTAGGCTGCCGCTTTTCGAGTAGATCGGCGAGTCACCGTGTGTCGCCTGGCGAGTTGCTGTTTGCTGACATGGCCGGCGAGTTGCCGTTTGCAGATGAGATCGGCGAGTTGCCGTTTACTGGTGTGATCGGCGATTTGCCGTTTGTTGTTGGGACCGGCGAAACTTCGAGTCCAGCGCTATTCTTTCCCACAGACGGCGCCACTTGACGAGGGGTAGACTCATCAAGACCCATGGTTAAGGTCCCTAGGTTATGAATATGGGGGAGAGAACGTGGTAGAGCTGGAAGTATCGTCGGCTGACAAGCAGGGCAAAGATTTTACCCAGGTTCAGGGCCCTCGTGTGGAGGTAACACCCCTACGTCCTGCCTGTCTGTTATTGCTTTGTGAATATGATGGTTACAAGGGTCCCGGCGAGATGTCGATCTCGCTAGGGTTTTGGTGGCTCTGAAAGTACGTGTCCTGGTTCGATGGCTCTCCCAGTCCTTAAATAGTAGGCTGGGTCTCGGGTGTTCGTAACCGACTCGATTTACAAGTAAAGAAACTCTAAACCGACTATGGCTTCGCCAGCTTGGAGGATACTCCATCTTGTTGGGCCTCCCTTCATGGGCTTCGTGTAGGCTCTGATAGTTGGGCCTAGTCGATACGTGCACTGGGTACCCTCACGGTAGGGTACCCAATAGGCATACCATGTCAGACGTGTGCACTAAGCGAAGTCGAGTGGACTGTCTGTACGTCCGCAGATATGCGTTGAAATCATCTGGCAGAAATGGCTCATCCCCGGGCCATACATTAGCCGTCGCGTTCGCCCATTCAGCTATGTACGGATGAAGTACTTGTAGCCAAGATGCCAGAGATCTATTTCCTTGTCGCGACAATCTAAAACATGTAGGCATAGTGTAATTAGAAAAGTATATTCCAAATTCCTTTGTGTAAACACAGTTGATTAAAAACATACCTGTGGATGTGCGAAGGAAGGGCTGGAACTCTAGCGGGAGGCTCCGGCAATTGTCGCTTACCAAACTATCTCATGACACGTTGTTGGGCCATCTCCTCCACCGTGACATAAAAAACAATGCGGGCTCGAGTGAACCAGTAGTTTTCATCCCTCCGGCACAAGCTAGAAATCCCGCCGG
This sequence comes from Poa pratensis, assembly GCA_947311845.1. NCBI lineage: Eukaryota > Viridiplantae > Streptophyta > Magnoliopsida > Poales > Poaceae > Poa > Poa pratensis. Next base: position 24,192,731 of record CAMZMU010000081.1, on the reverse strand, counting down.
GGTATCTCGTCTGCACCCTGTCAGGGCGGTACGGCTCCCATATAACCTGATTGTCTTGCAATTGATCAAACTGCATCGTGAATGATTCGTAGCAGTTTTTAACCTGCTGGCCCGCGTACCGTCTCTGCAAATAGATAAACTAGTTACTACCCTGTCAGGACTGTACCGAAATAAGAAGTTTGAAAAATTAAATGATGTGCAAGTTTACCTCTCTACGCGCCCACATAGTACCAATAGTAGGCAAAGCGACTAGGTTTGCCTCAATGAGCCTGTACTCCCAGGGTGTAAGAGCGTCGACGTCAGGCCTACCGATGGGGAACCTCTCCCAGGATCATAACTGCAACAGTAGTGGACAGCCAAGAATCGAAGCGGCATCCTTATTCTTCGTGCACGCCGAACACATAGCTCGGTACGTGGCGGCTAAGACAGCTGACCCAAAACTCTGTGGCACTATGTCCTCAACGTGATGTGCCTCCGCAATCTCTCGCGCCATATTGATGAAGCGCGCACTAATAGTGTCGACGTGGGAGTCAATGAACATCACCTTGCCGAACAGCCACATCAGGTATGCCTCCAGAGTTCTAGTAATCTGTTGTTCAGTCAAGGCGGCATCAGGGTATCCTAGAACTCCAATCTGCATTGATCATACAAAACGAACCGAGTAAGTACAAGTTGTTGATAAAAATAAAACTCATACTTCTAACAGTCTTACCTGAAACTTGCTCAACTATGAAACCCGAGGACCGTGTCGCTGGTACGACAAGGGTGGGTTATCGGATGTATCCCTGTGAAACGTGCCTGCATTTCTTCACGCCAATTAGCTGGAGCCTCTAAAGGACCTACGACCGCGCCCGCCAGTGGGAGACCAACATATATGACACATCCTGAAGAGTCGGTGGCATCTCTGCGCACGGGAAGTGAAAAGTGTGGGTCTCGGGCCTCCATCGATCAACTAAGCAGCAGAGCAGTGACCTGTCTGGGTTGATGCGTCGAGATGCATCAACCTGCACATCAACATCTGGGGCCCCGAGCTGATCTGGTGGAATATGTAGCCACTCCCGCCGAGTCACCTCAACTAGGCGCGCTATAGGTAAGAGACCAGACCAAGATAAACTGCAACAAAATTTTGTATCATAAATTATTTGTCATATCGTAGAGCATTAGAAAACAATCAATATATTCTCTTATACGTACCGATCAACCCAATCAGGGTGTATCATCAAGTTGTATGCTGGACCCCACGTACGCAAGATCTTCGGTACGTTACCATTCTCCCAAATCTTTGCACGATGTTTTCCATCGATCACCCCACTGAGCAACGCATGTGCAGCCATCTGTACAAATTAAACCATACAAATTCACGTATAAATTAAAACATAGTTCAGACACGTTCAAATTAAACCATACAAATTCATGTACAAATTAAAACATATAAATTCACGTACAAATTAAAACATAGTTCAGACACTTACAAATTAAACCATACAAATTCACGTACAAATTAAAACATAGTTCGGACACTTACAAATTAAAACATAGTTCGTACACGTTCAAATTAAAACATAGGGATACACATAGAAATTGAAATGTAGTGCTAGCCACGTTGCCCACGTCCTCGGTTTCCTCGACCACGCACAGGATCAAGAGCAGGTCCTAGGCCGTATTTGGGACAATACTTCTCTCTATGCCCAATAAGATTGCACAACAAGCACCGTCTAGTACATCCACCAGCTTCAGACTCGTCCATATCATTCCGGATGCGACGCGAGTTCCGTCTTCCTCTGTTAGTTCTCATAAGAGCAGGATCCGGATTATATTCTCGTTTCATTTCATCCACCTTGTTGAAGTTGCCAACTACTCTAAATCCTGTCATCTCCCGGTCCAAGTTTCAACCACTGTCTCCTTCATGTAATACGGAGAGACAAAACTGATTGGGTTCATCCCCAACTGGCCAGAAATAGCAAGGACATGAGAACATGGGAGGTGAAGCAGTCTCGGTTTGTTGCACGTGCACTCGCACGTTGGGGGTGCAGTAGCACTAATTATGACCTCATGGGTTTTCAGCTCATTACCCGCACCAAATCTTGAGGTTGGTAAGCGTACCTCATACTCGCTTCTTCATTACCAATACGAATGACCGTGTGCATCCGTGCCTTCTTTATCTTCTTGTCCATGTACTGTCTTATCTTGCGGCAGTAAGGTGTGTTGGGGTAAAACTCAATATGCTCGACGGCTTCACGACGTCTATCTCTGAAATACGTCAATGTTTCGTGCAAAATACCCTCCACCAGTGCAGTCAGTGGCAAACCCCTATTCCCTCTGAGTACAAAATTGTACACCTCAGCTAGGTTGGTAGTCATGATGCCGTACCTTGCTCCATATTGGTCGTGCAACAAAGACCACTTCACGGGAGGCTCCTTCTCTATCCACTCTTCAAATTTTTTGATTCGTTTTCCCTTCTTTCTCTTCATACCAGGAGGGTCAATTCCAGGCAAGTCACACAACCCAACAGGCTCTGAATCTGTCGTATTTGCCGCAGTACCCTGTGTCGCATCACCCTGTGCCGCAGTACCCTGTGTCGCATCACCTGTGCCGCAGCAACCTGCGCCGCAGCAAGTTGTGTAGCTAACGCTTGCGCTTGTGCAGGTTTCCTTTCCTTCACTTGCTGCCCAGTGAATTCAGTCAGTCTTTCCACAGAAACTGGTACTTCCTCTCCTGATTCTGATTGCACAGTCTTTTAAATAGATTCATCAGCCTTTTACTCTTAAAGCATGAGTAAAAGTTAGCGCTGAGATGACGCATACACCAGCGGCTCTGCATGTCAGTCCATGGTGCTGGTTCATCCTCGTCGGGGTGCTGCAGTGCCTTTATAGCCTTAAGCATACCAGCATGCCTGTCATGAAGGATGGACACATTTGGTCGAGTCTTCACAACTGCCATTTTCAATTGCCTGAAGAACCATATCCAGCTCTCATAATTCTCACCCTCGACGAAGGCGAAGGCAATCGGGACGATCTGCCCATTGCCGTCCACACCTATTGCGGTCAGGATCTGCCCCTTGTACTTGCCTGTGAGAAACGTGCCGTCCACGCAGAGCACTGGACGACAATGGGTAAAAGCTTCGATGCAAATAGCGAATGAGAAGAACAGTCGGCCGAATACACCATATTGAGGAAATTCCGGGAACCGTTGTAATTCTACTAAAGCATATGTGCCAGGATTCCTCTCCTTCAATGTGCTAACAAGACGAATAACATTATCATAAGAGTCATAGAAAGACCCAAACCTCTCCTCTAGAACCCTCTGCTTAGCTCTCCAGGCCTTTCCGTACTTAATGGTGGTATTCCATCTTGCCTAAACTGTTCTTATGATGTGCTTTGCTTCCATGTCTTTCTTGCTCACTATCTCGCTGAACAAGAGACGTGCAATGAGAGTTGACGTTAGGTTTGGGTGATTTGTCAGCAAACTATCAATTTCACATGTGTGTGGCACGACGTCTGTCACCACCCACACCACGTTATACTTCGGCAAGTGACCATGCACCCGTGACGGACAACCAATGTCAGCACAACTCATTGTCAAATATCTGCTATTTGACACGTCAGTGTGGAAAACCCTTTGCGTGGACAATGCCCACTGAATCACGGCTTCCCTTAACTGCTGCTTCGTGCTGTACTGAGCCCCGGTTTCAATGTTATTCATGTGGTACTCCCAGGACGATTCATGGATATCAGGCACGACCGTGACGGCAGACTTGTCCTGATTCCAGTAACTGGGAATAGGCACATCTTCATCATTATTATCATCCGGATCATCAGAATCTTCATCAGAATCAATATCTTCTGCGATGCCATCCTCATCTTCCACCAATATCTCAGCCTGTACTGTACCTTCATGCTCATCCGCATCAGCCTCCCCAATTTGGGCAGGTCCTGCTGACAGTGCTGGTTCATAATGAAGAGGAATTTCTGACTGTGATGGTACATAGTCAACATGAATTTGAGCATGTCCTGCTGACGGTGATGGTTCATAATGACCAGCCATTTGGGCACAATGCGAACTAGTTGCTTCACTAGTCTCTCCAGTCTGAACAGCACCACCACCTATTTCTAAATTATTCTGTTTCAGAATAAACGACACTAAGACTTCTGGTTTTATCCCTCGGCATTTGCATGATGCTAGCCAAGAAACCCACTGATTTGTCCGATCAAGCGGCAACAACTCCCAGCGAATATTTCACCGGGATTTGGTCCATACCGACTGAATCCTAACAGTCCAGTAATTAGGATCATACCCAAAATTTACCGTCAAATACCACTGGACAACGCCGATTGTCACTTTGTCTGGCTCTGTCAACTGAATCTCCACATTTTCAAATTCACTAAGATCAACCCCTGACTCAGATGCACGAACTGTACCGGCACCATAGTGCACAACAACATCGACCACTTCCATTACCTAAACAAATTTATTCCATCATTAAATACTCCACAGCGGATATATCTAAATATTACGACCACCGAAAATAAATATGACGAACTCGATAAAATAAAGACTACTCAAAATATACAATACATCTAACCGACAACATATATCTACACTAATCCTGACACATTCACCGACAAACTATATTAACATTTAACCTAAAAATCTAGAGATTAGGGTTTACCCTTGACGCGTGCGTATTTCCCGCTGCCCGGCTTCAATCTAGTACCACCACCGCCGCAACACGCCTCTAGCTTCCCCAACACCGGCACACACCACCACTATCCACCATTGTTGACCACCATTGCCCCACCTCCACACCCCCAAACGCCTCCACGAACAACTATCCCATCAATAGATCGGGGATGCCTCAACCCTCCTCTACTCTATTTTTTGAGTCTGTGGGCTTTTAGGAATTTTTTGGGGCAAGAATCGGTGGTCTTTTTCGATGGAAAACGGAAGAACAGAGAGGAGAAGCAGCAGCTCGAGCGAGAGAAGGAAGAAGGAGGCCGAGCCGGGCGCGTCGGGCTTATCTGCCAGGTTTCGGCACGGACGCTGCCGAAAGCGCTCCTTTCGGCACGGGCGCTGCCAAAAGACGTGGGCCACGCCTGCCGCCTCGCCTGCCGACATGCAGATGGCCAGTTTCGGTATGGGCCATGCCGAAACCCGTTGTTTCGGCACGGGCCGTGACGACAGCGCGCTACAAATCAAAATTCCCCAGAAAGCGTGCTAGATTCCGAATAAAGTTTAAAAAAATATTATTTAAAAAAAATTCCTCTTCGATTCTAAGTATTTTTGTAAGAATTTTAGAGGATAGAAATCCTTTGAAACTTTCTTACGTGGCTAGTAGGATCATGTATTTTCTCTATTTTCCTTTTCTATAATAATTTGCTTTCATCCTTTGAAACTTTTTTACGTGGCTAGTAGAAATCCTTTGGAAAGAATACTTTGCTTTAATTTTTTGGTGGTCAATCAAACTGGTACAAACAAAATCATGTAGAAAAGATCAGAAATGTGCATGACAATATATCCTATACGTGATTTTGAGATCCTGTTAATCAAAGATGACCTAGACTTTGGCCTGGACACTTAAACGATTGATGTCTCAATGATTAACCTAGTATTTTAGAGGATAGAAATCCTTTGAAACTTTCCTACGTGGCTAGTGTGATCATGATTTTTTTCAATTCAACGTTTCATAGAACAAAATGTTCACTCAAACTTTTGGAATGAATATTTTGCTTCTTTTTTTGTGGTCAATCAAACTGGTACAAACAAACTCATGCGGGACAGAAATGTGCATGCCACTATATCGTACGTGATTTTAAGAATCAAAGTGCACTAGACTTTGGCCTACAAAAAGGAGGTAATGTCAAATTGTCAATGCATAAGTCGGTCGGGTGGCATGGAAAATTAAGTAGTCGATCGCTACGCCGTCCATCTAACTCGGTCATGAACTCATGATCCTTAAAAGATTGATCGTCTCAATGAAAATATAGTGTGATATTTTTGGTACATAATGTTATAGGGTTTTTCCCTCGAAACACGGACCGTCGATTCCGCTTATGCACTCATCGTTAGATGTAGAAGAATAACTACCATCAGCGGCCATCCATGAATAATTGTGTGTCTTGTCGAAGCACGTGTTGGGGAATTCCTTTGTATAATATCCGTCATCGATAAAGATGAGAAGTTAATTTATTTGCTTACTATTCAATTACACGTATCAATAGCTTCCTTTCGCACCCTCAATCGGGAGAGCCGACAACCCCTCTTAGCCCACTATCAAGATCTCAACGGTGGCTTCTGATACATCCATAATGTAAGAACATACATTATTTCCTTTGTATAATATCCATCATCGATAAAGATGAGAAGTTAATTTATTTGCTTACTATTCAATTACACGTATCAATAGCTTCCTTTCGCACCCTCAATCGGGAGAGCCGACACCCCCTCTTAGCCCACTATCAGGATCTCAACGGTGGCTTCTGATACATCCATAATGTATCTATGTCTTTTGAAATTTATCATACTAGATGACCCGTTGCGCAACTGCGCAACTGACGGAATTGTTGCCATATGCTAATGAGAATAAAAAGGACTCTTAATTATAAGTTATTCTTAAAATCTACCCTTACAGAATAAAAAGGGAGATTGTCATAGTTACATATTGACACAACTTGAGCAATAATATAATGAGTAATACTTAGATAAGGCATTTGTGATTTAAAAAATATGCGTATTGCTACCATAGGCTAATGAGAATGAAAAGGACTTCACATTATAAGTTATTTATAAAATCACCTCCTTGCAGAAAAAAAGGAGACTGTCGTAATTACATATTGACAAATTACTAAATGATAAATTACTTATTTTTCACGTATAGCTCAGAACAACAGTTATCACTACCCTAGTCTTCCTCTTTTCCGGAGCAGGCCGCCCGATGCTTATCACCGGTGACTTAAAACGCCTCCATCCTTTCTCTGGGTCTGAGCATTCGGTACAGTCCTATCGACGCCTCTTCACCAGGTTCAGCTCCACATAGTCGATATGCTTCTCGACCTGGTTCGCTCCACATAGTCCATGTGTTTCTCGACCTGGTCCGCTAGGCTTTCTTCCTCCTCTCGTTGGTCCTCTGCCACAATCTGCTTGTAGTACTCTATAGCCACCTGCAAAAGACTTGTTGCGCCAACTGGCGCAAATGTCCAAGTTACCGCGAATTTTTGGTGTAAGAAAAACTTTGTAATTAAACTAAAGTTCATGTCCTTGCAAAGCAATATATTCTACACAAGCTACAAATAAAATTTCTTACTGAACCCAGCGTGTATACACCACTCCGTTAATTTAATTCGAGTTGTTCCTGCAATATTTCGTGAAGGGTGTGTTAGGGAGGCACAACTTTTAGTTCAGGTACAGAATAACGAAAAAGGTACCACACAAGGGAAACATCTAAACAGTCTACACGGCAATCCCAAACCTATCATCCATAAGAGCAATTATTATTTTTGCTATGTCAACAAGCCAAGTATCCAGCAAAAACAAATTCTATACGCAGAAATATTTACCTGAACTTCCATACACCATTAATGAAATTTAAATTACAAAATTGCACTATGGGTAATAATGAGAACATTCATAGACATAGTGAATTACTGGGACCTCAAAATTCTTGTTGGACCCAATGAGAGTATCTTGATAGCATCAGCATATGACATCTGAACAAAGCTTTTCTCGGCTACACCACTCTGCGAGCAAAAAGAATCAAATTTTAAGATGAGTAAAAAGCATCCCATTGAGTCGAACAAAATATACACCACTGTCATATATGCAACAACAGAATGAAGCTATAAATTACCTATCCCATTGGTTGTCTCCCATTGAGTCGAACAAAGATATACACCTCAGCTGTCAGGATGGTGAATCATCAGCTGCATTATCCGGATGCAAAACAAAAGACGACAACACTTGCGGGAAGAACATACCACTGTCAGACCACAACAACACCTGCAGGAAGAACATAGCAATGTCTCAGATTTAAACAAAGACCAGCTCACCTTGGTCCGACAGGGTTGAGAAGGAGACAACCACCACGACGGCCTCTTCTTCCACGGTTCCAGCATCGGAGAAGAACATGTCCACATGAATACACTGCACTTTAAGAGAAACAAGATTAGAGATTTCTACAGTTCAGGCATGTGATACCTATGTTCAGGCCAGACAAGAATATATGCACCCTTTATTAGATTTGTTACATGTTCAAGTTTCTAAACAAAGCCATAAAAGTACAATAAAACTAATAGACTTGACCAGTGTTGCAAACAAAGATCCTTTAATAAACAATAAAAGGTTACAACCGCACCACATTTCATTAACGAATGTACACAAATCAATGTTTAACCTCAAAATGGTAGTTACCTAATAATTCCCTTGCATTCAACTGTAACAGCTAGCTAATTTTACAGGATTGCCAGAACCATCCGAAACCACATGCTCCTTCACGTGGAGCCGCTCTGCAGCCTCAACTACCTAACAGATAAGATCATATTTAGAGTTTAAACAAAGATATTGCCAGGAAATAAGAATATCCGAATCAGGAAGAAGATTGGTCATTTCCACAAACATTTCAGGAACCATGTATGATAACTATGCTTCTCTCAAAATAAATACCAGCATATGTAACTTTCTTAATGCCATTTGACAGAAAAATCAAGTATGCACCACTTAGGCAAACTGTAAACATTACGAAAGGTGTCCTTTAACAGATAATCGATTGTATACCTGTCAGGCATTATGAATCATCATGACAGGTGAATCAATAGAAAGTAAATCAGTGAACTGTGGAAACAGAGTTTCAGCTAGCGGTATTAAGTATAGCATTGCAATTTTAGCATCGCTGATGGCGGTCTCAAATAAGACTATAATAGACCAGACAACCTCCTATCATTAGTCGCTATATATTAAACAAATAAACCTTAACTAACATAATAGGGCAACCAATATATTTCAATAACCACCGACAACTGACTTTCTGTCTGAACTGGAAAGATGTATGGAGGTCGTGACCTTTGCATGGAATGACTCATTCCAAGGTATCTTCTTGCCATTATCAGTGGAACCATACAGAAGGGAGTCAGACTTGTCTCTTTGGAGAATAGCAGATATGATGCTCTATAGCCCTTTACAGCTAACATGTCTTAGAGACCGAGACACAAAATGTTTTGATCCTTTTGCATTATAAAGGGAAAAACTGAGTTCCTCATAGAAAATAAAAAAGAAATAGACTTCATCAAATCCTAGAGAATATAAGACATGGGTTTTCTAAAAAGACATACTGGGAATTCACAAATATCGGAAGCTCTGATTGTAGCGTAGCACATGGAATTCACAGATGGAAACACTTCCATAAACTAACCTTAGTACATCAGCCTCATGAATTCTTTTCATCTTCTGATAATAAATACTATAATAGCTTGAGTGGAACCATTTTCTGATTGCTTCATGAAGATCCTTGCATCGTCGGAGCAGAGCATGTGCTTGCATCGTTCAACCATCATAGAATCTGACCCAAATAAAAAAATCCTTGTTTAAACCAGAGCACACCGCAAATCTGCAAAAGGGGCATACGGACACAGCTCAAAAGGGGAGAAATAATATAGGGAATTATAGGGAAGCTAGCCCTTTCAAACACACAAAAGGAAAGACACCAAGCAAATTATAGGGAAGGCCGCAAGGGACATACAGAGAGGTTTGGTGGCAGCAACATCTCCCCTGGCCATATGAGTAATGATACCATACAAAATTGAATATATACAAAATTGACAACAATGCAGACTTTAAATATGAGAATTATTATCTGATGTGTTTCTCGGATAATCCAACACAAATATATTTTTCCATGAATCACTCATCCATTTAGCATTTTAGCAATAATAGAACAGGCAAGCCACATAACCAAGAGAGGCAATATATTGTGCATCCAAGTCACCTAACTGAAAGAGGTGATATAATGTAAAGGCAAGCTAACGTTTGACTATAGTAAGATTTCAGAAAAGCTATTGAGTAGATTAATATTCACCTACAGCCTGCTTTCTTGTCATTGAACACCTTGTAGGCATAAATTCAAAAGGAGCTGAACAAACAAAGATGAGACGATAGTGGAAGAGAGGATGCAAATCAGTAGGAAAAGAGCTAAGCAAATTCCATGGACACATGCTCACAGAATGAAAGAAAATAAATGACAGAGAAAGTATAACCTGTAAATTAATAGGAACCAAGAATCAATTGTTGAAACACACAAAGCATCAAGAGGAATGCATCTGAGAGAATACAACCTATGGATCCATGTAAACAGCATTTGCAGGGATAACTTGAAAGCACCATATTCACATGCTTTTGTAGCCTGAAGTCAGATAATTAGCCTAGAAATACCTGCTCACGTCTGCTAGTGTGCTATGGGTTCCCAATTACAGGTAAAACAAACATTTTACCAAGAATGCACCGGAGAAAAGAACATGCCCATCTCATATACAATCAGGAAATACCCCCATAGTATTATTTCCAAGATCAAATACTTGATGTGCAAAATACTTTATTTCTCACTCTAAAACAAAGCAAGAGACACAGAAGAAGAAAGAAATCCTAGAAGTGAACCTTGAACAATAACCTTCGAAAAGGTGTCAGAAAAAATAAAATGCAATCTTATAATCTGACATAAGATGTTCAAAATGAAGTTTGCGGTGTCTTTCGAATGAAGTTTCAAATGGCCAATTTATTTCCTGTAAACCCAATATTATTATGCACATTTGTAGAATGCAAATAGTGATCCACATATATTTTGAGATATAAATGTTCAGCAACGAGCAAAACAACACTTTTACGCTATGACACATGTGATTTCATATTTCAAAAGCAAAAAAATATTTCACATACATCAGATATTAACTTCAGTACATCAGTTCCATCAGGTAAATGTTCAAGCCTTCAAATTTGAAATGAGGAAGTGATAGAAGAACATTTGCAGACCACCTTATTGTGCTTCGTAGAAGTTGAGGAGATCTGAAAACAAAATCCTGTTATGAGTATCCATCACATTATGACCATACCCTACTCTCTAGAAAATAGTATGCCATATGTCGAGATCAAATGATACCAGTTCGGTATGAATTTAGCAAGATGGGTATTCATATTTGTTAGAAACATAAATTAGCTAATAATCTTATGAGCCATCTAATGTAAATAGAGAATGCTATCCAAAGCAAAACGAATGTTAATGGGGGTATATTCAAAACACAACGTCCACACTGTATGTACAAAGAAACAATGCATGAGCCACCTAGCTTGCACAACCTAGACGAGAACACCACCAAGAACTTTTGCTGCCGCAACAAGTCAATATACGAATCTCTTTCCATTTAAACATATCCATATTGACAGGAAAACACCAATAGGTGATCCAATATAGTAGGTAATCAACTATGAGCGATATAGCCTTCCCTGAACGAAAAAAAACACCTACTCACGCATGCAAAGAACTGAAGCTACAACTGAATAAAGCTATGACTATAATCATTTCTGCAGTATAAAACCAGAAAACAGTTTCCCCCATGATCAGTGTAAGGAAATTTGTATTGGCAAGCAATTAAATTCTATTGAAAAGAAATGATGACCACCATATACTCATGTAAAAGAAATCATCTCGGAAAAGTTCAGAACAATAATAAGGGAGGCAATTTACCCTCGAAAAACCATTAAGCTCTGGCTGCTGTACTAAACTTTTAATCTCTTTTAGATCTGAAACCCGGGACTCATGTGAGTTACCTCTGTAGCTTAGAACCATATGCATATTTTTCAACTCCATTAGGTCAGCCAAACACAAGATTCCAGTTCTGATGAACACAGTGCACATTCAATAGGTGTAATCATCTAGGATTTGTAACACATTTACAAAGTGCACTATTTCAGAAGTGCCACAAGTTCAACTGGAACCAAAAAAATTAAGCCCTCCCAAACCACTAATGTTTACCTGGTCGAGTAGAATTCCAGCGACAATATGACATAACGGAAATGAGATAACCAGCAAGAGTAAGGTGGCTAAGGCCGCAACCACAACCACAATGCTTTGCCTTTCAAAGAACAACCTGCATAGGTGAAAGGACATTTTGTGATCTCTTAGTTTTGTGTGTTAGTTAACAACACTTAGGATGTCTAATCGGGTGCTAAGTGATGCAGGTTTTATTGTATACAACTTGTGCATCAACACCAAAAAGAGAAAAGGTTTCTGGAGCATTTCAGGCCAGAGTTTCCGGCCTCCAAGGCCGGAGTTTCCGGTCCCTGGACTTGTCCTCGAAGAAACAGCAAAGCTGCTGAAGTGTTGCTCAGCCCCTGGTGTGGGGCGGAGTTTCCGGTCCTCAGGACCGGAGTTTCCGCCCCTGGCCAAACATTCCGGCCCCAGGGCACCGGAGTCTTTGCCCAAGTCTCAGCTGCTGGTTTGTTGCTCAGTCCCTGGTGTGGGGCGGAGTTTCCGGCCCCCAAGGCCGGAGTTTCCGCCCCTGGCCAAACTTTCCGGCCCCAGTGCACCGGAGTTTTGGCCCGATTCTCAGCTGTCAAGAAGTTGCTCAGCTCCTGGTGTGGGGCGGAGTTTCCGGCCCTGTAGGCCGGAGTTTCCGCCCCAGGCCGGAGTTTCCGGTCACTAGGACCGGAGTCTCCGGTGTGATTCTTTCTGCAACGGCTACTTTTCTGGGAGGGGTATATATACCCCTCCATCTACCTCCAGCCAGCTAGCTCGCCCAGAATACAAGATCCCCATTGTTGCAAGCTCAAGAATCACTAGATCTCCCAATCCCTCCACCCAAACTTGTTGATCTTTGGAGGATTGAAGGAGAAGGCCCCGATCTACATCTTCACCGAGCCGTTTGTCATTTCCCCCTCATTCACTTGAGGGACCATTTGCTAGGGTTTCCACTAGGAAAACCTAGCCCCCATTGTACTCACTTGATTGTCTTTGTGACAGATTGTAGCTGTTTGGGAGCCCCCAATCCTTTGTGGGTTGTGCCCCAAATCGTTGTTGTAAAGGCTCCGGACTCCGCCTCGAAGGTTTCCGATAGTTGAAGTGAACCAAACCTTTGTGGTGCGGTTCACCGGAGAAGAGGGTGAGGCCTTTGTGGCCGTTGAACCATTGTGTTGGTTCACACCTCTCCAACGAGACGTACTCCCCTAAAAAGGAGGAACTCGGGATTACATCCGTGTCTCCGCGTGCTTTGACTTCGGTTACCTCTATCCTTGTTTACCGCCTTATTATATCGTGCTTAGTTGCTAGCTTGTCATATAGGTAAATTCACCGTAGTTGCATATCTAGAGAATTTACCTTTTGTGTCAAGCCTAAATTGAAAAAGACTAAAATTGGAGTAGCACCTATTCACCCCCCCTCTAGGTGTCATACCGATCCTTTCAATTGGTATCAGAGCAAGGCTCTCTTGTTTTGGGTTTAACCGCCTAAGAGAAGTATGACACAAAGTGAGGATGAGGCCGATCTTGCCAAGGCCAAGGAGACCATGGCATCCATGGCCGATATCAAATCGTTGGAAACAACATTGACATCGTCCATGAATGACATGAATGTCAAATTTGATGAGTTGCGTGACATGCTCATGAAACTCACAAATGCCAAGGTTTCGGAACCATCCCACTAGAGGGTATCTCTAACTCCGATGAAGGTGATTCCGAGGAGGGTAAAAAGAAAAATGAGAAGGGGTTGGAAACCATCTCCGGATCTAAACCATCTCCTCCTCCTCCTACCAAGCATGAAGATGGGAAGGAAGAGTACCATAACGTTCCGGGATGGTACCCTATCGACCCACCTATCACCACCCGCATAAACCCCATTGGTCCTCCACCTAAGCTTAATGCATTAGCCTTTGCTAGTTGGCAACGCTCAATGAAATCTCATATTAACAGTGCCTCTATCGAGCTTTGGAGGATCATTGAAGAGGGTACAAGGTTGCGGATCCAAGCAATGTGACAAGAAGAGAATTTGCCGAAAAGCAACTCAATGCCTCCGCACTCCATATGATTGAACTTTCAGTGGGTGAAAGTGACAAGCATTATGTTCTCAATGCCTCCACCGCCAAAGAAGCTTGGAATTGTCTTGAGGTTGCATTTCTTGGGAATGAAAGCATGAAGAGAAACCGATATGAGTCTTTGAGCAATGATGCCGAAGGATTCTACATGTTTGACAATGAGACTCATGAAGACATGTATGGAAGACTCAAGACTCTTGCAAAGGCCTTCTTTGATGTGGGGGCAACCTATGTGGATGATGCTTATGTCAAGAGGAAGTATGTGAATGCTCTCTTGCCTTCCGAGCCCATCGAGGTGAAGGCCATTCAAGGAAGACACAACTACAACGAAATGACATCCAATGAAGTTATGCAAGAAGTGCAAGCCTCCAAGGTTGCCACCAAGAATGCCGAAGATAGCCGTGCTAGGGCCATGGGGATGAAACAAGGCCCCTCACTTGCTTTGAAGGCCAAGGTGGTATGTCTTGATGAGGTTGAAGCGTGCCCAAGCAACATTGCTCCAAATGATCTTGAACCGGCTCTAAATGGTCATATAGCTCTTGCCACAAGAGAGTTTTGGCAAGACCCGGCAAAAGCTAAAGCCAAGGTTGATAAAGAGAACAACTCAAGTGGGAAGAAAGAGCTAGCCTCAAAGTGGAAGACGTGCTACAATTGTCATGACAAGAACCACTACATAAGAGAGTGTCCTTATGAGAACCGAGAGCAAAATGGTGGGAAGCTCATCCCCAAGGACCATTCAAAGTTGATCCAAAAGAAGCCCGCAAGACCAAGGAAGCCTTTCTTCAAGAAGGCACCAAGAATTGTGTTGGTGGCACAAGAAGAATATGCCACAAGTGATTCCGAAGATGAAGATGCACCTACTAAAGAGGTAGCCGCATTGGCTATTGTATCAACTTCATCATCATCTCTCTTTGAATCCCCCAATGAGAACTTCTCCACCAACAATGCTCGTTGCCTCATGGCTAATGTCACCGAGGTATCATCTCCTTCTCCCAAGACTATGCATGAAATGAGTGATCAATCTAGTCTTGTGATTAAGAAAGAACTTGTTGCTTTCGATACTTTCATGACTAACTTGCAAGGTGAAGCTAAGGAACATGTTGAGTCTCTCATGAGACAACTATGTGCGGCCGAAGAACTTCTTCAAGAAAAGAGTAAGATTGAGAGAGAGGATTCTCTCACCATTGCCTCTTTGAATGCTTCCGTAGCATCCTTGAATGCCTCTCTTGATGAAGAGAGTGAAGAAAGATGTTCTCTTGAGGAAAGACTTGAGTCTCTTGATGCTAAAAATGATGATATCATTAATAAAATCATTAAGGATAGAGATCATGTCGTTGCTAAATATAAAGTGCTTAAAAAGGAGAAAGTTGAACTTGGGGTTGCTAATGCTAGACTTCTTGAGGATATGGAGAAGCTTGACAAGGCTCACAAGGCCTTGGAAACAACTCACTCCCTTTTAGTCAAGTCTCATGAGCAACTTCAAACTCAACTTTCTAAATCTAGCTCAACTAGCATATCTATTCTTCCTCGTGTTCATGAAAATGTTATTGAAGAAAATGTTAGTGCCAAGACCTCTATTCCCAAAGGTAAAGATAAGGGTATTGCTTACTTATTTGAGCAAAAACCACACAAAGGGAAGGAGGGTCTTGGTTATGTAGCCGAGCCCAAGAAGAAAGTGGGCAACAACAAGAAGATCAAGACCAAGCCCGCACAAGCCGAGACTTCCATTGCGGGTGGTAGTGCCACAAGGGGCAAGACCACTCGTAGTGACTTTGCGGGGCATAACAACCCCAACTATATTCTTTATGTTGATTATTATGGGGATGTTTATGCTCAATATGTTGGTCCATATGATGGTTACATTGATTACTCTATTTGGGTTCCTAAGACCCTTGTTGCTAACCAAAGAGGACCCATTGAGAAATGGGTACCTAAATCCAAGCAATGATTTCTTGTAGGACTATGCTTCCGGTGGATCGAAATGGGTGGTTGATAGTGGATGCACTAGTCATATGACCGGAAGCAAGGAGATTATGACGGAGTTGAGACCAAATCTAATAACATCCGTCTCTTATGGTGACAATTCAAAGGCGAGGTAAAGAGTCTCGGCAAGGTGGTAGTTGCAAGGGATATCACCCTTGTAAATGTCATGCTTGTTGAGTCTCTAGGTTACAATCTTATGTCCGTTCGTGCTCTTAATAAGATGAACTTTGATGTCCATTTTACTATTGATATGGTGGTACTCTTGAGGAGCAAGACTCTAAAGGTCATGTTCGTTGGGTATGTTGAAAATGAGTTGTTTGTGGTAGACTTTTCGGGGTCTACCAACACTCAAGCAATATGCCTATTCGGAAAGGCCGACGTGGGGTGGTTGTGGCATCGCCGCTTGTCCCATGTCAACATGAGAACTTTGCAAAGTCTTCACAAGGGTGGCCACATTCTTGGACTAAAAGAGGATGTTTCTTTTTCTAGAGATCGTCTTTGTAGGGCTTGTGTTGAAGGAAAGATGCATGATTCTCCCCATCCGGGCAAGACCATTATTTCATCAACGAGGATTTTGGAACTTCTTCATGTTGATCTCTTTGGTGCCGTGCCTCAACCTAGTCTTGGTGGGAAGAAATATTGTTTGGTGATTGTTGATGACTATTCAAGATTTACTTGGGTTTATTTCTTCAAGACGAAGGATGAAACCCAACAAACCATCATCGACTTTTCCAATATTGTTCAACGCCAATACAATGTCCCTATTTTGGTCATTAGGAGTGATAATGGCTCCGAGTTCAAGAACTACACCTTAAATGAGTTTCTTAGTGAAGAGGGGATTCGTCATCAATATTCCGCTGCATATACCCCTCAACAAAATGGTGTAGCCGAAAGGAAGAACCGGACTCTCATGGATATGGCAAGGTCTATGTTGGCGGAGTTTAAGTCTCCGCTATTCTTATGGGCCGAGGCTATCTCCACGGCGTGTCACTCATCTAACCGGTTATTCTTTCGTGTTGGCAAGAAGTTTACATCTTATGAGATGCTCACCGGCAACAAGCCCAATGTCTCCTACTACCGAGTTTTTGGTTGTAAGTGTTTCTATAAGAACAAAAGTGTTCGTTTGTCTAAATTTGAATCTAAAGCTTTAGAGGGTGTTTTTGTTGGTTACGGTGCCGAATCTCACACCTATAGAGTCTATGACAAGACCGTTGGGAAAGTCATAGAATCTTGTGATGTGAGGTTCGATGAGAATGACGGCTCCCAAGTGGCGCAATTTCATGTTTGTGATGTAGATAATGAGGAACCTCAAGAAGCAATAAGAAGAATGGGGGTTGGTTTCCATCGCCCCATTGAAATCCATCATGAGCCTCCTCAAGCAAGTCCTAGCTCCACTCATGTGGAGACTCCATCATCACAAGTTGAAGTTGCACCTTCTATGGAAGCAAATGATGCACCTACCCAAGAACAAGTTCAAGGCCCTCCTCAAGTTGACCAAGTGGCTATTCAAGAACCAAGTTCTCCTATTGTCAACACTAGCCAAGGTCAAGACCAAGATCAACCCTCTCCTTCCTTTGTTGAAGATGAGCTTCAAGATGATCAAGGTCAACACCGGTCAAGACGGGGACTCAAATGATCAAGATGATCAAGCGAAATTCCTCGCATCAATGAGGATATCGAAACCCGTCGTATAGCAAGAGTCAAAAAGGATTGGAGAAGAAAGAGTCTTCATCTAGAAAATATCATTGTTAATGTCAAGAACAAGGTCACCACAAGAAAACAATTGGCAAATTTCAATGAACATCAAGCTCACATCTCTATGGTGGAACCAAAGAAAGTCTTTGAAGCTCTTGAAGATCCGGATTGGTTGGAAGCCATGCATGAAGAACTCAATAACTTCAAGCGCAACAAAGTGTGGAATCTAGTGGAGAAGCCAAAAGATTGCCTCAATGTTATAGGCACCAAGTGGATATTCAAGAATAAGCAAGATGAGCATGGAATGGTTGTGAGGAACAAGGCAAGATTGGTAGCACAAGGGTTCTCTCAAGTTGAAGGCATTGATTTTGGAGAGACCTATGCTCCCGTGGCTCGCCTTGAGTCCATCCGTATCCTTCTTGCATATGCATCACATCATAATTTCAAGTTGCAACAAATGGATGTGAAAAGTGCCTTTCTTAATGGTCCTTTAAAGGAGTTGGTATATGTTAAGCAACCTCCGGGATTTGAGGATCCACACTTCCCTAACCATGTCTACAAACTTGATAAGGCGCTCTATGGTCTCAAACAAGCACCTCGTGCTTGGTATGAGCACCTAAGAGAGCTATTAGTAGACCGTGGCTTTGAAGTGGGGCAAATCGATCCCACTCTTTTTACCAAGAGGGTTAAAGGGGAGCTTTTCATATGCCAACTTTATGTTGATGATATCATATTTGGCTCTTCTAACAAAGCTTTTAATGATGAATTTTCAAAGCTTATGACCGATAGGTTCGAGATGTCCATGATGGGAGAGTTGAAGTACTTCCTTGGTTTTGAGATCAAGCAATTGAGTGGAGGGACCTTCATCTCTCAAGCCAAATATATCCAAGACATGCTCAAGAGGTTCAAGATGCAAAATGCTAAAGAGAAGAAGTTTCCTATGGACACCAAGTGTCATCTTGAACTTAATCCAAAGGGTAAAGATAAGGATGTTGATCAAAAGCTCTATCGCTCTATGATTGGTTCTTTGCTTTATCTTTGTGCATCTAGACCCGATATTGTGTTGAGTGTAGGAGTGTGTGCAAGGTACCAAGCGGCTCCCAAAGAAAGCCACCAAACGGCGGTTCTTCGAATCTTTCGATATTTGGTTCATACCCCAAGGTTTGGTTTGTGGTATCCTAAAGGCTCAACTTTCTCTCTTGCCGGTTACACGGATTCGGATTGGGCCGGTTGCAAGGATGATAGGAAATCAACTTCCGGGGCTTGCCAATTCCTTGGTAGGTCCTTGGTGAGTTGGTCTTCTAAGAAGCAAAATTGCATATCTCTCTCCACCACCGAAGCCGAGTATGTGGCGGCCGCTAGTTGTTGCACTCAATTGTTGTGGATGAGGCAAACTTTAAAGGAATACGGTGTCCATTGTGACAAAGTGCCTCTTTTATGTGACAATGAAAGTGCTATCAAGATTGGCCACAACCCGGTGGAGCACTCAAGAACGAAGCATATTGAGATTCGCTATCACTTCATCCGTGATCACATCATCCGGGGTGATATTGAGCTTGGTTATATTCCCACGAAGATCCAACTTGCCGATATGTTCACGAAGCCACTTGATGAAGCAAGGTTCACTTATTTGAGGCATGAGCTAAATATCATCGATTCGGGGAGCGTCGCTTGAGTATCTTGCATACACACCTATATCTTAGCTATTGTTTGGTTTAGGTGTAGGCATGGACATAGGGGGAGTGCGGTCCTAATCCATTGGACTATCCCTCCCCCCATTATGCCGATAGAAAGAACTCATTTTGTCTCTATATTGTTCATTTTATGAATTGTGAGCTTAAATGACGAGTAGTGGCGGTGAACCCAAGATATATCTTCGCGGTGTCACACCACATACACTCATACATGGTGGCTTAGGCCACCGCCATCTTCTTTGTGAAGATTTGATCTTGTTGGAGCTTTATGGCCTTTTTGCCTATCCGTTGGTTTTTATGGAAAACACACTCAAATGATGCTTCTTAATGTTTTCTTTGTGCCTCTTACCAAGTTTGAGTGTGAAGTACCATTTCCAGTGACTTTGTGTCCCATCCCAGGCCTCTCCCTTCTGAAAACTTGCTCCTCTTGCATCTTGCATGTTCAACAACAAAATCTGGCATTTTTGAGTTGGTGGGGCCGGAAACTCCGGTCCTTTGGGCCGGAATATCCGGTCTGACTGAAGTTTCCGCCCTAAACCCGGAACTCTGGCTTAGGCCGGAGACTCCGGTGTTTAGGCCGGAAACTCCGGTCTGGGCAGTTCTCGCAGGGGTCCAAAAGGGGATCGGGGTGGGAGTTGACTTCACAACTCCCACACACCCCCGACCCCCAACCTCTCCCCTGCAGCCGCCGCCGCCTCGAAGTGCCACTCCGGCTGCTCCCCGCCGCCGGAATCCGCCGTGCCTCCGGCCTACTCCTCCTCACCAACGCAGGGGACCTTCCTCTCCTTCGTTTGGGCTGCACCATGGACAAAAAGGGTACCTCCTCTCTCTCCTTAGGTTTTTCACCTCGATCTAAGTTTGGAGAGTAGTTCCCCTAGTTTTTCATGGTGTAGAATCTTCTAGATGGCAAGGTGTATCCTAGATTTAACCCTAGAATTCTCAGCACAAAGTTTCTTGAACTAAATCGAGGTTCCCCATCTCAGGGCCGGAGACTCCGGTCTTCCAGGCCGGAATCTCCGCCCCCTGAGGCCGGAAACTCCGGTGTAGATCAGACACTTTGTGCCCAGAATTCTTTGGTTACTTCTTCTTTTGGTTCCTGGACATGCAAGCTTATCCCCATGCTTTTCTCCTATTCTGTTATTTCACAGGTGGGCAGAGGACAAAGGCTTCCATGAAACATCCTGAAAAATCACCAAGAAAAGTCATCCGTGCTCAAACAAGGGACAAGCTTCTTTTTGACAGCAGTGCTGGCCGTCTGAGACAGCAGGTACCATAGATGAAGAAGCCACAAGACATGCTGCCCTAGGTGGTTTTGATAATGAAGAAGAGGCCGAGAGAGCTCATTTTGACTCCTTGACCACTGTTTTGGGCATGGGGAAGCTCGAGTTTCGTCGGATGAGATCTCAGCAGTTCTATGACTTGCCATCCAACACCGATGATCCTAGGTTTCCAAGGAGAGAGCAGCAGCTGATCATGAATGAGATTTATGCCCGCATTGAGAAGCATATGGTGTGTGAGCAAAAAGTGTTGAGCCTTGAGAGCTTGGACAAGAAGCCTTATTTTCAAGAGGCCGTGTGGATTGCTCGGAAGCTTGGACTTGAGAGGCTCATCTCTCATGTTCATGAAGATTATGATATTCAGCTTGTGCATCAGTTCTTTGCCACAGTGGTGTTTGATAATGATGAAGATATCACCATGACTTGGATGACCGGTTCTCAAAAGTGCACCTCTAACTTTGTGGAGTTTGGAAGATGTTTGGGATACAAGTTCAAGGGTGCCACTACTTGTGTTGGGAAGAGGATGCATGTGGAAGGGGTAGCCTACAACAAACGCCGCTTGCGCCCTTTATATTCAGTTGCAAAATCCGTTGGCACCAATCAAGACCTCCTCCCCACCTTCAACATTTTCCTTCGCATGGTTCGGCTCAATCTTGCTCCTCAAGCCGGAAATGTGGATGCCATTCGAGGAGGGCTTGTCAATCTTATACCATGCTTACAAGGTGCTCCAAGCCGGTCCGGATTGTGAAGGCCAAGAAGTTGATGTCATGGATTTCATCAAGTGTGAATTGCTTTGGGCCATTTTTGAGCACAAGAACCCTCTCTATGCACCTTATGTGATGAAGCTCATCCTCTCCAAGGTCTCCAACATCGATACCTCTCGCCTCACCAAGCATGCCAAGGGGACTCTCCACCAACTTAGCAAGCACACCAAGCAACCGTCTTCCTCTCGTGCACCTCCTCCGCAATCTAGTAGTGAGGAAGCGGAGACCGAGGCCCCAATGCCTAGAAGGAGAAGCAAGAATGCCGACCCTCCCTCATATCTTCAAGGAAGGGCTCAAGTGAACTCGGAAGTGAGTAAACTCTCTTGGTGGAAGAGAAAGTTGCTTTGCATGGATGTTGCACTTCACAAGGAGAACCATGCCTCATATGTGAGAGAGAAGCATATCATTGACAACCAACAAATCATGATCAAGGAGTTGCGCAAGCTCAACAATGGTAGTATCACTCCTCCTCCGGAAGAAGATGAAGATGGCAATCCTATTATCTCCTCCTCGTCGGCCGAGACTATCCTCTTGAGAAATGGAACGAAGACGTCTTTCCTTGGTCGGATTATGCGGATGTGACTTCATTGCCCTCCACTTCTCGCAACACCGGCAAGGCTCCCATGAACCTTTCCGATGAGGACTACAATCAAGAAGGGGAAGGTGATGATGACATGGAAGAAAGCTCCGGGTGATCTCCATGGGTATCGTGTAGTTATGCTCTTTTCCCTTTTTGGCGTCTCGATGCCAAAGGGGGAGAAGTAGTTCTATTAGGTTCTCTCCGGGATTTGCATGGGTTGGACACAAGCATGTGCTTTTATCATTTTATTGCGCTTGTGTCCATTTTATGTTATTTGGAACTTATTTGCATCTTGTGTTGTGAACTATGTGAGTGTAAGACATATGGATTTCTATTATGTATGGTTGAACCTACATTATTGTGCTATGGTTATATGGATGTTTATCTACATTTATATGCACAAGGTATGGTTTTTATCTCTAGGCTCAACCTACTTTGTGATATGTCTTGTTTGTGCTTTGTTCGTTTACATATCATGTCACCTTTTGTGGAACTTGTTTCTCTATATGTGTGCATTTGCATTCCAAAGCAAATGAGTTATATGCACACATCTAGGGGGAGCTTTTCCTTTTGTTAAACATGATAGTATGGTGAACTTATTGCAAATCCGTGTGTTGTCATCTAACACCAAAAAGGGGGAGATTGAAAGGACATTTTGTGATCTCTTAGTTTTGTGTGTTAGTTAACAACACTTGGATGTTTTAATCTGGTGCTAAGTGATGCAGGTTTTATTGTATACAACATGTGCATCAACACCAAAAAGAGAAAAGAGTTTCTGGAGCATTTCAGGCCGGAGTTTCCGGCCTCCAAGGCCGGAGTTTCCGGTCCTGGACTTGTCCTCGAAGAAACAGCAAGCTGCTGAAGTGCTCAGCCCCTGGTGTGGGGCGGAGTTTCCGGTCCTCAGGACCGGAGTTTCCGCCCCTGGCCAAACATTCCGGCCCCAGGGCACCGGAGTCTTTGCCCAAGTCTCTGCTGTTGTTGCTCAGCCCCTGGTGTGGGGCGGAGTTTCCGGCCCCCAGGCCGGAGTTTCCGCCCCTGGCCAAACTTTCCGGCCCCAGTGCACCGGAGTTTTGGCCCGAGTCTCAGCTGTGAAGAAGTTGCTCAGCTCCTGGTGTGGGGCGGAGTTTCCGGCCCTGTAGGCCGGAGTTTCCGCCCCAGGCCGGAGTTTCCGGTCACTAGGACCGGAGTCTCCGGTGTGATTCTTTCTGCAACGGCTACTTTTCTGGGAGGGGTATATATACCCCTCCATCTACCTCCAGCCAGCTAGCTCGCCCAGAATACAAGATCCCCATTGTTGCAAGCTCAAGAATCACTAGATCTCCCAATCCCTCCACCCAAACTTGTTGATCTTTGGAGGATTGAAGGAGAAGGCCCCGATCTACATCTTCACCGAGCCGTTTGTCATTTCCCCCTCATTCACTTGAGGGACCATTTGCTAGGGTTTCCACTAGGAAAACCTAGCCCCCATTGTACTCACTTGATTGTCTTTGTGACAGATTGTAGCTGTTTGGGAGCCCCCAATCCTTTGTGGGTTGTGCCCCAAATCGTTGTTGTAAAGGCTCCGGACTCCGCCTCGAAGGTTTCCGATAGTTGAAGTGAACCAAACCTTTGTGGTGCGGTTCACCGGAGAAGAGGGTGAGGCCTTTGTGGCCGTTGAACCATTGTGTTGGTTCACACCTCTCCAACGAGACGTACTCCCCTAAAAAGGAGGAACTCGGGATTACATCCGTGTCTCCGCGTGCTTTGACTTCGGTTACCTCTATCCTTGTTTACCGCCTTATTATATCGTGCTTAGTTGCTAGCTTGTCATATAGGTAAATTCACCGTAGTTGCATATCTAGAGAATTTACCTTTTGTGTCAAGCCTAAATTGAAAAAGACTAAAATTGGAGTAGCACCTATTCACCCCCCCCCCCTCTAGGTGTCATACCGATCCTTTCAATAGGGACATTAAGAGAACATGTCAAAACAGTACATCTCAGCATGTAAAACTGTGAATTATTTATGAAGACATCATTAACAGGCATGATAGAATATACATGGATAAGTGACTATAATTAACAAGCTATGGGCCTGAAGAATCTGGACCTTGAATCTTCTGTCCTCTTCTCTGTTTGTGCTGGGAACAAAAGTAAAAACAAATTAGAATCTGTACCCTGAATTCAATCCCGGTTCAAACCAAAGCACACAAAATCTGCAAATAGTGGCATAGAGACAGATCAATACGGGAGAAAAATCCTAGATGGTGTAATAAAACTAACGCATAATTCTGAAATTCACCAATATCTTGAAAACAAATGTTTTGGAATATTTAGACCCCACCTCAGCCTTCCAACACCTGAATTGCATCATGAACACAACCACATGTCCGAATCTATGAGCAGCCAACATGAACTTCCCTTTATCTCTTTGGCTACAAAAGAGTAGAATGTGGCATTGATTAAAAGTAATAGAAAGTAGAGTGTAAATGCAGTACACTGTGTTACACTTTTGATTGTCATTATCGATATATTGCAGTTATAGAAAGAAGAGTGTAACAGCAGAAAATTTAGTGTACACTTCCATGAATCACTTTTAACAGCCAAATGAAACAATTTATTCATATATTGCAATTATATCAAATCTTTTCTAGGAACAACCTTTACGCAAATAGCTCTTTCCTCAACATAATTTATGAATTTAATCATCCATAGGTTCACTCAAGCAACCCCTTAAACCTAGAAAGATATCACGGACCCATTGCTCATGGAAGAGATCACACCTTGCTGCACCTGTCAATCGAGCTGCACTGCATAATCACTATCCAGCAAGACCATTTTATATCTGCATTGAGTACAAACAAGAGCTTAGTACCATTATCCAGCCAATCCACTTTCATATCAGCCTATCGTAAAAATAAGCTTATGAAGCTAGCACTATAATTTATAGGTAACAAGATGGGTAATGAGACTAATGACCTTTTTTCAGCGAACAAATATATTGGACGCTCAGAGAAATGCAGAATCTGCGAGTGACGCTCAGAGATTTTTGCAATAAATGTACTACATATAAGGGGCTCAGTTTATAGAAAACAACACCAAGAAAACCTGGGAGTGGCTTCCAACTGGAACTGAGATGCAAATCCTAATCTCACCACAATTTTGTCCACAGCGATATTTCTCAAACCCTGATGGAGTTCTTGGTCTGGAGCATGAAGGAGGCAATAGAATAGGTCTCAACCAGCTTAACTTCCTGCAGGGCTGCAGAAAACGAACAGAAAAGTCCATGGCTCATAAATCTGAAGCATAAAACATACGGAATTGAATGAAAAAAAATAGAGGAGCCTCTCATGTGGAGTCCAAGGCTGATAAATCTGAAGCATAAAACATCCTATGAAAAAATCACAGCACATAATGGGAACCTGGGAAGATGTAGAGAGGAGAAGAGAGACATAAAAGAGCTTCACCTGCACCAAATAAAATCATTCACCATGTTGATTCACATCGCCTCGTATGTGTTGCCATCTCAATCTTAGCAAAAGGACTCACATCCTGGGATTAAAAAGAAAGAAGAAATCCATAAATTAACATGTCAGAACAATATGAATCCATCTAATAATCTGGGAATATAGAGAAGAGGGTTGTTAGATTTCCTTGTTGCTCCGTTGGATGGGTCCTCGCTGGTATAGGGGCCTCCACGGGAGCGCCTCCACCAGCACGCCACCATGGCCGCCCCGTCCAGCTCTGTCCGCTCAACCCTCATTTTCATCCTGCCAAGCCGCGCACATGGCCTTGAGTGTCACTCACGCGGCCAGGAAGGAGCAGCGGGGATGCAGCAACGACGGCCAATCTTAACAGCTGAAAGCAAAATAGGGACAATATTACAGCAACAACACAAGCACACAGCACAATACCAGCACAAAATCGAGGAGGAAGCAGCAACGGATTAGCAGCAGAGAGTAGGGGAGCAGAGAGAAGAGATAGAGAGAAGAGGGAGACGCAAACCTAGACGAACCCAGTCCCCTGCTCCCACTGCCACGTCTCAAATCACGAAGGGAGAGGGATTTCACGGCCTCCACTACCTCCGCCTCTAGCACCTCCATCCAGCCTCCCCCGGTGACCCTCGAGCTCGTCCTCCTCCGCCTAAAGCGCCGGCGTCTGGTTGCTCCTCCGTTCCAGATCGGGAGTCGAGCTCGTCCAAGCACCGTCTACTCCACTTCTCCTTCTCCACGAGCTCCTCCGGGGCGGAGCGGAGGTGAGGGCGAGGGGAGGGAGCGAGAGGGAAGAGGCGGTGGCGGGAGGGGCGAGCTGGAGGAGGAGACGTGGGAGGGGATTGGGTGAGGAGAGACGCGGGGCAGGATTGGCCTAGGGTTTCACCTGCGGGAGTTGGTTTTGTCTCATTGCGGGAGTAAAAACGTCCAGCCTCGGCCCGCCCGCGAGCACGGTCTCGCTGACGACCCAGGTCCAGCGAAAATTGGCCCCAGCGGTCAGCGCCTGTGCCCCTTGATCGATTTGTAAGAAACGGTTTCACCGCATCCAACGGTTCCAGGTGAAACACCACGACGTTTTACCCAATCGCACGGACGAAATTCACTGAGAGGGGCAAATAGGGGCAACAGGCGGGTACGCTATGGGCTTTTATAGAAGTAATTAATCCTTTAACATTTGACATGATTATAATGTTTTATGTAATGTTTTGTATAATTGGTTTTTCAGTTATATTTCATTTATTTGTCATATGATTATGGAAGGAAAAATACTTATTTTTGTATTTTTAAAATTAAAATTTTCAAGAACCTTCTAGCCACGAAACTAATCGGGAAAACTCCCTTAATTTTTTTTATCAGAACCGAAGAGGACCAGTACCAGAATTGCCCGAGACACCGAGCAGGGTGACTATAAGTAGTATCATCTTAATATTAATATATGGCCTTTTAACAGAAAAAGTGCCACAGTATGGGCCTAAACTAACATATACTACTATATGGTATACATGAGTAATATTCTTATCAGCGGGCACAACTAGACGTTAAATATCCGCATTCATGATTCTATCCAAATTCTCAATACAATAAGAAAATCTTGAATCCTTGAAGGAGAATCAACATGTACTAGCTCTGGTCCAACTTCATAATCCAGTTTATTTACGGGAAATCGGACATAGCGAATACAACCATGCCCACACATTACCATCAGGGTATCCTCTACGTATTTTCCATACAACTAGTTGTTATATAGACGGCTAAACTGGAGGAGGCTAGCATATGTTCTATCCCACACGCCGACAAAGAGAGCGTCCGTGTCTGGGCTGAAAGACATCCCAGATATCTCGCCGAAGAAGTCCAGCTCTTGCCTTTTGTTGTAGTCGCTCTGGACGTCGAAGATGTGGACGTGGTCCGCTGGTTCTGCCATTGCCAGGAACTGCCCGTCTGATGTAAACCGGATTGATCTGATTGCTCCAAGATTACCCTGCAACACATGGACGGCTTCTGATAGGTTTCGCGTGCCCCAAATTCGGCATGTCTTGTCTTGGTTCCCAGTAGCAATGTCCGAGCATCAGGGCTCAGGCTGATGCAAATGAGTAGTCATGATGGCCTTTCATGGAATGAAGTGTCTGCATCCAGACTAAAAATTAGTGTCCTACTTAGTTGCAGGTATTGTATCAGCACTTTAATGTGAAATATTAATCAAAGTTTGGTTAACGTTGCGTCTTTGATGCCTGGGTTTGCATATGCCAGTATACCTTTCCTGAACTGGCATCAATAAGTAAACCATCAAGAGTGTCCCCCACAACAACAACAAGCTTTCCGTCAGGACTCAGTGACGTATGCTGCATCAACAAAATAACAGTACATAGTAAGGGACAGAGCAAGCAACATCTGATGCATATAACAAGTGCATACTGGAGTATTGCTCCATTTACTATCAATATTATGTCGAAAAGGAAGCGACCCGAGAACGAAAACTGAGGGTGCTGTGGTTAGCATTAATCTTGGAGGATACAAAATGCCACAGATGTAGCACCACACTTCTCAGTTCTCGTTATTCCCTACACCAGAAGCCAGAAGTCCAGAGCAGTGTCAGGCTGTCAGCTGTGGCAACAGAAGTTCTATTCCTTTTTTTTTAAACCGGGGCAACATGAAGTTAGACACTCCTGTCTTGCTCTTCACACCACAAATTCGTGTCCTAATTTTGCTAGATTTGTCGACAAGGTATCACAAGTAAGCCTAAGATGACATAGCAAGATGAATGTAAAGAAGCATACTGCGAGAAACAATGGCCCAAGATCATAGCCATATGTAGCAAAAACAAAACAAAAAAATGCATCTCTAGTACAAACAGTGTGTTCCAGCTATGTAACACAGATAAAAGGTAAAAAAATAACCAAAGGGACTTACATTCACAGGACAATCAAACTGAAAGTGCTTGCATAGCTGGAATGTCTCCATGTCACTCTCTCTTATACTGGAGTCATTATTCGATGCCATGAAATGAACAGCACCCACTGGGGAAAAACAAGAACAGGCATGAACACTCAACAAGGTCACGTCTCTAATAACTGAGACACGACATTACCTAGAAGTAGCAAATATATCAACTGCATTGGTAATAGCATTATCGTCCTGTGCTGTTCGACAGCAGAAGCTTATTCCTTCTCGATCAAGGTGCTGCATTCCACATCAACAAAAAAAATCAACATTAGATCGATATTGAGAGTTCATAAACAGATTAAGCATGTTGATAACATGCACGAAAACATCCATCAGTCGATTATCTTAAGCAAAAAAAAATCATAACGAGAAAAACCAGTGATATATTGGTCATCAGTAAGTTATTTTAGGCTTTAGCAACATTTTCATAAGGAGAAAAACCATTATTATATTGGTCATCAAATGATTTTTTTCCAGTAAAAAGCATAACGTGAAAAACCAGTGACATTCAACATTTTCAGAAAGAGAAAAATCAGTGATTATATTGGTCCATCACAGACATATCACCATATATGATCAATAGTGCACTAGAAAGCAGGAGCTGGGTGAGAATGGAACTTGTCAATCACCATGCCGTGATAGCAACATGCATATGAATTCGATTCAAAAGGACTAGTCATTTTGGTTAACCTACCTTGCAGATTAGCTCCCCTTGAAATCCACCAACTACCAGCAAATTGTCCTTGACTGCCAGGGTACTAACTTGAGTCTGAGAAACCCCCTCTAATAGACTTCCCGGGTGCTTCTGTAATAAGAGATCCATAAAAGATAATAGAAGAAGAATAACAAGATAAACTGTAGAAATATAGAGGATGTGAAAGTCTGAAACAGATGATTGCAGTCATGCACCATACCTCCCTTGGTACCACATGACCTTGGACGTTCATAACTTCAGTATCCACACCACTCAATGCTGACCAGTGACGGACTGAGTAATGTGAAATTAGGTAGACATCATGCTTGGATGTGGCCCATACTAAATTTCTCAGCTGCAGGCACAGTTCATGTCAACTGTTTCATGCTATTGACAACCGCAGATAAAAATCGTCTAAAAATCAGGACGGCATCAATTTTCTGAGAGCAAACGCAAAAGGTTGGCTCAAACACAGAACATCATAGTTTACGTATTGACATGAGATTATAGACTGGCACATAATGAGGACTTGAAGAGATCCCTGAACAAGTTAAACTCCTATGGTAAAAGTTTCTCCAAACAGACATGTAAACTTGACTTAATCCCAAAGATACAAGAACCAGCCTCAGTTCTTTTTCAACAAAAGGGTAAATTTAATCCTGTATGAAATCTTTTAGCAAGTTTTCCATGCTTCAAAAGGCATTAATTCAATTATTACCGACTTCAGAAGCCAGAACTTAGAATTTGCATTTAATACAGCCAAAAGCATAGATGCTGTTTTTATTCAAACCAGAAGTTAGAATTTGCATCTGCATGACGTGGTGAGCTAAAATAACAACCAAAATATGGGATTACACTCAACAAATTTGAAGCTAAATTTTCTTTTGATGTAAATATATTCAAGGAAATGGTACATCAAAGACTATGAAGACAATATATCAAAATGGAAGTTGGGTCTTAAAAAATGGAAGTTAGCTAATAAAGTAACTTTTTTTTTTTGCGAGGGGAAAGGGGTAAGATTACACCGCTGGAGAGTACACTCGGCCTGAATCACAGCAGCGATCTCAGGCGGGTGATTACGTAACACTGCTCAGTTCTTCCCTGTACTCTGCCCAAAGCTGCAAGGCCGTGGCTTGCGAAATTCGCATCCCGGCTTATCTTTCGGACTTGTATCTCCCTTTCCCGCATTCTATCACGGATGACAGTGACGCACATTGCATATCGCGACGAGTTAGGCGTCGCCTCGTCGATGAGCTTGATGGCGTCCGCGCTGTCAGACTCCAGGACAAACTCAAGTGATGTCCAGTGGAGTGCTAGTGCTAGGCCTTCCTCCATAGCTAGTAGTTCGGCTTCAAGCGCATCCTCGCAGGTCACCAGACTCCTGCAAGCAGCAGCTATCACCTCACCATTATGATCTCGTAAGATCATGCCCGCACCAGCTCTTCCTTCTGAGGAAAAAGCGCCATCGACGTTCAGTTTGGCCTTCCCAATCTCCGGGTGTAGCCATTTCTGCTTGATCTTCTGTCTCCCATCCGCTTGGTGCTTCTTCTTACTCCAGCCCTGGATACTATCAGCTACCTGTTTACCCTTTTCAATGTCCACGGTCGGGTAATTCTTGATCAGCATCAGTGAGTTCAGGTAGCTTATAAGGAACTGTTTCGAGCTCTCCACAGGGGCTGGTTGTTTTTGGTGTGTAATTTCATTATGCACATGCCACACCCTCCATAAGAGCATGAGGAGTGGAGCACGTTGCTCATCAGCACAACTTGCGAGCACATGCATGAACCAGTCGGTATTATGTTCAAATAATAACTCATTAGGTGGCAGATCCCAGACAGTGCGCATTGCTTGCCAAAGGTTGCGAGCATGGGGACACTTGACCATGGCATGAAACTCGACTCGTCTTCTGTCCCACAAATCAGACATGTAGCAATGGTGTCCATACCTCGTCTGTGCATATTCAATTGGGTAGCTAGAGCATTCCTTGCCAATTTCCAAGCAAAGATGCGAACCTTCGGAGGAACCGGGCATTGCCAAATGAGCTTCCAGTCAGGGCTATCACCAGCTGGTCTCGCACTTGTCGTCTGCCTTCCATCAGTGCACAAATTCTCCTCGAGGGCAAGGTAATATGCACTTCTGACAGTGAAAATACCCAGCTTCTCAGGGTTCCAAGCTATGAAATCCACATCATTATGCCTCGATGCCCGAATTCTAAAGATGGCCTCTGCATCAATGGGCAGGAACCAGCGGTGAACCAGCTGTACATTCCAAGAACCATCGGGGTTCAGAAAATCTGAAACCCAACGCAGCCTACACCGTCCCTGACGTGTAATCGGCTTCAGATGGACAGCCGAGGAATCCAGGGATCACGCCATGCACGGATACTAGAGCCATTGCCTACTCTCCAAATACACCCTTTCTTAATTAGTTCAAGACCATACTCAATAGCTCTCCAAGTTGCAGAGGCATTCCCAGCAAAAACAGTGTCAGTGATGAGCCATTTGGAAAGTACTTCGCTTTCAGAATCAGATTGGTCGTTTTTGGGATAGTTGATTGATAGAAATATCGAGCATGCTATAAGAGCTGAGGTCTTGGGTTCAAGTCTCAGTCCCTGCATTTCCCCCAATCATTTATCCACGCCCACAATGGCCATGAGGGAGGCGTTGACCATTCCATATCCATGTCCGATGTCAAGGTCTTTTTGGATAGTTGGTTGATAGGAATATCCACCATGGTGATCGGTACAACATAATCTTATCATGGAGCAAGAAACTTCTGCTTATGGAAAATATACATAAACAGCTGCAGCTGATGATTCTCCCGGCAGTGTATTATATTGCACCTGAAAATGTAGGACAGTTGATTTTACTGATCTAGTATTTTGTCTGAATTCATAATACATTCCGCCTTTCTCAGTCTGTTTGCATTCCAGTTTCAAGAGATGCATCAGCTATTAATAACATCTAGACAAAAAAATTTGCAAAAGATGGTGGACTTTCTACAAGACACACCTTGGCTGCTGCTTCTCCAGAATTAGGAATGTTCTAATCTCATAGTTTTTGTAATGCACTAATCTGGTTTGCCTGTATTTCTCACGTGTGATATCCAACTTCTCCCATGGTATTCCTTGGATGTCTTTTCCTTCCGCTGCCTCCAATGCTGACATATCCGAGATAATATCATTCTAAACAGAGAACAAAGAAAAACTATTTAGAACATTGCACCTTGGCTTATATAATAATTAAACTAATGATAGATTAACAACAACAGAAACAAAAATATATTTATGGAAACTCTTATTGTTTAAGTTCAAGATTGGTCTATAAACTTAACAGCTGAGCAAGAGAAATACTGCTTCTTTATCCTACGCCCATAATATAACAAACCCAAAGTGGTTTAGAAACAGAAGACAGAATAGACGAAACAGTAGAAGCATTTTACATAGCCTGGCAAGTAGATATCATGAGAAAGAGACTTGCGACAAATAGCTGCGTAGATAACAAAGAGTAGGCAGAAGACAAATGGCATTGTGCAACTGTGTAAGGGGGCAAGCTTCCTAGATCCAGAAAACCCTCTAAACCATACCCCAATCAAGTCATTCATATGGTCATATAACTGATTCATGCCTGCTCTATGTTAAGTATTTAATACACAACCACGTAACCAAATCATATCAGCAGCATTCCTGCAGTAGTAGTCATAATTGGAAAATAATATTGTAACTTCTGCTAACCCAATAAGAACTGAATTTAAACCAATCTTGTGTAGACTTAATTCTAATGGTGCAACAACACAGAATAACTGATGGGCATACCGATTGGCCGTACTCTTCATCCTCTGGATCGGAGTCCCCTATTCCTCGCTCATGGTGCATGTCACCCATGTCATCGGTGAGATCATCAATACCATAATCATCCTCCATGTCTTCGTCGAGACCGTCGCGATAATTGCACATATTAATCCTCTTCTAGGAGGGAAGCGTCCCTAACCTGTAAACAGACCAGCACCATCAGCAACAGCGCTCCTACTGAAACCAATCCCACATCGAGCAAAGGGACAAGCACACCTAGAACTTCCTACACCAGTCCATAAGTAAAAGCAGTTGCAACACAGGGGCAATTACAAGAAAATTAGAAGCTCCTCTCAGTTTCTACAAATTTCTAGGTTCGCATGCGACTTGCCTGTCCACTTAGGGATTATAAGTAAACATGACGAGAAAATCAGCAGTAAATAGAACGAAGTCATCAGTCACATGATTTGGAGTAGACTAAACATCCCGGAGAACCAAAAAATCCTTCAAAGAGCTTTTCCCCTCAAATCGGGGACGCACATACAACCGATTTGCCGACGCCGACCCGCTCCAAACCCTAGAACCCGCCGTCTCGGCCCGCCTGCCTACCATCCAGATCTACACCTAACTGAACCGATCACCACTTCCGAGCACGAAAAGATGACGAAATTTTCGCCGAACTAACGCAGAAATAGAGGACAGGACGCACCTGGCCCCGGTGAACCGTCGAGGTGGAGCGGAGGATGCACGGATGAATGATCGGAGTTGCGGCAGGGACTAGGCTATCTGTTTTCAATGGAGCACCATAAATGTCTGGTACTATCACCCTCCTTTCTCCCTTTTTTGCCGCCACCTCCCTCTCTTCTTCCTCTTTTGCGGTACCAGAAGATAACCGGCGGAAGCTAGTTACCGTGGAAACATGTGGAAACCAAGTGAAAACTGTATTTCAAAGTTTCTAAAAGTTCAAACTTCAAATCACGTTTATTTGGGGCGTATGAAAAGAATCAAATTCAGCAATGAATAGCAACGAGTTGAACAAACATCACTATTTATGGATATATTTTTTTTTTATAAAAGGGTAATATATTAGTGTAATGAGCTGAACTAAAGGATGACGGCGACACTGGCCTACGTGCAATAACGTGGCGGTGGAGACTTCACGGGCTCATCCAGGGCCCGGCCGGGCCTGCCCGGCCTGGTGTCTCTGCTGCCGCGTCGGTCGGCACCCGCCGATGGCGGTGGAGGACGTCCTCCAGATGACTGTGTTGCTGCCGCCCTCCGGCTCCAATGGTGGCCTGGTGTGCTCTTGCCTGATGCGTCCGGTCGGCTACCGTCTATGGTGGTGGAGGTTGGTCCCTCCCGCGCGGTTGTGGTACTGCCGCTCCATGTCTATGGCGGATTCTTCTCAGTTCGGCCGACCGCGCAGCTCTTGCCATGGTGATACGACGTTGGTGACTTCAATTCCGTGGTGGCGTAGATTGGTGGGTGGCAAGATATGTGGAGTGCTTCGGATTATCAAGAGATGTGGGTTTTTGGGGGTCGGGAGAAATCTCTGTCATCTTCACACCGATGCGGTGACGCTCGTGAGTGTCGCTGATTCTTCTTGAAGGGCATCGGGTATATCCCTTCCACTACATGTCGCGTACCGGGGGAAACCCTAGGATTAGTCTGGGCAGCAGCGCGTCGTCGTTTACCTTCTTGGAGGTGTTGCTTGGTACGCAGCGATTCGGAGTGCTAGGATCGTGGTGGGAATTCGCTGGAGAGGACGCAACGGTTGCGAGTCACTTTCGGTTTCGTTGATCCGCCAATGTCGGCATTCTTTTCTCTTTCTTTTCTTTTGGGCTTGATTGTGCTGTTTGCCCCAGTAGTGGTATCAAAGTTGTATCGGGTGGTTGGTATATTAATATAGCGAGGCGCAAGCCTATTTCGTCTATTAGTGTAAAGAAAATATAAAAAACGATTGGTCTCTACGACAACTCCATATCAAGAGCAATTTTTTTTAGAGGAAAGGCATTTACTGCCCTGCTTTATCAAGAGCAATTTGAGACATCGAGAATGCAAATAACAAAATCGTTCAAAAACAAGATTAAACACACACACAACAAGCAACATTGACATCCGCCACTGTCGTGACAACACACGGGCCATGAAAAAGTTCTCCAAGAGCAACGCAATCATGTAATTTGGTTTTTTTCCTTACTTGTCAAATGAATATAAGCCTGAACTTCAAAATTTACATGTTTATATAACATCATCATTCTCATGCACCATATTTTTTGTGATTTTTTCTAAAACTTAGAAATGTGCTTTCCACGAGGATTTCATTGCAACCTGCTTTCTACGTGATACTTTCTCCCGTGATAATATATGTCGCTGCCACCGGTCAACCACCATGATACTAATTGCTAAAGTAAGAAGGAAAATATAAGTAAGCACTCGTGCTAAAATTATGTCATGATACTATTATAAAATGACAGTGTAAGTGGACATGAAAATACCTTTAAAAGATGAACATGGCAGGAAAAAAAAGAGAGAAATAAGACAAAAGGGAAAAAATAAAGATGCATTATTCACGCAATTTTGTATTTTTTCTTACTTGAATAATCTTGGTTTTTGTTCACATGTTTGCTAGGCAGTTCAAAATATCTATTTCTTATATATGCAAATTGTTTAGAATTTTCTTGTTAACGCTTTTCATTTTTTACATTGTTATGATGGTTTAA
This sequence comes from Poa pratensis, assembly GCA_947311845.1. NCBI lineage: Eukaryota > Viridiplantae > Streptophyta > Magnoliopsida > Poales > Poaceae > Poa > Poa pratensis. The sequence goes on along the minus strand of CAMZMU010000081.1, from coordinate 24,157,060 downwards.
ATTCATAAAAAAGGTTATTGTCAAAAGGCATGTCCTTAAGGGCATCTCAAACGCCCCCCCTCCCCCCCCTATACGTCCGGGCGGACAGCTGGACATGGCTCGGACAGAAAACGAGAACCAGCACCTACCCAAACATCTGGGTTGTCCGCCAACCATCATACCTAGCCCATACGTGGTATGTGTGCACAAAACTAGAAGTACACTTACTTATTTGAGTAAGGGGAGTAGCTACGTGTGCCGCAGAGAGATGGATGGATGTGTGTAGCGCTGGAATTAAAACTCGAAACTCGCGAGTTAAACGAGTAACTCGTGACTCGACTCGACTCGAAATCAAACGAGCCGAGCCGAGTTTCAATTTTATCGCTAAACGAGTTCGAGCTTTTCGAGCCGAGTTACTGAGTAACTCGTTTAGCTCGCTTTTTTTTAGGGGTACTCGTTTAGCTCGCTTAAATCAGAAAATACGGTGCTGGCCTATCTAGCCCAGACCAACTAGCTGCAGCCCAAGCCCACCAAGGTAGCGAGCGCACAGGAACGAGGCCACGGTCTTAGCTAGGTTAGCGATTCCCCACCACATCCACTCACGTATCCTGCCGCTGAGGAGAGGCAGCGGCGAGGCACGACCTCTCCCCTCTCTTCGACCTCCGGCCGCCGCCCCACAGCCCGACGCCCACCCTGGTCACCGCCGGCCACCGCCGTCCCATCCCCGCCGACTAGGGATGAAAACGAAGCGAAAAAATTCCAACTTTTCCACGGAAAAACGGAAACGGAACAGAAATACGGAAGCGGAAACGGAACTTTGCAAAACGAAAACAGAAACTTTTATGCGGAAACGAAACAACGTATTCTGGCGGAACGTGCACAGAAACGGAAATTCCATTTCCGGTAACACGGAACTTTCTCATTTTTCGCTGCTCGGTGCTATCTGAATGTAGGGGACTGATGGCGCGGATCACACGTTCGCTGGGAACCCCAAGAGGAAGGTATGATGCAGTGTAGCGGCAATTTTCCCTTGATACAAAACCAAGGTTTATCGAACCAGTAGGACTTGGAGAAGGCGTCGGCTTGGTGCGCAAACACAAACACACTACTTTGCCCCAACTAAACAGAGAGGTTGTCAATCCCTCCGACTTGTTGAACACAAAGTATTAAACGTATATGTGTAAAATAATAAAAGAGAAAAAATGCCCAGTAAGCAAATGACTAGAAAAAGCTATGGGAACGGTTGTAAACAGTATAGGAAAATAGAACCGGGATCCACAGTTCACTAGTGGTGTCTCTCCAAAAGATAAACATGTTGGGTAAACAAATTACAGCGAGGCAATTGACAAAACATGGGCATATAACAATACTATCATGACACAAAGTTCACTGTTTCATTTAATATGGACATTACGTCAAAATACATAAACCGTTATCCAACTACATCTATGACTAATAATCCACCCTGAAATCGCTATCCAGTATGTCACCCGAAAGTATTAAGTTGCAAGCAACAGATAATTGCAATAAGCATGGTGCGTAATGTAAGAAATGGTTACAACATATAGCAATAAACACCGCTGTTTTACCCTAGTAGAAACATCACATCTCAAGACTTAATCGGTTCTGTCAACTCGAGCTCAGACAAGAGATGCATGAACCCAGTACCTAGCATAAATACTCACTCTAGAGTCACAAGTAATTACTTCGGCCAAATCATACACAAGCATCGGAGAGCATACAAGATCATAAATAAAACATATCATAAATAAACTGAACAATAATGTCATGACTCCATAATTTATCGGATCCCCGCAAATACAACATATAGCATTAAAAATAGATGATCTTGATTATGTTAGACAACTCACAATAATGGAGTACAAGGAAGAGAGACAACAATGGAGTACAAGGACCACGCCTGGGGGTCGTTTGGGGCCTGTCGGGCCCCCTGCAGGTCTCCTCCTGGCGCAATCTTTATTTTCATGTAAAAATAATTCACGTATTTTTTCAGGCGATTCGGAAAAACTTTTCCAACTAGTTTTTCTGAAACAAAAAGACAACAGAAAATAGGAACTGGCACTGGGCATCTTGTCAATAGGTTAGTTTCATAAAATTTGTCAAAATGATATAAAAACATTATAAAAACATGTGGCAATGATATATAACAAGCATGAAACAATCAAAAATTATAGATACGTTTGAGACGTATCAGGTACCTAACAATTTTAGTGGGAACACTGAGTCACAACCCAAGATCAGAAAAAAAGGAAAAACGTATATGAAGTGACCATATTTAGGCCCTACATACTTGCATATCATCTACCTCCTGAGGCATTTCCGGGTTCAGTATTTTAGTGTTGCACTAGGGTTATGTACGATAGTAGGTATTTTCTGCCATAGCTGATAACTTATAAACACTATATTATATTTTAATTTATATCATCTTATAAACTTGACAAGTTTCTTGGTTTGTTTGAGTTTTCCTGCATTATTTAAGGGGTCTCTTGGTTCCGACAAACATCTGCTTTCTGTTCCGTGTCCACACCGTATTCGATCTATATCTGTTTTTGACAATATTTGTTTCTGTATTTGTTTCCGAGTTTTCTGTATTCGTTTCTGCTTCCGCACAAAAATATGAAAACAAATGTGGCACCACTCAATTCCCTCCGTATCCGCTCCGTTTTCATCCATGTCACCGACCACCGCCAGCCCCCGTCCTAGCCCGCCTCCTCTCTGTCGCTCACAGCCCGACGCCCACCCCAGTCGCCGCCGGCCACCGCCCACCCCCTCCCGACGGCCACCAACCCATCGCGACTGCGAGTACTAACCACCGTGCGGCGTCATCCTCGACCGACCAACACACCATGGAGAAGCAGCCGAGCTTGGGGCGAGCGGGAAGGCCAAGCTGCGCACCACCACGTCGGGAAGGCCTCCACGCGAACACGCTCTAGTGAACTTGCGATTTTACCGAGCTACTCGCGAGTTCACCGAGTCGAGCCGAGCTTAATTTTTGCACTCGTTTGTTGAACGAGCCGAGTTCGAGCTAGCTCGTCAGTTGAGCGAGTTTGACCCAGTCGAGCCGAGCTGGCTCGGCTCGGCTCGAATTTCAGGCCTAGATGTTATCCCAAGATTAAATAATGTATGTAGTGACGGAGATGGATGGATTGATCACCACCCATACGTATTCCAACTTGCACTACTGCATCCACGCATCACCAGTACATTCACCACCACCACACTACTCCATGTGGGTACAACAATGTCGATTCAACTCAAGTATCAATCCATCGCCGCGTACATGTTAGTACTCCCTCCGTTCATTTTTATAAAGCATTCTATATATTTTAATATGGACTATATTCGAATCAAAATGAGTGAAAACACACTAAATATGTCTAGATACGTGTATTTTCAAATAAAAATAGAATGTCTTATAAAAAGTAACGGAGAGAGTACGTAGTTTTCCCTACTATTGGTAAAACATGTTTGATTATATATATGGTTCATGATCGGACACGGCGTTTCGGATCACGGGTGCGGATGCACCCGTTAAGTAAAACATTTTTATTTTATTTCAAAATGTCAAAAAAAATTACAAATAAAAATTTGAATATATATCATGACATTTAATGTTGGCACAAAAAAATTTGCGATGAAAAAACATTTTTGTGACCTGTGCAAAAAAGACAAAAACAATCGCGTACAAAGTCATTTTAAAAACCCTAGATTTGTCTTTTTACACATCCCACAAAAAATGTCTTTTCTTTGAGAAACTTTTTGTGGTAACATAGAATGTCATCTAGTATATCAAAAAAAAAAATTGAATTTTTTTGACATTTTTAAAATATTTTTTGAGCAGTAGGTGCATCTAGACATATGAGCCGATATGGATTTCTGGTTCATGATCTATTTTTCTTTCATCCCATGCATGGCCTTCTTCCTTATCGAAAAAATGCTTGGCCTTGTTAAAACAGGTGGGTTCTTACTCTTTCTTGTACCATGAGAAAAAAGAGCACGAACCTGACTCGTCTCGCCACGCCACGCCACATGCCTAATGAATTGAGTTTCAGTTGGAGAGTGTTTTGACAGAACACTATTTTTTCGCCTGGTGCACCGACTCAAGGGTCACATTCCAGTAAACATTCACATGCTTACACGTTCTTTGTTTCTATGTTTTTAGAGATTTTGTCTTGCGCTACCGGTTGTGTTCCCTGCCTCCTCAACTAGGCTATACAAAATAGCGAACAAAACATATGAGCTATGCAATATCCTACCATATATAAAAGTTGGTGCAACCCACACCCCAATCCAGCCTCCACGTCACCTTTTTTTCTGGCCGTTCGATCATCCCGTCCGACGGCCCAGATCGCTTTAAAAACAGTGTGAGCTACAGTATTACTGTAGATGGGCAATTTCTTCCAATCAGAACCGGACACGTCGCCCCGCACGTTTTTTGGCGTAGCCACTTTACAGAAAAGAACCTCGCAAACATCCCGCTGCTCCGCAGTCCCACATTTTGCACTACGAGGGACCAAATTGTAAATTGAAAAAAATACAGGGACTTTGTTGCAAAACCACCCCGCAGAATCCCCCCCTCTCTCCCCCGCGCGACGGCGGAAATCGCCGGCGCCGCCGACGCGCCCTTCCCTCGCTCCGGTCCTCCCCGCTTAGATCTACACCCACACCGAGCTTCGCCGCCATCCCCTCTACTTCCTCGCTGAGCGCCGCCTGCCGGAACGTCGCGGGACCGCCGGAATCATCCACGGCGCGCTCGGCCTCCGCCGCCGCATTCCACGCCGTCGAAGATGCTCCGGCGACCAATACGCGGCGGCGCCGCCACCTACGGGTAGAGCGCGCCGATCCGCGTCGGACGCGCCCACGCGCGCGTCCCAGCTCACCGTCGTGCGGCTCCGGCGAGCTCCCCGCCGCCGCGGCAACCCTGGCCGCTGGTGACGTGAGCATTACGTCCCAGCGGACCTGGGCTGGCCAGATGGGCCAATTCGTGGGCCGGGCTGCCTGCTGGGAGGCTGCGCCGGTTTTTTTCCCTTCTGTTTCAATTTTCTAGTTTTTTTGAATATTTCTATAACTGTTGAAATTGAAATCCAAATCAATTCAGACCAATTTTAAAAAAAATCAAAACAGTCATTTCAAATACTTAGTCACCTTTTCCAAATTATTTCAATTTCCACAAAAAAAAAACATTCCAAATACATTGTGATCTTACCAAACATATTTCTAATCTTTTACACAATATTTGAAATTTGCACAATAAGGACCACAAAAAATAATATCAGTAATATCATTTAGTATGATAAATCCAAAAAAACAAATTGGTATAAAACATCTTATTCAAAAAGAATCCGGTAAAACAACTAAATTCAACGACGCATTTTTACCATGAGCTTCAAAATATCAAAATAAGAATACCACAAATATAGATATTAATAAATAACCGTTTTGAACTTAATTGCCACCCAAACATAACTGAATCAAAACACAAAATCTAAAATTCAACATGCTTTGAAAAATTCAAAACATTTTATGGATATTGTTTTACGGTATTTAAACAACTTCCAAACACTACTAAATGTTGCAAAATCATTGACTTTAAATATGTCCACTATAACAATATGCAAAATATATCGGAATGATCACAACAAAAAAACATTGCCTATTTACGTCATCTGACCAAATTTAAAATTTTAAATCTTCAAATTCCTGACAAACTTGCAAACACACAATTTTTTTTAATTCCAAAGATTCAAATCCGAAAAACTTTCAACTGTGACCACCTCGATATTAAAATTCTTCACGCCGCATTATTCACAAAAACAGCGCCTATTGATGTCATATGACCAAAATTAAAATACGAGAATTCAATTTTCAAATGCCTTTCAAAACCGAGCATTCAGTAAACGTAAAAAATATTTTTTTTAAAACCCAAATTTAACAAATTCTAAAATTTAAACAACTCATAACTGCTAGCTTTTCCAAAAAAAAAAACCCATTTAAATCTAAACATCACTCAAATGCGGACATTTTTAACTTCAAATTTTACCACACGGGCCGCGGCATCTGCCGTGCCAATATCCCTAGTATTTATATTTTAACACCGTCCTTCTTTAGCGTTGGTTCAATGTAGGCCGTAAAATCTTTTTTAGTACTGTGTGAGCAGGGTATTAAACTCGATACCTCGCCGCTCTGATACCATATAAAATTGTTGCACTATCCATTTAGACCAATAATTCGAACTGATGAAAAGGGTTATACAATATATTTACATCTCGACACACCATATAGAGGAGTTGATTAGTTTTTTTTTTGGAACGTCTCTGCAAGACTGGTCGCTTCCGTAGGTGGTCAACAATACACCTACGTACAAATATCTCTATTATTTCTTTATACTAGTTGAATGCCCATGCGTTGCTACGGACGTATAAATATATCGTTTGACATCTCATTTTAGAAATCTATTTAGCTTTTAGCTCACTCCTCATTTTTTGTAAGTGAATGTGTTGTCTTCCTCCAGGCCCCGCTGCATCGTCACATTTCTCCCTCTAAACAAAATATCAGAGGAACACATTTCAATTTTGAGAGTAAAGTCACACGATGCACTGATCACATTTAGGTCAAGTAGTTACAATAGTATACAATACGATGCACTGAATCACATTTAGGTCAAGTAGTTACAATAGTATACAATACGCATCAACGATTTCCCTCGTATACAAATTGGTCCTAAAGACGAAGACAATAACAATATGTGCGCTTAAGTGAGCCTCTTCCAACAACATACAAGCCTCAGGAGTAAACTGCATAACGTACCATAAGTGTTAGAACAAGAATTGATCAATATCTTTTTTTCGAGAATGATGATCATAGTATCTCATTTAGAAAGCTCTAATATGAACCATCATCTATCTTTCATATATATATATATATATATAAAGTTATTCTATCCTGTCAAATGCATCAAGCGCATCATATGTTATAAATCAGAACATATTTCCTTTGATCCTCCACCTTGACCACCATGTACACCCTCTCTCCTTCCTTATCCCTATCCTGCAAAGAATACCCATGTGGAGGTTGTGTGGGATTCTCGATATCATCGCTATAAACAGCCCGTTAGACCTTTCTCCAGTCACATCTCTCTCCCTGCCCTCCCTTCAGTCAACCACCTCTCATCAGCAATTAGAAACCAACACGACATTTACCAAATGGAAACGGCTGCTTGGGAATATGAACGATGGTTGGCTTCATTTCTCGCTCCACCCTGCCTCCAGCAAAGACTCCACAACTACCTGATTACAGCAAGCATTCAATTCATGTCACATTAGCTCCTTTCAAGTTAGAACCACCAAAATCAGATTACCAACAAAAATATACATGATTAAATAAAATCACCAACGGTTGAAAGAATTTCTTCATACTTTTGGCTTGACTAACACAATGCACACTAACTAATGAGTCAAAAATGCAGTAAAAATCCATGTTAGAAGCGGTGTTTGGTGGGAAGGAGGACGTACCAGCACCGCTATGACAACAACCAGCGAAGACTCTCAGTAAATCTAGTATAATCTGGTCCTGAAATATATCATATGATGAGGTCATGAAGTTGCATATCTATAACTAATGACACTGCTAATAACCAAGGGACAATATTTGCAAAGACCTAGACCAACTACAAAGGACTTTCATGTTTAAGTTAAAGAATTGGTAATAAACTAAAACTAATTAAATGGCTGCCATGTCCTTTGTATCCTACTTTTGCAGGAAAATTTAATGAATGCGGAATGCACTTCATATTTTCTTAAACTTTGTGAGCCACAGTCTCAGAAATGATCTCCACATGAATTATAAATTTTGCCTCTTTACTTAACCAGCAGATACATTTTCCTAACGTATATTCTTGTAGTGAAGGCTGGAAAGAATAGACTTATTGTTTTATAAATTTGAAGCTTTGGCCAGACCTACCTAACTCACCAGATCACTTGTAATATTTGCAGTTTCGATAAACCTAACTTACCAGATGCACTCTGTTAACCATAAATTATACACCTCTTTTTTCCTGAAATTGAAGATGAAGTAGAGGAAATAACTGTGCTTTAATTTAGCTGTGAGTACAACATGGAAACAATAAAACCTGGTAAGTCCCTCTATCCACATAATGTATCTGATTTTCACTTAAACCATATTTCCTTAATTTATTTCTTACCATGTCCATTGTATCCTACTTAAATGGCTGCCATGTCCATTGTATCCTACTTTTGTAGGAAAATTTAATGTAAGGGGAATGCACTTCCTATTTTCTTAACCTATGTGTGCCACAGTCTCAGAAATGATCTCCCATACTCAATTTTCTCCTGAAATTGCAGATGAAGTACATCAAATATCTAAAGCTTTTATTTAACTATGAATATAACATGGAAACAACAAAACTTGGTCAGTGCCTCTATCCACATCATGTGTCCGATTTTCACTTGAAATCATATTTCCTTAATTTATTGCTTACCATTTTTCTTCGAGATTGCAAACAAATGAGCTGAAATATGAAGAACCCCAAACATGATGATGATGCAGAATATATCCATCTGCGTGGAGAAGCACTGAGCTGTGCAGAGACGTGGAAGTTGCCCTCGCCTGCTTGTATGGTAATTATGTTGCGCATAGACCCTAATCTCGCATCAAATTCCATCAGATATTAGATGGAATATCTCATAGACCCTTTCCTTAAGAATTTGGATCCAAATGGCTCGATATCTGACCCGTGGTAGATTTATGATTTTCAGTATTTTCGTGACCCTAAAATACTGAATACAAAAGCCAGTTAAAAATCGAGAAATAATTAACTAATTACCAGAACCATGTACAAAAGCTTCAGATAAAGCAACCAGAAGCATGATCATGCAATTAACAAATTTAAGGTGTTACAAAGTATAGTGCTAGAGCAGATCGCTTGGAAGCTTAATATTAAAGTTAAAACCAAGCAGAAACAGAAAGGAACTAAACATTTCGTAAATGTCCAAAACTACTAACCTATCCAGGAGCCAACTAACTTGTCCATTCATCACGAAATTTCCTGAATGACACGGGTTCACAGATCATTCTTAAAACATGACTTCTAGGACAAAAAGTTGATCAACAGAAGCACATATCAAAATCAAAGCCTCTTCATCAGCAACATGTTGGCGTCTCAGCTCATGAATGGTCGAACGGACCGTGCTCATCTCGCTCACAGCACTCTCGGCAAATCTCAGTGCCTCGTCTTTTCGACAAACTTCTTCGCCGATCTGCCCTCGTAGCGAAACGAGCTCACCCATGTCTCTAGGTTTTTTCTTAGCTGCGGCAGAACCATTGGCGTGGCCAAGCCATTCCGAACGTGCCCTCCTTCCCTGCGTCTCGTCAGGCGTCTCTCTGCATTTTCCCCAGACGGTTTGTGGCATCTTTGTGCTTCTCCAATCGTTGTCCCGCAGGTAACAATCTTCCATCCCAGGTTCATTAATCATGGAAACTACTGATAGATCATTTCTTTGATGTGCAGTGATAAGTGATGAGTGTTTTCCCACAAATGAAAGTGATTTACCTATATGATTCCATCTAGTATGGTAAAAAAAACCTAATAAACCTGCATGATCTAGTATTCTTAAAATCATACTACGGGTACTCAAATGCCTAATCTGAAACTTCTTGCATAATAATAACTGACAAAGCTAGAGAACTGTATTAGGGAGTTGAGAATCTCTCATTTGAGGTGGTCTCACACCTAGGAGGAGGGTTGCTCGTGGCCTCCTTCGGGCTTGCACTGCCATCTCGCATCACGCCCACCAGGATACGCCACAACACAGATTGCCTGACAGAGCGCGTGTGGTTACCGCGCCTGACGAGGGGTACACTCATCAAATCCCATGGTTAAGGACCTAGGGTTGAGAATATGGGGAGAGAACGTGGTAGTACTGGTAGTTTCGTCGGCTGACAAGCAGAGGCAAAGATTTACACAGGTTCAGGCCCCTCGGGTGGAGGTAAAGACCCTACTTCCTGCTTGTCTGTTATTGATCGTGTGGGATTATGCGGTTACAAGGAGGCTCCGGCGAGATGTCGATCTCGCTAGAGCTTTGGTGGTTTGAGTATGGCTTGCTCCTAGATCGGCACCCCTCCTAGCCTTAAAATAGGCTGGGTCTCGGGAGTTCACCACCAACCTAGTTTACACGTAAGGAAAGTACAAACCGACTATGCCTATGTCTAATCTTGGAGGGTACTCCATCTTGTTGGGCCTTTCGTCATGGGCTTCATGTAGGCTCTTGATAGTTGGGCCTTAGTCGACACGTGCACCAGGTACCCTTACGGTAGGGTACCCGAGATGTATATCCTTGTCAGTAGCCCCCGAGTACTTGTCTGACTCGAAGAATCGGGCATGGACTCATTCGTAAGTGCACGTCATATGCTTTGTATTGTAATTGGAATTCCTGTATGAATAGCACATGTTGGCTATGTCGAATATCTCATCGACTGTGGTTTTTGCTTATGATGATCAAGGGATAATAGCTTAGCAGGCCAGTACACTCGACGGATTGGGACTAGTTAACTACACATTCGGGTAAAACCTTACTAGCTTTCAATCAAATTCGAGTCCCCGGACTCGAATCTGGAACAAACTGGTCAGATTCGACTAGGCCGCGGAGGTCTTACTGAGTCGATCTGCAGTATAGATTTGAATTTTACCCAACGCGTCCGTCAGGATTTTTCATCATGTCTACTGACACGGAAAGTATAAGGATTGACGTTGCTAGAACGGTCTTAGCCCAGCTCGAAAGTTCGGCGGGTCTTACCTTTGCACTATGCATGCAGCATCCAAGGTATTTGCGGCAGACACAACTCGGGAATGTTTCGAGTATGATTTTGTATATGAACTGAGTCGAGACTTTTGTCGACTGACACTTTGTCGTTATTCTATCGGGTGCGTGACAGCGCTCCCGATGGGAGTAGCCCCCGAGATTGTGCTTTATTGCTTGCAATGGAGGATAATCTCAGATCTTCTTACTCTGCATATGTTAATCGAAGAAATTTTTGCCATAATTCTATCGGGTGCACAACAGTGCTCCCGATGGGAGTAGCCCCCCGAGATTATGCTGTATTGCTTGTAATGGAGGATAATCTCAAAATCATTTTATCTTGAGCATCTTCAGTCGAAGAATTTTTGATATGCTCCCGATGGGAGTATTATGACTCAGCCGAAGGAACGGTCGAGTGACCAATTTTACCTTAACATTGCTTGTACACACCAGAAACACACAAGGCAGTCGATTGACCGAGATGCATTGGGCAGACTCGAATGTATTTCTAATCAGAGCGCTTGAGATGACGTCAGGGATGATGTTTTTTGGCGACTGCGCTGCCTGACACGCGGTGGCGTGCGTTATGCTGTGATAGATGGGACGTGACACATAGGTGGGCCCATTGTGCAGCGCTGACCGAACGACGGTGCCGTTTGGACTTGATTTGACCACTCTGGCCCACTTTTTACGGAGGCGTGATGATGGCTCCTCTTTTTGCGTGTGTAGTGGGCGGAGTGGCCGGCGATGGTTGCCCTCTGCATTTGCCACGTGTATGGTGAGATTGCGTGCGTAACACACGATTAGGATATGAACAGCTGTGATTGCTTTTGATTTGTGGTAAATAGGGAAACGGCGCTGGCATTACTTTTTACTTGTCATTTGCTCTGCGCGCCGCCCCTGCTTCCTCGTCCTCCTCTCGCCTCCATTGTTCTTGCGCCCCAGCTCCCGCTGTTCCCTTTAGCCACCACTGCCATGGCGCCAAACAGAAAAGCTGCTGCCGGCGATGCGCCCGCGACCGACGGGGCCGCTCTAAAGGGGAAGAAGACTACGGCTGGCGCATCTGCGGCCACCGTCGACCTCAAGAAGAGCGATGGCGATTGGATGAAATCCACCATCAAGGAGGCGCATTTGGACAAGCTTTGCGAGGAGGGACTGCTGCCACCCGCGGCCCAGCTGTTCATCCGCGCGCCGTCGCCCAAGGAGGTACTCCCTGATCCTCGCGCTAACGAGCGCGTTTGTTTTGCGGAGTTTCTGCCTAGGGCTTGTCGCTTCCCTTCCACGACTTTGTTCGTGGATTGATGTATGCATACGGGGTGCAAATCCATGATTTCACCCCGAACGACATTATGCACATAGCCTGTTTCATGGTTTTGTGCGAGTGCTTCTTGGGAGTTTCTCCCAGCTGGGCCCTCTGGAAGTCTATTTTCATGGTCCGGCCCAACAACCGAGGTGGCCACACCTACCCTGTTAGCGGCTTCGGGATCCAGGTGCGCAGTGACACCCGCTACTTCGCCCTGAAGCCAGTCGACTCGGCGCAAGGATGGAGGAAGAGGTGGTTCTATGTGCGCGTCGACCAGGAAGGAGTCCCGCCATTTTCGACTGCTGGCATACTTGCGAGGACAAATGCCTGGGACCACCCACTGTCGGCTGAAGAAAAGGCAGAAGCGGCGCCTCTGCTGTCGAAGATTGGAGAGCTGCTGAGCAGCGTAACTGTTGTGCATTTTGTCGTGGGTTTGTCACGTCAGGTGTCATAGATGACTTCGTAGGTGTGGGATTATGCGAGTCAAGCATCTCCGAGCTTGGGATCGCAGGAACAAAGATCAACACAGATTTACCCAGGTTCGGCCCCCTCAATGTGAGGTAAAAGACCTACTTCCTGCCTACCCTAGATTGGTATTGATATGATAATCGAGGTGTTACAATGGAGGCGATCCGATCTGGTACTCGCCGTATGAGCTAGGGTTTGGGGCTTGATAGCTTGACCCGCTCTAAGTCCTGCGAGTCCTCTTTATATACACAGAGGCTCGCTAGGTTACAAAAGGAAACTTCCCCATAAGGAATACATCCACAGAGGCCTACTCGGAGACTACTTGGTCTTCACGTCCTCCGGGATATGTCTTCTAGATCTTTCCCTTATGGCGGTTCAATATTGGGCTTGCTCCCAAGTGGGCCTTCGTCCGTGCGAGTAAGTTAAGTCGCACTGGGCCGCGGGTTAATCCAGAAAGTATTCCCCCGACATTAGCCCCCAAGCGTGGCCTGAACTTCATAGTATTTCTTGATCTTGAATGCTTAGGCCGCGCTTTTCCTTGTTTCGCGGCTTATAATTGTGCAAGTTTGGCCTTGACTCGCACCTGGAAGATCATCTGACTTCGTGAGCTTCTTTGTTAGAGTATCCTGATAGCTTCAGAACTTGATGACGATCTATCTTCAAATTTTTGATGATAATATGATGTAGCCCCCAAGGATTGAGAGGATGTTATGTGGTAATCATCTCAATTCTTCTCAGAGAACTCTGAAGGTCATCACCTGTAACTTGATATCATGAATAAAACAATTGTTAAGTTACAAGTAATTGTAATTGGTGTTGCCGTACTATAAGCAGTACATCGACCTCTAGTTAGGCCATCTGAATCCTTAAGTGGGCACTCGCGCGACTCAGTATTTCCTAGGAATATGTGTGTTCAGGGTCGAGAGCGGCCATGATAGGCAATCAAGCTCGATTGACGCCACACCCCAGTACTTTGGCCACATAATGCGAGTAGCAATCCAACTTAAGGTAAATTTGATAATTGCCAATAAATCGGCTGTTTCAGGGTAACAAAGACCCCAAGAAACATAATGATATTGCCATGATAGGCTAAGCTATGATAAGCTTTGATTATGATGACACATAAGGTCGCGCCTAGGTGGCAACCGAGTGTTATACATAGGGTTGGATCGCGCGTAGGTGGCGATCCATGGTGATACATGGGGTCGGTCGCGCCTAGGTGGCGACCAGAGATGATACAAAGTTTACGGCCGCGCCTAGGTGGCAGCCGGTTTCTGATACAAGGGTCGATCGCGCCTGGGTGGCGATCAGATGTTGCATAGGTCGCGCCTAGGTGGCGACCAAAGTTGAAGTTCTAGCCCTGAGTGGCTGTGATGATACTCAGCTATAAAGCTGGAAAGGATGATGCTTGGCTCTGATTAGCCTTTTCTTATGTATAGTACGGTCGCAGGTGTGCGACGTTCCAAGGGCGAGGTGCCTCGAGACGATCCTCGAAATCATGGCGTTCGCTGCTTTCTTCCCTTACATCCAGCAGGTAGTACGACCCATTGTTTAGCTTCTTGCTGATGATGTAGGGTCCTTCCCATGGAGAGGACAGCTTATGCATTCCCTTGTGATCTTGTTTAAGTCGCAGTACTAGGTCGCCTTCTTGAAAGGTGCGGGTTTTGATGCGTCTGGCATGATAGCGTCGCAAGTCTTGTTGATATACTGCTGACCTTGATGCTGCCAAGTCTCTAACCTCTTCTAATGTGTCCACCGAGTCTTGCCGAGCTATCTCATTATCTGTCTCGATGTAAGCCGCAACTCTTGGTGAATCATGTATGATATCGCTGGGCATGACTGCTTCTGCTCCATAGACCATGAAATATGGTGTAAATCCTGTGGATCTGTTAGGGGTTGTTCTCAAGCTCCACAGTACTGCTGGCAGTTCTTCCACCCAACATCCTGGAGATGCTTCGACCTTTTCAATAAGGCGCGGCTTAATTCCATGGAGAATTTCCTGGTTAGCTCGCTCAGCTTGTCCATTGCTCTGCGGGTGTGCTACTGACGTGAGGTCCAATCTTATCCCATTGTCTGCGCAAAATATCTGTGTAGCCCCTTCAGAGGTGTTGCTCCCATTGTCTGTAATGATACTATGGGGGTAACCGAAGCGGAATATGACCTTCTTCAAGAACTTGACTGCTGTTTCAGCCTCGCAATCTCCCACAGGTTCTGCTTCTATCCACTTTGTGAATTTGTCCACCATGACTAAGAGGTGAGTTTTTCCGTTTGAAGACCGTCTGAAAGGCCCTACCATGTCAAAACCCCATACGGCAAAAGGCCATGTGATGGGTATTGTGCGAAGTGCTTGGGCTGGCATATGATCTTGCCTAGCGTATCTTTGACATCCATCGCACACTCTGACAATTTGCTCTGCGTCTGCTAATGCTGTTAACCAGAAGAATCCATGTCGGAACGCCTTTGCCACCAAAGATCTTGACGAAGCATGATGGCCACAATCGCCTGAATGAATTTCGTGCAAGATTTTTCGTCCCTCTTCTGGTGAGACACATCTTTGGAATGCTCCTGATACGCTGCGCTTGTATAATTCATTGTTGATGATTGTATAGGCCTTTGATCGTCGTATGATTTTGCGCGCCTCAATTTCATCGTCCGGCAGCACTCCGCGACTTAAATATGCCATGTATGGCTCTGTCCATCCTGGCTGTTCATGCAGGGCTGCGACTAAAGTTGAATCATCCTCTGGCTCTGCAATGTCAATTTCTGCTGGAGGTTTGACTGATGGATTGTGCAGTTCATCCAGGAAAACATTGGGTGGGACTGACTGTCTGTTGGATCCAAGCCGAGACAGGGCATCCGCAGCTTCATTTTGTCTCCGATCAATATGTTCAACTTGGTATCCAGTGAAATGTCCAGCAATTCTGTCCACCTCTCTCCTATATGCAGCCATGTTCGCATCCTTGCTGTCCCACGTTCCGGAGACCTGCTGTGCCACCAAGTCTGAATCGCCAAAACAGCGTATACGACTGATGTTCATCTCCTTTGCTATACGTAGACCATGAAGCAGTGCCTCGTACTCCGCCACGTTATTTGTGCAGTTGAAGTGTATCTGTAACACATACCGCAGCTTGTCTCCCTTGGGAGATGTCAGAACAACTCCAGCCCCCGAGCCTTGCAACTGTCTTGACCCATCAAAATGCATGGTCCAGTATTTGGTTTCTGCCATGCTAGGAGCAACTTGGATTTCTGTCCAATCGTTAATAAAATCTGCAAGGGCTTGCGACTTAATTGATGTGCGCGGCTCGTAACTGATGTGATGTGGTCCCAACTCGATCGCCCACTTAGCGACTCTTCCAGTAGCTTCTCGATTACGAATGATATCTGCCAATGGTGCTGAACTCACCACAGTTATTGGATGCTCTTGGAAGTAGTGCTTCAGCTTGCGACTCGCCATGAACACTCCAAACACCAACTTCTGCCACTGTGGGTAACGCTGTTTGGAAGCTGTGAGGACTTCGCTCACGTAGTATACTGGTCTCTGGACAGGGTATTCCTTTCCGTTTCTTGTCTCTCCACAACCATGACAGCACTCACAGCGCGGGAATTTGCCGCTATGTATAGTAGCATTGGCTCTTTATCTTTTGGAGCCGCCAGAACTGGAGCATTCGTCAATTGATGTTTCAAGGCTGTCAGAGCTTCGTCGGCCTCTGCGTCCCAAACGAAGGTGTCTGATTTTTTCAACAGTCTGTACAAAGGTAGTGCTTTTCTCCCAATCTTGATATAAAGCGACTCAAAGCTGCTACGCAACCAGTAAGCCGCTGTACATCTTTTATCTTTTCTGGCTTTTGGAGATCCATCACGGCCTTTATCTTGTCAGGATTGGCCTCAATGCCTCTTTCTGATACTATGAATCCCAATAGCTTTCCTGCTGGTACTCCGAAAACGCACTTTGTGGGGTTGAGCTTCATGTTGTATTTTCTGAGATTTGTGAATGTCTCTGCCAGATCACCAATAAGATCCTGGCTAACTTGCGATTTAATCACAATATCATCCACGTAGGCATGAACGTTGCGACCTATTTGCTCATGTAGGCAATTCTGAATGCATCTTTGGTAAGTCGCACCTGCGTTCTTCAACCCAAAGGGCATGCTGACGTAACAAAAAGCTCCGAAGGGTGTGATGAAGGACGTCTTTTCTTGGTCCTCTTCTTCATCTTGATTTGATGGTAGCCTGAATAGGCGTCCAAAAAGCATAACAGCTCGCACCCAGCAGTTGAATCAATTACTTGGTCGATTCTTGGCAAAGCAAATGGATCCTTTGGACAAGCTTTGTTAAGACTGGTGTAATCAACGCACATTCGCCACGTACCGTTCTTTTTCATAACCAATACTGGATTTGCCACCCACTCCGGATGGTATACCTCTGTGATGAATCCTGCAGCCAGCAAGCGAGCTATTTCCTCTCCTATTGCCTTTCTCCTGTCATCATGAAAACGCCGTAGTGGCTGCTTCACTGGTTTAGCCGCAGGGTTCACTTTGAGGCTATGTTCTGCTAATTCTCTTGGTACCCCTGGCATATCTGACGGCTTCCATGCGAAGATGTCTTTATTTTCCTGGAGAAAAGCGACGAGGGCCTTCTCCTGCTCTTCTTCCATGTGTGCTCCAATGCTAGTTTGCTTGGATGAGTCGCCAGGAACAAGATTTATCTGCTTAGTGTCCTGGGCCGCTTTGAATTTCATTGGTGGCTCGGCAGATGGCGTGGTAACCACACTCATATCGTTTGGGTCCACCTGCGACTTATAACCTTTTAGTTCTTCCGCGGCACAGGCGGATTCTGCGAAAGCCGCATCTCCTTTCTCACATTCTATTGCTTTTTCTCTATCTCCGTACACTGTGATGACCCCTTTTGGTCCTGGTATCTTCAACTGTAGGTACACGTAGCATGGCCTGGCCATAAACTTAGCAAAGGCCGTTCTTCCAAACAAGGCGTGATATGGGCTTTGGAATTTTACCACTTCGAAGCTTAGGAATTCACTTCTAAAGTTCTCTTCTGTTCCAAAAGTTACCCCTAGGGTTATTTTCCCCACTGGTCGTGCGGACCTTCCTGGGACAATGCCGTGAAATACTGTTGACGTGGGCTGCAGGCTGGAATCCTTGAGTCCTAGACGCTGGAAAGTATCGTAGTACAAGATATTAATGCTGCTTCCTCCATCCATAAGCACTTTGGTCAGCTTGTATCCTGCAACGTATGGTGCCACAACCAGTGCCAACTTGCCAGGTTCCCGTACCTGTGGCGGGTGGTCGTCGCGACTCCAGGTTACCGCGTATTCTGACCACCTTAACCAAGCGGGTGTTGCTGGTATCACGGCGTTCACCTGCTGACTTCTCCGGCTCAATTTCTCTTCTCTTTTGGAGGTATCGATAACTATTGTGTGATACTGCCCCGTCTGCCTGGGGTTACTCGCGCCGTGCTGCCCAATATTTGTGTTATGAGCCGCACTAGGGTTTCCTTCATGGGAATTCCCCCCGTTGTGTTGGCTCTCTTCTTTCCACTTTTTGTAATAATGGCATTGCGCCTTGGTATGGTCCGCTGGCCGTCCATCACCTGTCGCATGAAGGTCGCATGGCCGGTTGAAAACTTCTTGCATATTGATTGGACGGGAGCCGTATCCTCGACCCCTTCCACGCTGGCCTCTGAATCCTCCACGCGTATTGGCGACGAGCCCTGAGTGACCATCTTCGCTTTTGCGTTTGTTTTGACTCGTGTTGTTGTGGCTCGTTTGCTGCTGCTGGGGCTTGTTGGAGTTTTTCTTTCCTTTTGCAGCAACCTCCTCTTCTTCTCCGTCTGACGCGTCTGGTTTTATCTGAGCTGGCATATTTGTTAGCCGCAGCCATCACCTCGCTGAGGCTCTTGACTTTATCCTTCATGCGACCCAGCTTATGAATCAGCGGCTCAAACTTGCAGTTTTTCTCCATCACCAGGACGGCTGAGCTTGGTGGTATATTATCTGAGGAGTGTATTATTTCTGCCACCCTTTTCATCCAATGGCGACTTGACTCGCCTTCCTTCTGGACACAACGCTCTAAATCTTCTATATTGCAGAGTCGCTTGCAAGTTCCTTGGAAGTTTTAATGAAGGCATCCTTCAGTTCCTCCCAAGTATTTATAGAGTTGGGAGGCAAATTTTGCAGCCATATGTGCGCTGCTCCTTCTAGCATCATGTTTAGGTAGCGTGCGCAGATCTCTTCAGATGCGTTTAGGATGCTCATGCCCATCTCGTAATTGTTGAGCCAAGTGGTTGGATCCATGCTGGCGTTATAGTTTGCCACCTTGCGTGGCCCTTTGAAATCTTCAGGAAAAGGTTCCGATCTGATCCTCTCAGTGAAACACGCCGGTCCCTTGAGTCGCGAGGACAGGGCTGTGGTCGCGCCTGCGGGGTTATCTGCGGGCCGCTTTTGCATCAATGGCGCATTCGCCTGCGCTTCTGCGACTTGCTCCTGCCGCCTCTGTGCGACTCCTGACACGTCCTCTGGTGGCCTGCTCTGGACGCTTCTTTCTGCTGTAATCCTGTGATTGGCTGGTACGAGGGGCAGCTGTGCTTCGGCTTCCGCCCTATTGGCTTGTTGCAGGACTGCCGTACTTAACATCTGAATCGCGCGCCGCGCCTCAGCATTGACCGGGTCATCGCCTGTTGGTACCATCTGAGTCAAGATATTAGCCGCAGCATACATATTATCGACAGGGTTCTGGTAATGGCCCTGTGGGGTGTGAAACCTCCTTGGTTGTTGCTGGGTCTCTTGATTTGTTGGTACCCTTCCTTCCGCAGTCGTCTGGATTCCCGTCTGCGGCTGGAGTGAGCGGGATTTCCACTGTTGGTTGAGTCGCGCGCAGCTGTGTTTGCGGGTCAACCTGTTGTTGAGTCGCAGCCAGCGCGGCTACTCTCTGCCGTCCTGTTGGATTCCTTGGTTTATCTGATCGAGCCTGCGGCGCTCTTCTTCCATCCTTCGAACCTCATACAGGAGCTCGGCCCTGGCGGCCTCAATTTCTGTTGCACGGAGGGCGGCGTTCGTGGCTGACACAGGTACAAGAAGTGGGTTGCTTGGGGGTGCCGATGCCTCGGTTTCTCCAGCAGTTCCTGATGCACCTGCTCCTCCGGCCATGTAAACCGCGACTTGTGCCATCTCTTGATCTGGTGATGATGTGATTTCTGGTGGGTAACCCCAGCAACTTTCTTCAAAGGCAGGTATGATGGACCCAAACTCTTGCGAGTCCATGCTTTCCACGGATTCTTCCCCGTCATCGGCGACTTCT
Organism: Poa pratensis; assembly: GCA_947311845.1. Taxonomy (NCBI): domain Eukaryota; kingdom Viridiplantae; phylum Streptophyta; class Magnoliopsida; order Poales; family Poaceae; genus Poa; species Poa pratensis. The sequence continues at coordinate 24,137,165 of CAMZMU010000081.1, read as the reverse complement.
TCTACTGAATCGCCTTCCTGGACCGATCTAACGGACCTGCCACCGATGAAGCCGACGAAGACGTTGATGGATCCGAACGGGATGACGTGGCCGGTCTCCAAATAATCTGCTTCCGGCCCCCAGCTTGAATCGTCGATGAGGGGTGTGCCATTGACCGTGATGATACGGCCAACAACAAGATCTTCAGCTCCCTTCATGGATCCTGCGCGGAACGTGACGCTCTTGACCGCAGGCCCCACGGTGGGCGCCAACTGTCGTGGGTTTGTCACGTCAGGTGTCATAGATGACTTCGTAGGTGTGGGATTATGCGAGTCAAGCATCTCCGAGCTTGGGATCGCAGGAACAAAGATCAACACAGATTTACCCAGGTTCGGCCCCCTCAATGTGAGGTAAAAGACCTACTTCCTGCCTACCCTAGATTGGTATTGATATGATAATCGAGGTGTTACAATGGAGGCGATCCGATCTGGTACTCGCCGTATGAGCTAGGGTTTGGGGCTTGATAGCTTGACCCGCTCTAAGTCCTGCGAGTCCTCTTTATATACACAGAGGCTCGCTAGGTTACAAAAGGAAACTTCCCCATAAGGAATACATCCACAGAGGCCTACTCGGAGACTACTTGGTCTTCACGTCCTCCGGGATATGTCTTCTAGATCTTTCCCCTTATGGCGGTTCAATATTGGGCTTGTTCCCAAGTGGGCCTTCGTCCGTGCGAGTAATTAAGTCGCACTGGGCCGCGGGTTAATCCAGAAAGTATTCCCCCGACACATTTGATTGCCACCTTTGTGAAGATGTGGGTATGGCTGCTCCGTATTCGCGTCCACCCCATGTGGTAGTACGAGGGTGCACTCGACGCCACCCGAATGAGTAAGGAGGAGCTGTCGAAGAGCGAGCTGGTGTCGCATGTGCGGTCCATCACTAGCACGAAGTCCAGCGAGCCCTGCAACGTCGACTGCCCTGTCACTCCTTATGGTCCTGATAGGCCTTTGGAGGAGGTTAGTGAACTGTCAAGTTTATGATCTCCTGCTTTTGTTATTTTGTTGTGCATCTTTGTAACTTTCGACTGCTGTATTTTGTATGTAGGGCCACTCGACTGCATCGACTCTTCCTCCTCTTCCCGAAGATGACCCAACTCATGAAACGGAGGTGCAAACGGTAGAAGCGAAGGGAGGAGATGAATCGCCTCTACCTTCGGCTACCACATCTCCCATGGAAGAGGTCGAAGAGAAAGGGGCAGAGGAAGTACAGGCCAAGGAGCTCGCCACGACTGATGACGTGAGCGAGGTTCCCATTCGCAAGCGACGTCGGGCGGCCCGAGTTGTGTCTTCCTCCACCAGTTCACCCGCAAAGGAGTCAGATGTGAGAGATGACGGAGACTCGGGCTCGTCTCCTACTGCCATAGCTGCTCCTTTAAACGTGAGCCCGTTGAGCTCAGCTCCTCCTCCTCAGTCGGGTGGGGAGCTGCTTTTTGGAGGTCCCAATTTTGACAACCTTGATAGTGAGGAGGAAGAAGAGCACAGGTATGCGTCTGAGCTTTTGCACTAAAGTTTTTGTTTGTTGACAGTCCTGCTTATGTTGTATTTCATCTGTCACTCACAGTGCTGAGACTGTGCGCCCTCTGACTCCCTCATCCGAGAAGATGACGACTCCAGAGCACCCGGAAATCTCTCACGCGACTCCAGAAGTCGTTCAATCAGCAGCTGCAACTAGTGCTATGGAGACGGCCAAAGCTATGAGTGCCGCAGCTCCGGAGGTCGGGACATCAGCCATGAAGCCCGTGCCTTGGACAGAACACGTAAGTGTCTTTTTGTCGAGTTCGCATACGGGACTGGTTATGTATAACTTATGCTGATTTCGTGTGCTTGCAGCCCTACTACCTCAACTTGGTAGAATCGGGCAAAGCTTTTGTCCAACTGGAGCAAGAGAGGGATAGCATGCGCACCAGTTTGGAGCAACTCACTCATAAGTGTATTCTGATTTGTAACTCGAAGTCCCTTTTGCACTGTCTTTGCTTAGCTGAGTGTTTGAATTACTTATTGCCATCAAATTCAGATGACAAGGCATCGGCTGAGTCCTGGGTGAAGGAGCTAGAAGATGCACTCGCCAAGCAGCGTGCTGAGTCGAAGAAGGCTTTGGATGATGCCAAGAACTCCGCTGCCTTGCGAGAAAGAATATGTTGAGCGTCTGGCTAGCCTCACCCGAGACGTGGGCGGTGAGTAAAATTTGCCACTTTTTGTCTACTTCTGTTGCCGCTGAATGTCGTGTAAGAGTTTATGTTCTTTCTGATTTTTGAAGGAGCTGTTGCGCACCGGTACCTGTAGACCAGGCGAGTGGCGATTTATCCCTCGACCGTGCTATTGGCGACCTGGACGTCGTCTCCCCCAAGCTAAGGATGCACTCGCCAAGTCTACGAGCACACTCGGTGCCGTATACAAGGGCGTGTTCCCGTCTGGCCAACTTCCCTCGACTGTGGAAGGCTTCGCCGACGTCCTAGGCCCGGGAACCTCCACGATGGCGAATTTTGCTCGCACCCTGACGGTACGCGGCTCAGAAACCACCTCAAGCTCCTTTTAGGTCATGGGATAGAGGGTGACTTCAAGGCCGCTCTGTCTGATTTCCCTCGGAAGCCGGATGGGAAGCTGGTGTCTCTGAAGCATGTGAACGAGCCAGCCTCGCAGCTGGCTGAAATTTTTATGACTACCGTGGAGCGCCGGTCAGCGGAGGTCGCCAATCACGCGCGTAGGGCTAGGTCGGAGTCTGCGTCATAGACTTTAGGGCCATCTTCCCTTTTGTTGGACTGTAATTATACTTTTATGATACCTCGAGTATGCTTATGCTTTTGCCACACTTGTATGGATTTGGTTCCTTTGTTATGCCTCTGCCTGTAAGGCTATGTGCTGTTACTCGCCTGAGCTTTGTGATGAGTTTCTCCTGAAACTTTTATGATGTTTGGAACAGAAACAGGCAGCCGCTACTTCATCTAGCTCGTCGCGGCATCGTGCTCCTACTCGATCTCGAGCTCAGGTGGCAAACGATGCCGCAGTAATGCGTTATATGAAGGCTCGAGTCGCAAAACTGGAGCAAGATTGAAGAATGCCCAGAGCGAGCTGGATATGATGAGGGCGAGGCCTGCTTTACCCACTCAGCGAGAGGACTATGTGCTTGGCGAGATGGAGATCGTGAACAGACAACTCGAGTGTAAGCATGACTGCCTTGAACTCAAGAGTTCACAGTCTGTCCTTTTTGTTGATCCAACGTGCCTTGTTGCAGGTTTTGTTCCAGACTTCCAGGCGGAGCAGGCTCGAGTTGACGAGCAGTTGAACAATGCGACTGACGAACCAACGACGGGCCGTCAGCACTTTCGCTTGGATAAGCATCGAGCCGCATACTCGCAACTCTAAAGGATCGAGTGTGGCAGAGCACTATGCTGCTCGAGTTATGCAGGTCGGCCTTCAGTCGAATCAACCAGACTCTTTCCCGACAGGGCCGCAACCTCAAGGAATCCACGCGTGCTCGGGCTTTTCCGGAGTGCAGGTCCCATTCGAGATTTTATCACCCAGAAGCTTGTGGATGGAGCCAACGCAACGATGGCGTATATCCGAGTAGCGTCCACATATGCAGCTACGTCCACCCGTGCCTGGATCGACTTTGTCAGTCGCAACTTGACGATACAGTCGAATATGCGAGGGTGTTGATGAGTGTTATCACGCTCAACTTATGGGCCTGTTCTACCAGTTAAGGACGAACCGGAAGATTAGGGTTTTTGTATAGGGACAGCCCCGAGTGTAAATTTGCCACTTGTACGTAGTGTATATTGTTTACTTGTATGTATGCAGCCCCCGAGTGTATCGAGTGGGGTTTATGAAAAACACTTAATATGGAACATGAATTGCACAGCCCCCGAGTGTTCGAGTGAGGCTGTGAATTTTTGCGATGTTTGAAGCTTCAACTCATGATTTTGAGCAACTTTTTTTTATGTGATTTTTATGACCCAGCCCCCGAGTATTCGAGTGCGGCTGGTATTATGTTTGAAGGAGAGAAAGCTCATGCTTTGAGATAGCGCAGCCCCCGAGTATTCGGGTGAGGCTAAGTTTGTGCGATAAGTTATGCGAGTAGTAAGCAGGGAGAAATATGAGGAATCATTGACTATATTCCATTTTTGAATGTTAAGCTGCAGGCCGCCTCATTAAAAACCTTCCAGTCCCCTTAGGTACCCTGGTAAGGAAAAGAGCGCGTCTGAAACCTGCAGCCATCCGACATATGTGCCTATTACATTATGCGACTGAGCAATCTAAGCATAGAAACGGCGCAGCTGCGCAACGTTCCAAGGATTGTGCGAGAGTTCGCCTGTCTTCGCGTGCTTCAGTCTGTATGCTCCACCACCAATGACCTCGGTGATGATGAAGGGTCCTTCCCATGGAGAAGCAAGTTTGTGCACCTTCTTTTGCTTCAGTCGAAGTACCAAGTCGCCAACCTCGAAGGACCTGGTACGCAGTCGACGGCTGTGATAGTTGCGGAGGTCTTGCTGATAGACAGCTGTGCGTGCTAGCGCCGTGTTGCGTGCTTCTTCGAGCAAGTCGACTGCATCTTCGAGTGCTTCATCTGCATCTTCTTCGTTGTATGCTTCGACTCTTGGTGCATTGAATCTTACGTCTGATGGCAGGATTGCCTCTGCGCCGTAGACCATGAAGAATGAATTGTGTTGAGCGTTGGGAGTTGTGCGTAGGCTCCATAGCACAGATGGAGTTCTTCGACCCAAGCACCCGCGGCCCTTTTGAGTGGCACCAGGAGGCGTTTCTTGATTCCGCTCGTCACAAGTCCATTGGCCTTTTCGACTTGGCCATTGGATTGCGGGTGTGCCACGGATGCATAGTTGAGCGTGATATCTTGCTCTTTGCAGAAATTCGGAACTCTTCAGCCGTGAAGTTTGTACCGTTATCAGTGATGATACTGCTTGGCACACCAAAGCGGTATATGATGGATTTTATGAAATTGACTGCTGTAGTGGCAGTCGAACTTGTGATAGGGACTGCTTCAATCCACTTGGTGAACTTGTCGACCGCCACCAGAAGGTGAGTATGCCCTCCATGGGAGGATTTTTTGAGTGGCCCGACCATATCGAGCCCCCATGGGCGAAGGGCCAGGCCAATGGTATTGTCTTCAACGCCGATGCGGGTGCGTGCGGCTTTGTGGCGAATTTTTGACAGCCGATGCACCTTTTGACTATGTCCTCCGCGTCTTTGAGTGCTGTGGGCCAGTAGAAGCCTGCGCGAAAGGCTTTGGCTACGAGTGATCGACTGCTGGCATGATGCCCGCAGGTACCTGCATGAATATCACGAAGGATGGCTTGGCCATCTTCAAATGCTATGCAACGTTGGAACATACCTGATACGCTGCGTTGTATAGTTCGCCGTTGATGACAGTGTATGCTTTAGATCGTCGAGTGACGCGTCTTGACTCTGTTATGTCTTCAGGTACCTCGCCGCGGAGTATGTATGCGAGGAAAGGTTGAGTCCAAGTTGGCTCGATGAGGAGTACCTCGACTGGCGGGTCCTCTGTGCTAGGTGCTTTGCTCTTGGCTGGTGCGGCTGATGTAGGAGATGTTCTTTTTTCTTGATGGACCTGTGCTCGATGCGCTCGAGAAGACACCAGGTGGAACTGGTGCTTTGGTCGCGCCAATGTTGGCTAGCTTATCTGCTTCTTCATTGCTCTCACGCCCTATGTGCCGCAACTCGCAGCCTTCGAAGCTGCCCTCCATGAGTTGTACAGGTCACGGTAGGCGATCATGTTATCTGCGATTGCATCGCAGGCCTTCATTGTTTGCTGCACCACAAGATTCGAGTCACCATAGATCATCAGTCGAGTGCACCCGAGGGCTTTGGCCATCCGCATGCCATGGATCAGGGCCTCGTACTCGCTTCGTTATTGGATGGTAACTCGAATCCCATCTGCAGGATATAGCGAAGCTTGTCGCCTTTTGGTGATATGAGGATGACACCTGCGCCTGCGCCTTCGTTCTTCTTTGAGCCGTCGAAGTACATAGTCCATGAGTTGGACACATCTGGTGCTCCTGGCAACTGAGCTTCGATCCACTCGGTATGGAAGTCAGGTAAGACTTGTGCTTTGATGGCCTTCGGGTAATCATACTTGATATCTCGTGGTGCTAGCTCGATGAGCCATTTTGCGACTCGCCCAGTTGCGTTGGGGTTTGTGAGGATGTCCCCGATCCCTGAGGTGCTGATTACAGTGATCGGGTGCTCTGCGAAGTAGTGCGTCAGCTTCCTTGAGGACATGAACACGGCGTAGCCAGCTTTTGATAGTGCGGGTACCGCTGCTTTGATATGGAGAGCACTTCACTCAAGTAATAGACTGGACGTTGTATGCTTTGGGCGTGTCCCTCCTCCCTGCGTTCGACCCAGTACGGTGCTCACCACCCTGTTAGTTGCGGAGACATATAGGTATAGTGGCTCGCGTTCCCTTGGTGCGACGAGGATTGGAGGGCTTGTGAGGACTCGCTTGAGGTCCGTGAAGGCTGCTTCGGCTTCTGGCGTCCACTCGAATTTATCTGCTTTCTTCATCAGTCGATAGAACGGGAGTGCTTTTTCGCCAGCTTGCTGATGAATCGACTGAGTGCTGCCACTCGACCCGCTAATTTTGCACGTCATGGAGCTTTGAAGGCCTTTGCATCGTCAAGATGGCCTGTATTTTCTCCGGGTCTGCCTCGATTCCTCGAGCCGAGACTAGATACCCAAGAGCTGCCCGGCTGGAACGCCGAACGTGCACTTCTTCGGGTTGAGCTTGATGTGGAAGCGTTTGAGGTTTGCGAACGTCTCTCGCAAGTCATCGAGTGTGTTTTCCTCCCTTGTTGTGATGACGATGTCATCTACGTAGACCTGGACGTTTCGCCCAATTTGCTTCTTGAGGCAGTCTTGCATCATGCGCTGGTAGGTTGCGCCTGCGTTCTTGAGCCCGAAAGGCATTGTTGTGTAGCAGTAGACCCCGAGTGGGGTTATGAACGCCGTTTTCTCTTCATCCTCTTCCTTCATCCTTATCTGGTGGTAACCCGAGTAAGCATCCAGGAAGGACAAGCGAGCGCACCCGGCGGTGGAGTCGACGATCTGGTCGATTCGAGGTAGTGGAAAGTGATCCTTTGGACACATTTATTGAGTGCTGTGAAATCTACGCACATCCGAAGGATATCTGTGTGCTTCTTCTCTACGAGTACGGGGTTGGCCACCCATTGTGATTTCTTGATTTCTCTGATGAAACCTGCTGCGAGTAGTCTGTCGACTTCGGCTTCGACTGCGGTTCTTTTGGGCCGGATATGCGGCGCATTGTTTGCTTGACTGGTTTAGCATCTGGAAATAATTGGAGAGAGTGCTCGGCGAATTCCCTGGGAATACCTGGCATGTCGGCTGGACACCACAAATATATCCCAGTTCTCACGGAGGAATTCGACGAGCGCGCTTTCCTATGCGATAGGCAGACTCGACGAGACATTGACTGTCTTGGTCGGGTCAGTCGGGTGCACCTGATGCGATCTTGTGTCATTGGTGGCATTGAATGCTCTGTCGACTGCCACCTTCTTGTGCTCCGGCATAAGTGTTCGATCGTTGGAGACCGCTAGATCGGCGAGTGTTGCTTCCATGCCGAACATCTCAGAGATTTTGCTAAACTCTCGGTCGCAAGAGTCAGACTTTTGGAAGTTTCCCTTGACTGTGATTACTCCTTTTGGTCCAGGCATCTTTAGCTGGAGGTATGCGTAGTGTGGCACCGCCATGAATCGAGCGAACGTCGGGCGTCCAAGTATGGCATGGTATTGTGACTTCCAGTCGACAACTTCGAACTCAATCGACTCTGTCCTGAAGTGGTTCTTGTCCCCGAACGTTACGTCGAGTTGTATGGTGCCTTCTGGGCTTATTGCTTTGCCTGGGACGATACCGTGAAAGGTATTTGAAGATCTTGGCAGGTTTTCGACTGACCTGTTCATTTTGCGGAGCGTATCTGCGAAGATGATGTTTATGCCGCTGCCACCATCCATGAAGACCTTGGACATGGCGTAGCCTCCAATTTGTGCGTCGAGTACCAGAGCAGAGTGCCCTGGACGAACGACCGATGGGGGTGGTCCTCTCTGCTGAAGCTTATTGCAGTTTCGGATCCTTCAAGAATTCAGTTACGGCAGGAGGTGACATGACCGCCATGTTTACTTGTCGAGTGCGAAGTTTTTGCTCCCTGTTGGAAGGGCGACCTTTCTGTATCATGTACATCTGCCCTTGGGGGGAGGGTACTGAGGTTCGTCCACCCGAGGTACTTGTATGGCACCCGCGATGTTGCCGCCTGCTGTGGTGGTGGTGGTGGTGCCATCAGAACGGGTACATTGGCTGGCTGGGCGCAGCTACGGTGCGGGTGTGGCTGCTGCCTTTCTGAGATTTATGTAATCAGTCGCCATTTGGTCGAATTCTCTGCAGTTTCTCATCGAGTGATTGGAGCGCAGTTTTCCGTCTTCCCCTTGTACAGGTGGAATCTGCAATCAGCATCCATCTTTTCTTCGAATGATCGCTCGGATTGTGCGCGGAGCGTGACTTGCGCCAGTCTTTCCTCTTGTAGCTATCACTGCGTTGGCCGCGGTCTCGACTGTCCCGCGATCATCTCGACTGTCCCGTCGATCTTCTGACCGTCGGTCGCTTCTGTCTTGGTCATTGCGGGGTGTGGAGAACCCAGCCGCCATGAATTCGGGTCTGTCGTCGTCGTAGTGACGTTTTGAACGCTTGCGCCTTCGGTCGTCTCTGTATGAGTCTCTGCGGCTTCGACTGCCACTTTCATGATTGTCACGGGGTGAGGACCCGCGTGTGGTGCGCGCCATGTCTTCTCCGTCTGCCCACTCAGTCGCGATCTTCAGGAGGTTAGCCACAGAGGTTGGCTTTTGGCGACCAAGTGCTTCTTTGAAGTCTCGCCTGGCGAGGCCCATGATGAAAGCATCCATGGCCATATCTTCTGAAATTACTCCAACTGAGTTGCGTATCTCAGTCCATCGTCTGATGTATGACCTCAACGTTTCGTCTGACCGTTGAACGCAAGCTCGCAGCTCCTCGAACGTTTTTGGGCGCTCACATAGAGGCTCGAAGTTTTTGATGAAGTCGTGCGGAAGTGATCCCACGAGTCGTATGTTGATGGAGGTAGCCTTGAGCCAGTCGCGGGCTGTGCCTTCGAGCATGAGTCGTATGTATTGCATGGCTGTGATGTTTGTGCCTCGCTGGCACGCGACAGCCAGCCTGTAGTCTTCCAGCCACCCTGAAGGTTCCTGTCGACCCGTGTACTTGGGCTGTTCAGATGTAAGTTTGAACCCTTTGGGCATCCGTGTCTCGCGGACGCGTCGAGTGAAGCACAGAGCTCCGTGTGGCTCAGGCTCTCGATCAGAGTATGAGTCGCTACTGTAAGATCTGCGTGATCTGCTCCTAGACCTGCGCCGACGTGAGCCGCTTCTTTCCTTCGAGTGGTGGCGGCGACCACTGCGATTATGCTCTTCACGACGCTGTCAACTAGGGCACGGTCTCGACTCCCTCCTGGAGTTTTTGGAATTTGGCGTATGGCCTTCGCCGCTAAGGCGAGTGATTTGATCTGTTGGCGATGTAGTTTTGCATTGGGGTCATCAGCTGGAGGCTTGATTGCCTCTAGGTATGCTGCAGCGGTAAAGAGAGCACCCGCAGCTGTTTTGGGTACTGGCACTCCCTCCTCGTCGTATGTCATGAAAGAGTTGCCTAGGTTGCGGGTGAGTGCCGCCCTCTCATCCGGCGAGAGGTGACAGCCTTGATCTGGGTCTTGTGTCTGCTCGCCCGGTGGAGCTCAGGGAGAGCTGTCTTCTTCGCACACTCGACAAGCTAGCTTGCTTTTTACGTTCTTCGAGTGTTGCTCTGATCTGCTGCAGTCGAAGTGACTCCTGCCAGTTGAAGTACTGGAAGGTCAACATCTCCTCCCGTGTTGCGTCTGCTGGCTCATTGTGCACTCCTTGATGACTTTATCTGCTTTTGCTGCCATCTCAGCAGTAATTGTGAGATTTGTGACTCCATCCGGCATAGTAACCGTGCACGGGAACTCTGTAGGCCTGCGACTGGCCGCAGCATCAGATGATTCTGCGGCGAAGGCGACGTAGACCTGCTGGGGTATCACCCGAGGGTATGTGTATGTGTTTTCGAGTCCCGTCATGGACTCGATGTCTTCATCGAGGCTCATGTCGGAGTCGATATGCCCGTCGAGTGGTCCGTCTGGACGGATCTCGCTGTCGACGTCTTCATCGCCTATGCTCATCTCGGCGTCTGTGAAGTTGTTATGAATCTCGAAGTCGAGGTTGTTGTTGGTGCAGATCTCGGAGTCGACGTGGTTGTCGATATGAGTTCGGGCTCGTCGAAGTCGCTGAGGGAGATCCCGCAGTCGAAACTATCCTCGAGTGGGAGATCGAGCTCGGGATCGTTTGTGCGGTATGCTGATTCGGCCTCCTCACCTTGGAGTTTTCAATGAGCGCGTTGATCTCTCGAGTCGACATGGTTATTGCAGTCGAGCAAGCTTGGAGGATCGACGATGGTATGGACGCAGTTGATGGATCCGCAGTCGAAGGAGCCGCAACCGATGGAGCCTCGGGTGCGGAAGTCGCGAGTTGGCGTGGATTGTCAAGTCCTGCACACCAAGCTTGTTGACGAAAAAATTGAACGAACCAACGGTTAAACCCAAACCTGACTCGAGATCGGAGAAGGCCTCCTGGAATTCTGGCGAGTGTGGCTCGAAATCCATCAGAGGATCGATATGCTTTTTGCAGGTGAAGCTGGCGTGCTGCCGTTTGTCGAGTGAGTCGGCGAGTTGCCGTGTGCTACCTGAGTCGGCGAGTTCTGGTTTGTCGATGCAGCCGGCGAGTTGCCATTTGTAGATCTGATCGGCGAGTTGCCGCTTTCCGATGGAACCGAAGAAACCGTGAGTCTAGCACTATTGTTTCCCACAGACGGCGCCAATTGACGAGGGGTACACTCATCAAATCCCATGGTTAAGGATCTAGGGTTGAGATTATGGGGGAGAACGTGGTAGTACTGGTAGTTTCGTCGACTGACAAGCAGAGGCAAAGATTTACCTAGTTTCAGGCCCCTCGGGTGGAGGTAAAGACCCTACTTCCTGCTTGTCTGTTATTGATCGTGTGGGATTATGCGGTTACAAGGAGGTTCCGGTGAGATGTCGATCTCGCTAGAGCTTTGGTGGTTTGAGTATGGCTTGCTCCTAGATCAGCACCCCTCCCAGCCTTTAAATAGGCTGGCTCTCGGGAGTTCACCACCGACCTAGTTTACACGTAAGGAAAGTATAAACCGACTATGCCTATGTCTAATCTTGGAGGGTACTCATCCTGTTGGGCCTTTCGTCATGGGCTTCATGTAGGCTCTTGATAGTTGGGCCTTAGTCGACACATGCACCAGGTACCCTTACGGTAGGGTACCCAAGATGTATATCCTTGTCAGCGACACTGCAGTCAGGCCGCCCTTTTGCTGGACGCCTTGGCATCAACGCCGACCATCACCAGCGGGGTGCGGCTTGGAGAGCGCGCTCCCGTTGGATCAGCACCACAAAGGCGAGGATAAGCAGATCGGCCATAGGGGTTGTGGCCGTGGCGCAAGGCGCATGCAGCGAAGTCCCAGACCCATGCCTCCATGCTTCCAGCCGTGCCTCCGTGCTGATGCTCTGGATCGTGATCTTGGCCGGCATCGCGTGGAGGCGTTGACGTCCGAATCCGCGTGGTGGAAGGGGTGACGACCGGATCCGGCGGCGGGTGTGAGGATCCGCTGAAGGGGTGAGACCTTGAGAGAGGCGATTGATGGGGCGGGTGAGAGAGGGGAAGAGGCAATCGAAAAGAATCGGTCGACTTGGCTGGCCCACACGTCGGCGCAGATATTTTGTCAAGAGAAGGCAGATCGGGGGAGGCAGAAAACACATGACGTAATTTGCATTGACTCGTTCGAGCAAGTGGCTGCATCGGGAACTCAGGAACTGTGTCGATGGAATAGCAGGAGTTGAGGAGGCTCACTAGAGCTGATAGAGCTGATGGTTAAGAGGGTGGTTGTACCCCAGCCCATCAGAGTTCAAATCCCAGGTTTGACGATGTTGTTTCTCATTTAATGCAGAATATTCTTTAGTGGGAGGCGACGTTCCCGTCGATAGCGAGGCGCCGTGGTGACTTCGTCAATCTCAAGACTCGACCCGCCGACTCGGTCTTTCGAAGGTGCTCACAGGGGTAGGGTGTGCGTGCGTTCATAGGGGTGAGTGTGTGCGTGTGTATATGAACGCATGCGTTGTACTATGTTTCGCAAAAAAAATAGTAGGAGTACCAACTTAATCTTCCGTTGAAGCATGCGTGAGTGATCACTCACACCTCTACCTAATTACTCCCTAGCTTGCTGTACGTATATAATTCTACACTGGCTAAATCGACCACACCACTGGTAGAAAACGGGCTATTAGTACAGGTTCTAGAGGGTCTTTAGTACCGGTTTGCCAACCGGGACAACCAAATTGGGACTAAAGCCTCCCCCCATTAGTCCCGGTTGGCCACGAACCGGGACTAAAGGCCCTCCACGTGGCCTCGGCGGAGCACGCGGGGTGTGTCGGGGAATACTTTCTGGATTAACCCGCGGCCCAGTGCGACTTACGTTACTCGCACGGACAAAGGCCCACTTGGGAGCAAGCCCAGTATTGAACCGCCATAAGAGGAAAGATCTAGAAGACATATCCCGGGGACGTGAAGACCAAGTAGTCTCCAAATAGGCCTCTGAGGACATATTCCTTGTGGGGGAAGTTTCCTTTGTAACCTGACGAGCCTCTGTGCATATAAAGAGGACTCGCAGGACTTAGAGAGGGTCAAGCCCTTAAACCCTAGCTCATACGGCGAGTACCAGATCGGATCGCCTCCATTGTAACACCTCGATTATCATATCAATACCAATCTAGGGTAGGCAGGAAGTAGGTCTTTTACCTCATATTGAGGGGGCCAAACCTGGGTAAATCTGTGTTGATCTTTGTTCTTGGATCCCAAGCTCGGAGATGCTTGACTCGCGTAATCCCACACCTACGAAGTCATCTATGACACCTGACGTGACAAACCCACGACAGTTGGCGCCCACCGTGGGGCCTGCGGTCAAGAGCGTCACGTTCTGCGCAGGATCCATGAAGGGAACAGAAGATCTTGTTGTTGGCCGTATCATCACGGTCAATGGCACGCCCCTCATTGACGATTCAAGCTGGGGGCCAGAAGCTGACTACCTGGAAACTGGCCACATCATCCCGTTTGGATCTGTCCATGTCTTCGTCAGCTTCATTGGCGGCGAGTCAGAAGATCCATCGCAACACGGCGACTCAGAAGAAGGAGTCGCGGTAATGGTGGACCAAGAAGAAGAATCTATCAACTACGAGTCGCTACCTCTTGAAGACGAAGAAGGCCAATCCATTGAGTATGTCCTTGAGGAAAGGCTATGCGGAGGCCCTGTGGATGGCGACTCGCCCTCCGTAGAAGATCGGCACATAGAAGGGGTCTACAGGACCACAGAAGCGGATGAAGGGCTGGGCATGCCACCAGGCAGCTTAGCCCCACGCCGCCAGAAGCAGCAGAACAGCCGCGCCAGACGCATCAGGAGTCGCGGCATCCGCTACGGTAACGCCAGGAGTGCGGCCTCAGGAGTCGCAAACAGAGAGACTCCACCCGGCGTTGCGACTGCGGAATCAGGGTCAAGGGTAGCCCCCGACGCAGCGGTCACGCCGCCACAGGGAAGTGTGTTACTCACGCCAATATCTGCGGTTAACGCGGCCGCTAGAGTGACAGAATTGGAGGCTACCAGGATCGGGCTATATGACGAAGTCCAAGAATCGCAGATGAGAGAGCCAGGCTGGCGCGCGAGGAACAGCGCCTCCAACAGGAGCAACTGCGACTCATCGAGGAAACCAATACTCTACAAGGAGTACAGGCCACCTTGCCACACAGACGCCATGCGAGTCGCCTGCAGCCAGGAACAGTAAATCCTATGGAGTTGTTCCAATCGCCTACCGCCAGACCAACAATCGCGGTTCCCGCGGCACCACCCACGCGATCCCATCAGTCGCCACCACACATGTGCCCGGTCGCATGGTCAGGAATCACACAACCATCAGTCGCGGTACCCACACACATGGCACCGTCTGCCATGGTTATGCGGTCCGTGGCACCATCAGCCGCGCCAGCGGTTCAAGCGATCGCTGTACCATCAGTTGTACCAGCGGTTCCGTCCTTCGCAGCACCAAGAGCAGCGGAAATACCTGAGTCAAGGGCCATAATACAAGCTAACAATAGGGCCATCATGCCCCCGCCATTGCCGCAGCCAACCTTTGTTCAGCAGTCGCCACAGCAGCCTCAAAGGTTCCACACGCCGCAAGGACATTATGTTAGCCCAGTGGAGAATCTCTTTGCAGCTACGAACATCTTGGCCAGGTTAGCGCCAGCAGGAAACACACCAATGGACAGAGAGGCGCGGCGCGCCATTGAGATGCTGAGCACAGCAGTAATACAGCAGGCAAACATGTCCGAACACGCGGGACGGCTGCACTCCACCCCCTACAATAGCAGAGCAACGGTGGAGAGAAGCATCCACGCGGAGTCGCCGCACGTTGCGACTTCAAGTTCGGCTAGGCGACAAAGGGAAAATCAACCTGCGGCTCAAAATCAACCTCAGCAAGTTCAACCCATAGAAGTTGTGCAGCCGCGCGCGGCGGCTAATCCAATAGGAAGGCCAGCTTCATCCAATCTATCGTCGCGACTCAAAGGCCCAGTCTGTTTCAGCGAAAGAATCAGGTCTGAACCGTTTCCAGCAGATTTCAAAGGACCTCGCAAGGTCGCCAACTACAACGCAAGCATGGACCCTGTTACTTGGCTCAACAATTACGAGATGGGCATGAGCATCCTAAACGCATCCGAAGAGATCTGCGCACGGTACCTAAACATGATGTTAGAAGGTGCGCCCATATATGGCTGCAGAACTTGCCGCCAAATTCAATAAACTCTTGGGATGAATGAAGGAAGCTTTTATCAAAAATTTCCAAGGAACATGCAAGCGACTCTGTAGTATAGAGGACCTTGAGCGTTGTGTACAGAAGGAAGGTGAGTCGAGTCGCCACTGGATGAGAAGGGTCGCAGAAATCATACATTCCTCAGATAACATACCACCCAGTTCAGCGGTCCTTGTCATGGAGAAAAATTGCAAGTTTGAGCCGCTGGTCCACAAACTAGGTCGCATGAAGGACAAAGTCAAGAGCCTAAGCGAGGTAATGGCAGCGGCCAACAAGTATGCTAGCTCGGATAAAACCAGAGACGCATCTGATGGGGAGGAAGAGGAAAATACTGGCAAGGGAAAGAAGGCCAGTAGCAAGCCTCAACAACAGCAAGCTAGCAATGCTAATGCGAGTTATAACAAGCGCAAAAACGAGGAAGGAAACTCGGGGTTAGTCGCAAATACGAACACTCGTTACAAGCAAAGCAGTGGCAGAGGAAGGAATTTTCACCCAGTTAACTTGGAAGAGGTTTTCAACCGCCCCTGCGACATCCATATAGGAAAAGATGGGAAACCACCCAACCACACAAAGGCACAGTGCTATCATTACAAAAAGTGGAAGGATGGGCAACCACTCAACACAAACAACAATCATCAAAACAATGAGGGAGGTAACCACGGCGGAGGTAACAACAGCAACAACGCTGTCCCAAATCCGCAACAGATCAGCCACAGTTCCCAAAACAATTGGGTCAGTATCACACCATTGTGGTCAATACTTCAAGGAGGGAGCAAAAGCTGCGACGACGCAATCAGGCTGTTAACGCCATAGTACCAGCTGTACCACAGTGGCTAAAGTGGTCCGAGCAGCCAGTAGTTTGGAGCCGCGAGGATCACCCAGGGAAATAAATGAAGAGGGCAAACTCGCGCTGGTGGTTACCCCTCAAGTCGCAGGATACAAGTTGAGCAAAGTGCTGATGGATGGAGGCAGCAGCATCAATATATTATACTATGAAACCTTCAAAAGAATGAACCTCCAAGAAAAGCAGCTACACCCATCAA
This sequence comes from Poa pratensis, assembly GCA_947311845.1. NCBI lineage: Eukaryota > Viridiplantae > Streptophyta > Magnoliopsida > Poales > Poaceae > Poa > Poa pratensis. The sequence continues at coordinate 24,121,059 of CAMZMU010000081.1, read as the reverse complement.
GAACAACGTTTCACGGTGTCGTGCCAGGCATATCAGCTCAGCCATTGGGGCGAATCAACTTGGAGGTCGCCTTTGGGACACAAAACAACTTCAGGAGCGAGTATATCTGGTTCGAGGTTGTAGATTTCCAGAGCCCATATCATGCGCTGTTTGGCAGAGAAGCATTCGCAAAGTTCATGGCTAGGCCGTGCTATGTGTACCTGAAGCTTAAAATGCCAGGCCCCAGGGGAGTCATCACCATTAATGGCGACAGAAGAATAGCTCAAGAATGCGAAGAAGGCGACAAGGCCATGGCCAGAGCAGCTTGCATCGCAGAGAGCGCGCCCATGCGCGAGTCGCAGGAGAATTTTGATGACATCGTGGAGGCCAAGAGGCACCTGCCTGACTTGCGACTTCAGATTACGGCCGCAAGGGAGGCAAGGAAGTCAAAGGCTATAAGCCATCGCCAATAAGGACACATCCCAGGCATTGCGAGTTGCCATCAGCAGCCGCAACAAAACCATTAAGAGTTTACATCATCAAGCTGGCCACTCAGGGCTAAAAACTTCATTTCTGATCACCACTAGGCGCGATCGACCCATTTCTGGTCGCCACTCAGGCGCGACCGACCCAATGTAACACTTCTGATCGCCACCTAGGCGCGATCGACCCATTTCTGGTCGCCACTCAGGCGCGACCGACCCAATGTAACACTTCTGGTCGCCACCAAGGCGCGACCGACCCATTTCTGGTCGCCACTCAGGCGCGACCGACCCATGTAACATCTCTGGTTGCCACCTAGGCGCAACCGACCCAAGCATCACTTCTGGTCGCCACCTAGGCGCGACCGACCCTATGTATCATATAATGATTCTGAAATAAAGCATCTCAAACTACCAATTGAGTTGTGAGTCTTTTATTTTTTAATCATTGGTTCCTTGGGGGCGCGGCAGCTTTTTAGCGCGGCCTATTCCTTGGGATCGCCAAACGAGTGGCATTTATCGTGATTATACTCAACCTCTCTTGGATGCGACTTGCACTATGCGGCCAAAGTACTGGGGTGCGGCGTCAATCGAGTTTGATCGCCTATCATGGCCGCTCTCGACCCTGAACACACACTTTTTACCTGGGAAATACTGAGCCGCGCAAGGGCCTAAGTGAGGAAAAACCGAGACAAATCATAAGGACCAGCCTATTGGTCGAAACATGTACTGCTGAGAGTACTTAAGCAAACCGTAACATTGTCTTATGACACATAAATTCTAACAATTATTACAGGCCGCTAAGGGCCAAGATCATCAAACCATTGTTTCTCTTCTTCATTTGTGCGCAGCTTTTGGCCTGTGGGAAGGAGGAACAGGCGGCTTACCAAGCTTGCCAGAAGGAGCAGTAGCACGCTCGCTGGATGGCTTTTCAGTCGAGGGCTTGGGGGCTGCAGAGCTGGATACGCCTGGAGAGGGTTCTTTTCCTGCGGGATCACCGCACTGGATGACGGAGCGGGTAACTTCTCCCATCTGCTTCCATCTGCATTATACTTGCCCAGATAGGTCGCAAGATCTATCCCCTCCACCAGCTCAGTCGCATGGCCGCGCATATCCTTCCAAGTCGCCGCATATTCTGAGGCCGTCAGCTCGGTGCCATCCACCTTCTTCGAGGGCCTGCCTTTGCAACCTTGGCAGCATCAAAAGAAGGATAGTATGTCTTGGCCAAAGCAAGAACATGAGCCGCACCGGTGCGAGCTGAGGACTCCTTCCAGTCCAAAAAGAACTGAGGCGCCCTAAGCAGTCTTTTTAGCAAGCCTTCAGAATCACCGGGGACTGGCTTGGTCAGCAGCAGACATTTAGACAGCGATTTCATGGCATCACAAGTCCTCCGCGTAAATTCGCGGATGTTATTCAGCTGTTCTTGAGTGGTCGCACGCTGAAGTGCAGAATCCTCACCTGCAACAAGATGTCCGCCAGTTAGTCCAGTTACATACAAAAAGAAGGTGGTCAGATACCACGATACAGCGGCAAGTCGCAACACATACCAGCCAACTCTTGGGTCATGATACAAACTTTGGCGTGGACAAGGTTATGGGCATCAGAAACTTTTGCCAACTTTTTCTCAAGATCGCCAATGGCAACAGCCTTGAGCCTTGCGTCCTCGTTGGCTTCAGCGATGGCGTCTTTCTGAGCATTGATTTGGAGGTCCAGCTGCTGGACCCTCTCTTGGAACTTTTCTTCAACTTTCTTAAGCCGCAGCTCAGTGGCTTTGGCTTGTTCAGATAACTTAAAGCTTTCATCAGATAGCTCGCCCATCCTGGCTTCCCTCTTCTTCAGCTCAGCGTCACGCTGGCCAAGGAGCTCGCGCAGCCTCTCCAGTTCAGAAGGAGCCTCCCCCAACTGCTTTTCCAAGGCGAGTCTTGCGGCTGTTACGGACTTAGTTCCTCCTACAAAAAGTACATCAGTTAGCAAGTACATATCAACAGCTAAAGAGAAGTATCAAGTCTCCCTTTACAGTCAAAAAAGAAACTTGATCCTTGGGGGCTAGAGACAGATAAGTAGAGACAGAAGTTTACCTTGTAAGCCGCAGACAGATCAGACAGCGCCTTGCGGAGCTCCGCGGCTTGCTTGTCATTTGAGGCAATGATGGCCTCTGACAGTTTCTCAGCACGGCTCATGGAGGAGGAGGAAGCAACCTCAGCACGCAGAACTGGAGACCGCTGGCTATCAGCCGCTGGCGACTCAATCAGCGGCGCATCAGCAATTATGGAGGAAGGGTTGACCTTCTCCACGTCTTGGATCATAAGGGGATCCGTTCTGTCCTCCAGAGCCACCTCTTGGGCAGTTGTGTCAAGAACAGGGCCGTGGCCAAGTCATCAGTGGTGGCCACGCCCTCCACCATGGCGGTATGAGCCGCAGGTGATAAGCGCGGCTCGACTGCGGTTTCAGAAACGACTCCAGGCTCAGTCGCGGATTTAACCGCACTTCTGCAAAAAACAAGGGCATTGTGAAGAAGAAGCACATAAACCAGAATAAAAGTGTTATAAGCGCAAGGAAAGTCACTAACTCTGGAGCCATCTTCACAGAGGCCATAAGGTCGTCACTTGACGGCGATGACGGGCCTTGGATCCCAGAATCTACGAAGCAGAAGTTTGCGTGTCAGTAGAGGAAAAAGAATAAACAGTCAAGATGTCAAGACAGCAGAAATTACCAGAATGGGGACCCATGTCTTCTTCAGCTGAGGCGGTGGCTTTGAACACACGCCTGGCAGCGGAGGAGGTCGCGCCCGTAGCAGGCTTGCGACGCTTCGTGGCCTCAGGATTTTCCAGAGCATCAAGCTCTGGCTCCTCACGAGATAGCCTCTTGGAGGCTCTGCGGGGAGTTGGGCCAGCCGCGGCAACAGAACTCGTGGCTGGCACTGGACTGTCATCCTCGTCCAGTTCAGTCTCTTCACCTTCTGAGGCCGCAGTGGCGACAGAGGGGATGCCAGCAATTTCGCTGCCCTCTAGAGTGGGCAGCAACTTCTTTCTTGTGGCACGCTTGGGAGCAGCAGTGCCGCGTCGGTCGCAGGCAGCGACCAGTAATTCTCATCAGCCTGGATCGGGAAAATATAAGTCGCAGTATTAAGAAAGGAATGCGACTCAACTACAAAGGCAAAAAGACAGGGAAGAGAAGTTACCTCAAAAGGCTTGTTGTTAACACTAAAAGGGGCAAGCCCCACCTTATCAAAGGAGATGTCTTTCTCCTCCGTCACACGGGAGATGAATTCCACCCAGTCTTCAGGCTCCCAGTCAGCGGCCTTGACACGATCAACGTCAGCAGAAGTGCCCGAGCATTCAAGGAAGGACCGTTGACGGGGACTCACTGGTTGGATACGCCACTTTGTCCAGCAAGAAAGGAGATCAAGGCCAGTAAGGCCATGACTAATCAAGGCACGGACCTTGATCAGCGACTCATTAATAAAGGACATGGAGGCATCCCGTGGTTTAGATTTCAGTGCCTCAGTGGGCACGAAGAGAGGTGTTAGACCAGGAGGGGAGGCGAGTTTCGCCCTCCGGTGAAGTGTCTTGGCAGTAGAAGAAAGATTTTTGCCAAGCCCTGGGTCGATTCACCAGGGCTAGCTTGGGAAGGCAAGAGTTTCTGTGGCGTTGAAGAGAGATGGCGCCGACCTGAACGTAGGCGCCGCCTTTGGAGACAAGTTGGCTGTTGCAGGTGAAAGAGGCCAGCCACAGATCGATGTTGGGGGCTATACCAAGATAGTCCTCACACAACACATGAAAATTGCTCACCTGGAGCATTGAGTTGGGCCCGATGTCGTGAAGACGGAGGCCTAGGCGTTGCAGCAGATTGCGGAAGAAGGGAGAACCTGGCGGCGTGAATCCACGCTCCACGTGTTCCACGAACATTACCAGTTCGTTGGGCTTGGGGCGCGGCTCGATTTCATCGCCTGGCGCCCGCCAGATGCTGTCCTCCTTCGGCGCCAAGAAGCCAGCTTCGGCAAGATACGTAAGAGTTCCTCCGTCACCCAGGAACCTTCCCAGTTGCAGGAGATCTTGCGCTTATCCTCAGATGGCTTCGCCTTGGGAGCCATTGCGAAGAGGAGATTGGATCGGGGAACTAAGCTCGGATTGAGGAAGAAGACGGCGCGGCTAGGGATGAGGAGATTGCAAGGGTAAGTGAATAATGACCTAGGCGGCCGCAGCTTATAACTGAAGGGACTCGCAACTAACGGCACAATCTGCGCTCACAACCAACGGCACAATTTGTGCCCGCAAAACGAGTAACGGTCCAATTAAAGGAAACAGAATATTTCTAGAAGAGGAGATGAGTCGCACAGATAAGTCACAGCTCTGAATCGCATAAGTCAGAAGATTGGTCAGAACGTTTGCAGTGCGGCTCAGTGACCATTTCAAGAGGTCAGAAGATTCTCACCATAAAGTCCTAACCAATCTTGGGGGCTAATGTCGGGGGAATACTTTCTGTATTAACCCGCGGCCCAGTGCGACTTACATTACTCGCACGGACAAAGGCCCACTTGGGAGCAAGCCCAGTATTGAACCGCCATAAGAGGAAAGATCTAGAAGACATATCCCGGGGACGTGAAGACCAAGTAGTCTCCAAATAGGCCTCTGAGGACGTATTCCTTGTGGGGGAAGTTTCCTTTGTAACCTGACGAGCCTCTGTGCATATAAAGAGGACTCGCAGGACTTAGAGAGGGTCAAGCCCTTAAACCCTAGCTCATACGGCGAGTACCAGATCGGATCGCCTCCATTGTAACACCTCGATTATCATATCAATACCAATCTAGGGTAGGCAGGAAGTAGGTCTTTTACCTCATATTGAGGGGGCCGAACCTGGGTAAATCTGTGTTGATCTTTGTTCCTACGATCCCAAGCTCGGAGATGCTTGACTCGCGTAATCCCACACCTACGAAGTCATCTATGACACCTGACGTGACAAACCCACGACAGGGTGGAGGACCTTTGGTCCCGGTTGGTAACACCAACTGGGACTCAAGGTTTCTGCTTTTTTTAAATTTATTTAGGGTTAATTTAGGGTTTAGGGGGTTGGGTTTAGTCGGGGTTTCGGATATTGTGTTTTCCATTCAATTCTTTTCGTATGGAGAGATCATGTTGATGCACCAAAAACAAATTTTCGTATACATAAAGTTCATACTACATGGAGATCACGTTGATATATATATACACATACAATTTGGTATCTATTTAATTACATGGAGATGGTGAAATTACATGGAGGCATTAATAGTCGCAATGAAATTCTCCCGCCTCAGGTATGACCTCCGTTATAAAAAATCCTGACAATTCCTCTTGAATTGCTTTTAGGCGGTTCATTGGTATGAGCTCGTCCCGCATACCTTTCATCTAGATCAACAGGAATATATGATTTGTGTGTATATATATATATCAAATCATCATAAAAAATTATGACTGAACTCAACACAATTGATGGTAATAAAATAAATTGTGAATAGTGTTTACGTACCTCACGTTGTCTTACATCTCTGTTCTGCTCACTGATCGTCTGGCGCACCGACTCGCAAATGTAGTACGCACATAAATTTGTCCCATGTTCCTGCCTCAGGATGTACTGTACGAGAATAGAATTCAATCAAATAATAATGAAGTATGATAATGGTATTGAAACTAGAATTAAAGAGTTGCGTAGACCTAGATAGTACTACTTACCTTCATCGGAATAAAACACAGCTCCGATTGCCATTCACCTTCAACCTCCGTGATGAAGCGTTTCCAAACCCTGCCCGACAAAGAAATTAATAAATAAGTTATTAATTACTTGATATCAGAAAATGAACGAAAGAGGTCGATATAGAGCGATAATGATTGAAATTACTTCTGGAGCATTCGTTGCACGCTGATGTACTCGTCAGGATCTTTCCTTAATGAGTCCATGCCATCAACGATTCCATCATCAACTCTAATGATTAGCAGAATCCAGTGGAAGCTGCGCACATTTATATACTCAGGCATGCATAACTCATCGATTACACTAAACATCGAGTAAGCAAAATAGAATGTGTACAAGACAGTAACACTCACCCGTAGTTGTAAAGGAAAAGTATTTCTGTGCAATGACTTTGTTTTATTAAAAACATTAGCAAGTTCTCCTCTGTGTCCTCTGCATGGTTTCGTACGGTAACTTCATGATTGTTATATGGGTCAATGAACCCAGTGTCCCAGATTCCGCGTCTTCTGCATTCGAGAATCTTCATTCTGCATAGTAGCGCACAAAAGAATATAGTGAGGATAATTAAGTACAGGCAATGAACAAGCTGAGCTAGCTAGAGACTTAAATTACAGAAATAAATCACTTAGACAATAGCAACTGACGAGGGATTTGTCGAGGGCATCCTAATTGAAAAACTGAAAAAACTTCTTGAAACTCAATAAATATCTCATGGTGATGCATGTAAAATGCATACATGAACTTTACATTTTATTACTTGATATTTCAACTTATTTGCATCATATATGGGTTATATTTATGTTTTATAATGATTTTAGGGGATAATTCACAGTTTCCCCATTTATTTGGAATTAACCCTGCAGAACCAGAAAACCCATTTTTCCATGTTTTTGACTTTCAGGGACCAAACGACGTCCAAATGACCTAATATTTTACGGGGCCCAATATTTGTAAATAAGAAGACGTACGAGCCAAGGATCCGCGAAAAAGGAAGTCCGAGGAAGAAAATAGATGGTCCCACGCGGCCAGATTCCTTGGCCGTGTGGGACCACCTCTTTTATTCCTCGTGGCTCCGATGCCGTCCGTTTTCGTCTCCGTGGCTTCGTCTTGACCTAAAAAAGTCTATAAAAATAGTCCCCCGAGGAGTTTCGCGAGGAGGCGGCAGAGCAACACAAAACCATGAAACAGAGAGTCAGAAGGCTGCCGCCGGAGAAGATCGGAGGGGGGAAACACCGCCAGAATCACCTCCGGAGGGCTCCACCCCCCTCCGGCGTGTTCATCATCAACATCTACAGCAAGATCATCTCCATCTCTCCACTGTAAACTCTTGGCAAACATGATATATGATGCAATATACTATTCCCTTGATCTATTGTGTCTCCCCATCTATGTTTGATAAGTGATTTGTTCATGGCAATAGTGAAATAATTCGTTGATTGGTATGACTGCACGCATATATTGGGGAATGCATGTAAGGTGATCACCGTAGTGTAATGGATTGAGTAGGACGGGTCGGAGTACTAAGACAGAAACCGTGGTCTGAGACTTGAAGTTACATTATGGGGGATATATATGGGGGACCCTAGAACTTAAGGCTATGGTGGGACAATTATGTCTTAATAATTCTTGTGCTGCACATTTACTTGGCCATGAGATCCATCATAAGAGTTGTGTAATTTGCTCATTTACTTGGCTACACCTATTTATGGCTCCTTCCTAGAAGAAACAATTAAGACTGAAACATGTGCTTCACTAATTGTGACAACCACACGAATGAAATAACAATTGCTAGAACATTTGCTCCCTTGAGATATTTGCTACTTGAGATATTTGATACTTGCTACTTTGAGAAACTTGCTTGAGAAAACTGCTGAGAGAAACTTGCTCTAAGAAACTTGCGTTTGAAACTTGATTGAGAAACTTGTTACTAGATAAACCCATTCCACATCACTTGCTTCCATTAGTTAGTTCCTTTCATATTTAAATTTATTGCTTTGCATAAAAGGCCATATAAGAGGGTTATAGGGCTTTAGAGAATAGATAGTTTACCTTCAGCTCCTCGTGGGTTCGACACTCAAATACTTATCGAATTGTGCTACAGTGATTCCTTGCTCTTGGGGATTATCAAGCACTTTTCTGGCGCCGTTGCCGGGGAGCGTTGTGCTAAGCTTTTATTCTTGTTTGCATTGCATACTAACATATAAATCTAAAACACAAAAAAATTATAAAATGGAAAACAACCAAACAATTATAGAATTGTATAATATCTATCTTGAGTTAGGACATGAAGTGTTTGAGGAGAAAATTAAATTTTATTTGCATAACAATCATGTTTGTGGTAGTACTAATTCTTTGAACACCTTTATTGCTAATGCTAAGGAAAACCTTAAGCTTGGGGAAGTTTGTTTTGATGAATATGGTATTTTTAGTCCCCCTACTATTGAGGATGAAAGTGATTTAATTGAGTTTGATGATCCATTATGCTCATTAGATGATAAGTCTTTATGTGGTGATTCTATTCAAAACTATGTGGTTATGTTTAACTTTAATGCTTGCAACTATTATGAGAGAGGAGAGATAAGAATCCCCTTTATGTTTCTATGTTATTTAAAATGCAAGCTATTGATTATTATATGCATTGGTTACCTCAAATTTGTTGTTATTTATTCATATATAAAATTCCAATGCATAGGAAGAGAGTTAGACTTAAAAGTAAATTGTTTAATATTCTGTGGTGTGTTCCTTATGCTTTAACTTCCTATTCGGTTTGAACACACCTTTATATCTTTACAACATGTAAAATATCTTTACCTACTGTTTTGTGACAATTAGTTTAAGATTTTCATTTTATATAAAATTTGGGAAAGTAAATGAGAAGGATGAGTAATGGAGAAGTTGGGGTCGACCTTGAACATGTGTTGTTCATGCCAATGGAACCGTTGCAAAGTCTCTATCATTAAAACTTTTCCCAAAGCTAAAACCAAATAAAAAGAGTGTTTATGTTGTATATATTTGCTTCTTCTTTTGCCTTTTTGCTAAATCAAAAACAACAAAAATATTTTCTTTCTTCTTTGTTTGTTTCTCTTGAACCTTTCTTGGTTTTGCTTCTTTTTGATTTCTTCAGTTTGATTTTCGGTTTTTGAGTCAAGGTGCTTGTTTACTACTGTAACATCACCTTTGTATCTTATTTTTCATATTTATGGAAAGAATAACCTCTTTTGAGAGGTAGGATCAAACAATAGTAATTTGCTGTCCAGAAAACAGATTCCTAAGCTTTACTGCGAAAAATGTTAAAAATCACAGAAAAGGAATTTTGACCTGAAATTTCACGTCAGCAATATTCAGTTATTATTACACATTTCATTAGTTCAAAGTTTTCTGATTTGAGCAACGTAAGTGCCTCTGAAAATTCACTCTTTACGGGCTGTCCAGTTTTTGACAGATTCTGTCTTTATTTTGCATTACTCTCATTACTTGTGTTTTGTGTGGTTCTTTGGATCAAAGAACAATACACAACCATAGTAACATTAGTTAATGTTTAGAATCAACTCATGATATGTCTTTTCTGTACTTATGTGGATTTAATTTATGGAGACACTAACCCCTCTAATCAAGTTTTATGATGAGTTTTGTGTAAAGAGAATTTTCAAGTGGAAGAGTTGAGGGTGATGAACAAATATCAAGAGGGACAAACACTCAAGCTTGGGGATGTTACCCCTAGGCTCACCCTACATATATCAAATAAGTACAAGAATTTAAGCTTGGGGATGCCAAGCCACCTCACTCCAACCATCTTGATACCAAGTAAGAAGCCTAGCTATATGGCTATAAAGAAAGCGCTTTACGGGAGGCAACCCGGTTGTTTTTATTTGTGATTTTCTTTGTGTCCTCTTGCTGTAACAAGAGACTTAGTTTTTAGTTTAGTTTCTGGAATTTTTAATAAAGTGCCAAGTTTTACCCATTTTGGTTTGAAAAAGTTGCTTATAGCATTCGGAGATTTTATTCCTGCACGAATCTGTGCACGGTATGATTTTTAATTCTGTAACTCCGAATGAGCTGATATTTGAACTGTAGTTGCAACTTTTCATCCTCTGTATGCATGAATTTTTTCGGAATTTTTCGACAAAGTTAAGTAGGGTAGAAAAATACGTTTTGCTGCTGCTGTTTTTCTGGACAGATTCTGTCCCATTTTGTTTGATGCATTTTTTGAACTTTTAACTTGAATTTTTTATCCAATTGAGTTTATAAGTAGGCATACAACATTATACACTTTCTGGACATTCATATGAATTTTTGTCTAAGGATTATATGCAGCAAGAAATCTATTTGTCTATCACTACTAATGTCACCCCACAGAAAAGAAATGGGAGAAACGGTGTTTTGAAGTTTTTTCACAGGGATTAGAGGAGATGCACCAAGAGCTATCCAAGGATGGTGAAGACCATAAGCTTGGGGATGTGAAGACAACCCCACTGGACCTACACACTCTCGGTTTGCACACGTCTAACTTCTGTTTTTCGATCAATGCACCTTATCGCATAAACTTGGAGCGTCTTTTGTTTGCTTTTTATTTTGGTTTGATTTTTATTTTGTGAGACCACCACCATCATTTATATATGAAAGAGGTACTGGAAATTTGGGTTGAATTAAGTTGGATGCTATTAAAAGATTGGGAAAGGGATGTTTAAGTTGATTCAAAAAGATACATATAGTTGCATGATTCATATGCTTTGTTAATGAGTGTTAATATGCAAGTGTTTTATCAAGAGCTATCTTTTATTCATGTTTTGATGCTGAATGTTACTTTACTTTGTTTAACATGGATTGGTTAGTTCTATGGACACTCATGCATGCATTTAGACGGTCAACTTTCTCCCTCTTGCTAGCCCAAAAATTCCAACAAGTAAAAACTTGTTTCCAACACCTTCAACCAAAGTTTTTCCAGTGAGTCCACCATATCTACCTATTAGCTTTATGCTATTCCGAGTATGATTATCATGATATTTGTGTTATCTATACCTCTGAATGAAAATGCTTATGTTGTTGATTGTCATGGGAAAAGTTGGTTATAGAGCTCTCACGAACTTGATGCACACTTTACTTTTATTGCATTAAATAAACATGACCCATTGTGATTAAAATTATGATGTTGTGGGCTTGACAAATGTCTTGGGTTGAGAGTTAGCTCATATGTGCTGTCACATGGCAAGCTTTCAACATGCTCTTCATTTTATTTAGTTGATATCATGTACTTTTGTTTATGGATGCTTATCATGGGTGAAATAAATGTGGAGACAAAGCAAGTTTAAATGAGTTTGTATAAATGGTTAGAGAGACGCCTGGGCCGCTAATCTAAGCCATGCATCATTCATGGTGGAAATTTACTTACATACTATGGTGAACCGTCAGTGATACACCTTATAATAAAAAGCTATCCCAATGGTAAATAAAAAGGGTGTTGAGATTGTTCATTTTGTTTGTTTGTCTTGTCATTTTGATATGGGCTTGTTCCATATCCTGGGACAAGAGGTACCCCAGTTGACGCTCTTAATGATGCTATTATTACTTACAATGATATTTAACTTGAACTTACTTTGTTTCCCAAGTTGAGTAACACCATGGTGTAGGTACTTGTATTCAAGGGGCATGAGACATTCAACCTATACTTTGTCAAGCACACTACTCATATTTGCTTTCACTTTAAACTTTAATCATTCAAGATGCTATGATAGGGGTAATGAGAGCTTGACACCAAGGATTACCACCTTGCAATCATTAACTTAAGTAGAAGAGTTTGGAAGTTAGATGAAACTTATTCATGCTTTACCCCTACTCATTTATATATCTTTCCAAAGTGTCCACCTTTTATATTCAGATTTTCATGAATACTCTATGACCATTATAGGATGTTCTTACTTTTCATTATGCATACATGTGGTCCATAGTACTTTCTTTCATGTTACACTTTGTGAATTATCATTGAACATCGTTGCATTAAATACTTGATATCACTTCATAATCTATCTTGCATATTGCTACTCCTTTGAAGAATGAATCATTTGACTCTATGTAGCAATAGTAATCATCTTTGATATCCATTGATGGTATTAAAATGCAAAGTCCATGTTAGTTTTATCACCTTCATACTCGAGGACGAGTATTGGTTAAGCTTGGGGATGTTGATGCATGTAAAATGCATACATGAACTTTACATTTTATTACTTGATATTCCAACTTATTTGCATCATATATGGGTTATATTTATGTTTTATAATGATTTTAGGGGATAATTCACAGTTTCCCCATTTATTTGGAATTAACCCTGCAGAACCAGAAAACCCCTTTTTCCATGTTTTTGACTTTCAGGGACCAAACGACGTCCAAATGACCTAATATTTTACGGGGCCCAATATTTGGAAATAAGAAGACGTACGAGCCAAGGATCCGCGAAAAAGGAAGTCCGAGGAAGAAAATAGATGGTCCCACGCGGCCAGATTCCTTGGCCGTGTGGGACCACCTCTTTTATTCCTCGTGGCTCCGATGCCGTCCGTTTTCGTCTCCGTGGCTTCGTCTTGACCTAAAAACGTCTATAAAAATAGTCCCCCGAGGAGTTTCGCGAGGAGGCGGCGGAGAAACACAAAACCACGAAACAGAGAGTCAGAAGGCTGCCGCCGGAGAAGATCGGAGGGGGAAACGCCGCCGGAATCACCTCCGGAGGGCTCCACCCCCCTCCGGCGTGTTCATCATCAACATCTACAGCAAGATCATCTCCATCTCTCCACTGTAAACTCTTGGCAAACATGATATATGATGCAATATACTATTCCCTTGATCTATTGTGTCTCCCCATCTATGTTTGAGAAGTGATTTGTTCATGGCAATAGTGAAATAGTTCGTTGATTGGTTGCATACAAGTTTTGTTATCTTTTATGATTGTCTTGATGTACAATGTATGAGTGCACGCATATATTGGGGAATGCATGTAAGGTGATCACCGTAGTGTAATGGATTGAGTAGGACGGGTCGGAGTACTAAGACAGAAACCGTGGTCTGAGACTTGAAGTTACATTATGGGGGATATATATGGGGGACCCTAGAACTTAAGGCTATGGTGGGACAATTATGTCTTAATAATTCTTGTGCTGCACATTTACTTGGCCATGAGATCCATCATAAGAGTTGTGTAATTTGCTCATTTACTTGGCTACACCTATTTATGGCTCCTTCCTAGAAGAAACAATTAAGACTGAAACATGTGCTTCACTAATTGTGACAACCACACGAATGAAATAACAATTGCTAGAACATTTGCTCCCTTGAGATATTTGCTACTTGAGATATTTGATACTTGCTACTTTGAGAAACTTGCTTGAGAAAACTGCTGAGAGAAACTTGCTCTAAGAAACTTGATTGAGAAACTTGTTACTAGATAAACCCATTCCACATCACTTGCTTCCATTAGTTAGTTCCTTTCATATTTAAATTTATTGCTTTGCATAAAAGGCCATATAAGAGGGTTATAGGGCTTTAGAGAATAGATAGTTTACCTTCAGCTCCTCGTGGGTTCGACACTCAAATACTTATCGAATTGTGCTACAGTGATTCCTTGCTCTTGGGATTATCACATGGTCCTTGAACTAATGCTCTTTCTTATATGCCACATAGAAGCTGGTTCGCCCTTCCTTTGCCTCGCGCATATACCAAGTATGCAATCTTCGCATTTGTGTTGGTAGACGCTCTACCTCCTCATGTCTGACCAGAGACTGCTTGTGGCCATATCTCCATGCTAGCTCAGCACTGGAGCGACCAGTGTCGCCTATGCAAACAGTGTCGTGATGTACGTCCTTATCGGAAAACACCTTGAGTGGGGGGGATCGATTGTATTGCCTGTTCTCCGATCTGGGCCACTTGTTTCCTGATTTTTTCCGGCTGCTTCTATTCCTTATGTACCTTCGCAATACATCGATCATAGTCAGACTGCAAGTCCACATGTGGCGGTGGTCTCGATAGATTTTTCAAACATTCACAACTTTTTTCGGTGTATTACCATCTTTGGCTCGGGCTTTTTCGGTGCAAGTTGTCTTTGATATCGGCAGCCACCCACGCGGTGTTTTCCTCGACAGTCCTTTCCCAAGGTAATTTCTCACGAGTCTTGTCTCTTGACTTCTTTCTACTTTTCTTCTTAGGCGGTGAGCCTCCGCTTATTTAGCAGCTTAGTGGGCGCAGTCGGCTGACGGGACAGCGCGGCGATGGACTACTCTGGCTGGGCTCCCAACCGGCAGGGAGGGATGGACTTTGAGGTGGTGGATTGCTACTCGGAGGAGACGGTGGCCTTGGCGCCGAGTCTGGAAACACGATGTATTTCTTGTTCCATAGAACGATACCACGCTTGACTTCTCCAAGTGTCTTCTCGTTGTCACCTCCAGAAATGTCATGCTCCAATGCCATTCTTCAAGGATGATTGGGACCATGTCCCTAACGAGAACTCCGCATTGATTTATAAATTTACGGCGGCTCTCTATGGGTTCCAGCAGTTCGCCATCATCACCAACTTTATCGATCGATATCCTTGCACCATCACCCAACCTTTTGGTCGGGTCTCGTTACCTTTTAGCATCTGATTTGCTCGATCCGGAGGGCTAAAAGAAAATGATTCGTTAATAACTGCAATACAAATCAATTAATACATCTAGTGATCAACATAGGCTTAATATATATACCTCGCCGGAGTTTGTTAAGGGCCCTTCGTCGTTTGTGCAAATTTCTTCTTCCTGAACTACCTCACCGGAGTCATTCAGAAATTGTGAGCTGTAATCGTCTCCAACCCCATCTTCTCCACCGACATCTTCTCCACGGTGTGCAGCTTCATATATAATCTGAACATTCGGTCTTCACCCTCCTCGTCTCTGCCGGGGGCGTCCATAGCTCAATGTCCCTGCAATCAATTATATATGCTTTCAATTTTGTAACAAGAAAATGAATCTTAAAAATTTCAGCAAGTAATATCCTACATGTTTATAGTAAAAAAAACTAACACAATTATTTATAAAATTAACATCCGGGCTGACCCAATTTCAGCCCAAATTTGGGCCAGCTAGCATACCTGCCAGCGACCCACCGCGCGTAGTCAAAGCTGACCGCGCGTGGTCAAAGCTGGCCTACCTGCCAGCGACCCACCGCCCCGTCTTCCCCAGACGGCCACGTCCGCGTGTGACCGCACCCCCTGGCCACGCGTGGTCAAAGCTGGCCTACCTGCCAGCGACCCACCGCCCCGTCTTCCCCACACGGCCGCGTCCACGTGTGACCGCCCCGTCGTCTCCCCGCGACCCTCCGCCCGTGGTCCTTTTAAATGGACTGGCCGTGTGGATAGCGACCTCAGTCCACACCGCCGAACCCACCAAAAATAGGCGAACCCTAACCCTACCCTCACCGGAGCCATGTCATGGTGTTCAAGAAGGGAAAGAACGACCACAAGGCCGACAGCTCCTCCGGCCAGAGAAGGTCTGGCCAGCGCCACGAGCTCCCTCCTCCACCGTGCTCCATTCCGCCGCCGCTGCCACCGCCGGCGGCGTTCCGCATCGCGCCGCAGGGCGTGCGGATGGTCGGGGATGCGGCGCCACCGCCGCCCTCTCCTACCCCGAAGAAGCGGATGCAACGCTGCGTGACGATGAAGGAGTGATGGTGGCATTGGAACAATGCCACCCCCATGTATTGGCCCACGTCCACCTGCCGGACGACTGGCACCTGAATCCACAGCGGATTCCGGTGCCGCCGATTCTGAAGAGTGGTCGGGCCAGGGTGGTCGAGATTGCGCGTTGCCGCCGTCTCCTCCCACCGGAGCTCTACGACGACCCCGCCTTCGCGCCGGACTCACGCAACTTGGACCAGTGGTTCGCCGATGAGCACGACGACCGCCACCGTCCCCGAGGCCTACCCCGTACCGCCGCCCGGCCAGGAGCAAGGCCTGTGGTTCGAGGAGAAGGTCTTCGACGACGAGGACAACCCAGAGATGCAGGCCGCCTACGAGGCCACCCGCTGCTCCCTCGTCGAGGACGAGATCAAGCACTGGGAGCACGTGGCCATCGTGGCAGCACCAGCAGCAGAAGCAGGAGGACGAGGAGCTGGAGCAGGAGGTGCTCCTCTGCCTCGCGGCCTCCTTGGCCAGTCCTGGGGCTGGACTGGCGGCAGTTGGTCACCGCCGCCGCCGCGCCCGTAGGAGGAGCAGGAGGACCAGGAGGAGTAGCAGGAGCAGGTTCTGCAGGAGGAGCAGCAGCCTCCAACGCCTCCAGGGCGTGTGCCACCGGCGCATCTGTGGGTCGCACCCTCGTACGTCGTGCTCTCCGACGACGAGTAGGTCACCGGCGGCAAGCCCCCTCCGGCCATGTTTTTTTAATCTATATTGTAAGAAGGCCATTTGTGGCCCGCCCCCTAATATGTAAAAAGAACGGCATTTGGGCCTGTTATGAAAAATTAGTAAGAAAAAAAAGAAATCCCCACCGCACCGCCGAGGCCGGCTCCGCCGTGGTTCCATCCCTGCTGATCCAGGGTTACCAGGACCACCGCCGACACGGGATTTGAGCGAGAGAGGAGGGCGGGGAGAGAGGAGCGAGAGGACTGATAACCCACAAGTATAGGGATCGGGTGTAGCCTTTTCGATAAGTAAGAGTGTCGAACCCAACGAGGAGCTAAAGGTAGGATAAGTATTCTCTCAAGTTCTATCAACCACTGATACAACTCTACGCACACTAAACATTTGCATTATCTAGAAAATAAAACTACGGTAGCAATACGGTATGAGAGGTAGTTTTGCAAGATAATAAATACAAGAAAGTAAAAGTTAGTGCTGCAGCAATAAAGTACACTAAGTAACCATATACTAACAGTACCATGAGTGTGGAAAAGTGGTGGTAATTGTGGTGGCTTTGTCCAAGATTAATTAGTGAAGGTACTTGGTTTATTGTCTTCGATGCAGTTTCTATGTGAGAGAGGCTAAATATACATGCACTCCACTACTTGGGATTACAAGTACTATATGATTGGATTGTTTAGCAAGCATCCACAAATACTAACAATGCATTAAGGTTTCCCCAACCATAGCCTTAAGTTCAAGGACCTCTTACTCCCATACGTGCAACTAATCGGTTCGCGTTCTCAGGTTTCTGTCACTCCGGCAGAACTTCCCCCGCTTCGTTACAAATACTGCCAACCCTATGGTGTTTGATCCATGCGCGCACAAATATAATGGACACCAAAGGACAGCACCATATAGACATACAACTCTAATGAACCTCATGCATTCAATTAAGCAATCAAAAGACAAATAAACTACGGAAACATGATGTAAATCATAGGATAAATATTATAGCATCAAACACCATGTTTAAATAGGACGGTACAGAGGTTTGTGGGAGGATGAACCACTGAATACAAGGAGGAGATGGTGATTGAGATGGCGGTGAAGACGGCGGAGAGGGCAGCGAGGAGCGCAGGGCGGCGCCGGCGGCTCCGGCGGCGCGGGGAACTCCTTCCCCGCCGCCGGCATCATAGGGGAGCGCCGCCCCTTAGCCTCCCTCCTTCATGGCTTCTTGGGAGCCCTCCCCCATGGAGATGGGATCCATGGGGGAGGCAAAAACGTGGCTTTTGGTGGCTGAAATTCGTGGGTGGAGGAGTCCTCCACGAGTTAGGTTTTCTCCCTTTATATATCTTCTCGGATTTCCATCACCTCCTTTTAGGGTTCCACCAAAACGGGCCTACAGGCTGCGTCCGAACTCCGATTGGGCTGATCTCTGGCTTAAAATCTTCGTATGGAAAATTGTGACAACTTTCGTAAGAGCCAGGTCTCCATTTGATGTCATCTTCGAGGTCAAACTGACAATCTTTGTAAAAAGTTCTCAGACAGATTTCAGGAAAGTCCCAATTCGATTCCAACAAGGTTTCCTCTTGTATTCTTGATAATTTCTACACATCAAATAGTAAAACAAGAACATTGTGCACTTTTGCAACTATTAGTAGGTTAGTCCAAATAAATAATAAACTTAATATAAAAACAAGTGCTAAATGCATAAAAATGGCATGAAACAATCAAAAATTATAGATACGTTTTGGACGTATCAAGGACAGAGGTCGAGGACGAGCTCATTAGAGAGGAGCCGGCGCGGATTGACCGTACCACAGTTGCGCGCGGGGACGGCGGCATGCGCATGGGTGATCGGGGACGGCCGCGCAGTCGATGATGGTGGCGAGTAGCTCGGCAACGGTGGCACCGGAGCGGCGGTGGCGCCTGACTTGGGGAAGAAGCGGCTCGATTTCGGCCAATTCACGGCCTCCCAGCTCGTCAAACTTGACATGGAGGAAGAGGGCGGCGGCGGTGACCGGAGCAGGAGAGGGCGGCGGTGGCGACAGCGGCACCCGAGCAGGGGAAAGATTTCGGCCGCCTGGCGGCGTCCTTGTTCTTCTCGGGCGTGGAGAGCAAACTGCCCGATGAGAGGAAGGGGAGGGATCTAAAAAGCACTAAAACACCTTTAGTCCCGGTTCCAGCCACGAACCGGGACTAAAGGTCCTTTAGTACCGGTTGGTAACACCAACCGGACTAAAGGTCCATTTTTGGGCCGCTGCGAAAATTAGCGCGCGAAGCCCACCTTTAGTCCCGGTTCCAACCAACACCTGGGACTAAAGGGTCTTTTGTAATTTCTTTTTCTATTTTCTTTTTCTGATTTATTTTATTCTATTCATTTAATTGTCCAAATTTGACAAACTTTATATCAAACGTAAGCCCTAAACATGTAGAATCTTTTGGTACTGGTTATTTTCAAAATTGACTATGTTGAATGTATTCAAATGGACGATTTGAGTAAATTTGACATAGATTTAAATCCATATCATCAGAAATTTCAAACAAAATAATTTTTGGAGACCTTATTAGGACTTGCTTAACAGATGTCCCGGTTCCAACAAACAAAATAATGCATGTTTGAGTGTTTTTCATATAATTTGAATTTCTAAAAATGCTTTTAATATGAATTCTAAAAATGCTTTTAATAGAATTTAAATGCACGTTTGTGTGTTTTGGACAAAATTATTTTCTAAAATTTTGTAAAATCATATCTATACTTGAAAACATTATTACAAATGGAGTCCTCTGTCTCATAGAACCAGAACCAAAAAGGTTATATAAAAAGTTTAATACATTATTACACATCACCAACAACATCCCTATCTAGTGTTGTGGTATAAACTTTTTCTTCGTGTGTGTCTCTTTTTTCTGATTGCGCCGTAACCATGGACAATATTCATCATTTAACACGATGCCTGGGTCAGTGTTCACGGTGAAGGGCGGAATTTCATCAAACTTATTGTAATCTTCTGACATGTCTGTCTTGTCCTCTACTCCCACGATGTTTCTTCTCCCTGAAAGAACTATGTGGTGATTTGGCTCATCGTATGATGTATTCGCTTGCTTATCTTTTCTTTTTTCATTTTGGTAGACATGTCCTTCACATAGAAAACCTGAGCCACTTCACTGGCTAGGACGAATGGTTCGGTGTGGTACCCAAGATTCTTGAGATCCACTGTAGTCATTCCGTACTGCGGGTCTACCTGTACCCCGCCTGTCAGGTTGAACCATTTGCACCAGAACAAAGGACCTTAAAAGAAGGTCCATCAAGTTCCCATATCTGCTCTATGTAACCATAATATGTGTCTTTTGCCCATTGTTGTTTGTTGCATCAAAGCAGTCACCACTGATTTGGTTGGTGCTCTTTTTATCTTGGTCGGCCATGTAAAATGTATTCCCATTTATCTCGTACCCTTGAAAAGTCAATATAGTCGAAGATGGTGACTTGGCCAACAAGTATAGTTGTTCTCCAATAGTGGTGTCATTAATGAGACGTGTTTGCAACCAACCGCCGAAAGTCTCCACGTGTTCTCCTTGAATCCAATCTTAGGCTGCTCCGGATATTTGGAGCGTATAATATCCATGTGTTCCTCGATATACAGAGCCACCAAGCTGAAATTATGTAGAACTGTGTAGTGTGCTTGAGTGAAAGAATGCCCGTCCATACATATTATTGCTTTCTTACCTAGAGTGCCTTTTCTACGCAGTCTCCCCTCATGACGCGATTGAGGAACACCGATCGGCTTAAGGTCAGGAATAAAGTCAACACAAAACTCAATGACCTCCTCTGTTTCATAGCCCTTGGAGATGCTTCCTTCTGGCCTAGCACGGTTATGAACGTATTTCTTTAAGAATCCCATGAACCTCTCAAAGGGGAACATGTTGTGTAGAAATACAGGACCGAGAATGGAAATCTCTTCGACTAGGTGAACTATGAGGTGCGTCATAATATTGAAAAAGGATGGTGGGAACACCAACTCGAAGCTGACAAGACATTGGACCACATCCTTCTGTAAACTTGGTAGAGTTACTGGATCGATTACCTTCTGAGAAATTGCATTGAGAAATGCACATAGCTTCACAATGGGTACTCGAACATTTTCCGGTAGAAGCCCCCTCAATGCAACCGGAAGTAATTGTGTCATAATCACGTGGCAGTCGTGAGACTTTAGGTTTTGGAATTTTTTCTCTGCCATGTTTATTATTCCCTTTATATTCGATGAGAAGCCAGACGGGACTTTGATACTGCTCAGAACTTCAAAAAAGATCTCCTTCTCTTCTTTGGTAAGAGTGTAGCTGGCAGGACCTTGATACTTCTCTGGATTCAGGTCGTCTCATTCGTGCATACGTTGCTGGTGCAGCCATGCATCCGGTGTATCTTTCGTCTTCCCATACACGTCCAAGAAGCTTAGCAGGTTCACGCAAAGATTTTTCGTCACGTGCATCACGTCGATTGTAGAGCGAACCTCTAGGATTTTCCAATAGGGTAGCTCCCAAAATATATATTTCTTCTTCCACATGGGTACGTGTTCGTCGGCGTCATTCGGAACAGATTGTCCGCCAGGATCCTTTCCAAAGATTACTTTTAAATCCTTGACCATGTCATATATATCAACACCAGTAGGGCAGGTAGGCTTCGTCCGGTGATCTGCCTCACCTTTGAAATGCTTGCCTTTCTTTCTTACGGGATGCTTGTTTGGAAGAAATCGACGATGCCCGGTACATATTCTTGTTTGCCAAATATATACTTTCAGTGTCACCTAAACAGTGTGCATGCATTGTATCCCTTGTTTGACTGTCCTGAAATGTTACTAAGAGCAGGCCAATCATTGATGGTTACTAACAACAACGCTCGTAGGTCAAATTACTCCAGTTTGTGCTCATCCCACACACGTACACATTCTTCATGCCACAACTGTAAAAGTTCATCAACCAATGGCCTCAGGTACACATCAATGTCGTTGCCGGGTTGCTTCGGGCCTTGGATGAGCACTGGCATCATAATGAACTTCCGCTTCATGCACAACCAAGGAGGAAGGTTATAGATACATAGAGTCATAGGCCAGGTGCTATGACTAGCTCTGCTCCCCAAAAGGATTAAATCCATCTGTAATTAGACCAAACCTTAAGTTCCTTGCGTCACGTCAAAGGTCGGGAAGTCTCTGTCGATTTTTCTCCACTGCGACCCATCAGCGGGGTGTCTCACCATCACGTCTTTCTTACGGTCTTCTTCGTGCCATCGCAACAACTTGGCATGCCTTTGTTTTGGAACAAACGTTTCAACCATGGTATTATAGGAGCATACCACATCACCTTGGCAGGAACCCTCTTCCTGGCGCGGCTCTCCCTCAACATCACCAGGGTCATCTCGCCTGATCTTATACCGCAATGCACCGCATACCGGGCATGCATTCAAATTCTCGTACTCCTCACCGCGGTAGAGGATGCAGTCATTGATGCATGCATGTATCTTCTGCACCTCTAATCCTAGAGGGCAGACAACCTTCTTTGCTTCGTATGTACTGGGGGGCAATACGTTATCCCTTGGAAGCATCTTCTTTAATATTTTCAGCAACTTTTCAAATCCCTTGTCAGATAGACCATTCTCTGCCTTCCATTGCAGCAATTCCAGTGTGGTACCCAGCTTTTTCTGGTCATCTTCGCAATTTGGGTACAACAATTTTTTGTGATCCTCTAACATGCGTTCCAACTTCAACCTCTCGTTTTCACTTCCGCAGTTTATCTGTGCATCAAGAATGGCCCGACGAAGATCATCATCGGGCTCATCAACAATGGCCTCTTCTTCAGCTTCGTCTTCCCCCATTGTAGTACCACCGTGTTCAGGAACATAGGATAGTTGTCATCATCCTCTTCTTCTTCATTGTCTTCCATTATAACTCCTCTTTCTTCGTGCTTGGTCCAACAATTATAGCCGGACATGAAACCGGACTTCAACAGGTGGACGTGAAGGATTTTTGAGGTAGAGTAATCCTTGTATTCTTACAGACACTACATGGACAAGAAATAAAACCATTCGGCGGCTTGTTTGTCTCAGCCACACGGAGAAAATTATGCATGCCATTAATGAAGTCGGACTGCGTCGGTCACCGTACATCCATTGCCGGCTCATCTGCATTATATAAATATATCAAAAACCATTACACTACATCATGAATATATAATAGTGACCAAATTAATTAATACAAGTTCATCACATTAAAACCAAAGTAGAGCATTGACCAAATGTAATACATAGTTCACATAAAACATACATTGAAACTAACATACAACTATCTAATGCATTTAAATGCAACAACAAATATGATCAAAATCGCAACTAAGGTAACTATTGATCCAACAACATAATGATACCAAGCCTCTTTATTAATTGCATATTTTCTAATCTTTCTAATCTTCAAGCGCATTGCATCCATCTTGATCTTGTGATCATCGACGACATCCGCAAGATGTAACTCCAATGTCATCATCTTTTCTTCGGGTTTTTTCAATTTTTCTTTCAATTCATTGTTTTCTTTTTCAACTAGATTTAACTTCTCGACAAAAGGGTCGATTGTAATTTCCGGTTAACATACCTCCTAGGTAAAAATATCTATGTCAAGTGTTGGTCGACATAATTGTCATATAAACACGAAATGAAACAAATAGTTATAAAGATAAAATACCACATCCGAATCATAGACCGGACGAGGGCCGACATGGGCGGATATCAAAACCATGGTACTATAAATATAATTAACAAACAATCATACAAGTAAGCAAATTATACAAGTAATAACTATGCATCTAATAATCATACAAGTAAGTTTTTTTAAAATAAAAGATAAAAACAAGAGGCTCACCGAGGTGTTTCCGGTGACATGACGGCGCGGCGATCGACGGCGGTGAGGACGGGGACGGGACGACACTAAAACCCACAAGTCATACTTTAATTTGAGTTCAAATTGCATATAAAACAAATGAACTCCCTAACTTAGTCATTTCATCAAACACCTAGCTAGCACTAGAAAAATGAAATGAGCTAAACTAGCAATGAAATGAGCAAAAGTAGCAACGCCGGAAGAAAGGATGAAGTTGCTAACCCTTGGATAGATGGGGGCGCCGCTAATCTTGACAAATGGTGGAAAAAAATAGGGATGAACTCGAGCTTGGGAGAGGAAACAAAGGAGAAAATGGTGATGAACTCTAGCTCAAAAATGGAGATGGACGGCTCGGGGTGGAAGATGATATAGGGAACACTTTAGTCCCGGTTCGTATCACAAACCGGTACAAAAGGTCCATCTTTAGTACCGGTTCGTGATACGAACCGAGACTAAAGGTACTCGCGCTGGCCCCACCTCTGTGACTGCCTACCGCAACCCTTTAGTCCCGGTTGGTATTACCAACCGGGACTAAAGGTCCCCTACGAACCAGGACTGGAGCTGGCCGGCGCCCTAGCCGTTCGAACCAGGACTAATGGCCCCATTAGTCCCGGTTCCAACATTGGCCGGACGAAAGCTCCGAACGGAAGGCCCTTTTTCTACTAGTGACGTACTACGTAAGTGTGTGCATAACGACACGTACGGACATATACATAGCTAGCTGTTGATATTTGAAACTAACTACTCAACCAGAGCCAGAGCAACTGGCAAATGAGATAGACTAGGTGATTGCCCGTGCGTTGCAACGGGGACATAATAATTCAACACCAATGGTGTGAAACAACATTTATATCCCCATGCAAATCAAGCAAGATTGTGGAGCCTTTTTTTTAGGCCTAACCACTCTTCAACTTCTTTCTCCACCAACTATTTTCGCGTCCCCAATCCAACTTTATTGTAAGAGAAATGTTCCATCAAATAATTTTTAGGATATTATATTTAAGATCATCATTAAATTTGGTATTTCTCACTTCGTGACTATCGGTTGGTGTTGTCTGGTGGACAAGGGTTGTTCTAGGCCAGTCTATTGGAGAATTTCCTTTTGGAGCAGGATACTATTGCATTCTAAAATAGTGTTCGGTTTACAAACTCTGAGAATGCATTTTGAAATGAAAATGAACATCCAGGCTACAAGTGGGTAAAACCAGCCTGAAAGCTAAAACGGTCTTGGAAAGCTGAAAGGTGCAACCACAAATATGGCTTTTTATTCAGGAATTGCCATTTCAAGAAAAATAATACAAAGATATGATAAACGGAGGTCACCAGCACAGTGCTCTGCCGCACGAAGAAATAAAGATTGAAATACATTCTAACAGGAGAATAAGGAAGAATACGGAAGGACCGTGATGACAGATCAGGCAAGAACGCCGACGTGCAACCCAACCGTAGTCTTTAGTGGCTTCAGATCCATGATCATCAATAGTACCCCGACACATGGTTTGGAACACACATGGTACTTCAATACTGTCAGTCTTTTAGAAGAACAAACCTTGGAAATAATATCACTTGATTTAACAAACTACAGACCATAATTTCAGTATTAGTCTTTCATAGGTATTCAGGAACACATGTTGAATCTGAAAGCACCACAGTAAAATAACACTAAGATTGATATGTACACATTGTCTAGCATGCGAACAAGATGAAATTAATGCACTTTT
This sequence comes from Poa pratensis, assembly GCA_947311845.1. Taxonomy (NCBI): domain Eukaryota; kingdom Viridiplantae; phylum Streptophyta; class Magnoliopsida; order Poales; family Poaceae; genus Poa; species Poa pratensis. Next base: position 24,095,876 of record CAMZMU010000081.1, on the reverse strand, counting down.
TAGTCTTTAGCAAAAGGTAAATATAATATGCCTTCTTAGAAAGAAAAAAGAAGCTAGATGCACTTATCAAAGCATGTTGTCGTGTACTAAGCAGCTCCGATATGCTAAATCAGTACAAAATAGAGCAGGAAGAAAGGCTTGGAAAAACATGGAGTTTGTTTTACTTACTTATTAGGTGTGCAGACAATGTTAGCACAACCCTTAGATCACCATGTCTGGTTGTCATACGATGTCGATCAAGAGCGGTAGTTCTCACCGAGAAATTAAATAAAAGGTGTAGTAGTTGAGAAAATGGAAGTGAAACAGAACATGGGGATGACATATAAACAGCCTTAGCTAAGAGGCATCTAACTGCCCGTTTACTGGTTCAGTTTTGTAATTTTGGCTATCATCGTAGGGAAACAGCTTAGATTTGATGTTTGTTAACCACCCAACCCAACAATAATATATGCAAGACTCGAAACATGTTTGTTTTGTGCCAGAAGTACGAATTAACACATAGCTCAAGCACGACACTGTTTTTTTCATTTTAGTCATTTGACCCATATCCAAGCGTAATAATCTATACAGTTGTACAAATTTGTTCTCCTTTTCTCTCATATTTAGTGAATAGCCATATAACGAAAACTCCATTTGAGCTACAGTCTTATCTTGCAAAAAAATTAACTCGGGAATGTCCTCTATTTAATCATACAAAAAAAATCTTCATTTCGTAAGTTCGAAAATATAAGATTTAGCATACAAGCATCATTTAACATACATGCATGACAACCTATTCTCTATGATTTAAATATCTCGTGATTACTGCCACCCTGTTAAATAGAATGAAAGGAAAACAGAATTAAAAGTCAGACAAAAATACTACATAAATCATACATAAGTTTGTTGACATTAATGGCACTATCCTTGGCTTGAAAAGTTTGTTAAACATCATCCTGTATGCACCAGGTCAGTTCACAAAATGGAAGTACTGCACGACTAAAGCATACATCTCTTACCTTGTAGGTTTTGTCCCCAAAGAAATGGATTTCTTGAAAGTATTTCGAGACATCTCAAGTAGTAGTTTCGTCCCAGCCTTGTGGCAATATCTTGCAGTGATGCAGTGGTAATACCCAGAGCAAACATTTACATGGTCAGTAAAGACTAAAGAGCTACCGCTGGTCGGAATTCTCGGATAGGATTCTGCATTGACCTTTTAATCGGGAAGCCTGCAATGTAATGGACAATGAAGTTATAATAAATTCATGCAAAGAGCACAAATAATCATTACCAAGGCTAGTCTGTGACAAGTCAAAAAAAAAAGGCTAGTCTGTGACAACAGAGCAAGAAAATAAGCCAGACGAGGTAGGCTCACCTTTAGCTCGTCATCTCCAAGATACGTTTTCAAACTCTGCAGAATAAACATCAAGAAAAATTCAGCTGTCCATCCGTATGTAATATCTCCAGAAAAAACATGTGATATCCGAATAAAATTCCACGAACGATGCTAACGATAAAAAATTGTAGGTTATGGGTGTGGGTAACTACCTACCTCCAGATAATCGGCAAAAACCCATGAAAACATTCGAGTGATTCAAAGAAATAAGAAGGAATTCAAATAATCAATCAGGAAATCAATCGAAGGAAGGAGCACAGAGCTTCCAATCAGGGTTGCAGCAAGCATGCATTGTTGTTGCCACAAGGGCCTGGCTGCCTCTCCTCTCTCAACTCACTCGCTCGAACAAGGAAGAAGGAAGGAGAAGAACACGAGACAAGGTTTTCCGGCCGGCGCACGAACGCCGCCGTGGGCACACGAACGCCCAAATCTTCTTGATCTTTAGAATGGCTACATCGCTACTATACCTCGGTGATTACAACGAGTAGTACATGGGGGTTTTTATACAGCAGCGCTCACACACGAAGCTGCCCACGATCAACACGCCCACGATCAGCACGCCCAGCCACGCGCACGGCGCGCTCGTACGCGCACGACGTGGCCAGCATCCAACAGATCGCAACGGCCCCTGCTAACTCGCTAACTACTAACAGCAACGCACACACGCGCCACACACTCGCGCACACGCGCACACACTCGGCGCACACACACGCGATGGACTCGACCGTGCACTCACACCGGTCGCCACCATCACGGGCATGGCTTGACGCCATCATGCATGGCGGCAGGTAACAGAGATGCCAGACTCCCAAACAATAGGTGCATGCTATGGTGGGGACGGGAGGAGACGACGAATGTGGCAGATCCGCCTTCCCTCGTCATCAAGCCATCGAGATCCTTGTTGTCGTAGCCCTTCTCCATCTAGTGCCTCTTCTTGAGCAGCACCAGCGAGCTCGGCGGCAGCCTCTTCGCGGGTGGCTGGGCGCGACGTCCGAGTTAAAATCGCCGTCGTTGGAGCCATCACAGCCGCTCGCTCCGGAGTAGGAACCCCTGCGCGGCGCCCAGGCTGCTGCCAGCGCTGGTTCCGGCTGACTGTACTTGCTGGCCTTCCTCACGGTACGCCCAGCGGTGAGCAGGCCTATATCGACAGGTTAGGATTCGGTGCATGCAGGCCCGTCCATGCACGGCTGCTCCATCGCGAGAATATCTTGGAGAATTAGTTCAGGTTAGTTGCGACTTGCGAGGGGACGTCCCGGTCATAGCGCAATCGTATGCAATTTGTTACTAATGTGTAGAAGTTTGAGGAGAGGTTGTTTCCCGGGGTGGCATTCTTTGTGTAATTAGGAGAAAGTGTGACACCATGGCCACCAACCCAGATTTAATAGTAAAGATTAGCAGTTAGCGAGGGGCGGCGGCTCGTCGGAAGAGAAGAGACCCGCAAGAGCTCCTCCAGGTAGTCCGCGCCCAGGTCCTCCAGCTCCACCGCCGAGCTGCTGGCGGATGGCATCATCTTGGTACTGGGCGCGGCCATGGCCGTCGTCTTGGCCTGCTTGTTGGGCGACCGCTTGCGCACCAGGTTGCTCCGCTTGAGCGCGAGCACCGGCGACCCGACCGTGGCCCCGAGCGCGAGGGTGCGCAGCGACTCCTGGACGCGCTCCACGGGGTGGTTGAGCCTCGCGGCGGCGCCTCGCAGGGAGAAGGCGGCCTGGTCGTACGCCATGGCGGCCCTCTCGGGGGTCTCGAAGGTCCCGAGCCACACGCGCGCGCCCTTGCGCGTGGAGTCCCGGATCTCCGCCGCGAAGTGGCCCCACGGACGCTTCCGCACGCCGATCAGCCCCACCTTGGGGAGGGTCTCCAGTACTGCAGCAGGCTGCTGCTGCTGCTCTTTGAGACGGCCGTGGTCGGAGGAGCTGGAGGTGGAAGTCGAAGACGTTTCCATGAACAAATCGAAATCCTCGACGCCCTTCTCGAGGAGAGTGTTGAGGAGCTGCATGTCCAACGCCGACAACGGGTAGAGCGCCGCCGGGCAGTAGCTGCCGCTGCCACTCCAGTGGTGTTGCTCCATGGGAGATAACTCTACTACTTCCGATCGATGGAGCAAGCTAGGCGCATACATTTTCGATCTGTCGTCTCCTGCTTTTATACAGTACATCTACGACAAATGGGATTTGAGTGACGACTAGTCCGATAATTGTATCGTGTCTCCGCGTCTGATGGAAGACCCAAATTTTCAAACGGTTTTGCTAATTCTCAATCGAATGAGAATTAGCTTAGTTCTCAATCGCATGACGTCATCAGTTGTAAGTGGACTTGTAACTGATTCGAACCATTTGATTTGCTCGTGATTTGTGCATCAGTTACAAATCAACTTGCAACTGGGATTTGATGACGTCATGTGAATGAGAACTAAGTTAATTTTCATTTGACTGAGTTGCAAGTGGACTAAGTTAATTTGCTCCAGACCGTTTGATTTGCTTCGTGATTCATGCTAATCATGAGTTGCACCTTGACATGCAACTGGAATTGATAACGTCATGTGAATGAGATTTAAGATAATTCTCATTCGATTGAGCGCTAGAGAGACCCGGTCACCCTTCTCTTAAAATCTCCACCAGCACGGCAACCCCGTAAATCGGTAAATGGTGTTCGCTTTGGGTTGGCCCCAGCTCGCCGGCTGCTCCCGCGTTTAGATTAGATTTAATTTTATTTCAAACTTAGTTTAAATTTCATTGTAACATGTCTACTTTCAATGAAAATCGTCTCTCTTTCCACAAATACGCAAATTACCATATGATAAAAATTTATCTTTGTGGGATGCCGCTGGGGGAAGCACTTTGGGGTTGAGGGAAGGCCATCATGGCTAGGGCTAGCTTTATTAAAATTAAACCACAATTACATCGTCCACCAATTTGTTGATCAACCAGTTTTGAGGGACGTTAATCCAACAAAAAGAAGTTTTATTAGATAAACTAAACTTAGCTAGCTCATGAGCCGCACCATTAGATGCTCGATAACAATGTTTAAAATTGACCTTTCCGGTCGTTGTCGCCACATCCACACATCCCGCAAAAAATGCTGGAAAATTAAAAAATGAGACCGACCTCGAACAAGTTGATGCTCTAGCAATTCTAAAATATCTAAAAAAACAAGACCGATCTTTCTAACCAGAACAGAGGGAGTTCCAAAGAAACACATCCATAGTTGTTTAATTAGTGTGGCCATCACAAGTCTCACGTACGTACGACCCATGACTTTGAATTTGATCCATGATGAATAGTTCTTGGCAGCGTCTCCAAAAGATTGACATTTTTTGGGGGAATGGATCCAAGATTGATATAGTTTTGTTCTCTTGAACTAGATAGATGAAGCTTCCTCTCTTCGGCCTTCCTTATCAAAATTAAACACGTGCCACAGCTAGATGCATGCATGCATCCAATGATGCAACCCACTTGGGAGTTTGCATGTGTATCGATCTTTCCTTGGGCTAGCTATATCGATTTTGTCAAAATATATAATGTCCCAACATTATTAACAGCGCAGTGGAAATATCTTGATATCATGCATAAGATATATGTGCTGAGTACGTGGAATACTGGAATGGATCTGTGTTGTGTTGGTTCGAGGAAGCAGCAACTAGCTAGGAGACAGGTACGCACGTAGGTAGCATCATTCAAGCACGTCCACATTGACAGAACGGAAAGGCCCGATACCTTATGATCTGCAAGGTGCAAGCCGACATACTCTCCATCAACTGAGTGCGACACGGAGTTTCAAGCGCCTACCGTTAATTCCGACCTATCCTCCAGAGCTAGGAAAACCCAACATTATTGGTGGAGGATGAAGAAAATGGATGGATCGATGCCAGGTGCACTGTCTAACATATCTTTTTTTCTGAGTTGGAGTAGTCAGAAAAGGAGAGAAGAGAAGGGGATTGTATATTAAGAAACAATTGCAACATGTGCTCATAAGTACTTTGTGAGAGTGGCATGACAGACAAATTTAATAATAAAGTAGTACATCTTTTTTACCGGAAACAACAAATGGAGCCCGAGCTCCGTGGGTCCTTTTTTTAATTCAAAATCGGAATTTTAATTTTCAAAAAATTAGAAACAAAAATTTAGGTGTACATAATGTCGAACTCTAGCTACATGCAAACTTTCAGTGCAAAAATCGTATTATTTTAGGCTAAAAAAACAATTCTGAAAAAATTTCAACCTTTTCAAACTGTACTGTTCACAGATCTAGATCACTCATTTGTCATTTTTCTAACAAAACGAGCAATTTTCTCATTTTATTTAAAAAAGTAGGGGAGAATTGACCGTTCATTAGCGGGAACCGGTCTAAAACCGTAACAAATACACCAACGTCATTATGGAACATGACCACATTGTGCACCCGGACAACCTGGCCATCCACGCGAAGTATACACACGCCGTCGAGATGTGAGACCACCGTCGAGGTTGCCATCAAGCATCATCGTCGTTACTCCACTACACAAGCCAGCGACTCCGGCTTCACCTTCAACGACCACCGACAAAGCCCTCGCGGGAACCGACGCGAGAACCCATGTCGGCCCATGCCAAACAGTCGACCCACCGCTTTGAGGAAGAGGCGGCTCCGACTTGGCCGTAGAGCTTCATAGGATAAAGTTGCAGACCTTTCTCTGACATAGCCCGCGCGTCAACGGGAGATCCACGCGCCGATACGGCCGATCACGTGACATCGTTGCTGATGTGTCGCCTCGCAACCCCATAGCTCCGACTTCAACGCTTCATGACAGGACACCACGCAGGAACCCAAAATCACGCAAGACAGCCGGTGACGAAGGACATGCCGCAACTCGGATCCGCTCCACCCTTGTCATCGTTGCCACACAAATTGCAACGCCATCGGATGTAGAGCCACCACTCTATAGCATCCAAGCATCAGCCGACCAAATGGGCATGAGGTTAACCCCGTAACTGCCACCGGATGGAGTAAAGAAACCGCACCACAATGACGCCTCGAAGAAGGTGATAGCGTCCACGGACATCAACATCATCGGCACCGGAAAGCCGGTGACGGGCTTTCATCCGGTTGTGCCTTAAGAGATCCAATTCGAGACCTTGCAAACTTTGCAAGACTAGCTCACTAGTACAGAACGACACATCGGATACCCCTCTATGGAAACGGCAGGCATTAGGCGACGGAGAATCGCGCTTTCCGCGTGGCCAGTGCGTACAAACCTGACCTGGGCCGTGGCTGGCCCGTCAACATAGGTAACGGAGAAAGTATTAACTCCGTTACCCATAGTATTGGCAACGGTCTTAATTCTGCCTCCGTTTCCGATATGTGCCTCTATAGCAACGGAGACTTTTGTGTGTCCGTGTGCAATGTGGACACGTTCCATCTTCTTGGAATTCGATGCGAGCGGAGTAACTGCTATGGCGTAGTGGCGTAGTGACGCCGCGGCACCGCCCACTACTCCTTAAAAACCCACGATCTCCCGGCTATCTCAGTACGACACTTCGCCGTAGCCATGGATACTCCTAGCAACTCCCCGGCGTTCGCCGCAGCAGTTTCCCGCTTTCGCTGAATTGGAACCGCGTCGTCGTGCCGGAGGCCGTCGCGTAGAGGCACTGGCAATATAGGAGCCAGTGCCCTGGTCAAATGTTAGCCTCCCCGCTGGCTGGCGCGTCAACCACAGGAGGGTGCCTATGCCGCCGGAAGAGGACGCGGGATCCTCGGGCGCCCGTGACCGCAGCCGCTCGCCGCGGCGGAGAGACGCTCGTCCGCGGTCGCCTGGATGGAACCGCGTCATCGTCGGGCAGGCCGTCGCGGAGCGGCACTGGCAATATAGGAGGCCAGTGCCATGGTCAAAGGTTCAGCTACCCGGTGGCTGGCACCTCAACCACGCGTCGGTGCCTATGCCGCCGGAAAGAGTTGAGCTGCTTTAGAGCCGCCGGCTCCTCCTCCCGCCGGAGCTGCGCGACGATCCTGCCTACGACGACGACGAGATGTGGGAGGGGCGCACGGGCGGCGATGACATCGTCGGCGAGGAGCCGCGCGACGACACGGACGACTACGCGGTTCTCCTCGCATACGAGCAGGAGAAGGCGGAGGCCGAGGAGTAGTTATAGTTATTTATTTTTATGTTCTTCAACTTCAATACTAGTAGAGATCAGTATAAACCCAGTGTGTCAGTGAAAAAATCAAAGGAAACGGTTGTTTATACCCTCCGTTTCCGATGTTCTACTTTGCTATAAATGCGCCCTTCACACAGCCCTAAACTATATCGCTCACTCTTAGCCTCACTCTCAAAGTGTGGCGGCGCCTCCACGCAGCACCAGATCTTAGCTCCACCGTGGCGGCGCGCATCTCCCTCCCTCCAACCGTGGCGGCGCGCATCTCCCTCCCTCCGACCGTGGCGGCGCGCATCTTCCTCTCCTCCGACCGTGGCGGCGCGCATCTTCTTCTCCTCCGACCGTGTCGGCGCGCATCTTCCTCTCCTCCAACCGTGGCAGTGCGTACCCGTTCTTTGCTCCACCCGGGCAGATCTCGTCGCCTGATCTGTAGCTGGAGGGCGCATGGCGTGTCGATCCAAGGACGACGAGGACGACTACGTACTCCCGCCGCCAGATCCAAAGGTAATACATCAATTTGTGACCGGCCGTCGTGCCGACGAACTAGGGTTGTTGTCATTGTTCTGCTTAGATTTTCTTCCATAGGACACTCATGAACAGAACTAGAACTAGGGTTGTAATACATCCGAGGACGATGAGGACGACCACTGGCGGATCCACCTTGAACCAGCCGGGTGCACAGGACACCGGGAGAAGGAATTTTTCTTTGTAAATTAGCAATTTTTCATCACATATGCACCCCTAAAAATTGTTTTAAATGTATTGTGGTAACATGTGTGTATCCTGGTTCAATATGTTCTAGCTCCGCCACTGAGGACGACTACGTAGTGTCGCTCGAAAAGAACATAACTAGCACAAATCGGTAGTGTATGAAACTCATGGCTGACTTATCTCCTTTGCAAAACAGATGTACATTTCGGTGACACTGTATAAAAAGCCGGGTCCTTAGCCAAGGTGCGCTTGTCGTCCGGCATAATTGTTGGTACACAACAACTATGCAATGGATTTGTAAGTTTGTTATTCTGTCTTATGCATCCTTTTATGTTGTATGTCCTTTATTCTAGATGTATAGTGAGCTAACATGGAGTCATATATTCTCTCTTTGCATTTCAGTGACCACTTTACAAAAGAGGCACCTTCAGTACATCAGCACTCGCTTATTGCACTATGTGCAGAGCATGGTGCTGATCCGTTTAGCTCATTTAAATGAGCTAAATACAAGGTCGGGGACAAAGCGGCGAGTTGATTATATTTTGGCGACACCGTCCAAGAAGAAGATTGAATTCATGAACTCTAACAGCAAGTCATAAAGATAAATTAAGTTGGAAATGACAAGGATAAGTTTAGAGAGGCATGACATAGATAGATTTAGCTAGACATGCCAATGATAGATTTAGAGAGGCATGACAATGAAGATAAGTAATTGGTTGTCTTGTGATGCAATGTATCGGTGACATTTGTTATACCTTATGAATGAATGAATTTGTTAGCCTTTTGTGCTTCTGCTGTAAAATTTTAAATGTCCAGTGCCAAATCTATTCCTGCTTTAGGCTTATGAAGAAACCTCAATGCAAACGAGCAGAAACAGAATCTCCGTTACTGATGTTCCGACACATCAGAAACGGAGGTTGTGCACAACCGTTGCCAAACCGACGCCTCATCAGCGACGGTTTTTTCGCCTCCGTTACCGATGAGGGCCTTCACATCAGTAACGGGATCGGGGACACGGACCCTTTTTCCGTTTTCGATGGGGTTTTTGGCCCGTTTCCGATGTGTCGTTCTGTACTAGTGGCTACCACCAGCCGCGGCAACATGAGCTGGAGCGCCAGGAATCCGCCAGGCCACGAAGGTGCACACCCGCACCACGCGAGGACGCCACCGTGACCAGCTGAGCACCTCCAAACAATGCCGTCAATGAAGAACCACGGCCAGCGTGATGCCCATCATCCGAAGTCTTCAGATCCACCGGAGAAGCTTGGCAAGGTCCTACAATCTACCGTGGGAAATCTGGATCCAGTCCAGAGCGACAAACCAGGCCGGACAAAGCCAACCGCCGCAGCAAGGCGGAGCCGATTGATGACGTGAAAACACACGTTCGTTGGGAGACCCCAAGAGGAAGGTATGATGTAGTGTAGCAGTAATTTTCCCTTGATATCTACCAAGGTTATCGAGTCCAGTAGGAGTCACAAGCGCTTCAGAAGGTTGTCAGCAGTGCAACTGACGTGGAACCTGCACACAACACAATAAAACTATTTTGCCCCAACGAAACAGGAAGGTTGTCAATCTTCCCGGCTTGCTGAATACAAAGGATTAAACGTATGGTGTGCAGAGTAATAATTGCAGAAAATAATAGAGAACAGATGATTGCAGTAGGTGTTTTTATCAGTGTAGAGGACTGGACCGGGGTCCACAGTTCACTAGTGGTGTCTCTCCATAAAAGATAACATATATGTTGGGTAAACAAATTACAGCTGGGCAATTGACAAATAGTGAGCGCATGACAATGCAATATATGACATGATCGTTTATTGTAGTATTTATTGGGCATTACAACATAATACATGCACCGCTTACCAGCCGCATCTATGCCTAAATAATCCACTACCGAGATAGCATACGTGTCTCCCGCTAGTATTAAGTTGCATGCACCCGAGGGCCCCACACCTGACCTCGGCGCGCCGGCCTTGGGGGCTGCGCCCAGGTGTGGTGTGGCGGCCCTAGGTCGCCTCTTCGAGTCCCCTTCGGTCTTTGTGATCGCGTCGGTGAAATATTGGGGTATGTTGATTTTCGTCCAATTCCGAGAATATTTTCTGACTAGCTTTTCTGAAACGGAAAAACAGCTGAAAACTGGAACTGACACTGTGGCATCTTGTTAATAGGTTAGTCCCAGAAAATGCATGAAACTGCAATGAAGTGTATATAAAACATGTAGCAATTGGTATAAAATAAGCATGGAACATAAAAAATTATAGATACATTTGAGACGTATCAGTATCCCCAAGCTTAGTTCCTACTCGTCCTCGAGTAGGTAAACGATAATAACAATATAATTTTTGGAGTGACATGCTACCAACACAATCTTGATCATATAGTAATGTAAAGCATATGAACTGAATGAAGTGATCCAAGACAATTGTCTATAGTTTGCTAAAAAAGTAAACATAACATATCATACAAATAAAACTTTTCGTGAATAGTACTTTGGAGACATGAGCTATGAGAATTTACATAAGAGTTAGCTCACCAAGCAACATTTTCAAATCAAAAGTGTTTGACAACACAAATGAAGATTTAAGTTTCAGCATTTGCTTCAACTTTCAACTTATTTATCTCATGGATAATGTCAATACAAAATAGCATAATAAGTCTAATATGCTAACATATAACAATTCATGTACCAAGGTTGACACTAGTGTTTGCTTGTGGAGAATAGAAAGAAGTAGGTAAACTGACTCAACATAAAAGTAAAAGAAAGGCCCTTCGCAGAGGGAAGCAGAGATTAAATCATGTGCCAGATCTTTTTAGTTTTTGAAATCATATAGAGAGCAAAAAATATATTTTGAGAGGTGCATGTTAATGGTCAATGAATGGTAGCAAACAATACAGTATTACCCATGCCAACCAGACTTTTTAAGAGCGGCTCCCATGAGGAACGTTATTGTAACGTCCCAAATTTATAACAAGGGTAAACAAGACCCAAATTTCAGAACCAACAAAAACTTTTTGACTTGTTTCACAAATGATTGTGTTTTCTTTTAAATTGTTCTGTTGACCTTGTGCAACTTGTTGATGCGATTGTTTGATTAGTAGATGTCAACTCAAGACATCCACCTAGGTAAAAATATATTTACAACACTGGTGACCATGTTATGACAAGAAAATATTCCATATGTCTTATCCATTCTTAAGTTGGCCAAAAGTTTATTTCAAAAATGATTTGGTTCTAGCAACAAATAAAATGCTCTTTAATTTGAGACAGTAAAAGTATTTCCAAAAGTTTCATGATTTCAAATATGGAGAACTTTCTGTGATCTCCTAACCTTCCTCCAACCTTGACAATTCAAAATTCTCATCTTTATAATCCCCAATGTTTCAACTCTGTTTTAAAAGAAATACTAGTGGGGAATATATTACCTCACCTCTTTTCCCTTTTATCAAACCATTTTGAAAACTATTAAGTTAAGGGTTGATATACCCCTTAAACCACATCTTGTCATAATTGAGTGTGACCATCTTTACAAATTAGCATTGTTAGTTATGGAAAAAGGTGTGTGATTTATTCTTGTAGTTTGAAGTGTGTGGCTTGATTGAATTGTGGATATTGTTGTGTTGATTGGTATTTTGGTGCTGTTGCTACTGCTGTGAATTTGCTGCTGTGTGTGATTCTCTTGTGAGTATAATTCCTCAGTGGAGTTGTTACCACTTTAGGACACCCTTGGCCACCAAACTTGGAGGGTGACTTGAAGAGGAATAAATCCTCTACAATTAGGCACCCCAAGTTAAAATCCTAAAATTTAGGGAGATGGTTTCAATAACACTCCCTCCTTATCTATTCCTCTGTTTTATGAAAACCCTTATACTTTCTTTATCAAAATTCTAGAGAAGGGGATGAAATGATAATTCTCTCCATTTCATATCACTCCCTCCTCTAGTAACCCTACTTGTTGATTTAAAACAAACCCCTCCTCTCTTTTATTAAAAAGAAATGAAGGTCATGGGTTAAAATGATCTTCATAAATAATTTCCCTCCCAATTTCTCTATTTCCTCAAAACAAATGTTTTCTTTATGAAAATAAAACTTATTTTAAGTATCTTATTTTTTTCAAGAAAGCTCCAAAGGTTCTACAAACTATTTTATCTCTGGTTTTAATTATTAAAGGATTACCAAATTATTCATTTCCAAAAATAGTTTATTTAAATCCTATGAACAAAAATGGAGCAAAACATTTTATTTTGTAAAACCAATTTTTGTGGAGCTTCCTCATATATAGGGGAGGCTACATGAATTTTCTCTGATTTTTGTAAAATGTTTAAACCCCTCAAATAAATCCTGGAAACCCTACTGGTTTCAAAATAGAAATAAAGGATTTCTTTTTAGCCGAGGACCTGTCTGTGAGAAGAGAAAAAGAGTTAGGGGGCGTTTTGCAAAACCTCCGTTGACCTCTGTCACTCCATGGCAGCACGGCACGGTGGCGTGCTCCCGAGCTCGCCGTGTGCCTCGCCCCTGACGCAGGCCTCGCCCTGGAGGAGATAAGACCTCTCCATGCCGCTCACCTCTGCTCGCTCCTGTCCCCCATCACCCTGTTGCAGCGACGCGGCAGAGCACAGACGCCGTGTTCCTCACCCCATCGTCGCCGTGTTCTCCCCGCGGGTGTCGACACCGTCTGTACCCCGCCCCTCTCTGCTGCCCTGCGAGACGATAAGAAGCCCTCTCCCCTCTGCTCCCTCACCCCCCCTCACTCATTTCCTCCCCTCACATCCTCTCTCGCATTTCTTCCTTTGAGCCCGAACCCCGGCCAAGGCCGCCGACGCGCCTCGCCGGCGATTGAGTGCTCCCCATCCCAATCCCAGACCACCAGCACCTTCGCCGTGCTCTACTCCCCCTCTCTGCGCCAAGAATCGCAGAGGGAAGTCCGGGATCGCCGCCGTCATCCGCATCCCTTTCCGCTCCGGCCGCCGCCTTGCCGGGAAGCTCGCGGGTTGCACAGATCTTATCCCTACGCCATTTTCATTCCCCCGAGATCCCCTCGTCGCGAGCTATCTCACGGACATCTTCTTTTCTCCTAGGAACGCCGGAGTCGCCGAGGCCGTCTCCGCCTTGCTCCCTGCTGTCGCCGCGTGCTCTGAGCGTGCTGACGAGGAAGACGAAGACGGCGTACCGTTTCGCTCGCGTTGGGCCGCTAAATGGGCCGCCGTCCCCGTGGCTCGGCTCGGATCCGAGCAGATCAGGCCCAAACTCCTTTTTTTTCTGGAGGTTGATTCTTTTCTGTGCCTTTCTATTCTGTCCTCTCAGTTTATTGCAAAATAAAATAGGAAAACCCAGGTTCTGCCCAAACCAAAAATTAGGGAGGTACCCTAGCATATTCCTAGCCAGATCCAAGTGGTAGAAACACTTTTGGATGATTAGTTTGGAAAAATTAAATGTAAGGCCAGAAGTACTTCTTTTCACCAAAAACTCAATAGCTATTTATCTATGATAGCTATTGATGCAAACTCAACTGTTTTGGAAAGGTTTGAGTGATACCTAGCAGTAGAAATTTGCCTCTCATGCAAATGATCTTCCTAAATAAAATGGCATCCACTTTGGTATTTGACCAGAGAGCCATTTAGGGATTTTTGTAAATTATTTGGTGATGATTTTTGGTGTGAATCCACTTGTGTGAGCTTCTGTATGATTAGGAGTACCTAATCCTAGCTTGGTGTGATTTTTAGAGCTATGGATTATTTTAGGTGTATTTAACTAGGTGGCATGCTTTTCTGCCATTTATGGTTTATAGATTTATTTAGTTATATAGGGTGTGCTAGTATCTCTTTTGTGATTTCTAGCATGTTTAAGTGTGATACTAGTTACTAGGAGTGTGTTAGCTTTGTAGTATAGCACTTTGGAAAAAGTTTAGTATTGCACTTAGTCACCTAGTGTTAATGGTACTAGAGTGGTATTCTCCTAGATTCTCCTAGTTAATAGAATTTGTTTTAGTAGAAATTCCTTAGTGGGGTGTTTATTTTAGTTAGCATTGCTAGATCATCAGTAGCATGCCATCTTGCTACTGGTTTGGTCTCATGATAGGAAGAAGTTAGTGTTGCTAGTTTTTATTGGGGAACAATATCCCTAGTCTGGGTATTTTTTTAGGATTTCCTAACTCTCAGGAGTTGTATGCTAATAGAATCATTGTGTGCATGAATGTCAAAATTGATGTTGAATATCAGTAGCATTTCCTAGCTACTGATGTTGTAGCATGTCATCCCTTGCTACCCTTGGTTGGCCCTCACTTGTGTAAAAGTGTTAGACCCCTGAGTTGTAAAAGACCCTTATGAGTGTAGACCCTAGTTCGTTGCTTGAATAATTAGTTTGATGTTTGTGCACCACTTGTGGTTTTGTTTGGTTTATTGAATGTTGTTATTCCCTGTTTGCGACGCTAGATAATACCGTTACCGGAGTGGTCTTTGGAGAGGATTCATTGGAGAAGAATCGGAGTTTATTTCTTTAATCAGTAAGAGGAAGTCCAGGGACATTCTGCTGAAACCAGGCAAGCTACTTCACTGAGCTTGCACCTATATACCTCTATTTTGATTCATCTGTTTTACTTATTAAGAGCATAAGTGTTTTATGTGGCGTTGCCACTAAAACTATGATTTGAAAAACCCTTTTCCAAAACGCAAGTATATTATTGAGACACCCGATATAGAGGTGTCAATGGTATACCATGATTTCTAAATGAATTTGTTTTACTCAAAAGCCTTCTATGAAAAACCTTTTGGTGGGATTACAAACCACCCAAGTTTTGATTAAAAGTATTTTTGCTATGAAAATTGGAAATGATTGCGAAAACCTTTTTAAAGAGTTTATGAAAAAAAAAACTATTTTGCCACTCTATGTAGAAATCTCAGTTTGTTTATATAAAACTATAGGATGGGAAAATCCATTGTTTATACAAAACTCTTTTGAAAATCCTTGGATAGACCTGCCGGAAGGTCGGTGCTCAGTTGAAGAAGGTTGGTGTTGTTTTTGAGAAAAATGCACATTGTGTCCTAGTACCATGACGACCAACCATTATCCTGTGCGACCACACTTACCCACATATGGGCAAGGGCGTAGTCATACAATTTGCTCGTGTTAGTACTGGATGCCTCAACAACAAGGATAACCTCGTTCCATGAGGGGATGGTCTGAGGACCTACCCCCTGACCTGGGTCCTCTTCAATGTTGGTCTACCGGAAGCCGGTATGGACGTGTTTGGAGGAAGAGGATTGAAGGGCTCCCTTGGGTCCGCCGGGCAGAACTACGAGTCCTCACACTTAGTTCCTGAGGGTTTGAGTGTCGATGGAATGTGTCGTAGCGGCAGGGTCCTATACTAGCATGAGCAAAGGACAGGCTATGGCCGGGAACTCAACTTCGCATACCTCCGGTATGGCGGGACGTGGCTGACACGATGAGTGACCGGATGGGTGTGGGAAAAGCGTACTACCTCTGCAGAGGGTAAAACTATTCGAATAGCCGAGTCCTCGGATACGGACAGTTGGAAGGCTGTCCTAAGACCATGTGCAAGTTTTGAGAAAGGTGTTGAGTTTTGGAAAGGTTATTTCGTACCTGTACCAATGAGTTGGTTCGAGGTAGCGACGGGCTTGGAATCAGGGCAAGAAGTTGTTTTTCGAGGAAAAAGTTTTAAAAGAGATTTCTTACCCTTTGAAAAGAAGGTGTATTTTCGGAAAAAGATTTAAAAATACTTCTTACCTTTTTCAACAAAGTTAGTGAGAAAACTACTTTCCAAAATGTTTTGTCTTCAACAGGATTAAAAATCTACTCTTCTCCTTTTAAATAGAGATTCAGTGAGGTTTTTCCTAAAAATAAAAGTCTTTGAAAATTTAAAACTAGTGCATGTTCCTGTTGGGGTAGTTTGCGAGTACAATCAAATGTACTCATATTGGTTTCGTCCCTGGCTATTGTCTTAGCCAGATTCCAGAGAAGAGCAGTTCGACGAGGAGGAGTTCACTGACGTCTTTGCGAACTAGGGCGCTTCCCAGTCAGCTGCCTGTAGGGTTAAGGCGAATGACTTGGGCTCCACGTTGTTTGGTGATTCCGCTGCAAGCACCTGATGAAGCTGATCACTTCCATCAAGTAAGTAAATACATTCGGTATTTGTGGGTGTTCTGTGATACCAACTCAAGTTATGTGCAACAGCACACTGATCATGGGACTGTTGCAGGAAACATAACGAGTATCTCGGATAATTAATCCGGGGTCCTCACAGACTTGGTATCAGAGCCATCCTGACTGTAACAGACCTTAGTTAGCATGGACGTTAGTTAGGAAGAGAATATTTTGTTAAAAAAATATATTCACACCAAAAATATATCCTTATCTAGGGAAGTCCAAGAATGGCTCCCGCTCTTCTCGTCTTCTCTATTTACCTCTGAATCTTACCTTTCTATTTTAAATTTTACTAAAGGTTTCTCTACTCTTTCTTACCTGTTCAAAATACTTGACGATGAACCCAAAGAGAGACCTAATTAGCTAGCACCTACAAAGAAGAAGCAACCATCTCAATTACTCAACATTCAACATCAAGTTCATTGGTCTACAAATGCCAAGATCATCGACATCAACCAAATCAAGAGATCTCTGAAGACCTCAGCTCAACCTCAGCAATTCTACTCAAGTGGCTACTTCGACAATCTCAGTGTCTCCAGTTGAAGACTAAGGCGACGAACTGAAGATTTCAGCACCCCTGTCTAACCAAGACCCATAGGAACAGCTTATGATAGGAACTTTAGCCATACTACCCGATTGCTACGAGTATTAGGCGTCCATTGGTACTAAATGTACCCTGTGTGCTTGTTGTTTGTTTGTGACGCTCCCTTACAGTGAGTCCGCGGATCTGACCCCTCCCTGCCCAACCGGCATGGCCAGGCGTCGGTTCACAGTAGAGTGCAGTAGGGCTTGTCCCCACCACACGAGTGACGCTCCCCGGGTTCTTCCCCAGAAAGGAGCCGACACACCTAGCTTATAAAAGGCCCCGTTCCATCTGCCATCTATCCCCACTCACCACCCTTAGCGACCCAAATCTCCTGAGGCAAGAATCCCGTGTTCTTATCCTTCATCCAGATCCAAAGGAACCCATGGCAAACCTCAGAGTTGTCATGGAAACCACTGCCGAGGAGCATAGTGGGTTTCCGCTGATGCTTTGGAAGGCTGTCTGCCACATTCTTGGTCGGCCTGCCCGTCCTCGATATGTGGTGTTCGAGAACTCTCTTCCGCTCGCCGGGAGGGAATTCCAAGTCGAGGTGCATATCGGCTCGTGCCAATTGGGCATAAGTCCGACTTACTTGATCCAGGGTAAGAGCATGCCTACCCTAGATCTAGCCCTCCAGGTAGCAGCCTGGGAAGGACTTGTCCGTCTCCGGTACTCAGAACCGGCAATGGCGGTAAGCCGAGCTTTCCACTTCCTCCCAGCCATACCTGAGCATGTTGCGGAGGCTTTCCAAGCTTCCATGGGACAGGAAGCTGACCCTGCCGTAATCACCCTGGTCACCTATGGAGCTGCAATGACAAGATTCAGTCACACCCTGATGGAGGAACTCATGACCACAAGGCGCCACCTTGCTCGTGCCCGCCGGGAACTGGGTCGAGCAAGGAACCTACCCACTTCCCACCGTGGGCAAGCTCAGGATGCAAGACAGTCGGTCCTAGATGAATTGCTGGACCACAGCATTGACGCATCGGTGACACAAGCTCTCGCCCGAGTTCAGCAGCCACCCCAAGAACCAGGCGTAGTCCTCGAAGGCGTGCCTGTAGATCCCCACCCCTTGGAAGACAGAGATGTGGACACCACTCTTTGTCTCGGTCACGCTTCACCGACTCCTAGAACCTCTCAGGCAGAGTAGAACCCAGGTTTAGTTAGCCTGACCGGCGCTTGTGTGTTTGCGTGTGTGGAGCAACCCGTTGTTAGTCTGTTGTTGGTTTGTTGCTTGTTTTTCTCGTGTTTCTTGTAATGCAAGGTTGTTGTCTGTTCCTCGGCTGATATCGAATCAGCCCGAAATAAAAACTTGGTATTCTTATCATCTTGTTAACCACTTGGTTGACATCTGATGGAATGTCATGCTTTTTCTTCAGTTAAAAGTTTTAAAAAGCAACGACAGATCACTTAAAACAGGAACCGTATGTGACCCCAGACGCATACCCCTGTGAATTAATGCAAACTTTGAATGGGACTATTTTGTAGTATGCAAATTATTTTTGTGTGTGTTCTCCTACATGCAATCTCCCCAAGGTTCCTCACCCAATATGAACCTTGTGCTTTCTGCATGTTAAAGAAAGGGGCCCGAGCCCTCCACGAGATGTGAACCTCGCAGGCCTTAAACTGCTTGCGAAGTGTAAATGCTCGCTGGAACACAGAAGGGCATCTTGTAGGATGTTCCTAATTGTTGTGTTCAACCTATATGGTTGAAATGTATGCTACCACTGCAAATGGTTGAGACCATATACTGCAGTGTTATTTTCTCTAAAAATATATTTTCTCGCCAAAACAAGTTTATTCTAGTACTTCTGCATCCTATCTGTGCCGCAAGACCAGAGTTGTGACAACCAAGAAGATTTCGACAAGGCACACCTTGTCCCGGGTTATCAGCAAAGGCAAGATCAATACAATCACGGATTGCAGTACAGAAGCGAGAAATTCAGAAAGGAACAGAGGATACAAGTTCTACTCCTACAAACAACACTGCCAGCACTGATGCAACGGCACCTAGAGATTCCTAATCTCTCTCGAACTCCCCGATGCCACCAGAGGATGAGCCTGGCTCACTCAGAGCCGAGTCACGCGCCGCCCGACGGCGGCAGACAGCTCGAGCAGCCTGCTCACCTCCAGCCGGAAGGTCTACCACCTCCTCCACCGCCGCAACTTGCTCCTCCATCATCGCGTGCTCCTCCACCGCATCTGGCTCCTCCGGCGCAGCAGGCGCCACTGTCGCAGCACCAGCCCCCGCGCTAGACCACCAATGGCACAAGGCCACGGCTAGGAGCACCACTGCCGCGAACAGCAGGCTGAACACCGTCAAAATCGAGAACACGAAGAGCACGAAGACGAAGCAGCCCTCGAGGAAGCCCGCATCCTCCATCGCATCAACATAGGCTCTGAAGAAATCGGTAATGAAGCCCATGGTGACGACGCGATGGAAGAAATGTTTTTCTGAGGTCGCTAGTTTATAAGCCGAGCTCGGACGCCGCTCCTCGACACCGCACTGCGCGGGAAATTGGAGGAATCGCGAGCTGTACTCGCCTTAATGGCGCGAAACCACCTAGGCATCGTGTCCCCAAAGCCGTGTCTGCCGCTGCATCGACGGACAGCACGCGCAGCAGTACCGCGGGTGAGTGCCCTGCGCACTGAAAATGGAGCAAGTACCGAGCAAGGGCGAGCAAGGATGAAGAAGAGGAGGAGAAAAGGAGGAGAGACCGCCAAGTGGGCCCCGGGCCCACATGTCAGTGAGTCAGCAGTTAACCCCCCCGTGTTCCTCTATCCTTTATCCCTCGCTTTTTCTGTAAAAACCCCGGGCAAAAATAATTCCTCGTATAAATCAGACCCACTGTGTCCTTGAGCCAATTATTGGTGGCACAGCTAGGGGTATTTTAAAGAAAGACCCTGTTGATTTTCAAAACCCGTGTATACACGAAAGTGAATATACGACCTTTCTAAAATAAAATTTCTGCCCTCGTATCTCTCCTGTACCCCCGGGCAAATCTCGAGGACGAGATTTATTTTAAGGGGGGAAGGATCTGTAACGTCCCAAATTTATAACAAGGGTAAACAAGACCCAAATTTCAGAACCAACAAAAACTTTTTGACTTGTTTCACAAATGATTGTGTTTTCTTTTAAATTGTTCTGTTGACCTTGTGCAACTTGTTGATGCGATTGTTTGATTAGTAGATGTCAACTCAAGACATCCACCTAGGTAAAAATATATTTACAACACTGGTGACCATGTTATGACAAGAAAATATTCCATATGTCTTATCCATTCTTAAGTTGGCCAAAAGTTTATTTCAAAAATGATTTGGTTCTAGCAACAAATAAAATGCTCTTTAATTTGAGACAGTAAAAGTATTTCCAAAAGTTTCATGATTTCAAATATGGAGAACTTTCTGTGATCTCCTAACCTTCCTCCAACCTTGACAATTCAAAATTCTCATCTTTATAATCCCCAATGTTTCAACTCTGTTTTAAAAGAAATACTAGTGGGGAATATATTACCTCACCTCTTTTCCCTTTTATCAAACCATTTTGAAAACTATTAAGTTAAGGGTTGATATACCCCTTAAACCACATCTTGTCATAATTGAGTGTGACCATCTTTACAAATTAGCATTGTTAGTTATGGAAAAAGGTGTGTGATTTATTCTTGTAGTTTGAAGTGTGTGGCTTGATTGAATTGTGGATATTGTTGTGTTGATTGGTATTTTGGTGCTGTTGCTACTGCTGTGAATTTGCTGCTGTGTGTGATTCTCTTGTGAGTATAATTCCTCAGTGGAGTTGTTACCACTTTAGGACACCCTTGGCCACCAAACTTGGAGGGTGACTTGAAGAGGAATAAATCCTCTACAATTAGGCACCCCAAGTTAAAATCCTAAAATTTAGGGAGATGGTTTCAATAACACTCCCTCCTTATCTATTCCTCTGTTTTATGAAAACCCTTATACTTTCTTTATCAAAATTCTAGAGAAGGGGATGAAATGATAATTCTCTCCATTTCATATCACTCCCTCCTCTAGTAACCCTACTTGTTGATTTAAAACAAACCCCTCCTCTCTTTTATTAAAAAGAAATGAAGGTCATGGGTTAAAATGATCTTCATAAATAATTTCCCTCCCAATTTCTCTATTTCCTCAAAACAAATGTTTTCTTTATGAAAATAAAACTTATTTTAAGTATCTTATTTTTTTCAAGAAAGCTCCAAAGGTTCTACAAACTATTTTATCTCTGGTTTTAATTATTAAAGGATTACCAAATTATTCATTTCCAAAAATAGTTTATTTAAATCCTATGAACAAAAATGGAGCAAAACATTTTATTTTGTAAAACCAATTTTTGTGGAGCTTCCTCATATATAGGGGAGGCTACATGAATTTTCTCTGATTTTTGTAAAATGTTTAAACCCCTCAAATAAATCCTGGAAACCCTACTGGTTTCAAAATAGAAATAAAGGATTTCTTTTTAGCCGAGGACCTGTCTGTGAGAAGAGAAAAAGAGTTAGGGGGCGTTTTGCAAAACCTCCGTTGACCTCTGTCACTCCATGGCAGCACGGCACGGTGGCGTGCTCCCGAGCTCGCCGTGTGCCTCGCCCCTGACGCAGGCCTCGCCCTGGAGGAGATAAGACCTCTCCATGCCGCTCACCTCTGCTCGCTCCTGTCCCCCATCACCCTGTTGCAGCGACGCGGCAGAGCACAGACGCCGTGTTCCTCACCCCATCGTCGCCGTGTTCTCCCCGCGGGTGTCGACACCGTCTGTACCCCGCCCCTCTCTGCTGCCCTGCGAGACGATAAGAAGCCCTCTCCCCTCTGCTCCCTCACCCCCCCTCACTCATTTCCTCCCCTCACATCCTCTCTCGCATTTCTTCCTTTGAGCCCGAACCCCGGCCAAGGCCGCCGACGCGCCTCGCCGGCGATTGAGTGCTCCCCATCCCAATCCCAGACCACCAGCACCTTCGCCGTGCTCTACTCCCCCTCTCTGCGCCAAGAATCGCAGAGGGAAGTCCGGGATCGCCGCCGTCATCCGCATCCCTTTCCGCTCCGGCCGCCGCCTTGCCGGGAAGCTCGCGGGTTGCACAGATCTTATCCCTACGCCATTTTCATTCCCCCGAGATCCCCTCGTCGCGAGCTATCTCACGGACATCTTCTTTTCTCCTAGGAACGCCGGAGTCGCCGAGGCCGTCTCCGCCTTGCTCCCTGCTGTCGCCGCGTGCTCTGAGCGTGCTGACGAGGAAGACGAAGACGGCGTACCGTTTCGCTCGCGTTGGGCCGCTAAATGGGCCGCCGTCCCCGTGGCTCGGCTCGGATCCGAGCAGATCAGGCCCAAACTCCTTTTTTTTCTGGAGGTTGATTCTTTTCTGTGCCTTTCTATTCTGTCCTCTCAGTTTATTGCAAAATAAAATAGGAAAACCCAGGTTCTGCCCAAACCAAAAATTAGGGAGGTACCCTAGCATATTCCTAGCCAGATCCAAGTGGTAGAAACACTTTTGGATGATTAGTTTGGAAAAATTAAATGTAAGGCCAGAAGTACTTCTTTTCACCAAAAACTCAATAGCTATTTATCTATGATAGCTATTGATGCAAACTCAACTGTTTTGGAAAGGTTTGAGTGATACCTAGCAGTAGAAATTTGCCTCTCATGCAAATGATCTTCCTAAATAAAATGGCATCCACTTTGGTATTTGACCAGAGAGCCATTTAGGGATTTTTGTAAATTATTTGGTGATGATTTTTGGTGTGAATCCACTTGTGTGAGCTTCTGTATGATTAGGAGTACCTAATCCTAGCTTGGTGTGATTTTTAGAGCTATGGATTATTTTAGGTGTATTTAACTAGGTGGCATGCTTTTCTGCCATTTATGGTTTATAGATTTATTTAGTTATATAGGGTGTGCTAGTATCTCTTTTGTGATTTCTAGCATGTTTAAGTGTGATACTAGTTACTAGGAGTGTGTTAGCTTTGTAGTATAGCACTTTGGAAAAAGTTTAGTATTGCACTTAGTCACCTAGTGTTAATGGTACTAGAGTGGTATTCTCCTAGATTCTCCTAGTTAATAGAATTTGTTTTAGTAGAAATTCCTTAGTGGGGTGTTTATTTTAGTTAGCATTGCTAGATCATCAGTAGCATGCCATCTTGCTACTGGTTTGGTCTCATGATAGGAAGAAGTTAGTGTTGCTAGTTTTTATTGGGGAACAATATCCCTAGTCTGGGTATTTTTTAGGATTTCCTAACTCTCAGGAGTTGTATGCTAATAGAATCATTGTGTGCATGAATGTCAAAATTGATGTTGAATATCAGTAGCATTTCCTAGCTACTGATGTTGTAGCATGTCATCCCTTGCTACCCTTGGTTGGCCCTCACTTGTGTAAAAGTGTTAGACCCCTGAGTTGTAAAAGACCCTTATGAGTGTAGACCCTAGTTCGTTGCTTGAATAATTAGTTTGATGTTTGTGCACCACTTGTGGTTTTGTTTGGTTTATTGAATGTTGTTATTCCCTGTTTGCGACGCTAGATAATACCGTTACCGGAGTGGTCTTTGGAGAGGATTCATTGGAGAAGAATCGGAGTTTATTTCTTTAATCAGTAAGAGGAAGTCCAGGGACATTCTGCTGAAACCAGGCAAGCTACTTCACTGAGCTTGCACCTATATACCTCTATTTTGATTCATCTGTTTTACTTATTAAGAGCATAAGTGTTTTATGTGGCGTTGCCACTAAAACTATGATTTGAAAAACCCTTTTCCAAAACGCAAGTATATTATTGAGACACCGATATAGAGGTGTCAATGGTATACCATGATTTCTAAATGAATTTGTTTTACTCAAAAGCCTTCTATGAAAAACCTTTTGGTGGGATTACAAACCACCCAAGTTTTGATTAAAAGTATTTTTGCTATGAAAATTGGAAATGATTGCGAAAACCTTTTTAAAGAGTTTATGAAAAAAAAAACTATTTTGCCACTCTATGTAGAAATCTCAGTTTGTTTATATAAAACTATAGGATGGGAAAATCCATTGTTTATACAAAACTCTTTTGAAAATCCTTGGATAGACCTGCCGGAAGGTCGGTGCTCAGTTGAAGAAGGTTGGTGTTGTTTTTGAGAAAAATGCACATTGTGTCCTAGTACCATGATGACCAACCATTATCCTGTGCGACCACACTTACCCACATATGGGCAAGGGCGTAGTCATACAATTTGCTCGTGTTAGTACTGGATGCCTCAACAACAAGGATAACCTCGTTCCATGAGGGGATGGTCTGAGGACCTACCCCCTGACCTGGGTCCTCTTCAATGTTGGTCTACCGGAAGCCGGTATGGACGTGTTTGGAGGAAGAGGATTGAAGGGCTCCCTTGGGTCCGCCGGGCAGAACTACGAGTCCTCACACTTAGTTCCTGAGGGTTTGAGTGTCGATGGAATGTGTCGTAGCGGCAGGGTCCTATACTAGCATGAGCAAAGGACAGGCTATGGCCGGGAACTCAACTTCGCATACCTCCGGTATGGCGGGACGTGGCTGACACGATGAGTGACCGGATGGGTGTGGGAAAAGCGTACTACCTCTGCAGAGGGTAAAACTATTCGAATAGCCGAGTCCTCGGATACGGACAGTTGGAAGGCTGTCCTAAGACCATGTGCAAGTTTTGAGAAAGGTGTTGAGTTTTGGAAAGGTTATTTCGTACCTGTACCAATGAGTTGGTTCGAGGTAGCGACGGGCTTGGAATCAGGGCAAGAAGTTGTTTTTCGAGGAAAAAGTTTTAAAAGAGATTTCTTACCCTTTGAAAAGAAGGTGTATTTTCGGAAAAAGATTTAAAAATACTTCTTACCTTTTTCAACAAAGTTAGTGAGAAAACTACTTTCCAAAATGTTTTGTCTTCAACAGGATTAAAAATCTACTCTTCTCCTTTTAAATAGAGATTCAGTGAGGTTTTTCCTAAAAATAAAAGTCTTTGAAAATTTAAAACTAGTGCATGTTCCTGTTGGGGTAGTTTGCGAGTACAATCAAATGTACTCATATTGGTTTCGTCCCTGGCTATTGTCTTAGCCAGATTCCAGAGAAGAGCAGTTCGACGAGGAGGAGTTCACTGACGTCTTTGCGAACTAGGGCGCTTCCCAGTCAGCTGCCTGTAGGGTTAAGGCGAATGACTTGGGCTCCACGTTGTTTGGTGACTCCGCTGCAAGCACCTGATGAAGCTGATCACTTCCATCAAGTAAGTAAATACATTCGGTATTTGTGGGTGTTCTGTGATACCAACTCAAGTTATGTGCAACAGCACACTGATCATGGGACTGTTGCAGGAAACATAACGAGTACCTCGGATAATTAATCCGGGGTCCTCACAGTTATTTCTGTAGCAAGCAGATCATTCCTCTATCTCTTTGGTTTACACATGCAGATGT
This sequence comes from Poa pratensis, assembly GCA_947311845.1. Classification (NCBI taxonomy): domain Eukaryota; kingdom Viridiplantae; phylum Streptophyta; class Magnoliopsida; order Poales; family Poaceae; genus Poa; species Poa pratensis. The sequence continues at coordinate 24,070,523 of CAMZMU010000081.1, read as the reverse complement.
TTGACCAAATGCTCAGTTAACAAAATATGAAGAGAATAAGCAGTTAAAGTTGTCAATTATCTTTTATGGGGCTGGGCACCCCTTTGCCAGCTCTTTTTTGCAAAATTATAGATAAGCAGATGTAAGCTGCTAGTCTGAAGTAAAGTCTGATTGACAAGTATAATAAAGACCATCTACTACTTCCTCATGAGCTGGTAAACAAAGACACAAATAAGGAGTAGTAACAATTTTGAATAATTTAAAGGTAGCACATGACAAATTTAGTTGGAGTGGCGTGGAAATACCACATATAGGTAGGTACGGTGGACACAGATGGCATGGATTTTGGCTCAATGTTTTGGATGCACGAGAAGCATTCCCTCTCAGTACAGAGTTTAGGCTAGCAAGGTTATTTAAGCAAACATATAACGTCAACCGGTATAAAAAGAACCATATGATGAACATACGAGAAAAAATATAAGACTCCAGACTGTCTTCCTTGTTAACCGAAACATCCTTTTAATAGAAAATATCTAGACTTTGGAACTACCAATTATGACAAACCAAATAACTTCAAGCTTTAACGGTAGTTCTTCACTAATGAGACTTTACTTACATGATATACAAGTTTAAACATTTACTTACTTGATAACTCAAAACAATTGAAAAGCATCAGGTTACTCAAGACAAATGATCTACAAGACCGTGTAAGCATTTTCTTTATACCGTTACCACATGCATAGCATTTTCTGTTCCAACCAAACACCAATCAACTTATTTAACAACTCTCCAAACAGATATAAGTGAAGCAAGAGAGTGCTTTCTACAAAAGAACTAATAGCTCTGACAAGAGATACATGCAAAACAAGAGCTAAAAGTATTGCAGCGCTAGACAAGAATACTCAACTAGTATAAGTGAAGAATAGGAGTATTCTAATGGAAAAAGCGGAGCGTGTCTCTCTCCCAAACAAGAGTGCTAGGGTCCAACTAGTTATGACCAGAAAACAAAACAAAAACAAACTAAAAATAAAACACATAGACCCTCCAAGAACAGCACTTATAATGTGAAGAAATAAAAATATAGTCTCACTAGAGATGACCTGATAATTTGTCGATGAAGGGGATGCCTTGGACATCCCCAAGTTTAGACGCTCGAGTCTTCTTGAATATGTTGGGGAGATCCAAGGGAGCCTCCCAAGCTTAAGCTCTTCACTCTTCTTGATCTATTATATCACCCTTCTCTCTTAATACTTGAAAACTTCTTTCACACCAAACTCAAAGTAACTTCATTAGAGGGGTTAGTGCATCAAATCATAATCCCACTTGGTTCTGTAAAGACACATTATAAGCATCATTTTAAACATTAGATACTGTTTACTAGCCTTATGTGAAGCTCTTCCACCTTTAAAGAATTTCACTTAACACTTGTAAAAGAGAAAATGCAAAACTAGACAGAATCTGTCAAAACCAGAACAGTCCGTAAAGACAAATGTTTTCGAGTCACTTACGTTGCTTAAATCAGAAAACTTTGAACTAACAAAAGATAGGTAAAAAGCTCAGGCTTCTGCAAAAAAAATTGCAGATTACAATACTGTTCCGCGATTTTTCACGAATTTTTACCGTGAGGCACAGAAATCTGTTTCTATACAGCAACTAAACTTCTTAGCAAATCTTGCTATTACAGGCTATTCTTGGCACAACAAAACGAAAAATAAAAGATACAAAGGAATTGTTACAGAAATAAACAAGTTCCTTGACTCAACAAAATAAAATAACATAAAATAAAATGGGTTGCCTCCCATAAGCGCTTTTCTTTAACGCCTTTTAGCTAGACTCAAAGCAGAAATCAAGTATTATCAAGTGTGGACTTCTCCAGAGAAATATTAGAAGTTTTTTCAATAATACATTGTATCTTATCTATGTAAGTTTCAAATTCTCCTTTATCACTTCTCTTTGGTCTACTTTCCTCATCAAAAAGATTTTCGGGGACGATCCAATCAAAATTCTTTTCTATAGCATCATGCATTCCCATAAGTTTAAATGGAATAGGTATTTTTACCTCTCCCTTATATTCGGGTCTCCTAGTATATTTAATAGCGTCAAGTTCAAGAGTTTTTAATGTATCTTTAACGTTAATGTAACAATCAAGCATCTTATAATGAGCAAAAACTTTTCTAGCTTCTCTAGCAACATCACCAAATTCTTTTAGCATAGTTTCCAACACAAAATCCTTTTTCTCCCCATCTTCTATACTATCAAGTTTAAGAAAAATGTGTTGCAGCATGGGGTTAAGGCTCATAAATCTAGCCTCAAACATGTGTACCAAAGAAGCTATAGCAATTTTATAGTCATAAGCAAGCTCAACCAAAGATCTATCCTTAAAATCATCACACCTCCTTACATGATTAAAGAATTCTTCAATGTTACTCCTTCCAATGACAGAACCACTTCCTACCTCTATTTCTTTCATGAAAAACTTAGGAACGAACATGATGAATAAAACAAAAGATAAAAACTAGATAACCGAAATAAACTAGATGCAGGAATTTAATTTTTTTTGTGTTTTTGATATTTAAAAGCAAAAAATATAAAATAAAAATAAACTAAGCAAGACAAAAAAAAGTAATGAGATTGGAAGTATGAGACTCCCCTTGTTGTAGCCTTTTGACTCCCCGGCAACGGCGCCAGAAAACTGTGCTTGATGACGTGAAAACACACGTTTGTTGGGAGACCCCAAGAGAAAGGTATGATATAGTGTAACAGCAATTTTCCCTTGATATCTACCAAGTTTATCGAATCCAGTAGGAGTCACAAGCGCTTCAGAAGGTTGTCAGCGGCGCAACTGACATGGAACCTGCACACAACACAATAAAACTATTTTGCCCCAACGAAACAGGAAGGTTGTCAATCTTCCCGACTTGCTGAATACAAAGGATTAAACGTATGGTGTGGAGAGTAATAATTGCAGAAAATAACAGAGAACAGATGATTGCAGTAGGTGTTTTTATCAGTGTAGAGGAATGGACCGGTGTCCACAGTTCACTAGTGGTGTCTCTCCATAAAAGATAACATACATGTTGGGTAAACAAATTACAGCTGGGCAATTGACAAATAGTGAGCGCATGACAATGCAATATATGACATGATCGTTTATTGTAGTATTTATTGGGCATTACAACATAATACATGGACCGCTTACCAGCCGCATCCATGCCTAAATAATCCACTACCGAGATAGCATCCGTGTCTCCCGCTAGTATTAAGTTGCAAGCAAAAGATTATTGCATTAACCAAAGTGTGTAATGTAAACAAATGCATTAGACTTAACAGACATACCCTTAAGCTAAGCATCGATTATTTTATCTCTAGTGGCAACAGCACATCCACAACCTTAGATGTTGCTGTCACTCACCCAGATTACTGGAGGCACGAACCCACTATCGAGCATAAATACTCCCTCTTAGAGTCACAAGCAACTACTTGGCCAAATCATCTACAAGCAACAGAGAGCATGTAAGAACATAAATAAAACAGTAGATATATTGATAAACAACTTGATCATAACATCACTATTCATTGGATACTAGCAAACACAACATGTAGCATTACAATAATATGATCTTGATCATGTTAGGCAGTTCATAAGATCTAAACATGATAGCACAAAGTGGAGAGACAACCATCTAGCTACTGCTATGGACCCGTAGTCCAAGGATGAACTATTCACGCATCACTCCGGAGGCAGGCATGGTGATGTAGAGCCCTCCGACGATGATCTCTCTCTCCGGCAGGGTGCCGGGAAGAGCTTAAGAACCCTCCCGAACTAGGGTTGACGACGGCGGCGGCGACGGAACTTTTCGTGGATAATTGCTCAGGTCTTTAGGATTTTCGGGAGGATATGAATATATAGTCGAAAGAGCGGCGGCAGTAGGCACCCGAGGGCCCACACCTGACCTCGGCACGCTGGCCTAGGGGGCCGCTCCCAGGTGTGGTGTGGCGGCTCTGGGTCGCCTCTTCGAGTCCCCTTCGGTCTTCGTGATCGTGTCGGTGAAATACTGGGGTACGTTGATTTTCGTCCAATTCTGAAAATATTTCCTGACTAGCTTTTCTGAAACGGAAAAACAGCAGAAAACAGAAACTGGCAGTGTAGCACCTTGTTAATAGGTTAGTCCCAAAAAATACATAAAAGTGCTATGAAGTGTATATAAAACATGTAGCAATTGGTATAAAACAAGCATGGAACATAAAAAATTATAGATACGTTTGAGACGTATCACCGAGCGCTACATATGCAGGGCCGCCCCGCATCGCTTCTGTCAGGAGCCGCCACACCAAGCGGTCGCACTATCGGGGGTAGAGGGGCGTCGTAGTCGCACCTCGCCAGGACCTCTGCGCCGCCGCAGGAGATATGCCACCGGCAGGAAGGAAGGCACGCCGCCACCTAACCACAGCATCGCAAGGGGCCGCCGTCGCACGCGGGCAGAGAGACCGCGCCGCCTGTCGGGGGAATACTTTCTGGATTAACCCGTGGCCCAGTGCGACTTAATTGACTCGCACGGACTAAGGCCCACTTGGGAACAAGCCCAATATTGAACCGCCATAAGGGGAAAGATCTAGAAGACATATCCCGGAGGACGTGAAGACCAAGTAGTCTCCGAGTAGGCCTCTGTGGATGTATTCCTTATGGGGAAGTTTCCTTTTGTAACCTAGCGAGCCTCTGTGTATATAAAGAGGACTCGCAGGACTTAGAGCGGGTCAAGCTATCAAGCCCAAACCCTAGCTCATACGGCGAGTACCAGATCGGATCGCCTCCATTGTAACACCTCGATTATCATATCAATACCAATCTAGGGTAGGCAGGAAGTAGGTCTTTTACCTCACATTGAGGGGGCCGAACCTGGGTAAATCTGTGTTGATCTTTGTTCCTGCGATCCCAAGCTCGGAGATGCTTGACTCGCATAATCCCACACCTACGAAGTCATCTATGACACCTGACGTGACAAACCCACGACAGTTGGCGCCCACCGTGGGGCCTGCGGTCAAAAGCGTCACGTTCCGCGCAGGATCGAAATCAGGCTTCAAGGACATCGCCATCGGCCAAGTTGAAGACATCAATGGGGTCCCCTTCATCGACGACTCAGAGTGGGGACCCGAGGCAGATCGCATCGAGTTCGGATACATCGTTCCCATCGGATCAGTAAAAGTTTTCGTCGGATCCGTCAGTCGCAGATCTATGGACGCGACTCAAGGAAGCGAATCGGTGAAGGAGCTGCGGCCGGTCAGGGTCCGCGTGTTGGAGGAGCTACAACAAGCTACGGCAAGATTGCCCATCCCCGTCCCATCAAGACCTGTTTGGGGATCTCTACCAAATCAGGAAGGAGACCTCAAGATTGAAGAGATTGAAGCTATCAGGACGGAGCTCTGTGAAGAGGCACAAAGACTCGCGGCTGAGCGCGAAAAACTCCAAGAAGAAGGCCGACGACTCCGCCGCTGCCAGCCGAAGCACCAGGCGGTGCGAACCAAGCGACATCTGAGCGCAAGAAACTCCAAGAAGAAGAGTGGCGACTCCGTCGTTGGCAGCAAAAACATCAGATCAAGATGGAGAGGAGAGTGAAATCACAGTTCCACGGCGACCCAGAGAGCAACGTGCACGCCGCGATAGGGATATTGTCAAAGATAGCACCGGTTGGAGACACACGAGCTGATAAGGAAGCTCGCTATGCGATCGACCTACTGCAAACTGCTGCTTTACAACAAGCAAATATGTATGGAGTCACGCCCAATGAGCCGCAAAACAAGGTATCATGGGGAGGAGAAAAGTACAGCGTCGAAGAAGTGGTCAACCAGTTAGCAGGTTTGCAGGTATCATTGGAAAAAGAAAAGAAGATAGAAGGCGAGTCGCGACGTCCGGAGCGACTCAGCCATCCCAGATTGAAACTGATTCAGATGAAGATTCAGCGCCAGTAAACTCCTATTCATTATTGAAAGGACCAGCATGTTTTGGAGAGGAAATACGGCTCACTCGTTTCCCCCCGAACTTCGACGAGTCGCAGCGAGTCACCACCTATCGCAGTGACCAAGACCCTGCCTTATGGATAGAGGATTACGAGGCAAGCATAACAGGGGCTGACGTGACTCAAGAAGTACGTGCGAAATACTTCCACTTGGCAATACAGGGAGAAGCTAGGGATTGGCTGTTAAGGCTGCCATCAAAATCAATAAGCACATGGGAAGACTTGAAGGACAAGTTCATCCGCAGATTCCAAACAGAAGATATGAAAAACCTTAGACAATGCATTCAAAAAGAGGACGAATCAAGCGGCGACTGGATCAAGAGAATCGCGGAGATCCTTGGCTCCGCCAAAAACTTAACAGTACAAGCTGCAATACAAGCTATGAGAAAGAACTGTAGATTTGAGCCGTTGGTGCACAAATTAAGTCGCGCTGAGCACAAGATTGATAGTTTCGACCAGCTTTTGGCAGTAGCTGACAAGTACGCAAAGACAGATAAAGGGGCAGGCGGCTTATCACAGAACCCAACAGGGAAATTACAAGCCGCGGAGATTGAACGTCGCACACGCCAGATACAGGAGCAAGAGAGTGATAAGGCCTTATCCCTAATAACTGCAAGGGGATCTTCGACGTGCCTTGCGACTTACATCGCAGAAGAGATGGCAGGCCAGCGGGTCACACAAAGGCGCAATGTCACTATTACCGGAGGTGGAAAGAAGGCGACACGCCAGACACGGCTCGCAGCGGATCGATGCAGCACAAGAACCAATCTAGCTCTCGTCAAGGGCCTGACGTTTTACCTAGAAGAAACATAGGACAGTTTCATACAGTGGAAGTACAAACAACGGACGGAAGCCGGAAGACGGTCAGATTTCAACGCCGAAAGGTATCGTCGCTGGACAGAGCAATCGGTTATTTGGAGTCGCGGCGATCACCCCCCAGAAGTAAGAGATCCAGGACAGCCAGCTCTGGTGGTCACGCCAGAAGTCGCGGGATACAAGTTAAGTAAGGTTAATGGACGGAGGAGGAAGAGTAAACATCCTATATCAAGACACGCTCCGAAGAATGAATATACCCGAGACAAGGCTGCGACCATCCAGGAAAGAAATTCAAGGCATAATCCCAGGAGCTGTTACGCGACCAATCGGAAAGATAACACTTGAAGTTAGCTTTGGAACAGAGCGGAACTTCCGCACAGAGCTCCTAGACTTTGAGGTTGTAGCAGTCAAAAGCTCATATCATGCGATCTTTGGAAGAGAAGCCTATGTCAAATTTACCGCTCGCCCCTGCTACGTCTACCTACAGTTAAAGATACCAGGACCAAACGGTGTTATTACAATATATGGAGACAGACAGAGAGCGTTAGAATGCGAGAACGCAGGCTCAGTACTCGCAGAAGAAGCTTGTATCGCCAACTCTTCACATGGGTATCAGTCGCAGATCGGAGATCGCAGCTCAAAACGAGTCGCGTTGGAGGTACCGCGGAAGCGGCCAACAGGATGCAGCCACCGGATGGTAAATACCCACCGAGAAGTCGCGCATCAGCAAGATAATGCCCCAGAGGTCGCCTTGATACAAAAAGAAGACAAGAAATGGCGCATGTGCATAGACCCAGCCTCGATCAACAACCCAGCCAAAGGGGCTCAGTTATCGTGAGACCTTACAAAGCAAACTCAACTCAACATAAGTCGCAGCTCAGTGCGGCTGATCGCCCAACACTTGCTTTCTACTTCAACATGAGACATACATCGGAGCTATCATGCTCGACCCGAGTCGCTTTTAGCGACTCAAAATTGAACCAATCAGGTGTTCAACCCACTCCGTTAGGAGTATTAATTCGCAACTAAGTGCGATGAGTATCAAGTATGCATGGCCTGCGGGGAATAGAAAACCCGCATTAAAGGGCCTGCATCATCATGTAACACCCTGTAAAACATCGAGTGATTATGAAATAAAGCCGGCACCCTTGACATTCAAGGGTTTGTCGTTTCGCCTCAACTATCATTGAGTCGCTGAGTCTTTTGAATTTCATATATCACTGACCCTTGAGGGCTCCTTACGAGCATCGCGAGTACCAATCGCACCTCAAATTTTGCCAAACTAGTGGCAATCCTTAAGCTAGAAGCGTCTTGCATTATGCGACCAAAGTACTGGGGTGTGGCGTCAATCGAGCTTGATTGCCTATCATGGCCGCTCTCGACCCTGAACACACATGTTCCTAGGAAATACTGAGCCGCGCGAGCGTCTACTTAATGGAATTATCAAGAAAAGAACCTGCTTATAGGTCACAAAAATGTTTATAATACATGAATATCTTACAGACTAACGGGCATGTCCCACATTATTTATTTTTCCTCTTCCGAGCAACAGGAGTGGGAATTGGCGCGGCTTGTCTCGCAGTTGCAGTCGCAGGTGTCCTAATAATCAGGGCGCCGCCAGACGAGGCAGAAGGGCCACCAGATACTGTTGCTGGAGTGGCAGCCCGAGATGACTCAGCTCCTGAGGACTTTTCCTTGACACCTTGCTCCCATCAAGATTGAATTTATCAAGATAAGTGCCCAAGTCTAAGTTATCAACAAATTTTGTGGCATACCCGCGCATCCCTTTCCAGATATCGAAGTACTCGCTTATTGGCAGTTCAGTATCATCTGCGCTCATCGCCAGGCCGTGGCGAGCAACCTTGCCAACATCTATCTCTGGATAATATGCTCGAAGCAATGTCAAGACATGCGCGGCTCCGGCGCGAGCAGAGGATCGTTTCCAATCAGAGACATAATGTGGAGCCTTGAGCAGTTTATTTATCCAATACTCGCAAGATGTTGGGCCATCAGTCGCAGGAGTGATTACCGTCATAACTTCCTTGGTAACCTTTAAGAAGCGCTGGCTGAGGTCAGACAGATATACCAGTTGATCCTTCAAATTGGAGCGGGACACTGGGGCCTCAGGTCCTATGTCAAAGAAAGAAAAGGCAAGAAACAAGTCAGAGACTAACGATTGGTTACCCAAAATATGTATGATTAAAGGAATACAAGACCAACCAGCAAGCTGCAGGACGGCTGATTTGACCATGGAGCCAAAACCCTCAAAGGCTTTGAGCAGCGAGTTATATTTTTCATCTCGCGCGGCGAGTTCCTTTGCGTGGTCCCCTTCAGGCGATCAATCAATTCAGTTTTAAGAGCCAGTCCTTCTCGCAAAGATCTAATGACCTCGTCTTTCTCCATGAGTCGCTGCTGCATATCAGCTTCAAGTTCTTTAAATTGCTCTTCGCAGGAGTCGAGTTGACCTTTGAGAGATTTTATTTCCTGATCTTGGTCCCTAATGACCTCATTATGCTGCTCCAGGCGAGACTGCATCATTTCAGGATGGTCTATGGAAATGCCTTTACCCTTTATTGAGCCAGAAGCATCAAGCAAGGACAGTTCACGCTGAAAACAAACAGAGCAAAACGCATAGGTAAATTATCCAGGAATTTGGGGGCTCGAGATTTGAAGCCAGGAAAAGAATCAACACCCCGTGCGATGACACAAGGTTTTGATCCTTGGGGGCTACGGTATATGTACCTGGCGACTTGAAGAAAATTGCTCAACTAAGCCGCGCAGCAGAGCAGCATGCTTGTCTCCAGCAGAAATTATGGCATCTGCGATTGACTTAGAACTATTTCCTGGAGCTGGAATTCTATTTTCAGTAGATATCCTACCAGCAGCAGGAGTTGTGGATGGAGCTGCGGCTGGAGTCGCGGCAGGAGCCGCGTCTGCAATACCTTCCTCCAGGGAGGGCCTTGGTTGAGTCGCACCATTACTGTTTCCCACGTTTTCATCAGCAGCATCATCCTCGCTCATAGCTTGCTGAGAAGAAGTGGGATGGGAATTAGACTTGGTAGCCTCTTCAGACATGCCCTGCAAAACATTGATGGGTTAATAAGCTGACCTAGCAGAGCCGCAACATTGAAAAGAAGGCGAACCATACCCAGAGGCGACACGGATACTCTTCATCAGGCAACCAGAGGAAGGAGAAGATAAACCTTGCAAATCTGAACCTACAGAGTATGAAAAGAAGTAGTGATCAGCAATTCCTTGCCAGAAAACGTAACACAAAAAGAAAAGGAGAAGAGTCGCAAACAATTACCCGAGCTTATTGAAAGCAATCCTTTGCAACAGCCTCGGAAGAAAAGTAGCCTTGTTGGGATCAGCGAGTTTTAAAGATTTGGCAGCTCTTGTTTCTGCTAGTAACGCCAAGGCTTTGCGACGTTTCTCAGGCTGCGCGGGTCTTCTGAGCTCTGGCATAAAATACGTTTCGAGGACCTGCGAGGCACCTCAGGAAGTTCCAGGAAAGGAGTATTTGGAGTCGAGGACAGAGCGTCGGCCATTTGTTGTTCCTCTTCAGAAGCACTACCCTCGTGCATAACTGTATCTTCGCCAAAGGCTGCGGCTTGTTTTGACGACTCAGCCGCGGATCCTTGGTTCAAGTCGACGTCCTCTGAGGAGAACCCAGAAATAGGGATCGATCTGAAAAGGAGCTCAGGTCAGAAATAATTAATTTTGGAGAAGGAATTTTCGAGGAAACAGGTGACAAGTAGACATTACCACAAAAGGCTTGTGCTCAGCCCAGAAGGGAGCAAGTCCGACGTTGTCATACGAGTCAATATCCTCGTCCGTCACTCGGCGAATGAAATTTATCCACTCCCCTTTGTCCCAATCTTCAGGGCAAGTACGATCGACGTCGTTTGCATGACAAGTGAAATCCACCATAAGCCGCGAGCGGCGACTCACAGGCTGAACTCGCCACTTAGTCCAGCAAGATATGAGATCTAATCCAGTGAGACCATGGAGTGTCAGCGCTCTCACCTTGTCTAAAAGGGATTCGACAAAGGGCAACGAAGAAGGATCAGGTTTGGAAGACAGAGCATCGGTAGCCTCGAAGGGAAGAGGAGACCAAAGAGGAGAGGAATTTCACCCTCAGGAGAAGTGTTTTTACAATAGAAGAATGTCCTTTGCCACTCCTTGATTTTCTTGGCAAGAGTTAGTTTTGGGAAGATACTACCCCTACGGCGTTGGAAGGAAATGGCGCCGCATTGGAGAAAAGGACCATCTGTGGTTTCCCTTTGACTATTGCAATTGAAAAGAGCAAGCCAGAAATCTATTGAAGGCGGGATACCCAGATAATCTTCGCAGAGGACGTGGAAGTTGCTCACTTGCAACATCGAATTAGGGCCAATATCATGGAAGCGAGACCTAACCGCTGCATCAAGGAGCGGAAGAAGAGAGAGCCTGGGGGCTTGAACCCGCGCTCAACATGCTCCGCAAAAATCACTATCTCTCCTGGTTGAGGATTGGGGATTACCTCCTCACCGGCCGCCCGCCATTCGCATTGATCTTTTGGCGGAAGAAGGCCCCGTGCAGATAGGGATTCCAGGAAATCTTCGTCGACCCACGAGCCTTCCCAGTTGCACTTGCGGCGAGACATTTTTCTCAGATCAATGGAGATATCCACCGAAGGATTGTGAGTACGAGAAGCGAGATTGGAGGCGGCGGAAAGGAGTAGCGGATGCGTAATGCAGGACTTGATGCAGAACGCTGGGGAAAATGATGAGTCAAGATAAATAACCCAGACACGGAAGACGTTTAGATCTGAAAATCAACCGTCAAGAAGGATAAGTCGCGTTCTGAGCCGCCAAAGAAGAATTATAAGCCGCGAAACAAGGAAAAGCACGGCCTAAGCATTCAAGATCAAGAAATACTATGAAGTTCAGGCCACGCTTGGGGGCTAATGTCGGGGGAATACTTTCTGGATTAACCCGCGGCCCAGTGCGACTTAATTACTCGCACGGACGAAGGCCCACTTGGGAACAAGCCCAATATTGAACCGCCATAAGGGGAAAGATCTAGAAGACATATCCCGGAGGACGTGAAGACCAAGTAGTCTCCGAGTAGGCCTCTGTGGATGTATTCCTTATGGGGAAGTTTCCTTTTGTAACCTAGCGAGCCTCTGTGTATATAAAGAGGACTCGCAGGACTTAGAGCGGGTCAAGCTATCAAGCCCCAAACCCTAGCTCATACGGCGAGTACCAGATCGGATCGCCTCCATTGTAACACCTCGATTATCATATCAATACCAATCTAGGGTAGGCAGGAAGTAGGTCTTTTACCTCACATTGAGGGGGCCGAACCTGGGTAAATCTGTGTTGATCTTTGTTCCTGCGATCCCAAGCTCGGAGATGCTTGACTCGCATAATCCCACACCTACGAAGTCATCTATGACATCTGACGTGACAAACCCACGACACCGCCACCGTCCGCCGCGCGGGCTTAGACCGCCGACATCTTCCGACGGCGGCGCACTGAGGGTCACCGAGGAGGATGCGCTCGCAGACAGCGGCGCTAGGGTTCGCTCGGGCCACTCTTCCAAGCGACACGAGCGACGGGGATTGAGTCGAGAATAAATGTAGACCTGCCCAAAATATAAGGAATTTTGAGAGAATTTTTGCACACTTGTAGATTATATGTACATCTAAATTTTGTTCTGATTTTTTTAAACTTCAAAATGCCATTTTGAGCGTTATGCCTCTGTAGTCTTTGTACCTACTTCCTTCGTTCCTAATACAAGCCGTTTTAGTTTTTTCTTTATTCGTATGTATCTAAACGCATTTTAATATGTTGATTCACTTACTTCAGTCTGTATTTAGTCGACATTGAAATGGTCAAAACATATTATAATTTAGAACGGAGAAACTATCTATTATACATGTTGGTTATAGGATAGACATGGCAATAACTTATAAATAGCCGTTGGTTCTATTATTTTAACAGATTAATTAGTAGGAGTGCATCCTTTTAATTTATCTCGATCTCTCATCCTTGATAATCTTTTTATATGTCGGCCTGCCATTTCCTTATTATATCCTTAGCACTGTGTATAACATACTAATAACATGGAGATGGGAAACTTCAAATGACTCCAAAGCTACATGGAGTTTCCAGATCAGGGATAATAAATAAAATAGGAATCGGATAATATCGTATCGAAATGACTTCTGGCATCACCAGAGGATTCGGAACCAGGCCGACAATTTTTCTGGATAGGTCGAACTATTGGAAGCAAATGGAAAAGGAACACCGAGTGGAATCAAAGAAACTAGCGGACTGATCACTAAATAGATACAAATAGGTGCAAATTCTGATATCACCAAAACCCATTTCGTTCTCTCGCTCTCCTCGCGGCGCTCCTTGCTCGCGGAAATCCTATAAAAATTCCCAGATGAAGATATTATCTAGATCTACAAACACGTAAAATTTCAACTCAAAATTCATTATATTTTGGGCTGCACAAAAAGACAAATCGGGAACAATTTCAAGTTTTTGAAATTGTACTATTCACCACTCATTTGTCATTTTTGCGCAGCCCACAATACAACATATTTCGAGTTAAAATTTTGCACACTTATAGATCTCGATATTATTACATATGAATTTTTTTCTCGATTTTTGGAAACTCAAAAATGCCGATTTTAAATTTATTTTAAAAACGGGCTCCATGTATCTAGTGAGCCATTAGTCCACTCTCAGACAGGGACGCCCCCACTATTTTCTAAGCACTGGACCACTTGCTTCTTGGGATAGACATCGCAAGGTAAAGCTGCAATGGCAATCTTATCATTAAGCAAGCAAATATCTATCTTTGCGGTTTTGGTCAACCTCAGAGCATCTCTAGATCCCTAAAAGATGGTAATGTCTTAAAATAATCGCCTTTTACGGTTTTATGCACAAAAAAATGTCCATTTTAGATCCCGTAAACTGGACCGACCCTTGAATTCTTTTAGGAACCTTAAAATGAGCCTCATATCCTATATATCTAAAATTTTGGGGGCAATTTTTGGGTTTCTCTTAACCTAGAAAATAGTTGCCGGGAAGGACTTTCAGCTCCATAGGCTCCCGTCCTCGCTGCTGCCGCAACCGCCCGAGGTTGATTCCGGCCATCCCCACCGCCGCCGCCGCCGTGCAGGGAGAGTTCCTCGCCGTCGCCGCTTCGATTCCAGCACGGAACCGCTCCGATTGCAGCACGAAACCGCTCCGATTTCAGTTGTGGTCGTGGATGGCGGCGTTGTGAGGTGACTGAGGTCAAGCTGCGGGACCGGTCGTTGTCAAGCTCGAGCTACGGGTGCGAGGGTGTCGTGGATGGCGGCGCTGTGAGGTTGAGCTGCGGGACCGATCGTTGTCAAGCTCAAGCTACGGGCGCTAAGTGCCGTGGATGGCGGCGCCGCTCCAGCCCGGCTCGCGCAGCAGCCAGCCACGAGTGAGAACAGCAGCACGAGCGCTGCACGTACTCCACCGACCGGGCCATGTGCATGCGGATGCGGGGTGAGGCCGGCGGGTATGGGCGGTCAGAGGTGCACGGACGGTCAGGCGGCCGGCACTGGCGTTGGCTGCCGGAGCAACGCGGGCGGGCGGGCATGGGCAGCGCTTGGCAGCTCTACGCGTGCGGGCGGGGAAGAAGAGGAACAGGAGGGAAAGTTGAAAAAGGGGAAATGCTAAGGGAGAGGAAGACGAGGAATATTCCGTTTTACGGTTCGTGCTTGTTTTGCCTGGGTCGTTTCTACACCGTTTTACGATTTCTCTTATACGCGTTTTACGGGTTGGATTTATAAGGGATCTGCTATCTGCTAGAGATGCTCTCACAAGATAATAATAGTATCATTATTACTCTTTTTTTAATTCGATGTTGATCATTTATGTTATTCTTCTTTATACAGAAAAGTTCACAACAACAAAGCCTCTCATCGGAAGATCACTTCATTATCTTCTGTAACCATTTCAAGCAATGTTAGTGATGTCTAAAGCCTGGAACTGCATTGTATATCCTTTAGTAAATTTTACTATGGTACAGAAAGACACTTTTTGCCACTTAATATACTCTATGGTCAGTGCTAGTCTGATAATCTCAAATTGCTCCAGATGGATGAATGTGCATATGCTCAAAGGGCACCATGTACCACTGATCAGGGTCATACAGAACTTGTCAAGCGATAGTGCTGCTCAGTAGCTGACTTGCCCGTTGCTTGTACCCCCAAAATAACGATTTCTCCACTGGACGAAAATAGCGACAATCGGCGGGTAATCAGGTAGCATAAGCCGCATAGTCCAGCCGTCCCAGCGCCCCTCAGGAAACCAAATAACGCAGTTTGGCCTAAATAGCGCCGAAATCTTCGCAGTCGCCCCACCCCACCCCAAGGAGCCCAAATAGCACTGTTTTGCCAAAAAACAGCGCCGGCACACCCAAGCCAAACCCACCCACTGAGTTCCGCCTGGGGGAGCCGGCGGAAGGGAAAACGCGCGTAGCCAGCGACCGTGCATTTTTTCCACCCCTACTCGCCCTTTCCTCTATCCATTCTCATCGCCGCCATGTCGCCGTCGGCACCACCCTCCCCCCTCCGCCGCACACAAGCAGTTAGGAAGACCACCATCTCACCCCCTCCACGCCGCCGGCGCTGCCCACTCCCCTCCGTGGTGATTTAGCCTTAAGGAAGACTCTCGGGGCGAAACGCGCCCACCTCGCCCGCGAGGTGTTCGACGTTTTGTCCGCCCATCGATGGACTCCGACGACGAGGAGCTACTCGCCGAACTGCTGGAAGAGGAAGCCGAGGCCGCCATCGACGATGAAGAGAACTTGCTGATCCTCGCCTGCCTTGCCGGCCTGCTCGCAAACGAGGCGAGGCCGCGGCGTCGTGACTCGGCGCCTGGTCGCTGCAAGAGCAAACCGAGGCAGCGTTACGAAGGCTATTGCATCCTCTACTCTGACTACTTCGCTGATGATCCCCTGCAGGATGAGACGGTATTTCGGCGCCATTTCAGGATGAAACGGAAGCTCTTCCTCGACATTATGCATGCCATCCGGGATTTCGACACCTACTTCAAATGTAAGAAGGATTGTACCGGCACAGTAGGCTTTACCTCAATTCAGAAGTGCACAGTGGCGAGTCCGAGTCCACTGCCATCGATTGTTTGAACAAGTTCTGTCGGGCAGTGGTTGCAGTGTTTGGGTCAACATACTTGCGATCACCCAATGTTGAAGACATTGCTCGGATCCTGGCCATGAATGAAGCAAGAGGCTTCCCTGGAATGCTTGGAAGCATCGACTGCATGCATTGGTCATGGAAGAATTGTCCATTTGCTTGGCAGGGGATGTACAAAGGCCACAAAGGAGCTTGCAGTGTGATTCTTGAGGCAGTGGCTACACAGGATCTCTGGATTCGGCAGTGGCTACACAGGATCTCTGGATTTGGCATACATTGGTCTGGATTTGGCATGCTGTTGTCCGGTACCCAGCTCTGACTTGGTCGAAAGCTCGGATGTGGGAGGTGATCAACTACTATGTGATCTTGCACAAAATAATCATTGAGAGCGAGCGGGATGATCCGATGACCGACACGGAGCCATATTACCGACAGGGTCACCGGAGGAGAGGCGTGAGGGTGACATGAAAATTCGGACTGACATTTGCCGCGCCCGCCTTGGCCTTTCTGTTTAATAGCAGCAGTCCAAGTGTTTTATTTTTGTAGCACTTTTTTTAACAATTTTTTGGGCATAATTTACATAAAGTGCAGTTGTTGGAGAAAGTTTTTTGACCCCAAATGACCTAATACGGTCATGAGTCGACGGTAGCCGCGCGCGGGAGGAGAGAGATGGCCGGCATCCTCGAGGTCGAATCCCTCCCGATCTGTGCCCTCGAGCAGTGGTGGTGGATTCACAGCTGGATCAGTTAGAGTTGTGGTGGAACTGCCTGATTCGATGCCCAATTCATGGGAGAAGAGGCGGAGGTGGTCACAGGAGGAGAGGTATGAGGACGACATAAAACTTCCGATCGGAAGTTAGCATGTGTGTGTTGCCCTTTCTGTTACGCTTGGTGTTTTTTTTATTTGACAAAAAAAAATTGGCAAAATTTACATCAAGGGCAACGGTTAAAACAACATTGTTTTGCCGCAAATGACCTAAAATGAGTTATGGCCTAAAATAGGGCAGCTATTGAAAAATGCTCTAAGAGAGGGGCGGCACCGTAGTTCCGTGTGCAGTAGATAGAAAAGTAAGTTTTATATTTAGCTGAATGGATAAAATAATATTATTTCTACTTAATCTGATGTAACCAATGAAATAATGGAAGGTTGCCACGTGGAGCAGGGAGCTCTGTAGGTGCTTCGATATTGAAAGGATTTGCAGGAATATATCTCCTTTATTGAGCTGATCAGTACTGTAGGCTCAGAACAGACAAATCTAACCTATAGGAACAAGGCATCGTGGGTACATCCAAATGCACTATAGTGATCAAACCGATTCAAGTTAGAAGCTTAGCCCTTCCTTTCTCCTTCCTTTCTCTCTCCTGCTCGTTCTTTGAGAGTCGCCGCTGCTTTTCCTCCGGGTCGGCCCGATGCCTCCCCGGCCGGCGTAGCTGGTAGGAGATGGCGGAGGGTTGACGCCGGCGTAGCTAGTTTGTACAGTAGCTGTAGATCTTGTCCCTTGGTGGCGTTTTGGAGTAGAGGGCTAGATCCCGTCAGCCGGATCTGGCGCGTGCTGGCCGTGGTGTTCATCGCTGGGAAGCTGTTCCTAGTGGTGGAGCTGAGGCAAGAGATCTCCAATAATAAGGCCGTATTCCCTGTTTCTTCGAGCTCGTTTGTCCTGCGCTTTGGGTGCGGTGCTGAGTGCTGGTGGTGCATCTCGGCCAGGCTTCCATGGAGGAAGATGGATTCGGAGGTGCTGCTGCAAGCTCTTCTAGCAATAAGCACCATTTGGGCTCTCTCTCTTCTCGAACTGCGGCTGCACTGCTCCCCCTTCTGGCCTGCCGTGGTGGCGAGGGGATGGGGCAGTTCGTTGTGGTTGCCTACAACCGGGGGAGAGAGGGATGCCGATCCCAGTCACCAGCGAGCGGTGGCGTGGGGTGGTCGGCAGCTGCCTCCTTTTTTGCTCTGAGGAGGAGTGACAAGGAGTCTGGCTCTGGCGTCGGCTTGGTTCTTCAGCTCGTGAGAGCTCCATCTCTCGCTTTACCCACCAGTTCTGCTCACGTGGAGGTGATGGAGAAGATGGGATGGTGGGATTTGGGGATCTGCTGTTTGGGTGTTTGGAAGCTGCTCCCGGGAGTGTTCTCATGGCAGTCATCACTTGGCTGCCATTCAAGATGGTCGAAAGGCGACCACTCCCTCCCTCTTCGTCGGCAACGGCTCCCTCCGGCCGGCGATTGATGGCGATTTTCAACCTCCAGGCTGATGTGCCAGCATGGAGGCCCCCCTGCTACGGCGCAGTTGGCTCCCGGCTCTTCGCCCCAAGTGGTTTCGTCCCCGGCGGCGATGCGTTTGGCTGTGTCTTGGCGTTTACTGGCGGTGGATATGGAGCTGGACCCGACGACGACTCCAGTTTAAGCTTTAGGGTCATCTATGCAAATTATCTGGACCTGTTTGTAATTTTCAGTTCTTTGTGGTCCTCATTATGTAGAACCACCACCATGAATGAAAGCTTCTAGGTCCCTCTGGGACCACCCCTGTTCAAAAAAAATGTTAGAAGCTTAGAACCATAGCCACATGGATTATAATAGTACTTCCCTAGTACGATGAACTGTTGTTGTCCCAATGCACGTGGTGTCTTAGTTTTGCGTGCACGAACTTTGATCATTAATTTAACCACTAATATATGAGAAGATGAACTGTTGTTGTCCCAATGCACGTGGTGTCTTAGTTTTGCGTGCACGAACTTTGATCATTAATTTAACCACTAATATATGAGAACTATACCATAAAAGATATATCATTAAAAACTTTATTTGAATACGAAACCAATGGTATAATTTTCAAAGCACATAAAGTTTGAACTGGCAGTGATCAAGCGAACAAGTTCATATTTTCCCAGTGGATAAACATCTCAATCTCCATGCAAATCCAAGTATCCAACGAGCACAAGTAATTGACCCAAGAAAAATAGAACAGACAAACACACCCCAAGGGAAAAGAATGCATTTTATAAATAGGAAAACCAATGTCACAACTTTCTTCAAGACATACAAAAAAACACTAGCATACGGCGTAAGCTAGGGACATGATGTTCATCAAACTCAGTTCCTATGACCAAACCAACAAAATAAATAACATTATACACATGGGTGAGACATAATGCAGTGTAAGAGGTACAATACAACGGCAACTGGTGAAATCTAGGTTGGCAATCAGCTGATATTCCAGAATATGTAACCGGACGTAACTTAAAAATTACAAGCGATTTTACAACAGCGAGAAGATTTCAAAAGGCCCTTCAGGAGCAGCAGCCGTATTCATGCCTCATCGTCACTTAACGAATCTCTGGAGAAATAGAAGGTACTATCATCACTCAGTGGAACAGCAATGATACTAGTCCACACACGAGAGTAATCAAAGCAAGCGAACTGCTTCTAGCTCTTTGGCCACCACTTGCAGTAACCTCTCGCTGGGCGACGCCAGCGCAAGAAAGCCCTTCCTTGCCTTCTCGGCACTCGTGGGCAAACAGGCCTGGTGGGTACTTGCCGTAGAGATTGATGTAGCTGAACATTGTCGATGCACAGTCATTGCTCTCGTCATTGATGTATGCAGTAAACGGGCATGCAAACTCCTTGAAAGAACCGCAGCACTCTTTAGGAGGAAATTTTGGCCCTTTGCACTGGCTTGTGATGATTGTGTAGTTTTGGAACTCAAAGTTCATCGGGCAACCTGATAAGCATAGGTATGAGTAAACATAAGTATACTAGATCAAGGTACCAAAAGTATTAAACATGGCGAGAAGTATGCCACAGACAGCACACATTACAATGATGATTTAGGATCCATCCTGACGTTTACATGATTCTACAGTTTTAGCTATGTGTATGTATTGTTCAGTGAACAGAAAATACAAGAGTATGTACTTCGGAATTGCATCAAAATAGTAGGTTATTTTGCAGCTAGAAGCCTAGAACCAACTTACCTAATTAAATTTTGGTTAACTTGCAGACATATGCTATGACCACGTTAGCTAATTTGTTAGAACATCAAGTTTTCAATATCGCAATGCTTCAATCAAACCAGATAATGGAATGCAGGCTTTGCTATCTGGACATTGCACGACTGACATACAACAAATTCCTGTGTCATCTCCCCACAATTTATTTATTTCAGTCTACTCTGCTCTCTACCTAATGATGAGCATAGAAAGTATCCATGCATCCACAAAAATGGTAGCAGCAAACAGCCAGTTGGGAAACACCACATCACAATGAGTTAGCTATAGTCTCTAATCTCTAAATTAGATGCTAAGTACTATCCAATTAACAACCATGCGTATGTAGTATAGTGTGCACACCATGAACCACAGGCCAGTCGGCGAAACATCTAAGGACTTCAAAATCAGTAGCATCGCCCGAAAGCGGAAAGCTATAGCCCTCGTCTCTACATTCAACTCATAGCACCCCAATTCCCCCACCCATCTAGCTCAACATCAAACTATTCCGGTGCTTGGTTGGTTCTCAATCACCGATCCTGATTCCTAAATTGCTTTCCATCTACAGGGACAAGGATGGAATCAACCCAAGCCACCGCCAATCGTCGACACCACCAAGATCTGACGATAACGACATGCGTTTCCTCGGCGTAGGACGTATCATGGAATCAAATACTCCCTGCATCTAGGAGGAGCTTCTGACAGCACCACAATCTCCTTAATTTCAGAACAAGTCCCGCAAACAGGCGTGCTTTAGACGGTGGAGCTTAGCACAGAGGACAGGAGAAAGGAAACGTACTGTTCTTGACCTGCAGCAAGCTCCTCCCCGTAGATCCGGCGCTCCCCTGGAACACGCCGTCTGTTCAAGCACAACAGAACACAACGAACTCGTCAGAAGCCGAAGCCGAAGCGAGCGGTCGAGGCGGCAAGGAACACCGAGCACAGCACGGAAACTCACCGGAAATGAAGGGGGACGCGGAGGCGAGCCCCACCAGCACGGCGGCCGAGAAGAGGAGGAGCGAGAACGCGCGGCCCGCGGCCATCGCGAGCCCGACGCGAGGGCTTCCACGCACTGCTGCTGCGACCCTCCGAGCGTTGAACCGGGGCTCGGCTTCTCGGATCTAGGAGGACGAGTCGACGACGGTGGCGTGGCGGAAGTGGTGGACGGCGCTGGGGGAGAGGAAGGGGAGGGTGCAGACCCACGTGCGTGCCTCCACGTTCCTCGCTGGTGCTTGTAAGCTCTACGAAGCGGAGGGTGGTGCTTCTACAGCTGCAATTAATTAGTGGCGCCGGATGCTGCGAGCTGGAGGAGCTGGAAGATGCAAGGGATGAAGGGGAGGACGACGCGACCATGCGGACGCGTTTTGCTTGCTGTTTTTCCTCCCCTGGTGACGGTGAGATGATTCCGGGAGCGAGCGACCGAATTACACGACATGGACTGGACAGACACGCGACAAAGGGGAAGTGGTCAAGATTTTCTGAACATTATATCTAGATTTTTTAGAGCAACCACATATTTCATTAATTGAAAATCAAGTTACATGAAATGACCGGATAAACTGATTATGCTGAATTTGCAGATAAGATCGTAAAAAATCGAGAAATACAAAACGATTTCTAGGATTTGTTGCAACCACCGTGTCCAGCGGTCACCGCCCAACTCCAGAGCCATCGAGACGGATGCCGGAAAAGACGTCGAGGCTCCACAATTGCAAGATAGTACAAAAAATCAACTTGACCAATTTTATAGGGAAATGTATCAACATTTATGACACTAAATTGATATCACTAGATCCGTTTTGAAATATAGTTTTAAAATATGAATTTGATCTTATATGCTACTCTTTTCTATAAAGTTTGACTTAAGATAAAGCAAAGATATACACTTATTCGTGGACGTGGAGTCGTGGACTGAGGGGGGTACTCCGTAGCTGGTAGCTTCTTTTTTTCTGCGAGAAAGATCCTCATCGGTAGCTGTACAAATGGCAGATGATAAGGTGATCACAAGGCGAAGCAAATTACAGAGTAAACTTGAGGCTTCCGAGTTTTTAGCGGGGATTGACCTCAAGGTGCCGCGGTGGGAGATCAGGCGGCCGGACGGCGGCGCTCGCCGGTGTAAGGCGGCGGCGCTCGCCGGCATGTGGCAGGGAGGCGGCGGCACGGGAGCAGATGGGTGTGTGCTGGCTTGGAAGCGGCGGAGCCTCGGCCCGGCCGGGTGCGTCTGCTGCCTTTTGCTACTGCCGCTCGATCTGGAGTCAACCGACGCTCGATCTGGGCTGGAGTTGGCTCACTCGTTCCGTTCGCCGGGAGCCGGCCGGCGGCGTGGGGGCTGCAGGCTTGGAGCAAGAATAATGGCGGCAGTCCTAGGATTCCTCTCGCCACAAGTTGAAAATCTGCTTGTTGCCTATCCTTCTCGATCTGGCCGGATTGACGACTTCTGGAAGGCTCCGCCGGCGAACTCCACTAGGCGATTCATGCCTGGAGATTGCTGGATCGGGTGGGATTCGGTCGTGCGCACCCATGTTTTACTCTGACCGTTTGGTTTCAGAGGGAGCGCTTCGAAGCTCAGCTGGCTGTTAATATCATGGGACATGTTCTCGTTCCATGGTGCTGGCGGAGAATGTCATGAAGTCGAGATCTGAGGCTAGCAATGGTGGTTCGAATCTTTCTGGCGATGAGGAATGGGGGCGACAACATACGTGAAGTCCAAAGTCCTACCTTTCAGGGTGAAAATCCAAGGTCTGACCTTAATTGGTTGTGCCTGACAGTGGTCTTGAAGACATTGTTTTGAGAGCGAGGACTATCTTCTGGGTGAAAACCCAATGTCTGGCCTTAATTGGTTGTGCCTGGCACTGTTCTTCTTGAAGGCGTTGCTTTTGAAGAATTAGACATCAGGTGTTGTTTTGGTGGTAGTTATGCGGCTGCTGCAAGGACTGTAACTCTGTAGCGGGACTTTTTTTTTTGTCTTTCGGCTGTGTGCATCCGTAATAGCTTTGGTTGTTACGTTGTTGCAGAGTTTGGGTGTAATTTGTATCTCCGCGATATTAATATACACTCTTTATCTAAAAAAACGGGGATTGAAGCATAATGAGTTTGACATGTTGCCTTATTATTTGAATGACCGGTCATTTTCCTGCAGCCGCATGATGAACGTAAGTTGTGAACTATATAGACGTAGTAAAAATGGTTGAACCTTTCAACAGCGCCAACCTTCTCCCACTGCATTGCAATGACTGGGGCATTCAATTTAACGAGAGTGCCATCTTCAGTCTGGCAGCTGGCTGCTTCCTACTCCGTACTACTAATGGCAAAGTTACTACCAGCAAGAACGACGTGCCAGTTGCCAGCTAAGTTTGATGTATATATCTTCGAGTGCCCCACAGCTCACGGCACGGCAGGATACCACTTTCCTCAACATGCGATCCACCAATGATGCTTGCACCAATCAACAACGGTGGCCAAGTAAAGGCGGTGTCCATTTTTGTCAAAAAGAACGTGGCCAAGCCACCCAACCCAAGACTGTTTCTCTTGGTTGAGAATTTGCTTGGCGTGTGACAAAATAAAGGATGGATCAGTACCACAAAGGAAAAAAAAAACTTATGGAACTTCGGATATTTCACCACACGGAGGAAAAAAAAATGTTGCAACAACATGTCCTGCTTATTTGGTTTGTTGCAGCATCAGGTCAGATGCTACTACTTTACAATTGAAGGGTAATGGGGTGTCAAGAGAAAGAAAGTTAGTATAAATTTGCCTAGTGGGAAAAAACTGCTACTCCATATCTATTGACGCTATCAACCAAAAAATGATGTTAATTATGAGAGCCAAGCCTCAACTGTTCTGACAATGAAAATGCACAAGAGCATTTCAACACATACATGTATACAGCAGATAAGGAGGCTCAAAGGGGCAGAGGAAACAGAAAACGCAGACACAAGATGAGCTGTACGTCGGGGTTCCTCTTTTAACTTTCTTTTGGTCTATAAGCCGGGCTATATTCAGTGATCTTCCAGCACGCTCTTCTTACCATACCCTCAGTTTTTATCTGGTTACCAACTATCTATCCTTCTTATTAACAGTAAGCATTGCTCATCTTTTTGATTGGCCAAAAAGAAAAGCGAGGTAGAAGCGATGTACAGCGCAATCCCTGATTAATTTTCTGTGGGAAAGCAGACATTGAAGTCACCATCTCTGTTTCTCTTTTTCATGTACATTGCTGTAAGTTTATTATGTACAAAATCTCCTTCTCTGCACCAAACCAGAAAAAAATGAAGCAAACTTTAGTGTCTGGAAAATTAATGGCTAAGGCAAATGGTAACCAGCATTGAAACTCTTAGTGTGGAATTCTTGCAATTACAACTGCACAATATGGTATTGCTTACCCTATGATCAGGCTCCTTCACAGACTCCAATGTCTCAGCCATCTGCATTTGTTTGATCACCGTTGCATGCAATACCTGGAAGAGCATATCCAAAAATCACTACACAGATATATGAACATTTGAAAATACAAGAACAAAGGAACATAAGATTATCAGTCAAGTAATAAAAAATGGATCTGTGATGAATTATAATTCAAAGTATGCACTCTGCCTAGCAGGGTGCTTTTTTATCAAGATGTTATGCAATTTCATAATAATGGGCCGCACTACGGCAGTGGAAGATTTCAGAGTTACAAAGTGCACTGGGATTACTTATCTAGTGGTCCTTAAAAAGATATCTCTTGGTAAATTCTGAACTTAAATTAGTCGCATTACTGGATTAGTGGATCTTTATAGGCTCGGTACTATTTTGCAAAGGCTGGACACTCAGATTCTAGCAAACAATTTGCAGTTCTTTTTGGAATAGGGGTCTGAAAAGTTCATATGTATCATAATATTTGAATAAACAAACAAATATTTTTATAATTCAATTGGGCCTACGTTGTTTTACAAAGAAGTCAAGCAGAACAAAGGTTTATTTATCAAGGCACAAAACACTTTACTAGTAAAAGGCATTATACAATTCTAAACATAAATCCTGACACTACTGTTAGCACCATAAGGCTGTAACACTTGGTTAGACAAATACCTTCTTTGTCTTCTCAAGATCATATTCAATGGATTTTATCCTATCAAAAGAATCCTGTATAGCACGATCCTTATCCTGTGGGATCTCAGGAGGCTTTCTGCTGAGTTGATTACACATCGACTCTAGTCGTTCAAGACGCTCCAGACAAGGATTTACTCGGTCTTCCTTAACTATCTGAAGATATTCTTGATTACTGGGTACGGTTGCAGCAGGCGGATGAACATTTTCCAACTGTTGCCGATGGCGAGTGAAAATACGCAAAAGAGAGAGGACTTTCAGAATTACAGAAAGAATTTTTCTTGAAAATAATTTCAAAATCCCATCATCTGTATCGCCTTCATGATTATTCAGGGCGCGACCTGCTAGTTGCAACTCACATTTTAAGCATCAGAGGGAATATTCACCTTAGTAAGACAAGTGAGTTGAAATATTAACAACACTGAGTGCGCCTTAGTTCAACTAGTGCATACAGACTGATTACATACCTGGCTCAGGTGAAACTCTATTCGTCGATGAATTTTGTCGCGTGTTGTACTGCCTCAATACATTTCCAGCAAGGTTATATCTTTTACTGGACTCGACAGCTTTATCCACTGAAAGGGACCGATCATCAGAACGGCTGTATGTTGTTGATCCTAATTCCCTGGCCTGCATGATAAAGACATGAGATTAAATTTGTTAAGAGATGCCATGACGTGGTTGTCATGCTCTACATAGCAATAGCCAAAAACTTCTGCCGTGAGGGAGCAATGACCTAAACATTCAGATCTAGATATGCGAACACAGAAAGGAAATATCTTCTATTTCCTTATGTTCTTCTGACTATATGACAAGGATTACGAGTCGACCTGTCGCAACTTGTCGCTCGGGTACCGACAAGTAGACAAGTCGCGCGACAAGTCGTGACTTGTCGCAACTTGTCGCAACTTGTCGAGGTTTTGAACTTGTCGCTGGGGTACCGACAAGTAGACAAGTCGTGCGACTTGTCGCGACTTGTCGAGCGACACTTAATCCTTGCTATATGAGTTTTTTTTACGGCTCTGACTATATGAGCTTCTTCTTTTACGGCTCTGACTATATGAGCTTCTTATTTTACGGCTCTGACTATATGAGCTCATATGGCAACTGAGAACATGAATGGAACTTATAAAAATAATGCCAGAACTAAGGGAACAATAATTTACTTCCTCACGGACTGGAGCCAAACTACGATATTCAACATCTTCGGGGGCTATTGGAGATCCAATATCATCAACATCTGAACTTGATTCAGCATTTGATGTATCACTAATCCTTTCTGGTAACTGAAAGAAGCAGGAACAGCGACAAAAGAAAAACGTTAAAACTGAAAAGAACGGACTAACTGATTGAGCAAATGAGAGTTGACAAATAGGATATTTTATAATCTTGCCTTGAGTGCACGCAATCTTACGGAGCCTGAAATTTCTTCTATATCAGATATTTGCGCAATTTCCCTCAACGCAGATGATTCCATGCTATATACAATCTGCAGTAAGAAACGAGTTCATAACCAGCTACAGAAGATAAATTAGTTCTCCTCTTGTACAGTAAGAGAGCATCAGCAGATTCAGAAAAATTACCTTCATAATTAAAGGATCACTCCAAGGGCCTTTGTTGGACCTCAGGCATCCTCCCTGGTTAGAGCATGTGCACAAACCACCGAAAAAGTCTGGTAATTGGCTGCAGATATAATCTTGTAAGCCTTGTACCACAAGCGTAAAAACCAATCTTACAGTAAAGGATCCAAACAACATAAGATTACGGTCACGAACCTTGCATCAATAGCTTCAAGGAGCCTGCTTTGGTATTTTGTTCCTAGAACCTGTTATTGAAGATTAGGTAATGAAGCAACAGAAACATCACAATATGATAAATTTGGAAAGCTTGCAAGGGTTCTTACATGAATTTTGGATGATGTATTGGGGTCAAGAAGTCCCTTCACAGTGCTCCAGATCAATTTGAAACCAGCTCCAGCATTTACAATAAACATTTGATGTAGTGTCTGCATAATTTAGCATACACTTGGTAATCACAAAGGTGGAAACCACAGGCCTATATTTCATCAGTAAAACTTACCTCGGGATAGTAATCACCATCTATTTTCTGCATACAGCGCACTAAATCCCTTGCAATCTTACCAAAGTTCTTCCAACCCTACATAACGGCAAACAGAACAAAATCAGCAACACTTACAAAAGTCATCCTCAACTATTTTGCAGATGGCACAATATGCTAAACAGCATACGCAAAGATACAGCTAAAAAAGATCATGTTACAAAAAGCCTCTCCTGGTTCATACATGCTTATGGTTGGACCGAAATAGCAGAGCTACTGGACCAAGCCAATTCTAGCAATATCAAGAGTTCCGGGCAAATTGAACCTCTACGTTACAGCTGTACAGGCGCCATTTTATTTTGGACAGGGTGAATTCATCACAGACCCTTTAGAAATGCAATCTAAGTATTAGAATCCAATCCATTGTAGGGCTGAATTACGGGTTTCCAGAAAAGGCATATGTTGTTGTTTTTTCTCTCTTACTTCCAAGGATCTATCATGCCCCCAAACGACCTAGTTGATTTAGAATAGTCACTGGGATGTTTTTAAAGCAATTTCTCAAAATAGTATTGTATAGCATATTATCTTATGAGAAGATGTCTTCTATGACTGGAGAAAACAATGTTTCTAACTTCTTGTACTACAGAACAGCCCTAGTATTGTATAGCATATTATCTTATGAGAAGATGTCTTCTACGAATGGGGAAAACAATGTTTCTAACTTGTTGTAACTACAGAACAGCCCAAGTACAGGTAAAATAATTAAAATGTAAGGTTGTACCAACAAAACATAGTTTCAGAAGAACACTATTGTAAAGATAAGCAAATAATCTTCAGAGTGTTGACAAATTTTACTGGCATGAAGAAACCATATATTTAGAAAAAAGACAATCAACATACCACGCCATGAACATCCAATATTGTGGTTGTTGTGTCTACATGCTTTTTAGCAGCAATTGAGCAGGCAGGAAACTTCTCACGGAATGCTCTCTCAAACTCTTGTACATGGTACTTAATATATCGTTCCATTGTTGTTGTTTGCACAAGCTTATTGGGTTCAACTTTCCCAAGCAACTCGATATAGACAGGCCTTCCATCCTTGTCAACCCCATGATAACCCTGGGGATAATATTGCAGCACCTCCTCTAGCTCATGAAATTCAAAATCCTTCAATGAGTAGAGTTATTGTCATCAGTAAGCACAGCAATTTAACGCAAATTCGAATTCATACTGTGGATGTTAAGCGCGTCTAAATCTGTACAGGTTTCATTTATTTTCATATCAACTTCTGAGAATAGACAGGATTCTTACATCCAAAATTGTATCTGTGCCAAACTCATTCCTCCACTGCAGCATCTCATCCCACATTTGTGCCGCCTTTTCGAAGTCAAACTTCCTAGCTTTCAAAAATCTGCATGCCAGATATATCAGAATGAATAGTCACCAACTGGTAGTTGACAGCTGAAAACAGCAACACGAGCAAAGTTCCATCCGATATTAACCTAAGCATCATATGGTAATCGTCATGCCTCTCCGGCAATAGGCTCCTAGCAAACAGAACCTCCCGGAACGCGCTGACTGCCTGCTCTTCCTCTGCATCTCTGACATCCTCTATCGCTATCCTCGGCACTCTGCAGTCCACCTTCCTCTTCCCCCTCTTCTTGAGCGAATGCGTCAGCCTCGTCGACGCGTTCAGCGCCTTCTTCCTCAGCGACCGCATTCTCCGGTGCTTCGGCTCGTCCTCCGAGTTCTCGGCGTCCGCTCTGTCCCTCCTCTCGTCATTGCTGACCGATATCTCTATGCCGTCGATATTGCTCTCTGCAACAGCACGGCATAATAACCCACATAACATTAGCTGCATTGCTTGATCCGGTAAACCTACATACCTACAGAGCAGACAGCAATCGTCCATACCTGACATTCTCCACAAATGCAGCCCAAACGATCAGGGGTCAGGGTTCACACTCCTACTCTACAACTGATCACTGGTCTGACAGTCAGTCTATGTATGTACAACCACTCGAGCGTCCACCCTGCCACAAACAAATGCTACAGATTATTGTCTACTACTTTTCCGAGCGAGATAAACAAATACAGATAATTAGAACACGATTCATTCGGAGACAGAGAGTTGTACTGGAACACATCAAACTCGCGGTCAACCAACTTATCCGATTCATGGCAACGAGTAGAACTCTGGAGTAGAACCCCCCAGAAAAAAGGTGATTCCAGAAAGGAAAGGCGATCGCGTAATCCGCAATAAATGCTCCCGCCGCGAGATCCCGCGCCCCAGCCGCCTCGGGAACCACGTAGGCAGGATACCGCTCAGCTAGATCCAATCGTCCCGGGCCCGGCGCGCGAACGAAAAGGAAAATCGGAGCCCGGGAACCGAACCGATCCGTACCTCGCCGCCGCGGGAGAGGGATGGAGATCCGCCGCCGCAGGCGATCCGGATCGTCGGGAGGCCGCGAGCTCGCTCCTCCTCCGCCGCCTTCGCCGCCGCCGCGATCCCGCGGCGTCGCGGCGAGGGTTTCCCGATCGACGCAACGGAATTGGAGTCGGCGCGGGCGTGCGTTTGTTGCGTTTGATCCGCGCGTCGCCCTCCGTCTCCCTCGCGCTCACGCTTCCCTTTCCGCCTACTCCTACTGCTGCTGCTGTTGCTAGTGCTCGCTCTCGACCGACTGGGGCGTTTGTTCCTCGTGTCTTCCGGTTGGGCGAGCGGCGGGGCCCAGTCGTCGGTGGCGTGCGGGGCGGTGAGGAGCGTGCGCGCGTCGCCATCGACCGCTCTCCCGCGTCGCTTTTACGTGACTGCGTAACGCAGGCCTGGGAGCGGGAGGCGCCGACGCTCACGTGCCATCCACGGTGGGGCCCTGGGTGGGCGATGTCGTTACGGATGGATCCGCTATTCCAGGTACGGCACCTCCCCCCGCTCTGCCTCTACAGGCCACGTTCGGTGGAGAGCATTGGTGAAACTTCGAACGCGCGAAGCGTGTTTAGGGCCGTTTGAATTCAAACGAATATTTTAATTCTATAGAAATTATTCCTATAGAAATCTTGTAGTGCAAATTATATAGGAAAAAAAACATGAGGTCCAACTTTTTGGAAAAATTCCTTCACACAATCAAACACAATCTCTATTCCCATAGGATTCAATTAGACATGTCACTCCAATCCTTTAGGTTTCCTATTCCTACACTTTTTCTATCCTATGAATCAAACAAGCCCTTAAACTTTGATGAAATTCAAACTGTTTTAGGCGTGGGTCCTTAGATCGGTGGACAGGAGAAGCATGCGCAATTCGTCAACTTTCGAACGCTTCACATGTTTATAAATTGAAAATTATCTGATTATATCGACTTTGCTGCCTCTTGGACGACTGAGAAATACTCTAACTACTGGTGCCTCTTAATCGACATCAACAACCATTTGATCTAAATATTTATGTATGTGAAATCTGATTTAGCAATGAGTGAAATTATCTCGTCTACTGGGGATGGTCTTTGGGAGCTGCAGTGGAGATGTTTTAATGATCTATGTGGCTAAAGCGCACGCTTCCTAATAAAGAAAAGAAAGTTAACTAGGAAGTCGGTAGCCATTTACCAAAACCCATCGCACTTGGTGTATGTTCTGACGTCCCACATTCCTCGTGTTCCTGCCCAAGGAAGCCACAAACCGCACAAAATAAAGGGATTTTTTCATACTTCACCCTCATAATCACACGTTCTCCACCTCCTGGCTTGAAGGAGACAAAAAGAGTGAGACACTTTCTTACGTCCAGCCACACCCTCACACAAACGAAATCGCCCGCCTCCAGGCCCGAGCCGTTCATGTCAACCCAGATTACTTCACCAATATTCCCAATCAACGATGTGATCAACTGTTTTTTCAGATACTACTCTGCACAACATGGATATGCACCCAAGCATGGATGCGATACAGCTCAACCGCAGACAGAAGACAAGTTTCGTCAAAGTTCTTGACGAGCAGACTGTGGTGCCGGAGAATCCAAGGCCCCTGTTCAGTAATCCTCTTCCATTGTCCCAGACAATTTGCTTGAACCAAAAATTTGTTGTCATC
This sequence comes from Poa pratensis, assembly GCA_947311845.1. Taxonomy (NCBI): domain Eukaryota; kingdom Viridiplantae; phylum Streptophyta; class Magnoliopsida; order Poales; family Poaceae; genus Poa; species Poa pratensis. Next base: position 24,039,330 of record CAMZMU010000081.1, on the reverse strand, counting down.
CAGATCGCGAAAAGACACACCTCGCGTCGGTGCCCACACAAATCTCCATTGTCTTCTTCAGTGAATTAACACTAAAAACCATCGTAGTTAGCAATCGCATCACCGCCAGCCACTTCGTCCCCACCTTCAAAGCTTCCACCTAGCTCTTCGGAACGAAAAGACGTTCGATGCTCCCCCTTTAGGTTCAGACTCCGAAGAATATCCTCCAAGGTCGGCTCTCTGATACGTCCATTTTGTATCACTATTTTATATTATAATTTACTCTTAATCATTTATATATTTCATATTAGGATGTAATTTGTATGTTGTTTTATCTTATTTTCCATGTTTTACACTTAAGAGTGAGAAAGCACCGAAGTCAAGGAAACGGGAGGAAAAACACCCAAAGAGATATCCAATTTCCATCGCTCGAAAAATCCCAGAAAAATCACAAAAGTCCTACGAAACAAATAAGCCAGGGAGCCAGAAGACGGGGGCCAGGAGGGCAGCCAGGCACCGTGGGTGCTAGCCGCGGCAAAGGGCCCACCCGCGAGTAGGGCCCGTGGCTACGCCTCGTGGCTCTCCTCCCGACGCCCTTTTGCCTATTTTTTCATCTGAGCAAAAAATTAAATTATTTTTCCATCACCGCCTTGAAGCGGAACCAGACAAGGGTGGAGAGAGCTCCGGCAGGGAAAATTCCTACAGGGGAAACTTCCCCGTCGGAGGGGGAAATCATCGCCATCGTCATCACGTCAGACATCATCGGGATCATCATCTCCATCACCAGCACCGTCTCCATCGTTGTCTCCACGTCGTCTCGATGTTCAATCTTGGTCTGTAACACGTACCTATCATTGGGATTACTTATTCAGTGTTGATTACACTTTGTAGTTGATGCTATGGAGTCTTATCGATGAACTCTTGTCATGACCAGATTGTTATTCATTCGTAAATCACCTCTAATCATGATCCATATGTTATCTTTTGAGTGTTCGTTTATTTATTGAGCACATGGGATAATTCTTGTTGCAAGTAATCATGTAAAGTTGAGTAATATTTAATGGTTTTATATTTAATTTGTGGTGTTATTTTGCTAGTGGTGTCATGTGAATGTCGAGTACATGGCACTTCACCTTTATGGGCCTAGAGAAATGCATTGTGTATGTAGTTTGCTTATGCTAGGGTTGAGGGAGTGACAAAAACCTAAACACCAATCCGCAAGCTATTGCACAAAGGATGTAGAATCTCAGAGTTTATTGATATGGTTAGATTTATCTTAATAACTTGCTTACATTCGCGGATGCCAGCAAGGGGTTTAATCATAAGTGTGTATGCGTCCAAATAAGGGCAGTACACTAGCATAGGTTTACCCATGCAACACAATAAAGATTAGTCAATGGCATGTGATGAAATTAAGTTGATAAATTTATGTGTGTCCTTAGGAACGTTTTAATCATCATTGATAACGACAATCCAATTTTATGCTAAAAAGGATTGGGCCACTTGCTTTTATGCTAAGAAGGATTGGGCCACTTGCTGCAATTTTACTTTATTGCTTTTATTTACTCGTTATTAAATTCCTTGTTACTATAAAACTCCCTACAAAATTGTCTTGCGGTATTTACAGAGACACCTTGTTGAAACCCACTTTTTCAACACCTTCTTCTCCTCGTGGGGTTCGACACTCTTACTTATCGAAAAGGTTATGATAGATCCCCTACACTCGTGGGTCATCACTCTCCCCCGACCCCATCCACCTTACCACTAGCTTCTCCTTTTTCCTGACCCGTCGCCATCCGATATGATGTAAAACTTTAGGCAAGCAAGTCTGCCAAGGCCGGGTAGTTGAATGAGTCAATCCCTTGGTCAGTCCGAGTAGTTCACTCTCGATCAGATTGCGAGAATAGGATGCTCTGCCGCGGGAGAACCCTAGTCACCAGACTAGGTATATATTGGATGTTTTTGATAGCATACATGTGTTGACAATGATGGAGCCAACTAGCATACTTTTCCTTGGACTTTTGTTCCACCGGTTGTCAGGGTTTGTTCAGTGTGGTTGTTTTGTTTTGCCTCTCTCACATTGTCCTGCGGGCCATACTGGTGGAGCCCGCTTGTAGTTGCGTTCTAGGTTGACGCTCTGGTGAAACGACCCAGTTAACTAGCAGGAATGGAAGGGTCCGATTGGTACCAGGAACAATCATATAGACGAAACGAAGTTGAGCGGGGAGGTCACTTCACCATCCTTTATGGGTAGTGTCTGGCCAAGTTTGTTTATGAATCTCTAATTAAGAGGGATTGAGTGTTAGGTAGTGGGTTTAACCTTGTTTTCTCAATTCTCGAGTGATAGAAATGTGCAAGTATGGGTGCTATGTTGTTGCCACTAAGGATAAATAATGGTTTCTAAGCATGCAATTGTTTACATCATGTACTAAGGTTAAGGAAATAATTTGTTTCTTACAACTTAATACCTGGAGATGCAAGCATGGTGCTGCTCTCGAAGTGGAGTATTCGTCATAGATGATATTTGGGTGGCGGTCTATATATGTTTGACGTGAAACATGAATAATGCCATGAATGTTTCTTATATCATAATTGTTTATTTTGAATATGTCAATTATCCAGCTGTAATTTGTTTACCCAACGGTGTTCTGTTTCTATGGGAGATACCTCTAGTGATGCTATGGCTACTGGTCCATCTTTTACATTGTTTACAACCTATTTACTTGTTTTTCGTTAATCCATATACTTTTATTGTTTTGAATCCATATTTTCCACACCATATGTATCATTCTTATTTTTGCCAAGACGGGAAGCTTCACAACCTTCCTGAAAGTTGGGGACAATAGGGTTCTATGGTTGGTGTGTAGGTTCCTAATCGAGAAAAATTCTTACTGTTGTCTACATCATTCCCTTCCCCTTTGGGGATCCCAACAGAAAACATCACCCCATAAGTTGGCATCATCTGCAAAACATGCAATTTTCTTTGTTGTGGGAGAGCACAGTTTCGTACCGCAAAACATTTTAGTGTATACTTGAAAACACTTTAAAGATATAAGCTTTTATGGGATCTGCTAGAGATGCACTTATGACTCATTAAGAGCCTTGTAGTGCTCTAAAACAGGGACTTTCACGAAATGAAAACGGGCGGCATCATCGTATACTCGACATTAGTTGCGCTGGTATGTTGCCCTCATGGCCCATATAATGTACAGTCCAGTAAGGGCAGGCTCATTTCTAACCCACACCACTACCTATTTTACGTGCATCGCTAATAGTAAACTATCTCAATCAGAAATCGATAGGCGCAACTGGAGTAATGCACACATTAATGATCTAGACAAATAAAACAAATATTACATCAATTGAATACTTTTTAAAATTATTACAACCTTAAAAATTTCAACGGTAATTGAATCAAGTATCACAATTACATCTTAGAGTTTCACTCCATTGCTATACAACAAATTGGTGTTTAAACTTGGTTTTATGTAACATGTGGCTTACCATTAAAGCTGCTGGTGAGATTTTTAATTAGCTGCTCGGTCAAAACTTGCATGTTTTTCAGTTCTGGTAACTTTTGGAGTGCTATGGTGATTATTGCATTTATGTCTTGTCTAATTATATCAACTAGATCTTTAAGTACAGAGGAAACATCTTTTTCTTCTGAAATAACTAGTACAGTTGAAATCATGGGCAATGCAAGGATAACAATTGTCATTACTACTCTGTGAACGACATATATACTTGATATAGGGGTCCTCTCCCATCCGCTTTCATAGTTTTATTTGCTGACTGGAGCTAAAACAAAACAAGTTGCAACAATATAACAGGAAAACACAACACCATGCATGTTGTCAAAGAGTTTCGAAATCGTCATTAGCCTAATACAACAAAGCAAGCAATCAACCATAGTGCTTCATAAATAATAACCTACGAGTATAGCAAAGATGAATAGATAAACCAATCAACTAATATAAACATTATGTGCCTCATAAAATAGCCATATCACTGAATGACAGGAATCTAGCCATTGCATAGTCAAAAGAGGCACACACACTTCGTTAAGCTCCTTAAAATTAAGGGCAGACAACAACATCATGAGCAACAATGCAGAAGAGTATTACTGAGACAAGAGACTTCTTCCATATGGAAAAGGAAAAAAGCCATAACACGCGTCGGGAGGCAGCCCCTATGGTCTGCTGCGACCACGAGGTTGTGCGGTAGCCGGCTGGGAGGGCCAACATTTCCTTTCTCAAGCTTGCATACTATAACAAGTTCTATCCAACTCATACAACTATTATTGGGGAAGTGGCTAGATCCTCAAGTGAATGGTTGAATGTCGTTCATCAGAACAAGATTTAATTTTCCATACCACAGTTGCTATTTTTGTTGAACGTCTCTCAAAGCAGCACGAGCCTTGGCCCGTAAGGCAGTTCCGTATTCCTGACTGCAGTGACATGACCGCTCACATATCGTCCTTTTTCTATTACCTTTCTATCAGCTGCCGTATCCTCTCGTTATGAATTTTGTAGTCACTCCACCATCATCTAGTATGGGTGATTTTAGTGCCAAGGGGCACATGCCCCCCTCCCCCCGTACGACGTCAACACACTATAGCAACAATTTGCAAAACGTTTATTCTATCCTAGCTTCTAAACAAATATAACACAGTCTCTTGCACATGTAACTAATGTTTTGTGAGCATGTCCTGCGCTAATAAATATCCTAGATCAGCCATGGTGAAGGTTAATATGTTGGAAATGTGTTTTGTAGGCAATAATAAATTGATTATTATTCTATTTAGTTATCTTAATGATTAACTTTAAACTCTATGCTTTAATTGTAATATGTTTTAAATGAGAGATTTAGACTTTATAGGAAAACTTAATTAACTTCTCCGGCCTGGACTACGTCATGATACCATATGTTGCTCTGGTTTTCAACGGGGGCGCTATTGTCTATGGTCTACCTCGACGCGAACGGCATCATGTTGGAGAACTGCCTTGCCTTTGCCGCCATAGACGAGGACGACAACAATGGCATCATCGTCAACGTCCAGCAGAAGACATTCGAGATCCTCTATGATGTCGGGCCAAAGGATCGTTGGATTTAGGGCCAACGCATGTTGATCAGCAGGTGTAGCGATGCAGATTTTTTTCTCATTGCAACTTGGACTAGAATTTTCTCAGTTATCATTGTCAGTTATTGTGTATTGTTGTTGCTCTCGTGTACCCTGTTTGAGTGTGTGTTGTTTTCAGTCAACTGATGGTCCTTGTTATCAATGTCAGTACAATCTAAGATGTGATCATTATGTGATTGGAATGTAAGGGGTCTTGGTGATGATGTTAAGGGTGTGTTTGGTTCGGATTCCTGGGCCAGATTCACTACCTGAAAGCCAAAATCTGAACCAAAGGGGTACCAGCCTGAGAGAGATTCTGGAAAATCAGCAGATTTTGGTAGTGCAAATTGGAAGCTGCTCAAACCCCAGATTTCACTGCGTTCGCGTCCAACGAAAAAGAAGGTATTTACCCGCCATGCCATTCCCAAGTGGAAACTGGCCGGTTAGATTCTTTTCTCCCCCCACCCCGAGCGACTCGACCTCCCTCTCCCGTTCATTCTTGTACGGCCGTACCAAGCCAGAGCCGACGTGACCCTAGGGTTCCTCCGCCCCGCCGCCACGGTCCGGGGACTCGCCGGCCGACTGGAGCGCCGCCCCGCCGCCGAGCTCCCCCACGCGCCTCTCCCCTCCCTCGCCCCCTTCCCGTCCCATCCCTCTCGCCCCCGACCCCTCGCCCGTGCCTCTGCGCCCAGATCGGACCGCCGCACCCCGTCGCCGCCGCACCAACAGAAGGCGCCGCCGCGTCGATTGCTAGCGCCACCGGCAGGTATTCGTCCCCCCTCCTTTCTCTCCTCCCAGCACTCCTCTTCCTGATCCCTGGCCATGTATATTTCGGTTATTTCTTATATATTTTGTGAGTTGCATCTTGCAAATTGTATGTGAGCGTGGGCTACATGTTTGTACTGCTTGTCCTCTGCATATATTTCGGTTGGCTACTGCTATGTAGAACATGCTATGAAGATTGATTGCAATACGGAGTAGTGATTAGTGCATTCAGAGTCTTGAAGCAAAAGTGGCGCATACTCAAGGCTATGCCAAGTTTCCCACCACGTACACAGAAACATATCATTATTGCTTGTATGGCACTACACAATTTTATCCGTGATAGCAAATTGAGAGATGAGGAGTTTGACAAGTGTGATGAAGATGAAGATTACATGCCCGGAGCGACCCAAGCAACAACGGCACCACCACAAGGAGATGAAGTTCTAGAGGAGGAGAACGAGGTTACCATGAATACCGTTCGTGATAGGATTGTGAATGCTTTGTTTATTGCGCGAGCGACCTAGGATAGTTATGTGGATGGCGAACCATGTCGTGAACATGTTTCTTTTGTCTAGTCGATGCCTTTTGCAGTACTCTTATGGCATAACTTTCTATGGTATGTATGTAAATATTAAGAATTTGAAAATTGCGTTCTGAAAAGGCCATTTGCATGTCCGTAAGTGTCAAGTCATTATTCTGCGATCAAAAAGCATATAAATAACCACCAACAGTCTCACAGGGCATTACAGACATTTCCTATCGAATCCACAATTGGCAGTTGTTGCAACCAAACAGCTTCCAGCTTTCCCACAGTCGTCAGCTCACAGCAGCTTTCTCACAGCAGATTGCCCACAGCTGATTTTCAGGAATCCACAGCTCAACCAAACACACCCTAAGTATGAATTGGTGCGAGATTCCATTGCAACACACAATTTCGATGTCTAGGTCTAATATTGATTTTACAGAAACTCCACCATTGTCCAGTTTGGGTAATTTTAGTGGAAGGGGGCACATGCCCCCCTCTCCCCGACGTCGCCAATGCCCCCATCAATTTTTCCAAAACGTTTAGTACATCCTAGCTTCTAAACAAATGGAACAAAGTCTCTATCACATGGAACTTATGTTTTTTGAGTATGATTTGCTTTAATAAAACACCTAGATCGGCCATAGTGAAGGTTAATATGTTGTAACATGTTCTACATGCAATAATAAATTGATTATTACTATTATACTTCCTTTATGTTAATGATTAATTTTATAATCTAAGCTATAATTATAATACATTCTGAATGACAGATCCAGAGGAAAACCTGAATACATGTGTGGAATAATAAACACCAAACACATATACCTAGTGAAACTTGTGGATTGATTCATGAATTATTGATTATCTTGTTTTCTTGATCATGAACATATACATGTCACAAATCATGAGGATACATTGTTAAGTGTAACATAGTGACGGTCTCGTGACGGATAGAGACGTTGATATAGTGTGAGATACCTCGGAGGCATTGTCCACTTTGGCGCTTGATCATGGGAACTTTCACAAAGAGATATTCTCACAGCTAGGAGGTATACTATAACCTACCTACGGGAATCGTCGTCGATTACATCAACTACTTCCACTACATTGTCACGGTTGGTTTGCATAGGAGCTTTGTGAGGAGATATTCTCGCAACTAGGAGGTATAACCTAGCTTTGGGAATCGGCATCGTCTAGAGTCCGCTTCATCGACGGTCAAGGGTACGTTATCTATTGCCTACGTCTCGATAGTGACCTTGTTTATGTGCATATGTGTAGATTTGTTTAGTTTTGCGTTTTGAGTTAGTACATTCCCCAAAAGTGGTATCAGAGTGGCAGAGCCAAAAAAAATTGTAGAGGGTATGCACACTCCAAAATAAAATTGCGCCATCACACACGTCGTATATAATATTATATGGGCAATCATGCCTACGTTATAAAGCACTATATGGATGTTAACGAGCCAAGACTGCTTTGGGCTGGTCTCGACTTTGTTGGGCCGAAATGCCAAGATGGATAAAATCTGAAATTGAACCGTATGTAACCCGAAACAATACTTGGCTGCTAATGGGACACAACCCGAAATAACCCTTTGCAAAGGGAACCTAGCGGGCCGTATCGTGGTGACAAGTGTCGACTTCTCATTCACGCGGTCCTTGCGGTTGTTTGCATGTTCGCCAAGTGTCATAACCAGATTAAAAGTTTGGAGGATGTGAGAGAAAGGGATACGAGAGGTGGGAGGGCAATTTTTCCTTTTATTTTTGAAAACCGAAACTTCAAAACGAATTATCTTGAGAACCGTTCATCCAAATTACGAAGGGCCTTCATTTTTGAGCTCCTCGTGTCGAGATTTTCAAAACTAAATCTCATGTTGATAGTTCATGATGAACTTTATTTTTGTACTAACAGTTTTATATAGTTTTTACTTTCTATTGTGTGTACTTTGTACTCCCACTTCTGTATACTTTGTACTTCTTGTTCTGTAAATTTTTGTACTCCATTTTCTGTGTAGTTGTACAACCTGTGTTAGTTTACTTTATATTTTGTGTTCTGTGTACTTTGTACATTATTCTCTGTGTGTTCTATACTTCCAATTCTGTGTACTTTGTACATCTTCGTTGTGTGTAGTTTGTACTCCCTGTTCTGTTTAGTTTGTACACCATACTCTGTGTGTTATGTACTAGTTTGTACATCTTCTTTGTGTAGTTTGTACATCTTATTTTGTGTACACTCTGTACACTGTGCTCTAGTTATTTATTTTGTACTCACTATTATTTTCTGTGTAGTACTGCTTCGTACTTTGGTAAAAAAAGTTCAAACTAGATAAGGAACGGAGTCAGGGCCGGCCCTGGAGGGTGACAGGTGGGCGGCCGCCCCGGGCCCCCCCCCCCCCCCCAAAATCCAGGGGGCCCACACCAGATATGTTGTAGTAATGTACCAAGGTGTATAGATACATAAACATGTAGTATTTAACAGAGAAAAAAGAAATGGACCTAGGAATTAGGAACGTGGCTGAGTTGGAATCCCATTCTAAGGATTCTTGTGGTTCCGGGGAATCCAGCTATAGGAGAACCAGGAACGGGGAGTTCTCCCCTTTTTCCGGCCCGTGGAATGATAGAAACGAGCTATACGCACGCGGCCCAGGTCTCGCGAACTCGCGATCCATCGCATCCTTGTTCGCAGTTCACATGCATAGGCAAGACCGCGACTCTCTCTATTTTGTTCGGCGTGTTCGCCTGATCGACTCCTCGGCTCCTCGCGTGGCGGCATGACGCCTGTGATTCCTCTCGATTGTGAGTGCGGACAACGGACGATCCGTGGCGGATCTGGCCATCGAGTGTGAGCAGCAACTAGAACTAGGCGATCTCATCCCCAACAGTCGCCGTCGCCACGTAAATCTTTTGCCGACTTATTTCTGTAATTTGTGTGTGACAGCGTGATAACTAATTTAACTTTCTTTCCAGCATTGCGTGGGATCATGTCATCAAGAAAGTATGAATCTGGTAGCGCTGAAAGGAAAAGAGCAAAACATGTGGATGATTTGGTACAATCACAGAGAGGAGAAATTATTAATATTTTCAGGGGTAATACTAGTGCTTCGAGAAACCCAGATGAGTGGGCGATTGTTGCCATGGAGGAAGAGCAACCGACTAATGGGAATGTTGAATCTGATCAGCAAGAACAAAAATGTCAACACCAACATTGGCAATGACAATGTAAGTGGCTCTGATGCACAAACCCAATATGCTAGTGTTGATGAACAACCGGTTCATACTTCTGATATTTATGATCCAAGAAATTGGGATAATCTTGATAATAAAGCAAGAGATATCTTAGTTGAGAAAGGACCTATGAGAGAGGAAAGGATGGAATACCCTCTAGGTGACGAAAACAAACATTTTTCATATGATCATTATTATGGGAAATTAAGGAATAAAGAGAAACATGCCAGAAAATGATCATTATTATAGGAAATTAAGGAATAAAGAGTAACATGCCAGAAAATGGCTAGGTTATTCAAAGGATGTTGACAAAGTTTTTTTGCTTTTGTTGTAAGATTTTCAAGTCTAACGCTAGCAGTAGTCAGAGTTACTTAACACATGATTGATTTCGGAATTGGAAGCATATTACAGACAAGCTTAGAGAGGTTTAAATTATTATTGAAGAAGCTTTTCGTGTGACTGTCGCCTCGGCTGAAAGAAGCTTTTCAAAATTGAAATTATTGAAGAACTACATGCGGTCTACAATGACTCAAGGGAGGTTAAACAGGTTGGCAACATTATGTATCGAGAAGAAATTATTGGACGACATTGATATCACCCCATCATAAGTGAATTAGCATCGAGAAATGTTAGAAGAAAATTTTAAGGTAATTTGTATAATTTATTTAATATGTGTACTGTTTTGAATGCATTCAAGTTTTAATGAAAAAAATATCTTTTACACATACTCATTATTATATGATGATGTCTACATTAAGGGGCCCAAATTTTAGTTTCGCCCCGGGCCTCGGAAATCTCAGGACCGGCCCTGTTGGAGAACTCAAGAAGATTCATGCCGAGATGCTGCCAAGTACCACTTGATGCTCCGCTTGTCGTGCCTCCCGCCTCTACTTAGTTGTTAGCCTTTCTTGGCCGCAGCGTGTCGTTCTTACTTTGACTAAGCTATATGTCGCAGCATTGTAATGATTGTGTCGAACTTTGATGGCTTTGTTAACTCAGAGTTGGACAATAAAATGTCTTTTATCTAAAAAAAACCCTTCTCTTTCTCCAAATCGGCCAGCTGCGATGGCGATACCCGCCTGTCCGTGGCCGGCGGCTCCGACCTACATCGGCCGCCTTCGAGGAGCATGACAGGAGACGGAAAGAAAACCTGTTCGGCGTGCGTGCCGTGTCCGGCCCTACCTCAGCGGATGTACTGGAACTCCTAGACCAAGTCCCGCAGCATCGCCTATGAGAAGAATCACTAGAAACGTCTGCCGCGGTCATCCCCACCACCACCCGCCTCCCGGCATGTAGCTGTCCCAGCATCAGAGAGGGCGCCGGATGTAGTCCTTTGCCGGCGCAGGGGCACTATCTCCTGCTGGAGCCATGACAAGATTTTTTGAACGGGAGCAGCCGTCGCAAGAAGGCCATGGTGATGGCGCCAAGAACGGCCATGACCACAACGCGGCGGCGCCGACGACGAGAGGGCCATGAAGATGGCGCACGCGGCAAGTGCATACTTCCGCTCTCCGTGTTTAGCTGAGCACATCGAGAACGTGTTCGGCAACAGAGCTCACCGTCGTCGTCGTTCCGCGAACTCGTAGCCAGGGCCTTCCCTAAGCTTAGGCACCGTGCCTGTTAGCTGCACTTCGTCGAGAGGAGCTCCGACAAAAAAGGAATCGTCCTCGGATACTATGAATCGATGACACGGTCGTTGTCTTATTTGCTTCTTGCAGACCTCGTCGCGCCGACTCGACGCTGTTTGTTGAGCCCTTGCTTCCTGGCTCTGCCTGCTGAGCTCCCTGAGGTGCTTCTGAAGCTACAGTGCAGTGCAGATCCTCGAGGACGGCCGCGCACGAGCTGCCGGTCGCCGCAGCACCACCACGGCACCACCTTTTTTTGGCGTCGGTTGCAGCAGTCGTCCTCCCGCATGATGCCGCACGTCGGCACGGCGTCCGCGCCGCGCCCGTGTATTCTCCTTCCCGTCGTCGCCTGTGTCCGTGTTCTCGTGCTATCGTGTATGAGCACGCCCGTGTCCGCTTCAAGCAGGAAACGAATTTTTAGATCGGTCAAGGCTTCATCTTGCGCCCTCTCCCATGCTATTTGGGTGAAAAGATGTGAGCCAAATTGCTCAGGCTTCATACACGGTACTTAATCTGGGGGAACAATCCACTTTTCCATATTACAACTAGAGACTGTATCTGAATTTTCTCATGGAGACATTTTTTTTTGACAAAGAGGAGGATTATATTAAAACTTCGTTCCTTACAGAAAGGTCCAGAAACAAACGAAAATTACAGATAAGGCCCTCTGGACCCCGACCACACCGACGGCCGGAACGGCCCGGTGATGTGCCGCCGCCACTGCTCCACAAGCAAGCTTGTCCTTGGAACGGAGCCAGCCCCTCAGCGGCCGGGAGACCACCGGACAACCCACGACGGACGCCCTCGGTCGCCGTCGTCGTCGCGAAGCTCCAACACTCCTCCATCTTCGAGTTATTCAAACACCGGATCCACCATCTACCTAAAATCCGCCGGGGCACAGAGAGCTCACCAGATCCGGAGACCTCCGAGCTCGGTAAGGACGGCCGCTTGACGGGGACGCACCGAAGAACGTCAACGCCAGAGGAGAAGCGCACCGACACCAGCACCGACAGCTCCACCACCTCCAGGGCGCCGCCGGCTGAAGCCCCCCCTAACCCTACGCTATATACAGGCCAGGATCCGTGGATTCCCCACCCTCCCGCCGCCGGAGCGGCCGCCAGAGGAGGAGGGATCCACGGATCGCCGGCGAGCAAGGTGGGAAAGACGGGTCGCTCACAAATCGCCTCTCGTGTACTGTAGATGGGAGAGGGGAACGCCAAGGTCGTTATTGTACTCTTTCTCATGGAGACATGGCATCGAATACTTCCATAACATGTTGGATCGATCAGGAGAACGTGCCGCACGAACGGGTCCAGGAGCGCACCGGCCGGCGAAGAAAGTCGCCATCCTAGTTGTACGTCTCCGCCTTCACCTTGGGGAATGGCATATGCGAGCGTGAACTGGGAGCCTGGCACGCAGAGTGGCATGCATCATGCATGGATCTGGATACCATGGAGCAGACGTGTTCCTGGTCGATTTGGGAAAGACAAGGTCACGTTTGAAATACAGAAATATACAGTGGGTATTTAGAAAATGTAATAATGCCACGTGTACATCCTAGAACGATTTTGGACTGGTTTGCACATACTAATAAATGAGATCAAGAGTGAAAAATAGAATTGAGAAATATTCTTTTTGTTCCACAGAGAGAGGATGTTATGATGCCAACATCATTCACAAAAATTATATAAAAAATCCATTAAACCCTAGAAAATCGAAATGAAAAAGATGACACAAGATTTATTTGCTGAAAAAAAGCATGTGTTGTGGAAATTGGGATGTTGTAGTTTCTTTAGGAAAACCGACCGAGGGGGTGTGCCCAGCATGGCTCTAGGGGGGGGGGGGGGGGGGTCTGTATTGTTTCGAAAACAATTGAGCGTTTTTGTAGTCGGGTTCGTAGTTGACTCTATTTTTGGTTTCAAACAGCCCAAGGGTCTCCCGGTATCAAGCTTTGTCTAAATAACCACCTCCGGTATGGTTGCTCGTGTTGGTTGGATTTTTGTTGATGGCATGAAACCAAAAAATATTGCTCCTCTTATTTTTGTGGCTTCACGATCAAAGCGTTCTTATGGTGTATCAAGAAAGCTCTGGATAAGAACGCTTGGGTTGGCAAGATCAATTTCAATGAAGATTTCTCTTTCAACCACGTCACCCAATTTGTGGACATTTGGATGTGCCTTAGTCACATAACCCTCGAGAACAGGGTGGAGGATGATATTTCTTAGAAGCTCACCACGAATAGGCAATATTCGCGGGCCTTGGTCTACAATGCTCACTTTTTGGAGCTACATCAACCAACATGAAGCTCTTAGTTTGGAAGATTTGGTCCGCTCCCAAGGTCAATAACTCTTCAAAATTGGCTTTGGACGGCCAATCACATAGCGAGAAGAGGTTGGTCAAATTGTGGGTTGTGCCCTATATGCAAAAGAGCCCTGGAATCAATCACTCACCTTCTTATCAATTACCGCTTCACCATGTGCCTTTGGGATTTTATGAAAGATTTGGTTGAACTGTACAGCGTCGACCTTTCTAATGGCTACCTCGCACTCTTCAAAGTTGGTGGCACAATATGTCGGACGACTTGACCCAAATCGCAAAAGCTTGCCGTCCCCTGTCTTGCTCTTAAGCAGGGATATATATGAGCTTGACCTGGAAGGTTGAGTCCTCCCAGTGCAGCAGATCATCAATGGAGGAAACACCAGGCTCTCGCGCAACTTCTACAAATGGACGACGACCCTTCCGCATGGGCACAATGCATATCGCGCCGCCTACCTGGAACTAGAGCAGCCACAAGACGAACAACCATTCTAGCGCGAGCAGGTTAGCAAGTTCGTTAACAACAATCTTGGCAGAGATGTGATCGATTTCCTGCCCTTTATCTTTGGTCTTGGCTTGCTTCAGTTGAGATGCTCTGCTACTCGACAAGCCCTTGTCAATCATCAGTGGTTCGAGATTCAAGGGGATTTGTTTGTCCGCTTTGTTAATCATGAGGAGGGTGAGTACCACAGGGGTGTTCATGGTTTTCGGGGTGTTCATGGTTTTCGCCATGGTTTTCATCTGCTACTTTGAGAGACCTTCAACGGAAATAGCAACTGGTGATCTATGTTGGATTTGTGGGGCTTGCCCCATTAGTTAGCCCAACAAATTCTGAAATCTCAAAGGCCCATTCAATTTGATGCATGATGTGTACATGAAGTGGGAGTGAGACTAAATTTTAGTCCCACATTGCTAGTTGGGAGAGAGTTGGAGAAACTAATGTTATCTTGAACATCAACCTGCTGAGAGATGGAAATGGTGGAATTACTATTGTGCAATCCCACTAGGTGGAAAATATGTTGAGCAGATCTGGCTATACCGAATGCAACCCGTCTCCCACACCTTGTGATCCCGGTGTGAATCAGAAAAACACTAGGGGCTCCTTTGATTCAAAGGAAATTCATAGGATTCTTGGAGGATTTTATCGTATAGGAAATTTCCCTACGTTAATCGTTTGATTCATAGGATTAGTTCCTATAGGAATTTTCACCATAGGAATCTTTGTACTACATCACATAGGAATTCTAACATTCACTCCAACCTCTTTTTACAATTCCTTTGCCATCAAACACAAACAACTCTTCCTATATGATTCAACTAGACATGCCATTCCAATCCTATGAGTTTCCTATTCCTCCACTTTTCCTATCCTATGAATCAAAGGAGCCTTAGAGATCAACTGAGATACTCTCAAATCATTGGATCGCTCATGTATTTAGCTTGCGCTACGAGGCCCGACATCTCATTTGTTGTTGGTTAACTTAGTCGGTTTGTGGCCAACCCGGGAGATGATCAATCTTCAAATAGTGATGCGCTATCAAAATGGAATGATGAGCTATGGAATCCATTACACCGGGTATCCCAAGTACTTGAAAGGTATAATGATTCAAACTAGATTTCTAATACTGATGAGACAAAGGACACAAGTGGAAATATATTCACTCTTGATGGTGGCGCTGTTTCGTGGAATTCACCATTATAACAAGGTCAACAATGGAAGCAGAATTTGCGGCATTAGACACTACGAAGATTGTCGAAACAGAATGACTTCGTGAACTCTTAACTGGGATACCAATGGAGAAAACAATCCCGACAATCTTCATGTACTGTAACAACCAAACTGTGTTTATTGTCAAAGTGAATAGTTCTAAGGATGATATGAAAAGCTCAATACATTTTAAGAAGACACTGACGACTATTAGAAAGATGAAAATTAAACTCCAGAATTAGGGCATTTTATTATGTTCCAATGGCTAAGAATCCGGTAGATCTTTTTATAAAAGGTCTATCAAGAAATATGATAGACAATTCATCGATGGAATTGGGTTTGAGATCCACTTGAGTTGCCGAGGGGGGTAACCCAACCCGCGTGATCGAAGATCACATGAATTAGTACCTGCGAAAACAAACCGGAGCAGCTGGGTGAGAGAACCTTCAACTCCCACTCTGCTGCAGATGCAAATTCTCTCGTAGAATATTGTTAGATTGGCTGACTTTTATCCTAATGTGTTCTGTTGGGATCTTGATGAGCAAAGACGATGTCCTACATGACGATCTTGAAAGAACACACTTATATGAGCGACACTGCTTGTCACAGTCCTTAGTAAGCTGATGAAAGGCTGAGGAGTGTGAGTTATATGCTCCCCGCGGGGAAGTCTTGGCAGCCTTGTACAGAGAACGACATTTAGTGAAACTTGTTTCACAAGAATGACAATTCAAGGCATATATATACCTCTTATAAAGCAAAACCCCACTAAGTGTATTAATTATTTTTCTATCTCAACATGCAAGCTATCCACATCACCCACTATTTTAACCAATCAATTGTCCATGTCATCTCCACTAACAAAAGTTAATAATAGTACATCTTTCATGCAACCTATCCATGTCATCTTTTCTTTTCATCCATATAATTGTCACTAATATTTAGTCCTCAAATATTTAGCAATTTCACACGAATCAAATTTAGTGTCTCAACTATTGTGACAACTAAATCTCAATAACAAGTAAAAAAAACTAAATCTGAATAATTGGATATTTCATGCATCTTATACCAATTTCATTTACATAATAATTTTGTAAAAATATTTCCGCTGCAACGCGTGGGTTATTTTTCTAGTTTAATTTATAGTTGTACTCACGCGTAGCTCCTTTTCTAGGTGAAAATTTAACTTAACAGTCCACACTGAATTTCTGACATGTCAAACAGTGATATGTAACTAGAGTGCAACATGATGTGCCTCGGAGTTTGACGGGGGATTATAGGATTTTATTTGGCTTGGCGCATTAGTGTTGGCCAATTTTTTTTTTTGAAATCATTGGCAAGGTCCAGCAGAGGAGCTTCGAGGTTCTCTACGGCATCGGCCGGAGTACCATCGGATTTAGGCCCAACGCATGTTGATCAGCAGAGTCAAGTGTAGCAATGCAGCAGGGACTGTCTGTTGTGGCAACAGCTGAAGCAGGTGCATTAGCAGGACGTAGTACTAGTAGCTGAGTTGTGGACTCGTGGTGGTTTTAGTCGCACGTGTGTATGTGTGTTTTTGTTTGAGTAAGATGTTGACCAGCTATATATAGCTACTGGGGACTGTTCATTATCGAAGATACTGATTATCGATCATGAAATTATTACTCCATGTTGTGTCCAAATTAAAGCTTCAACACGGTCCCGCTAGTTATCCACGCTCTTCACTTTTCCGAGATAATCACAGGCCATGATCTGGTATTCCTTACGACTGGAAATGGTGAAAAGGCAAGATTTTGGACTTCACCGTGGTTGAATGGATTGCGCCCACATGTCATTGTGCGGAAGCTTTTCGAAGGAGAATAGCAGAACTAAATAGTTAATCAAGTAGACATTTATGTTTACTAACACATCCCTGATGCATGTATGTATTGTCTACTCTGCCTTGTACTCCCTCCGTTCCAGAATATAAAATGTTCTAGCTAGTTTACATGTTGATTAGGTGTAAATCTAAATGAGTGTACATACACACTAAAATATGTCTACATACATGTGAATGTGAACAAAAGCTAAAACAAGTTATATTTAGGAATGGATGGAGTACTATGTAGCCAACATTTTCTTAACAAGCAGCCAGCGAGTGCCGCAAGCACATAACGAACCAGAGTTAATCTTGATTTTTAGCTCGAGCTTAATGATCACCAATTTAACGATCTGCAGATAGTTAATCCAGTCCTATTCGAGTAGTTGCCCGTGATGCAGAGGTTCCTGGAAATGGCGTTTGGGGGATGACGTCGATGATCAGTGGCATATGAGAGATACAACACAATATGGAAATATAACTCCACCAATAAGTATAGTCCCAAAATATCATGTAAGCAACATTAGTAAACTATGCAGTGTTAGAAATGGCCCAATCGGTCAGGTCAGTGATGTTGCCAAAATAATTTTGAGACGAGATTCAACGCTATCTGTAACGCCACACCATAGACTTGACAATTTTTTGAAAGAAAAATCCCAAAATAGATAGTGACTCGCTAACCTAGCCTCAAATGTGATAGTTTTATGTAATTTACTCTGGTCATGCCATAGCAAAACTCCAGCGCGCAAGCCAGAAAGCGTGCTTGCGGGCTCATGCTAGTTGTGTAGAATAAACAATGTTGTATAATTAAGCACCAAACAGAGTCTTCTTTACTGGTTATTGCTTGTTTGCTACAGCATAGGGTTGTGTGTTCAATTCCCAGCGCTAGAAAGTTTTCCTTCATTCAATTATTTCTTCCTGACAGGTGGACCCGCATCAGTAAGGTCATATATGTAGGGAAAATATGCAGGGGTATTTTCCAAAAAAAAAATGGCCACACGTTCTAGAATTATTTGGACTAGTTTTGCACCCAAACACAACTTATAGAACTAGCCGACCCCAATTTTCAACTAGTTGGACTATTTTGCACATCCTAAACAACTTGTTGGACTGTTGGTGTATATAGCTCATTTTTCGGCTTATCTATTTACAACTCTATTTGTCCTAAAAAGCCCAATGGTAAATGTCCGTGAATTATTAAAATTATTCTGATTCTTTTATATAATTTAAATTATTATTTTTCACATGAATCCAATCCTTTTATAGACCTTTCTTATTACAATGATCTTTATAGTGAATCATATTGATTTTTGCAATTAATATGTCCTTATCCTATTATTAATTTATTGTAATTAACGCGTCCTTACAAAATTAACATATGGACCACTAAAAAACGTCACCCCGTGTTCGAAACCCAAATTACTTGGACTAGTTTTACACGACAACTCTTAGGACTAGATGACCCCAATTTTGATCTAGCTGTAGTATTTTGCACATCGAGAACAACTTGTTGGACCGTGGGTTTATATAGCTCTATTTTGAAACATATGGAGCTCCTAATTTTTGTAAGTTAACATTTTCAATCATTTTTCTCCTTTTCTATTTACAACCCTTCTTCTCCTAAATAATCCAATATTAATTGTTTGTGACTTTTTTACATTATTCCCACTATTGTATAGAACTAAATTATAAATATTCACATTAATCCAATCCTTTTATATACCTTAAAATTAGTATTGATCTCTATCTCGAATCATATTGTTTTTTGCAATTAATGTTCCCTAATCTTTAATATTAATATTGTAATTAATAAGTCCTTAGGTATTCACTATAATAGGATCATCATTTCCTTTCATTAGCACACAAAAAAAAATCCAAAGGGTACACAGCGAGCACCACCTGTACCAATTCAATCCTAGCTCTAAGTTTGTAACTAGAAATGAGGTGCACACAGATTCTATTTCTTGCACTGGCCCTCCTGATGCTGTCGTCAGGTAGGTACCTACGTACTCGGCCAATTCTACGTGCTTCGATGTTTAGCTATCTACACCCTTCTAGTGCATGTGAATTTGTGATATATATATACATATATATATATATATATATATTGCTTAATTGATCTATCCTACCATATTCCTTTCTTTTTAATATACATGTATGGCAACTCACTAGTAGAAACAGGGGTTTCGGTGCGGTCTCATTTGCACCGGTTTGACAGGAACCGGTACTAAAGGGTCCTTTAGTACCGGTTCCAGAGGGCGAGGCGGCCGGCAGGCTTTTGTACCGGTTTGTGCGGACCTTTTGAAGGGTTGGGCCAGGCAGCTGCAGTGTGGGCCTTTAGTACCGGTTTGTGTTATGAACCAGTGCTAAAGATTTCCCTATATATTTCTTCCACCCCCGAGCCAGCTCCATTTTTGCTGCTCGAGCTCACCTCCATTTTTTGCTCTCTCTTTCCTCTCCTAATCTTGAGTTCATCACATTTTTCTCCAACATTTGTCAAGATTGGTGGCACCTACCTATACAAGGGTTAGCAACTTCATCCTCTCTTCCGGCATTTCAAGTTTAGCTCATTTTCTTACTAGTTTAGCTCATTTGATTTTTGTAGTGCTAGCTAGGTGTTTAATGAAATGCGTAAGTTAGGGATTTCATTTGTTTTATATGCATTTTGAGCTCAAATTAAAGTATGATTTGTGATTTTTTATAGTGTCGTCCCGTCCCCTTTCTCACCGCCGTCGATCGTCCGCGTCGCCCCGTCACCGACACCACCTCGGTGAGCCTCTTGTTTTTATCTTTTATTTTAAAAAATCTTAGTTTGTATGATTTAGATGCACAATTATTACTTGTATAATTTTCTTATTTGTATAATTGTTTGTTATATATAGTGTCATAGTTTCAATTAATGAATGTTTATGAGAACTATGTATTAGATTTGGTCGCTACTCTACTTTTGTTTAAATGTGGTGAACTGTTGTATTAATGAATTTGGTCACATATCTCTATTTGATATATTTGTATAATGCAGATGAGCCGGGAATGGATGTACGGTGACCGACGCTGTCCCGAGTTCATTGATGGCATGCATAATTTTCTCCGTGTGGCTGAGTTAAACAAGCAGAATGGTTTTATATTTTGTCCATGTGATGACTGTAAGAATAAGAGGAATTACCCTTCTCAAGAACCCTCCACTCCCACCTGTTGCGAGAAGGCTTCATGCCCAATTATTTTGTTGGACCAAGCACGGAGAAAGAGGGGTTATAATGGAAGACAATGAAGAAGAGGATGATGACAACTATCCTGTGTTCTCTGAACACGGTGGTACTACAATGGAGGAAGACGAAGCTGAACATGAGATCATTGTTGATGATCAGTCCGATGATGATCTTCGTCGGGTCATTATTGATGAACAGATAAACTGCGGAAGTGAGAACGAGTGGTCGAAGTTGGAGCGCATGTTAGAGGATCACAAAAAATTGTTGTACCCAAATTGTGAAGATGGCCAGAAAAAGCTGGGTACCACCCTGGAATTGCTGCAATGGAAGGCACAAATGGACTATCTGACAAGGGATTTGAAAACTTGCTGAAAATATTAAAGAGGATGCTTCCAAGAGATAACGTATTGCCCCATAGTACGTACGAAGCAAAGAAGATTGTCTGCCCTCTAGGATTAGAGGTGCAGAAGATACATGCATGCATCAATGACTGCATCCTCTACCGCGGTGAGCACGAGAATTTGAATGCATGCCCGATATGCGGTGCATTGCGGTATAAGATCAGGCGAGATGACCCAGGTGATGTTGAGGGCGAGCCGAGCCCCAGGAAGAGGGTTCCTGCCAAGGTGATGTGGTATGCTCCTATAATACCACGGTTGAAACGTTTGTTCCGAAACAAAGAGCATGCCAAGTTGTTGCGATGGCACAAAGAAGACCGTAAGGAAGACGAGATGCTGAGACACCCCGCTGATGGGTCGCAGTGGAGAAACATCGACAGTGAGTTCAAAGATTTTGCAGCTGACGCAAGGAACTTAAGGTTTGGTCTAAGTACAGATGGCTTGAATCCGTTTGGTGAGCAGAGCAGCAGTCATAGCACCTGGCCCGTGACTCTATGTATCTATAACCTTCCTCCTTGGTTGTGCATGAAGCAAAAGTTTATTATGATGCCAGTGCTTATCCAAGGCCCGAAGCAACCTGGCAACGACATTGATGTGTATCTGAGGCCATTAGTTGACGAACTTTTACAGTTGTGGTGTGAAGAAGGTGTACGTGTGTGGGATGAGTACAAACAGGAGGAATTTGACCTACGAGCGTTGCTGTTTGTAACCATCAATGATTGGCCTGCTCTTAGTAACATTTCAGGACAGTCAAACAAGGGATACAATGCATGCACGCACTGTTTAGGTCAGACTGACAGTATATATTTAGGTAACAAGAATGTGTACCTGGGGCATCGTCGATTTCTTACAAGACAGCATCCCGTAAGAAAGAAAGGCAAGCATTTCAAAGGTGAGGCAGATCACCGGACGAAGCCTACCCTCCCTACTGGTGATGTTATATATGACATGGTCAAGGATTTAAAAGTAATCTTTGGAAAGGGTCCTGGCGGACAATCTGTTCCGAATGACGCTGACAAACGCGTACCCATGTGGAAGAAGAAATCTATATTTTGGGACCTACCCTATTGGAAATTGCTAGAGGTTCGCTCTGCAATCGACGTGATGCACGTGACGAAAAATCTTTGCGTGAACCTGCTAAACTTCTTAGGCGTGTATGGGAAGACGAAAGATACACGGATGCACGGCAGGACCAGCAACGTATACACGAAGGAGACAACTGAATCCAGAGAAGTATCAAGGTACTGCCAGCTACGCTCTTACCAAAGAAGAGAAGGAGATCTTTTTTCAAGTCCTGAGCAGTATCAAGGTCCCGTCTGGCTACTCGTCGAATATAAAGGGAATAATAAACATGGCAGAGAAAAAGTTCCAAAACCTAAAGTCTCATGACTGCCACGTGATTATGACACAATTACTTCCGGTTGCATTGAGGGGGCTTCTACCGGAAAACGTTCGAGTACCCATTGTGAAGCTATGTGCATTCCTCAATGCAATTTCTCAGAAGGTAATCGATCCAGCAACTCTACCAAGTTTACAGAAGGATGTGGTCCAATGTCTTGTCAGCTTCGAGTTGGTGTTTCCACCATCCTTCTTCAATATTATGACGCACCTCATAGTTCACCTAGTCCAAGAGATTTCCATTCTCGGTCCTGTATTTCTACACAACATGTTCCCCTTTGAGAGGTTCATGGGAGTCTTAAAGAAATACGTATAACCGTGCTAGGCCAGAAGGAAGCATGTCCAAGGGCTATGGAACAGAGGAGGTCATTGAGTTTTGTGTTGACTTTATTCCTGATCTTAAGCCGATCGGTGTTCCTCAATCGCGCCATGAGGGGAGACTGCGTGGAAAAGGCACGCTAGGAAAGAAAGCAACAACAAGTATGGACGGGCATTCTTTCACTCGAGCACACTACACAGTTCTACAAAATTCCAGATTGGTGGCTCCGTATATCGTGGAACACATGGATATTTTACGCTCCAAATACCCGGAGCAGACCGACTTCTGGATTAAAGGAAAACACGAAGACACTTTCGGCAGTTGGTTGCGTACACATCTCATTAATAGCACCACTGTTGGAGAAGAGCTATACTTGTTGGCCAAGTCACCATCTTCGACTATATTGACTTTCCAAGGGTACGAGATAAATGGGAATACATTTTACACGGACACCCAAGACAAAAAGAGCACTAACCAAAACAGTGGTGTCCGCTTTGATGCAACAAACGACAATGGGACAAAGGACACATATTATGGTTGCATACAGCAGATATGGGAACTTGACTATGGACCTTATTTTAAGATCCCTTTGTTTCAGTGCAAATGGGTCAACCTGTCAGGCGGGGTAGAGATAGACCCGCAGTACGGAATGACTACAGTGGATCTCAAAAATCTTGGGTACCACACCGAGCCATTCGTCCTAGCCAATGATGTGGCTCAGGTTTTCTATGTGAAGGACATGTCTTCCAGACCGAAAAAAAGAAAAGATAAGCAAGCTATACATCATACGATGAGCCAAAGCGCCACATAGTTCTTTCAGGAAAAGAAACATCGTGGGAGTGGAGGAGAAGACAGACATGTCAGAAGATTACAATAAGTTTCATGAAATTCCGCCCTTCAAAGTGAAAGCTGACCCAAGCATCCCGTTAAATGATGAGATTCTCCATGGTTACGGCGCAATCAGAAGAAAGGATCGACATACCGAAGAAAAAAAATTTATACCCCAAAAATAGATAGGGGGATGTTGTTGTTGATGTGTAATAATGTATTAAACCTTTTAGGTAACTGTTGTTGGTGATGTGTGTTAGTTTGCTCTGAGATTTTCAAAAAAATCATTTTAAGGTACACAAGTATTAAACAAAAAGAAACTAGAGCAAAAAAAATAGAAAATTAAATACATATAAAAGATATGATTTAGATATGATTTTTACAAATATAGACAATTAAATTAAATAGATATAAAAGAAAAAGAAACTAGAGCAAAAAAAATAGAGCAAAAAAATAGATATAAAGAAAAACAGAAAACAAAAGAAACATAAAACAGGAAAAATCAAAAGGAAAAAGAATGAGAAAAGACCATTAGTACCGGTTGGTGATACCAACCGGTACTAAAGGGGTGGGCTTCGCGTGCGAAATTGTGCCGCGGCCCAAATGACCTTCAGCACCGGTTGGTAACACCAACCCGTACTAAAGACCCCTGTTACCAACCGGTGCTAAAGGTCTTTTTTTAACAGTTTTGGCAGGGAACCGTCCCCAAATCGACACCACACTAGCAAATTTTCCCCGACGACGCCGTGCTGCCGCGCCGCCGTCCCGACGCCATGCCGCCGTCGCTGACGCCACGCGCGCCCCTCCGACGCCACGCCGTCGCCTCCGCCACCACGCCGCCGTCGCCTCCTCCCCGTCCGGCCGCCTCTCGAGCTTCACGCCGCGTACGCCTCCGCACCGACGCCTCTGCCTCCGACGCCTCCGCCACCGACGCCTCCGCGCCACCAACGCCTCCGGCCGCCACCGCCACCGTCCGGTTGGGTCTCCTCCGCCACCACCGCCGCCGGCCCAAGCAAGGTGAGAATTTTTTGTCTTCTTATTTTTCTCCATTTGTTGCATTAGCTATAAAAATTAGATTGCAAATTAGCTATAAAAATTAGATTGCAAATTAGCTATAAAAATTAGATTAGCTATAAATTGGTTGCTATATTGTAGTTGCAATATTTTTATTTTTTCTCCATATTAGCGACAAAATTGTTAGCAATAAAAATTAAGTTAGCAAATTAGATGAGGCGGCGCGGGCATATGATTATTTCGCCGTACACGAGTACGGGGATAAGAAGAAGGACCGCCATCTCAACTACCATGCGGATCGCCACCGTGTGGATGACAACATACCGCATGGGATCAGACAGGTGAACATGGCCAAGGAGAAGGGGCACCGTTTGGCTGAGGCGCAGATCGCACGTCGCAACGTGCGCCCCCACGATGACCCGTATGTGAGGCGTCAACTGGAGGATGAGCCGAACTTGATGTCCTACCAACAGCGCGGCGCTAGTCCTTTTGACGATGCCGGTTCTTCCTAGGGCCATGGTGCTGGTCCTTCCCACGTCGCCGGTCCTTCCCACGGTGCCGGTCCTTCTGACGAGGACATCACTTCCCTTGGGATCTGGAGGGAGGAGGAGCAGCATGAGGAGGAGTGGGCGGAGGACTGGGAGTCTGACTCTGAGCAGCAGCGGCAAGAGCGGCAGTAGGCATGGCAGCGGCAGCAGGAGCGAGATCGATGGCAGCAGGAGTGGGAGGAGGAGCAGCAGCAGGTGTTGGGGCCGCCAAACCCCGATGCTTATCACCACACCGACCCTAGGTACTGGGTCGAGGTGAATATGCGGGATGGCATACCTCTGTTCAGCACTCCTTCGAGTCAGCCGTGGGGGAGCAAGGATACTGATGACACCGCGGATCCGATGTTCTGGGCTCAGCTAGCGAGGGACGACCCATAGATCCGTTCTTTTATATTGATGTTTGGTCTGTTGTTTAGACTTATCTGTGTAGACTCTAGTTTCGACTGTTGTTTTAGACTAATGTTTTATGTTCATGTATAATATGCAACTTATTTTATTTCAGTTCATGTTTAGACTACTTAATGTTTAATGTATTATCCTAATGTTGTTATATGTATAATATGCAGCAAAATGTATCGGTGTGAGGATTGTGGCTATCCCAAGTGCATGAATTTGAAGTTTGGCGTAGTTTTTTCAGAGAATGTTCAATATCACATGGTATGTTGAAATTGAACATGTCATGAGCGTATTCTCTTGTTCATAGTTCTTGGTAAACATATATGTTTTATCCATGTGGCAATGATTTGAACTCTTAGCACTATCAATTCGAGACATTTTTATCAATGTTGTTGTAGATGTTAGAGGCCGATGATTTAACGATGTCATGTTAAAGGAAAGGAGAGTATCTACGATACCTTGTACTATATACAATTTGAGTGCTTGTTTATCCATGCATCGCACCATTGGTCTGTACTTTCTGTCCAGCTCAGGCTCAGGGTCACGCTAATGTTCTCTAAATCAGAGTCATAGCTGTGAAACATCGTTTCACAAGATAGCTAGGGCTTACATCGTATGTGCTTGTTACCATAATGTGCCAATGATTAAACTCTTGTGCATTATCAATCTGTTCGAGTGTTGGTCTAAAGGATCTACTGACATGTATAACAACATTGGTTATACATTTCTCTTGGTCTTTTAGTTCCGACACTTGGAAGTTCATGATGTGCAATCTTTATTTATACGAGTCACCTTTTTATGCCATCTCGTTAATTTAAGTGTCGATTTCGTTAATTTTCTTGCATCGTGGGGTGCTTGTTAAATGCATATGCCAATGATTAGACTCTTGTGCATTATCTTTTCGAGTGTTGGTCTAAAGGACCTACTGACATGAACAACAAGATTCGCTATACATTTCTCTTGGTCCTTTAGTTCCGACACTTGGAAGATCATGGTGTGCACTCTTCATATGAGGCATCTTTTTATTCGTCTTTTTATCCATGTTGTTGTAGATGTTAGAGGCCGATGATTTAAATGATGTCATGTAGGCACTCTTTTTGCCTTGTTTTGACCTTATAATAACACTAATATCTAATTGTTGTTTTTCTCATAACATTCCGTGCAGTGCTAGACGTGACTTCTTGGAGCATGTGGGTGTTGCCTTCACCGACCATAGGACATTTGAGGTTAACTTGGTCCAGAGGACAGCGCCCACCCGGAGTTTCAGAGTTTGTGCACCAATACGATGGGCCGGACATACTTCAGTGGCGCTAGTTGGACAGAACTTGTTATTAGCTACGGCATGGAACCTGATGAGAGGTGCACCTTCTTTCTCGACCATGGTGACGTCTCTACCTACTTCACGTATGAGCCTCGCAACAACTACGATAGTTCTGGTGACATCCCTGAGCCTGAGGTGATCGAGACATTTGTTGACTAGCTAGTTATGATGAGTTTTAGGTGATCAATACAATTAGTGACTGGCTAGCTAGAGATATGATAAGTTAGCTAGATGAACAATATATAAGAACTTTGTTGAGTGCAGCAGCTACTGCCTGTGTTATTTATGTTAATGTTTATGTTCATGTTTCTGTGTATTTTGCTGATAATTATGGTCTATTAAATTAGATAACATCAGCTTTTTTTTAATTTCCGAAAATTAATCACTGGCGTGACCACACACGCCAGTAATCTCCATACGTCACTGGCGTGGCCTCACACACGCCGGTGATTCCAAACTATCACTGGCGTGGACTCGCACTCGCCGGTGATCTCAAATAGCACTGGCATGAGGTTACCGGCATGGGCGTTTCTCGCCGGTGATCCCAAAATCGCCACGCCGGTGATTAGCTGTTTCCTTGTAGTGTAATCATATCCTTTTATAGACCTTATTAATTGTTACTATTGATCTCTATCATGAATATTTTGATTTATTGCAATTAATGTGTCCTTATCTTTACTATTTATTTATTGTAACTAATGTGTCTTTATAAAAATTAACATATGGGCCACTAAAAACGTCGCCTTTGTCTGCACCAGAATTATTTAGACCAGTTTTGCACTACATAACTATTAGGTCTAGCTGACCCCAATTTTTAACTAGCTGGACAATTTTGCACTTCCATAACAAATTGTTGGACTACGGGTGTATATAGCTCTATTTGAAACATATGGACCACTAAATTTGTGCTAAATTTTCTAATATAACATTTCCAATTCATTTCCCCTCTCTATTGACAACACTTCTTCTCCAAAATAACGGAATGTCAATTATTTGGAAATTATTAACATTATTCCCATCATTTTATAGAACCTAATTATTATTATTCACATTTATCCAATCGTTTTATAGACCTTAGTTATTACTATTCATCTCTGTCGTGGGGTTAATCACGACAGATGTGACACGAGGTAACTTGAGATTGGGGCAAGGCGACTCTGGTGTTCAGGAGATTTGTCTAGCTCTACGAGGGAGAAGATGTTTTTTACCCAGGTTCAGGTCCCCTCGATGGAGGATCCCTACATCCTGCTATAAATCACTATATAATAATATGTTACATGGTGCGCCAATGGCGATGATTGCCGGGTTATAATGACTCCGGCGTGGGAGCTCTCTCTTGAGCTCTCTCTACTTTTAATCTATCTTCCTCGGCCTACTGATATGTGACCTAGGAGCCTGCTTATATAGATTGCCGGGTCTCCTGGTCGTACAAGGTAAAAACTGGGTTATACAGAGTCCCAATCTTAGTCCTTTGTGATCTCCAAGTCTTGAGTCCAACTTGTACAACGATTCCGGGTTATTCAGAATTTTCCTTCTATGGCATCTTTCAAAGCTGGGTTATCCTGAAGCTGAGTCATCCTCTGGCCGACTGATCTTCTGGCTGAGTCATCCTCTGGCCGACTGATCCTCTGGCTAGGTCATCCTCTGGCTGACTGATACTCTGGCCGACTGATCTTCTTGTTGCCGAGTGATCCTCTAGCCGGGTGATGTTCTGGCTGAGTCATCAATCTTTCCTTGTCATAGATATACCGGGTTATTATCCCCCCAATAATCTCTATAGTGAATCATACTGATTTATTGCAATTAATGCGTCCTTATCTCCAGTATAAATTTATTGTAATTAATTTTTCCTTATCTTTGCCATTTAAAAGTATGTGTCCACTATAAATTTACAAGTATGTGTTCATTATATAAAGATCGTCATTTGCCATTCATAGCACACCAAAAAATCCAAAGGGGACACAACAAACACCACTTGTACTAACTCAATCCTAGCGCTAAGTTCGTAACTTGAAATGAGGAGCGCACATATTCTATTTCTTGCATTTGCCCTCCTAATGCTATCATCAGGTACCTATTAAGCCAATTATGTTTTCTTCGATGTTTAGCTATCTACAGCATAGTAGTGCATGTGAATTTGTGACATATGTATATATTGCGTAATTGTTCTAATCTACCATATTCATTTTCCTTTCAATATACAACTATGGCAACTTCTAAGCTTCAATGCGACCATATCATCAGAGGGGGGCCATGTAATGACAAAGATTGCCTAACTTACTGCAACAACTACGTGTTCATCCCTCCACCCGGCGGCCCATCCGCCACGTGCGTACCCAATGGATGCAAGTGCTATATCTGTAGAGGATTGCCGTCAAACACACCATCTAACTAGGTCAAAAATGACATATACATGGATGTATCACCTTTTTCATAGTTGCTCAATTAATGAATAATTGTGATTCAAGTCATGTGGCCTAGTATGGAATAAAAACATTTTATAGTACCAACAATATAAGAAAGTACAATGTTTGCATGCTTATCACCGCTAATGAAAAGTGTCGTCAATCTTTTGATGCTCATAGACAGTTTAATACTAGTGTTGAATAAGCTCATGTGTGTCGTGATACAGACTTATTCTTGTTGTCCGTGGTAATTTCTTAACGATTCTTAGAGCATCTCCACCGGGGGGCCTCCAAATGACCCCTCAAAGGCCCATTGGGGGTCCGGACGCCTAAAAACGCCACAAGCGGCACCACCCAAAGGGTCGCCCCGAGCAAAATCGTGTCCGGCACCCCCGAAGAGGCCTCCAAATTTGGAGGTCCTCTCAGGGGTGCCGGACATGGGTGTGGACATGCTTCTGACAGGGCTGGTCCGCCCGTCATACGCACAGCGCCCCGCCCCGTGTTAACTTGGGCTTGGCAGGAGGCCGTTGCGCCGCGTTTAATGGCGAGGCGACGAGACGGCGGCTCGTCTGTCATCACGCCTCGCAATAGCGAAGCGACGCCTCGCAATAACGCCGCGCCCGTTCCCATGGCGCAGACGGAAGCGACGCGTGCTGCAGTCACAGCGGCTGCCCGCGGCGGCGCTCTGCGCACGCGTCGTCGGCGTCAATGCGTGGCCAGGCGAACGGGTGGCCGCGTTAATGCAGGCCACCCAACCCCGCTCCTCCGGTCGCTTTTAAAACCCGGCACGTCGCAGCCCTCCTCTCCCCACACCACTGCTTCTCCCTTCTCCCCTCTCCCAACTCGCCACCAGCAGATCGGCCGCCAAGCAAGGCGGCCAACCGCGAGACGCCGGAGGAGCGCGAGCTCCGGCGTCATCGCAACTTCCTCTCGGCGGAAAGCGAGCGCCGCGGCCAGCGACGCCGCGAGCAGATGGAGGAACGCCGTCGCCGCAACGAGGAGGCAGAGATGGCCATGGCGTATGAACGCGAGCGGTGGCTCGAGGAGGCAGCCAACGCGCCTCCGTATGTCGTGTCTCTAGAGACGGCGCATGAGCGCGTCGGCTTCATCATGCGGAAGTGGCAGGCGATGCCGTACGAGCAGAAGATCGACCCCAAGTACTCCATCTCGGCGCCCTACTGGCACGCCGTGGTGGACGCGGAGTACGAGGCGCGCTGTGCCGGCGATTTCCTCCCTACCGGCGCGCGGGAACCAACGCCGGAGTTGTCTGCATCGGACGACGACGGCGCAGCCGAGGACGACGACGACGACCCCGAGCTGCCCGATCTGCCTATAGAAACGGTAGGCGCATCTTGGTCAGCAGCGTCGCCGCCACCGGAGAAGGGGACGCAAGGTGAAGCCGGCGAGGCTTCCGATCAGGCGGCCAGGCGGTAGATGAAATCCCACCACGCGCCGGCCGCGAGACCAGAAGCCTCAGCCATGGCGAGGCTTCGTTTCTAAAGGCCGTAGCCGATGGGAATAGCAGATGAAACTTCCCGCGCCGGATCATCGAGACATGCAAGTCTGTTGATGATTCCGGCGCTTGATTCGTATCTTCTTCCCCTTCGCTAGGCCATGGAGCGGCATCTCTCCTCGCCGCCGGCGCGTGTAGTGGTTGGCTAGACGCTGTAGCGTGTAGCCGGTACCGGCGTAGTTTAAGTTTAGTTTGTTAAATCTCGTTTAGATTTTAAATTGTAAGTTTGTTAAATCTCGTTTAATAAAATCCGCCGCCCGCAAGGTGTTCGATGATTTGCTCGCATTTGGGGGGTGGACGTTTGTGGTGCGCCGTTGTGGACGTGGTCGAAAACATGGGCGGACACATGTCCGGCACCCCCAATGGAGGCCCCATTGGGGGTGCCGGACACGAATTTGGAGGCCTCCGGTGGAGATGCTCTTAATTTGGGGTCCTTTGAGTAGTCACTGGGGGAGGAGACGGACTCAGGGACCTCATGCCACTGTGAGTGGTGTGTCGAGCGCGATGAATTTCTCCCCAATGCATGTGCTGATGAGCACGGAGGTAGCGTCCTCGCTCCAGGCATTCTCCCTACCACCGTCGCCGCAACTAACGGGGTAGGCCCATATTTCTCGATCGGTAGTGGGAGGCTGCTGCCAACACCACAAATGTGACACGGATCACGGTGGCTACCAGGAGAAGCGAAGAGGAGGGATGCAAGATGAAGGGTGATGTGTGAAAGTACATGCTTGCCCCCATGCGTGGTTTTGGTAATTAATGACAATCCTTATGGACTAATGTTTGCATTGAGATATTCTTGTAGATCATGTCCATAGGAAAAGATTGGAGTTCATGTGTTGGACTCTAGAAGATTACATGATGATCAATGCTCTATTCATGGTTTTATATGAAGAATGGTCATATGTAGAGAAGATGAAGTGCAAGTTCAAGAGAAGCATCTCGAAGAAATCATATGCATGAAGTTTGCCACCCATTTGGAGATAATGGTCAAGTGAAGATGTTCCTAAGAGTGGCACTCCCATCTTGGTGTATGGGGGAGCAACATTTGAATCTTCACCAAGCAAAGAGCAATCAAGAAAGGTGTTCCATCTTGAGAGAGCAAGATCGTCATTATCGAGCTCAAGTGGAATGCGCAAGGCAAAGGTATGATCTTGATAGGTTTTCTATTTTACCGGTCTCATGTTGTTAGTGGGAGACCGGGTTTTAGGATAGACGGCGTACTATCAAGAGGGGTTCTCAAGTGAGTAACTTGATCGCATATTTGTGGAGAGCTCATACCGTTGCATACTTGGCATATCATCTTTCTTGGTTCTTATTTGGCTTTTCTCCTTGTTGTGTTTTGGTGCTTGTCGTGATCTTCATGACAAGCCCAAGTTCTTCGAAAACGGATTTCTTATGGAAAACTTGTTGCGTTTTCGTGTTGGAAATATTATCGGTCCACCTTCGAGATAGGGTCCACACCTCTCCATGTGTGGTATCCCCTCTATATTTTGTGGCAAAGCTCTTGTCGTTACCTTTCCAACGCAATTGGATTCACCTGTTTTAGAGTTCATACGAGAAAGTTATTGCATTTCAGGTTTTACAGTTTCACTGTTTTCAGGCCGGAGTCTCTGGTCTTCTGGACCGGAGTCTCCGGTCCTTGGTTTTCCTCGGAGAGTGTTTTTCTTGTTCAGCCCCTGGTGGGGGCCGGAGTTTCCGGCCCAAGGGGCCGGAGTATCCGCCCCAGGCCGGAGTTTCCGGTCCCAGGGGCCGGAGTTTCTGCCTGAGCTTCTCTCGTCTGTTTGTTGTTCGCCTCCTGGTGGGGGCCGGAGTTTCCGCCCCAGGCCGGAGTATCCGGTCACTTGGACCGGAAACTCCGGTGTGAATCTGGCTGCAATGGCTACTTTTCTGGGAGGGGTATAAATACCCCTCCACCTTCCTCCAGCCAGCAAGCTCGCCTAGATTTCTCTCTCCTCCATTGTTGCAAGCTCATTTCTTTGATATCTCCCAATCCCTCCACCCAAACTCTTTGATCTTTGGAGGATTGAAGGAGAAGACCTAGATCTACATTTCCACCAATCAATATCTCCTCTAAGTGAGGGGAACCTAGTGGATCTAGTTCTTGGAATTCTTGTGTGGTTCTCCTCTTTGTTCTTCCTCTCTTATTCCCCCATAAGCATTTGTTGCTTTGTTGAAATTTGAGAGTGAAGGATTTGAGCACTTGTGCTCTTGCCTTTTGCATTTGGTGCATCGGTGTGCTCTCCACGAGGATTCGTGGAAGTTGAAAGCGTGTGAACTTGTTACTCTTGGGTCCTTGGACCCTAGACGCATTTGTGGTGGTTGGACCCTTGTGTGGTCACTTGAAGCCGTTCGGGAGCCCCCAATCCATTGTGGGTTGTGCCTCGGATTGTTGTTGAAAGCCGTTCGGGAGCCCCCAATCCCTTTGTGGGTTGTGCCTCGGATTGTTGTTGAAAGGCTCCGGATTTCGCCTCGAAGGAATACCGATAGTGGAAGGTGAACCAAACCTTTGTGGTGCGGTTCATCGAAGAATAGGGTGAGCCTTTGTGGCGTTGAGATCGACCTTTGTGGTGCCTCACATCTCTCCAACGAGACGTACTCCCTTTCAAGGAGGAACTCGGGAATACATCCTCGTCTCCGCGTGCTTCAGTTATTTCTATACCCGAGCTCTTTACTTATGCACTCTACATTGTGATAGCCTTCGTGCTTGAAGTATTCTATTGCTATCACATTGTTGCTTGTCTTGCTTAGCATAAGTTGTTGGTGCACATAGGTGAGCCTAGTTTATTTAGGTTGTTGACTTGTTAATTTAAACACCTAGTTTTATTCCGCAATTAGCAAGACTAAACCGGAAAAGTTTTAATCGCCTATTCACCCCCCTCTAGGCGACATCATTGTCCTTTCAGTGTGGAGGCTTCGTCTTCTCCCATCGTGGAAGATCACAACGAAAACTGGGGATCCATGGGTTACCGAAGAAAGTGGATCTAGTTTAAGGTCCTTGTCATGAGCTTGCAACATGACAACTGACTAATTAATTTGGCCTCATATATCCATATAAAAGTAATTATGTATTTATTATATAAACATTTCATTACTATTATGATATTTTTTTCATAAGTGTGCTATATATGTGTAGAGTAGTCCGTGGGTTTTTTTTTTAGAATTTTCCAAGCAAAGGTATTGTATTTGCTTTGGAATATTAGATTTATTAGTTTCCCACTTTCCCATATTTGACATTGGAGTCTTAGTGGTAAAAAAATATATCTAATTGCACTGGTGGTACAATAAAAAAAAGCGACGGTTGCTTATTTCAGACGAATTCGGAAAGCACAGTTGCCTCTAAAAATCAAAATCTTCACTTGACAGTTGGTGCCTGATCACTTACCTTCTGAGCTGCAACTCAAAACTCGGCACGGTCCCTCAGATTGTAAATGCGCCCTTTGCGGAGTCTACGAGGACGATACTCTTTTTTTTTCTCCTGCTTCACTAGCTAAAGCTGTGGCGGAGCTTAGTGGGGGCGAAAAGGGCCGTCGCTCCCCCAGCCCATGACCAAAACAGTAGAGAACACCACACAAATTGGCCCATCTGTACAAGAAAAATCAGCCCAAAGCATAAAATCTTGCCCCCCCCCCCAGCCCAATGGCCCCTCCAACAAATGGGCTGAAGCTCCGCCACTGACTTGGAGTGTGCTGCGCCGTGTCCTAGTGAGGTCATGGTGGTGCTCTGCAAACTTTGCACAATTTTTTGCCATTGCTGCTAGTCTGTAGTCTGTCAGGGGCTGACCATCGCTTGTTGTGGTTACCAAATTTTAAAGTGCGGGACCAGGCGGGCGCTTCCTGGCTGATTGGAGAACTCAAGAAGATTCATGCCGAGCTGCTGCCAAGTACTCCCCCTGTTCCAAATTAGATGACTTCTATTTGTCTACATACAGATGTATCTAGATGTGTAACAAATATAGATATATCCGTATCTAGACAAATGTAAGTCATCTATTTTAGAACGGAGGGAGTACCACTTGACGCTCCGCTTATCGTGCCTCCCGCCTCTACTTAGTTGTTAGCCTTTCTTGGTTAAGCTGTATGCCGCATCGTGTCGTTCTTACTTTGACTAAGCTATATGTCGTAGCATTGTAATAACTGTGTCGAACTTTGATGGCTTTGTTAACTCAGAGTTGGGCAATAAAATGTCTTTTATCTAATTTTTTTTTCTCTTTCTCCAAATCGGCCAGCTGCGATGGCGATACCCGCCTGTCGCGGCCGGCGGCTCCGCCCTACATCGGCCGCCTTCGAGGAGCATGACAGGAGACCGAAAGAAAACCTGTTCGGCGTGTGTGCCGTGTCCGGCCCTACCTCAGCGGATGTCCTGGAACTCCTAGACCAAGTCCCGCAGCATCGCCTACCAGAAGAATCGCTAGAAACGTCCGCCGCGGTCATCCCCACCCGCCTCCCGGCATGAAGCTGTCCCAGCATCGGAGAGGGCGCCAGATGTAGTCCTTTGCCGACGCAGGGGAACTATCTCGTGCTGGAGCCATGACAAGATTTTTTGAACGGGAGCAGTCGTCGCAAGAAGGCCATGGTGATGGCGCCAAGAACGGCCATGACCACAACGCGGCGGCGCCGAGGACGAGAGGGCCATGAAGATGGCGCACGCGGCAAGTGCATACTTCCGCTCTCCTGTGTTTAGCTGAGCACATCGAGAACGTGTTCGGCAACATATATAGCTCACCGTGGTCGTCGTCGTTCGACGAACTCGTATGTGCCAGGGCCTTCCCTAAGTGCCTGTTAGCTACACGTCGTCGACAGGAGTTCCAACACACAAGGAATCGTCCTCGGATACTATGAATCGATGACACGGTCGTTGTCTTATTTGCTTCTGGCAGACCTCGTCGCGTCGACTCACGCCGTTTGTTGAGCCCTTGCTTCCTGGCTCTGCCTGCTGAGCTCCCTGAGGTGCTTCTGAAGCTACAGTCACCGTCCTCTTCGAGCCGTTTGTCCTCAAGTTAGCTTCCCCGCAGTGCAGTACGAGCCGCTGGTCTACACCACCTCGTATTAGACTGTATCTGAATTTCTCGTGTAGACATGGATCGAATACTTGCATAATATGTTGGATCGATCAGGCTCCGCCTTCACCTTGGGTATGTGCATCTTTTACTATATGGAACTTAATCGAACATTAAGCTAATTGTGCCCTATCTATAGCCCTTTTCAAAAACGTCATAGGCTAAGGCGTTATGAAAAACTCAGAGCCTCTAACAATGCCAGAAAACGTCATACAGTTTGGCGTATCATGAGCCTGAAAAATGCAAAAAATTCTATGTCATTTGGATAAAGCCATTTGATATGAGTTTCTCACACAAAGAGCTCTCACACAAAGAGCCTTTTCTAAGTCAGTTGGCTTATTCTGAGATTTTCAGTACCCGAGAAACGTCATATCAAATGGCTTATCCGAAATGACTTAGAATGTTTTGCGTTTTCCAGCCTCCGGATAGCCAAACTGTATGGTGTTTTCTAACTTTTCAGAGCCTCTGAGTTATTCATAACGCCGAATAGTATGACGTTTTCGAGAAGGGACATAGTTGGCTAAAAGTTTTTCGAAGGACCACAATTAGCTTAATGTTTGATTAAGGGCTATTTAGTAAAAAAGATACGGGGAGTGGCGTATGCGAGCGTGAACTGGAACCTGTCACGTTGAGTGGCATGCATCATGCATGGGTCTGGATGCCATGGAGCCGACGTGTTCCTGGTCGATTTGGGGAAAGAGAAGGCTACGTTTGAAATACAGAAATATACAGTGGGTACTTAGAAAAAGTAATAATGTCACATGTCCATTC
Organism: Poa pratensis; assembly: GCA_947311845.1. Taxonomy (NCBI): domain Eukaryota; kingdom Viridiplantae; phylum Streptophyta; class Magnoliopsida; order Poales; family Poaceae; genus Poa; species Poa pratensis. Next base: position 24,003,061 of record CAMZMU010000081.1, on the reverse strand, counting down.
TAGAACGATTTTTAGAACTTGCCTGTGGCGAGATGGTTAGGAGGGTGGTTGTACCCCCAGCCCATCAGAGTTCAAACCCCAGGTTTGACGCTGCTGTTTCTCTTTTAGACGGATTTTTTTTCAGTGGGTCGCTCGTGGTGACTTCGTCAATCTCAAGACATGATCCGCCGGCTCAGTCTCTCGGAGGTGCTCTAGGGGTAGGGTGTGCGTGTGTGCGTCCATAGGGTGGGTGAGTGTATGCGCGTGTTTGTTAGTGTCTGTGTTGTACCGTGTTTTGCAAAAAAAAAATAGAACGATTTTGGACTAGTTTTTGCACATACATTGCAATTTTCTTTACCAGTTCCTCACAAATTGGAACTAGTGGTACCAATTTGCATGCACCAGGCAAGTTTATGTACCTCTCGTACAATTAGCTCCAAAGAGGTAATACTAATAAATGAGATCAAGAGTGCATAATAAAATTGAACAAATATTCCTTTTGTTTCACAGAGAGAGATGTTATGATGCCAACATCATTCACCAAAAATATCAATACCAAATCCATTAAACCCCATAAAATCGAAATGAAAAAGTTGATACAAGATTTATTTGCTGGAAAAAAATCAGAGTTGGTGGAAATTGGGATGTTGTAGTTTCTTTAACAAAACCGACCGAGCGGGTGTGCCCAGCATGGGAGTCAATTTTTTGAATCTGATTGATGGTTTTTGTGGTAGTCGGGTTCGTAGCTGACTATGTTTTTGGTTTCAAACAGCCCAAGGGTCTTCTGGTATCCTGTTTTGTTTAAATAACCATCACGGTATGGTTGGTTGATAGCGTGATTCACACGTTCGTTGGAAGACCCCAAGAGGAAGGTATGATGTAGCGTAGCAGCAATTTTCGCTTGATTTCAAATCCAAGATTATCAATCCAGTAGGACTTGGAGAAGGCCTCCTCGAGGTGTCTTTCTACTCTGGCGCTTGTAGATCAACGTGGACCTGCACACAATCACAAACAAACCACTTTGCCAAAACGAAACAGAGAGGTTGTCAATCTCTCGGCTTGCTGAACACAAAGAATTAGATGCACGAGTGTGAAATAATAAATATGCAAAAATGATCAGTGGACAAATGAGTATGAAAAGTTATGAAAACAGTTGTAAAAAATGTAGTAAAATAGGACCGGGGTCCATAGTTCACTAGTGGTGTCTCTCCAAAAGAAATGCATGATGGGTAAACAAATTACAGCAAGGCAATTGACAAATTGTGGGCGCATAACAATGCTATCAAGAACAAATATAGTTCACCGTTTCATCTAATATGGTCATTACGTAAAAATACATAAACCTTATCCAACTGCATTTATGACTAATAATCCACCCTGGATTGCTATCCAGCATGTCACCTGAAAGTATTAAGTTGCAAGCAACAGACAATTGCAATAAGCATGGTACGTAATGTAAGCAATGAATTATAACACAAGGAAATAGACACTGTTGTTTTCTCCCTAGTAGCAACAGCACAATCTTGACAGTGATCGTTTCTGTCATTCGAACTCAGAATAAGAAGGCATGAACCACTATCTAGTATAAATACTCCCTCTGGAAAACACAAGCAACTACTCGGCCAAAGTAACCACAAGCATCGGAGAGCATGCAAGATCATAGATAAAACTTAACATATAGAGATGAACAAAGAGTCATTATTTCCACAATTCATCGGATCCAAGCAAACACATCATGTAGCAATACAAATAGATCACCTTGATCATGTTAGGCAACTCACAAGATCTGAACAATGGAGTACAAGGAGGAGAGACAACCATCTAGCTACTGCCATGGACTCGTAGTACCGTGGTGGAGTACTCACGCATCACTCCGGAGGAAGGCATGGTGATGTAGATGCCTCCGGTGACGGTCTCTTCCTTCGGCAGGGTACCGGGAAGAGCTTCAGAACCCTCCCGAACTAGGTTGGCGACGGCGGCGGCCTCGGTTTCTTTCTGGAAATATGCCGGGTGTTTTAGGGTTTTCGGGGACGAGGCAATTTTACAGGCGAAAAGGGCGACGTCGGTGGAGACCAGGGGCCCCACACGGGCTGGGGGCGCGGGTCAGTGCCCACCCGCGCCATGGGCCTGTCCCCTCCACCAGTGGTCCCCTGGACCTCTCCTTCGGGAAGTGTCTTCGTTCCTTTGCAAAAATAAATCATGTAATTTTCCAGGTCTTACGGAGAATATTTCCCGACTAGGATTTCTGGAACAAAAAGAAAGCAGAAAACAGGAACTGGCACTGTGCATCTTGTTAATAGGTTAGTTCCATAAAATGTGAAAAATGATATTAAAACATTATAAAAACATGTGGCATTGACATATAAATAAGCATGAAACATCAAAAATTGTCATGCATTCATAGGTGCTAAAACATGAGCACAAGTGTGATATAAAGCATAGCTGTTCCAAGATATATTGTCATGCATTTCCTCTCTCCTTATTTCTTTTTCTTTCTTTTTCTCTTTTTTCTATTTTTCTTTTTCTGTTTTTGAATGGCCTCCATGGCTCTTTCTCTTTCTCTCGCTAACAGGTAGGGGCAATACTCTAATGAAGACACACTTTTTGTACAAATAGCTCAAAACGAATAAAACATGATGTATGAAACTGAATGCTTCTGCCAGTGTAGCAAGATAGCAATATATGAACATGACGAATGACTACAAGTCATGTAATGTAATGTATGATGATGGAAATGCATGACAATATATCTCGGAACAGCTATGAATATGTTGTGGTAGGTAGGTATGGTGGCTGTTTTGAGTAAGATGTATAGACTTATGTGTAGGAGAACAAAGTCCTCCCACAGGGTTTGGATGTAGTGGCGAAGTATGCACCAAGTCTCAATGTGAGAAGAGGGCAATGCACACACCGAAGAGGCTAGCAAAATTTGGATGGTGGAAGTGCCAAAAACCAAAGCTCAACATTAGTCAAGAAAGAACTCACAAGTTTATTGTTCACAACTAGCAGGGTCAACAGACAGAGCATGATCAAAGTCACTCCAAGAAGGGCCGTTTACGGCGGTACAAGTACCCGTTAGATCCCTCGACCTTCACACAACTAAACCGTTACGGAGTACCTTCAGACTCAAAGAGCTATCAAGAACGATTATCCTTCAACAATTAATAGAGTATGTAGTATGAACCAAGTTTTAACGGCAACACCACTAATCAGCCTCAACTTAATTAACCAGCAAGATTAAACATTTGTTCATTTAATACCTCAAACAATTGCAAGGAAACAAGTTATCAAAATTCAAATGATTAACAATACCATGCAAGATTTCCGACATACCACACCACATGCATTTCCAAACACCAATCAACTTATTTGAAACAACTCTCTAAACAAATATGAATGATAACACAAGAGAGTACTTCCTAACTACAAAAACTAATAGCTCATAACAAGAGATACATGAAAAACAAGAGCTAGAAGCAAAATTAATGAAAAACTAAACACTCAACACATATAAGTGAAGAACATGAGTGTTTTATGAAAAAGTGGAGCGTGTCTCTCTCCCAAACAAGAATGCAAGGATCCAACATTGCAAATACCAGAGAACAAAACATAAAAAAATGAAAATAAAAACAAACTGACGCTCCAAGAATAACACATAATATGTGAAGCAATAAAAATATAGTACCACGGGTGAAAACTGATGATTGTTGATGAAGAAGGGGATGCCTTGGGCATCCCCAAGTTTAGACGCTTGTGACTTCTTGAAGATTTGAGAGGAGGTCCATGGAGAGTCTCCCCAAGCTTGAGCTTTTATCCCTTCTTGATCCTCATTCATCACCTCGCTCTTGAATACTTGAAAACTTCCTTCACACAAAACTTTTCATAAACTTCATTAGAGGGGTTAGTTCTCGAAAAATTAAATCCACTTTCAGTTCTAAAACACATTGCATGAACTTTTATAAACATTAGCTATTGTCACCAAGATCTAAGCGATTTTCTCCCCCTCAAGAGAAGTCCACTTTGCCCATAAAAGAAGCAATGCAAAACAAAGACATAATCTGTCAAAAACAGAACAGATGTGCAAAATGCTTTCCTAGTAAACTGAGCAGTACTTGAAACTTAGCATGAAAACTGAATCTCGTATCCTCCTTCGTAGATACTCTAAGGTTCAGTAACAAGCACTGGGTAGAATGCTACAACAGTTTTTCCACAGCTTTTTTTTGAAGTAAAGAGGCAAAAGCTTTGCCTTTTATATTAATATAGGAGAAGCAAACATGACAGGCCTAGGCAAAATTAAAACAGACATTCACATGGTGGTAACTTCCTAAGCAACGATCTCAGCTAAGTGCTTGTCTCCTGCAAGAATCCAATTCTTGCCCTCATCTTTAATCTTCTGAACGAGGGCCGACGGCATCAGGAAGATGTTGTTGAAGACGCGAGCGTTCCTCTCTTTCGAAATCTCCCAAGTGATCAGCATCGCTGCCGACTTGAGGCCCTTGGGGTGCGCCGTGGGCGATTTGATCGCCGCCTGCCAAAAATCAAGCACAGTTGGGCGTCATGTGCCCAAATCCTGGACCAAGGTAAGCAGGAAAGCCAGGAGGTCGCCGCATGCCAGATGTGTCTTGAGTATCTACAATCGAAGAGGATGTGCCTCGATGTTTCCGCCTGGCATTTGCAGAGCTGACAAAGGGGAGTGTGAGGCCAGCCTCTAATGGCGAGGCCGTCATACGTCTCTACACCACCATCCAAGCAAAGAATCTGCATTTTGGAGGCACCCATGTTTTCCAAACCAAGTTTTTAAACGAGCACTGGTTGGATCCGATGAACTGCGCTTTGTAAGCGGAGGCAGCCGAGTAGTTCCCATCAGCGGTAAGAGTCTAGGTTATTGTGTCTGCGGTGTTGTGGTCCAAAGTGATGCCCTGAAGGAGCTCCCAAAGGGTCACAAACTGCATCATATTCTCCAAGGTGAAATTGTTCACCGCAATGTCCGCAACCCATGTGTGATTGGCCAGAGCATCCTTGACACACCGTCTCTTCTTCTTCGAGGCTTGGAAGATTTTAGGGGCGATGGATTTAGGCATGGATCTGTTGAGCCAGGAGGAGGACCAGAAGCTCGCAGTCATGCCATTTCCTATGGTGACATTTGTCGCAGCATTGAACAGTTCCCTATCAGTGTTGTCATTTGGAGTTTCAAGACCAACCCAAGGTTTATCTGGAGCTTTCCATTCAAACCACAGCCATCGCAAGCGGAGAGCACGAGCAAATTTGTCGAGGTCAAGAATCCCCAGGTCGCCAAGCTTTTTTGGGCGACAGACCTTTGCCCAGCAGACTTTGCATTTCCCTCCAGTGACAGATTCAGTCGCACCCCATAGCATACCGCGGCGAAGCTTGTCAAAAGCCTCGAGGGTGCCTTTATCCGCCTTAACAGCTGTGAGCAGGAAGATTGGCAAGGCCGTGAGGACCGATTTGACCAAGGTGTCGCAACCGGCCCTATTGAGGAATCTAACCTTAGCCAGATTTAACCTAGCCGCCACTTTGTCGATGTAAGGTTGGAGATCCACACGCCTCGTCTTCCCAATGAGAGAGGAAGCCCCAGATATTTGAGAGGGAACTGAGACATCGTTGCCAGGAAGTTCAGCAAAGTGGCATTAATATCGATGCCCTCGCAGCGGATGGGGGCCTCCATCATGGGGGATGGCTCAAACCAAAGGTAGCAAATGGGAGCAGGCTTCGTTTTCAGCAGGAGGCGGAGCTCTTCCTCGTAGATGAACTCCTCCCCAATGCTCCTCATAACTGCAAACTTATCTTCAGAACTCGTGTTCATGATGTCCCTAAAAGCGAAGGCCAATTTCGCATGCCTTTAGTACAACATATTGATATTGATATGGGGCGAACTAGCAACTTCCATGCAAGCGTATGCTTACCTGTAAAGGTCCATAATGCGAACTAACACCTTGATCCCTGCAGCACGCCGGAGACGGCTGATGCCTTCAAACCCCAACCAAGCCGCAAGTCGCACGGGGCAGTCGCTACCGGACAAAGTTCCGTGTGCTCTGTATATTACAGCTCAGGCGGCCTGCGGCGCCGCGGAGGTGGAGCCGGCACGGTGAGAGAAAGCGGCGGGCTGGCGGTGGCCGGTGGCTACGGCGGGCGAAGTATTCGGCGGCGACGACGGAACGTGATCAGCGGAACCCACGCGTAAACTCCCCAATGGCCTCGGCCCATCTTCCACTACGAAGGCAAAGCACAGCACAGCACAGCCCATCCCATACATAAACCTAACAACGAAGGCCCAAATGGACCCATCAAAAAACGCTTTACCTTTTTGTTCGGGGAAGGGGAAAATGTCTAGACTGAGCAGTTGGTTGGTTCGCTGCTGCTAGCTGTGTGCCGCTCACGCCGACGCCGACGAGCATCTCCTCTCATCTCCGGTGCCAGGTTCGGATCGATTCCCTCCTCCCGCCCATCTCATTCGCGTTCCAGTGTGCGCGCCGTCGCTTGCTTCTTCTGGATCTGATTCGGCCTTAGCTCGCCGCGGTTTCGCGGTTGCGCTGCTCCTGTTTCACCCATTCGCTTGGCGGCGGCGTAGATCTGTTCGCCTGAGACGCTCCTGTACCGCGAATTCGTCAGCGGTTTTGATTCCTAGGCTCGAACTGAGAAAATGTTTGAGCGATATATCTGAAGCAATTCCTGTGCTACTTTTCCAGATTTATCATATTGCTTTTGATTTAGTATCCTAGAACCCATGGACTGATTTAGATCGTACTTACTTAGTCACACAAACAGGTCATCCGCCGCATGCTTCTAATCCGCGCACGTCCGATTTAGTCTTCGCGTTATGCATGCCTGGTTGCGCCAATGCGAGATGCGCTGTTACAATGATGGATGCCTTTTTTCTAGTTCACGAAAGTGGGTCTTAGCGAGCATCTGGTGCATGTGCGTCTTATTTTATTCTCCCTGGCAGCAATTAGCCAATAGATCTTTATTTCCTTTTCGGTCGTATATGTCATGATGCCATGTTCTATATGCTGTGAATATGGATGGAAACGACTATGCATTGCTTTATCATCTCATTTAGCACATCCGGCCAGACCTTCCGGTGATTTCGTTGTGAAATATGCATATGTGACGCTGCTTACTGAGCAATGTCGAGTTATCAACTAGCCATATTGTGGTGTTATCCATATATATTTGGTGCTGATATATTTGCTTGGCGCATGGCTTATAGTTAGATGAACTGACTGTTAACGTCCTTTTGGTTTCAGGTGTTAGGCACAGGTTGTCAGGGGACTGGTAATCATGGCCAACGGCTGGATATTCTCTGCTTTGTTACTGGTGTTTCTTGTGATGGCTCCCGCTTGTGAGGCGTTCTACTTGCCTGGTAGTTACATGCACACATACCGGCAAGGAGAGGAGATAGGCGCGAAGGTGAACTCGCTCACATCCATTGAGACTGAACTGCCTTTCAGTTACTACAGCCTCCCGTACTGCCATCCTCCCGGTGGGTAAAGAAGAGTGCTGAAAATCTTGGGGAGCTTCTTATGGGTGACCAGATCGATAATTCCCCTTACCGTTTCCGTATTAATGTCAATGAATCGCTCTATCTGTGTACCACGAGCCCACTTGATGAGGTTGATGTGAAGCTCCTCAAGCAGCGAAGCCGGGACCTCTACCAGGTAAACATGATTCTTGATAATCTTCCTGTGAGGAGGTTTACTGAGCAGAATGGAGTGACCATTCAGTGGACAGGCTATCCAGTTGGTTATACGCCAGAAGGTGGCTTTGATGTATACATCATTAATCACCTGAAATTTAAGGTCTTGGTCCACAAATATGAAGGAAGTAAAGTGAGGGTAGTTGGAACTGGGGAAGGAATGGAAGTGATCTCAGAAACTGACTCGGATGCTGGTCTGGGTACGAGATAGTGGGATTTGAGGTAGTCCCATGCAGTGTGAAGCGTGATCCTGAAGCCATGTCAAAGCTTACGATGTATGAAAAGGTTGATGCTGTGAGCTGCCCTGTGGAGTTGGAGAATTCTCAGATGATCAGGGAGAAGGAGCAAATTACTTTTACGTATGACGTTGAATTTGTGAACAGTGACATTAGATGGCCATCTCGGTGGGATGCATACCTGAAGATGGAGGGTGCGAAAATTCACTGGTTCTCGATTATGAACTCATTGATGGTGATACTGTTCTTGGCTGGCATTGTTTTTGTCATATTATTGCGAACAGTGAGGAGGGACTTGACTAGATATGAGGAGCTGGATAAGGAGGCCCAAGCTCAGATGAATGAAGAACTCTCCGGGTGGAAGCTGGTCGTTGGAGATGTCTTCAGAGAGCCAACCTCATCAAAACTGTTCTGTGTCATGATTGGCGATGGGGTTCAAATTCTGTGTATGGCAGTTGTCACCATTTTCTTTGCTACCTTTGGATTCATGTCTCCTGCCTCTAGAGGAATGCTGTTGACAGGGATGATATTCCTTTATATGTTGCTTGGAATTTTGGCTGGATATGCTGCTGTCAGGCTCTGGAGGACTGTGAAAGGAACTTCGGAGGGATGGAGGTCTGTCTCCTGGTCAACTGCCTGTTTCTTCCCTGGCATTGTCTTCGTTGTCCTCACTGTATTAAACTTCATGCTGTGGTCAAGAAATAGTACTGGAGCCCTTCCCATCTCACTTTTCTTCACACTTCTGTCCTTGTGGTTCTGTATCTCTGTGCCACTTACCCTTCTAGGTGGTTTCCTTGGAACAAGGGCTGAGTCAATTGAGTTCCCTGTTCGAACCAACCAAATACCAAGAGAAATCCCTACAAAGAATTACTCATGGCTCCTCATATTTGGTGCTGGAACTCTACCTTTCGGAACACTCTTCATTGAGCTCTTCTTCATTCTTTCAAGTATCTGGCTCGGAAGGTTCTATTATGTGTTTGGGTTCCTCCTTGTTGTGCTCCTTTTGCTGGTTGTGGTATGTGCTGAGGTATCTGTTGTTCTTACCTACATGCATCTCTGTGCTGAAGACTGGAGGTGGTGGTGGAAAGCTTTCTTTGCCTCTGGAGCAGTGGCATTTTATGTGTTCCTCTACTCTATCAACTACTTGGTGTTTGATCTCAGAAGTCTGAGTGGGCCAGTTTCTGCTACACTATACATTGGATATGCTTTCATTGTCTCGCTTGCCATTATGCTAGCTACTGGGACTGTTGGGTTCCTGACATCATTCTCTTTCGTTCACTACCTTTTCTCATCAGTCAAGATTGATTGAAGGCCATGTCTTGCCAACCTCGAAGGATTGTACGCACAATGCTTTGATCATGACACTGGAAAGCCATGTACACAGTTGTGCATTCTTAATGTAACATATTACTGAGAGTCTTGAGACTATTGTAACACAATGGATCTGGTATGTTCTAGTAGATGTGATTTTAAGCTTGTGACATATTTTCTTATTTATGCTGCAATGTTTGTTGATGGAAATGCTCTATCAAGAGGTCGTGATTTTTGCCATATTATAGAACCTTTTGCAACTGCTGGTTTCATTCTTTTTTGTAAGATAGGTTTGCTATGCCAGAATTATTTTATCTTTGCAGTGTAATCGATCTGTGCAAACTTGTGTTTCTCATGGATGCTAGATTTGTGCTTTTCTCACTTACATATTTGCCCAAGGTTCTGTACATTATATAATTCAGTTTTTCGTGATTAGGCATGGTAGTTCATATGTACTGTTTTATGTATTCGACAACAGCTACATCTGGTATCTATTTTCACCTGCATTTCTAGTGACTCCAGCTTTCATTAGGTTTGCTTCTCTGTCCAGTTACTTTCCTCAAGTTAAAATCGATTCTGAAATTTGCACGAAACAGTTCCATCATTCTATAAGTGAACTTTACTCAATGCCTTCGCATATCGCGCTATAATTTTGATGGCTCCATGACCATATGTTTTCCCAGTCTTTGTTGCTTACTGCTGATAATCTAATACTCCCTCTGATCCTAAAAATCGGTCGCAACTTGTACTGTGATTGTACGACGATAATTGTAACAGATCGGAGGGAGTAGTAGTTAACTATTTGTGCTTACCTGTGAAAGTGAAACGGTGCAAAACTCTTGACGCTTCATGTCATTTGCATTATGAAATGAACATGTTTTGGTGGCTCAGAACCAGATTTCGCACGCACCAGGAATCATATATCCCAACAAAGGTAGAGCTCTAGTTGTATCGATCGTGAGGGAACCTCATGCACGCGTTCCCTCGTTGGGCGCTCACTCTTCACCACTTTCTCGTACCTACGGCAGCTGAAACTTCATATCATTTGGAAGGTGCTTTGCTTTATTCAGTAACCACTGACCAGTCATGTTAACAAAACGTCTTAAGATTTTGCCTTCTTTAGTCTGGAAGGACGTTGCATTCGTTGCTGTCCGTGTTGCTGCACAGTTTTGTCCCCCTTCACGTTGCGCTGCTCCTCTCAGTCACAACCATCAGACCAAACTAAAATGCACCAGAAATCCATCAGTCTTCTACTGTTCTACACTTGCTTTTTAAGAATGTGAAGGGCCGTTTTGTTAACATGACGTCGTGTTTCTGATGTACGTCCATCAGTCTTCTACAGTTCTAGACTTGCATTTTTTTTTCAAGAATCTGAATGTAAGTGAGTTACACTTTCCTTGCAGATCCAGAATATATTAGAGGAAAGGTGATGGCAAAAAACTTGCATGTGCTTGTTCGTTGCCTTCGATGCAAAATGATGGGTCGTTGTGACTTGTGAGGAGTGTGGCTGGGAAGTGTACCCTCAAAGGAACTTGCCCCTTTTTTTCTTGCTGAAGTTAACGTGTCCCTTTTCGTGCTCATGCAACGCAACTTACCCTCCTCTATTTCTTAGAAGAGACTTTGTTTTCTTTCGTCGGTTCGCTCGTCGGTTGACGTCGCGGCTTCTTCACACCAACCCACCCCTTTTTCCACCGGACATCGCGCATGATTGTTCGCTAAGAAATGCAAAGGATTCAATGAGAGGCAAGTCGTGTGAAGGTGAGGCTTTTGTTTTTTGCCTGAGGAAGGGAGTGTGGTGGCCAAGCGGGCAGCACGACGGCAGGTTGGTTGGAGATCGCCTTTGCGTAGCTGTACCATGGGAATCAGATTTGAGTTCTGTGTACTCTCAACAACAATTTTAGGACGTTTTCTTGGTGGTTGGTTGTCGTCTTGTTTAGACGTCAATTTACACATGAGTGATCACTCGGAGAAGAAAGGAAAACAGTCGTGATGGAAATAGGTGAATTACAGGAGGAAATACTATGTCGCAACCATATGATCTGGAACTCGAGGACTCGACGTCACACTGAAAAATGTGACTGTAACAGTCCTAGTGCTACGTGGAAAAAAAGATGCACTATGTTTGAGTGGACTCCGAGTGGAGATTTCTAACTCCCGAGTTCCAGTGATCCCTGTGTGTTCTTAATGATGTATCCTACAAGCGTGCAGAATCATAGTGCGGAATACTTTGCATTCTGAGCAACAAAAAATAACAAATGTACCTATCCGAGTATAGTAAACAATGCATAGTTTCAAATCTCCAAATCTTGTCATTTGTTTGGTAGCCCATAATATAAAGAATGTCGCATTGGACGCGGACAAATGGCACATGGAGACAAGCAACAAATATGTGGGATAAAATTAGAAATCCAAAAATTGGTCGAAAAATTCTGATTTTTTTACGCTCAAAGATGATCAAGTATTCTACTCGTGTAAAATCTTTAGCCACAAAAATGATTTTCATTGACTTCTGGGCAAAAAAGAGAAATTGACGAATATAGCATGTATATCAAGGAAAAAATAGCGTGCTATCAAAAATAGCGCGACCCTCCGCCAGAAGCTATACAAGATATAACGTGATATAGCGAATTTACATATAAAATAGCGTGATGAAAAAGTTGTAAGAAATAGCCCAAATATTAAGGATTTCAACACTAATTTTTTTTCCAGAAACAATACATGCATAACCAGGTAACCATATTCAAATGTTAAGGCCAAATCCATGGCACGAATACAAATATGAGGCTTAAAACCATGAAAAAGTAATAAACTAAAAGATAAATATTTTAAACTTTAATCAGAATCATTGACATCATCTTCAGAATAACTAGAAGAACCACCAGATTGCCCGCCATTATCATCACCTAACGTTATTTCCAGACTTTTTATTAGCGTAGCTATAACGTTACCACGTTTAGTGTGGTTTCGAGCGTATAAGACGAAAATAGCGCCGTAGCGTCAACTTTAGGCTAAATATAGCGTAGCCTCTCCAAATACGCTATATCGTGCTATTTACCGGGAAATAGCGTGCTATTTTTTCCGTTGATGTATATAGCCGAATCTTTGACACAAGGTGCAGTAAAAGTTATTTTTTGGCAAAACTTTTTGTATGGGTGCAATACTTGATTATGTTTGCTAGAACGCTAGTTTCAGAATTTTTAAAACTTTTTTGAATTACTTTTATTTTTTGAATATCGAGTGCGCTAGTACCCACGTGCCACCGATCACTGAAAGCATGTAGTAGCATTTTGTTCATATTTTGTTGAAACATCGAATAAATTTTTTGATTGGTTTTTTTTTAAATAGAGAATCATTGGAGCTGAGTTCGGGAGTCAAAATGACTTTTCGAAGTACTCCTTGGCTCCTAGCTTCCTTCGGACTATTGCATCTTCAGCGTATGTCACTTCTTTTCTTTCCCTTTTACTAAAACTAGCAAAATGCGCATTCGTTGCAACGGGCGAAAAATGTGAAAATATGAATCATCATATTGTCTAAACAAATATTTTCTACTTTTTGAGTTTGTGTACCAGGAACATGATCCAGGAAGGACAAGAAATGTAAGGCCGTAAAATTTGACCGACTGGATCAAGAAAGTACAGAGACGCAATAAAAATATACAAATTATTTTCTATATATATGTGTTAACATGTCTTTTATAACACATATTTCTTTCACCGCGATAAACGGGTATAAATCAAAACAGCTCTGATTTGGAAGTGGGACGGTAGCGGATTCGAATCATGTCGGCTTATATCGATTTTGGACGTGGTACCGTAGAGTACTCAAACTCGTATCCAAAACATGCCCGTGCGTTGCAACGGGAAACACAATGGTCAGCCTTGCAATACAGGGATCAGTACCAAAACACAATGCATGCTTATCCAGTGCTAAACCAACAACCAGTGATTACCTAGAAATTTTGGACGCAACGGTAGTAAAAAAATCGAAGCCATATTGGCTGGTTCTAAAATTTAAGAATTCAGGTTTTCAAATTTCTCAAGCAAAATATGCAAATCCATAAATAGCTGAACCTAAATTGTAAACTGTTGGCAGCAAATGCACAGTACTGATATTTGGCGCTAATATGACAATAACAAAATAAGCACGATGAACCAACTACAATAATTTTACAAAATTGTCTTTATTATGGTCGAAAGGTGAGAAGGAACATAGAAAGCCTTGAAGTAAAAATTGCTTGTCAACAACCATCGCACAACTTTCTGTTTATAAAGTATAGTACGTTCATTTTGCATACATCAAGACTGTGACATCCTAGAAACATATGTCTCTGTGTTCATCTAAAGTCGATTGAAATGAAATGGTTGCAGATACATTATGCTGATACTTTTGCCCAGTAAATACCTAGAATTGTAAGTGAAGTCACATTATAAACTATAAAGTAAAAGCCTACCTTTTCTTCAATATATATATTTAAGAGGAGTAAATGACACTGGCGGTCACACAACTCGTCCGCTATGTGCACTTAAGTCACACAACTGGAAAACGTGATTTTTTGGTCACACAACTGGATTTTTGGTGCACGCAGGTCACAAACCCCACATGTCAGTCCGTTTTCCGTTGCAGGAGTGCTGACGTGGACACGTAATTTTGCAGAAAACCCCCTGTATTTTGGGATATTTCGCAAAAACCCAAATTTGGGTCCAATTACAGGGAGTTTTCTGCAAAATGTCCAAAAATACAGGTTTTTTTTTTGCAAAATTACCAACGAAAAACGGACTGACATGTAGGATTTGTGACCTGCGTGCATCAAAAGTCCAGTTGTGTGACCAAAAAATCCCGTTTTCCAGTTGTGTGACTTAAGTGCACATAGCGAACGAGTTGTGTGACCGCCAGTGCCATTTACTCATTTAAGAGCATGTAAACCAGTGTTGGGATCGACGTCTTGGACAAGAGTACCATTAGGAAATAATTACCTTGTGCAACTAAGCCTCTTAAACCAGTTCTGCTCCAGGATTCGGTTGCACTACTACTATTTGCTCCAGATATTTCCATGGAGATATGATGTAGGTGGGAATCAGCATACAAACAAATGGCAATGGCTTCTGAATTTGTAGGCACCACACCGTAGGACCTAGCATCATATCCATCACAGGAGCTTCCGAATTTAGATTGCAAACACCAGGTTCCGGCCGAGCGAAAAAATGCAGAGAAGGACAGAGAGATACAACATGCACCACACGATAGCATATAGCAATCCACCCATCCAAAGGGCTTCTGAATATTGATTGCAAACAGCAGGTTCCGGCCAAGCGAACAAAAAAGCAGAGAAGGGGCAGCACACAAGCACTGCCCTCTTGCATGTGCGTGCTAGCTCAACACCTGCAGCACTAAGCTCACCTTGTGGAGTATGTACTTCAGAGATATCTCATGTGTCATCTGGACGACGGAATTGCGGACTCTCAGGGAAAGAGACGCCGGCGCCGGCATGCAAAATTGCCAATTGCCGGTCGTGATTTAGTGACCTCTTTCAGATTGTGCCCTTGCGGGTGGCATCCATGTACGACCTCCGATCTCCAGCCGCGGAAACTGGCTAACTCCAGCGCAGCCAGCCGCGCCTTCATCACCGGCCGCCGCCTCCGCGCCTTCATCGAAGCCCACAGCGTTGGCGCCGGCGCCGGCTAGGTCGTTGTTGCGCTGCTCCTGCAGCAGCACTGACGGGCGAGGGGCCCTCGGGAGCAAGGTTTTGGGTACCGAACTGGGAAAAAATCTCGAGAGTGCTCGAGATTTCCGGTTACCGAGAAATCTCGACGGGTTACCGGACAAATTCAAATTTCTAAAATTTTCAGAAACTGGGTAACCGCTCAGTAACCGGAGAAATACCGGGCAAATTCAAATTTCTGAAAAAAAATCTCGGTAAGGCCTTTTACCGAGGGTGCTCGAGATTCCCGGTTACCGCTCGGTAACCGGATTTCTCGCTCGGTTACCCAAACTTTGCTCGGAGAGCGACGCCAAGGGAGGGGAAAGAAGGACCGTCCTAGAGCGGATTGGGGAGGTAATCTCCTAGCGACAGGTGAGCTACGGCGGCGGTGGGACAGGGCGAGAGATCAAGGGAGACAAGCAGACAGCCGGCGAGGAAGCGGCTGGGTGAGGATTTCGTAGCTTCGTGGTTGACCCCAGAGAGCAGGGCGTCCGGATCCAATCACGGAAAGAAAAATCCAACCGGTAAGTTTAACTTGGCGGTGGCATATGGTGTAATATATTCTACCTTAGCCTAGCGATGCAAGGGTAAAATCGGAAATCTAAAAAACATATCATCACCTACTCAAGCCGTATTATATAGTAGAGACTACCAAGAAAGAGCTACTCGTATATTCTCGAAAGGAAAAGGCACCGCGATTGCGTAGGTGCTGGGAGGAAAGTTGTACGGATTATTTGTGTATTCGTCTGCTTTGGCGTTTTGTACGTAGCAGCTTCGACGAGTCAGAGGCGTACCAACTCCACCGACGGTCCAGATCTGCAATACGATACTCGGGGGCAGTAGTCAGAGGCGTACCAACTCCACCGACGGTCCAGATCTGCAATACGATACTGTACCAAGCACGCAGACCCGTTCTGGCCGTTCTGGCGCTTCGCGTGGCCCACATGTCACTCTCCCGGTTAGGCTCCCCGCCACCAAACTACCGGAACCCACCCAGGTCAAACAAAACGAGGGACCAAACTGCCACACGGGGCCCCACCACCTACCCTTGGGTCCCCACGGCCTAACAAAATTTCTCGAAAATATCTAAATTGCAACACGATTCGCCAAATTCAAACGCCCGGATTTGTTTTGGCGAGAAATTTTATATACTAGTACGTTGCGGAAAGGTGGAGGGGGTATAAGATTGGCGGGGTGGTGCCGCGTCTGGGCCTCCTCCTCCTCGATTTTGCCGGCCGAGCGTTTACTTGCCGGATTCTTCTATCTTCTCCTCTCCTCGATCTCGAGGTCTGCAGCGCGCCAATGTTTTGACCTCGCCCAGGTCGCCGCGTGATCCAGATCTGAGTCCGAGGTGAGAGCCCCTGCCCTCTTCTCTTCTCCCTCATTTCCTTTCTTCCCCGCGTCGTCCGTCCTGTGAGCGGATCTGGATCCTCGGTTGTTGTTGCTGCTGTCGTCCCGTTCCATCGGGGCTGGCTGGATTATAATTTACAAGAGGGTGTTCGTGCGCTGCTTGTCGGTATAGTTCGTTCTTCCCGTTGGTTATTGTTGTCGATTTCGCACTGGTTATTGGTAGATCAGGTTCGTTCTACACGGTGGTTACTGTTCCGCGTTTCAGAGTATTGGCCGATACATGCTGGGTTGCTCGGTTCAGATTAGTCGTTTTGGCGTCTCCTGATTAGTGCACGCGAAATTGTAGAACTCTGTCTTAACTTCGTGTCTCTAAGTTAATTGATTTTTTTTCTACTCGTCGATCATCTGTGTTGATTTCGTGCATGCATATTTGTGATCGGGCAAAGGAGCACTATGTTTACCTGCAAAAAAAAAAGGAGCACTATGTTTGATTCACATGCTTTACGTATTTTATTCTATGTGTATGTTGCTGTATGACCTCGTAATTATTATCAGCTGAAGAAAAAAGAGAGGAGATTCTGTGAAATGAATTGATCCGTGTTCCTTTGGTACATTTTGCTTCCAGGTGGATCCAGTTCTTGATTGATCGGCCGCCGCAATGGTCTCGAAGATGCCGCCGTCGGCCCGGTGGATCTCGGCCTCCCTGCTCGTCCTCCTCCTCAGCCTGCACCCCGCTGCTGACGCCTTCTACCTCCCCGGCACCTTCATGCACACCTACGAGCCCGGCGAAGCGATCGCGGCTAAGGTCAACTCGCTCACGTCAATCGAGACCGAGCTGCCCTTCAGCTACTACAGCCTGCCGTACTGCAAGCCGCCGGAAGGTGTCAAGAAGAGTGCCGAGAACCTGGGGGAGGTTCTCATGGGTGACCAGATCGACAACTCGCCGTACCGCTTCCGCGTCAATGTCAATGAGTCGGTGTACCTTTGCACCACCGACCCGCTCACCAAGGAGCAGGCCGAGCTGATGAAGAACCGGGCGCGGAATCTGTACCAGGTCAACATGATCCTTGATAACCTGCCGGTCATGAGGTTCACCGAGCAGAATGGGATGACGATCCAGTGGACTGGGTACCCGGTCGGGTACAACCCCATGGGGAGCAGCGAGGACTATGTCATTAACCATCTCAAGTTCAGGGTTTTGGTCCATATGTACCAGGCGCAAGGTGATGTTGTGATTACAAGTGAGGATGGTGTTGCCATGGTTGAGTCTGATCGCAAGAGTGGCTTCCAGATTGTTGGCTTTGAGGTTGTCCCTTGCAGCGTGAGGCGTGATCCTGCAGCGATGGCCAAGCTCAAGATGTATGAAAAGGTTGACTCTGTGAGCTGCCCGCTGGAGCTTGAGAAGTCTCAGGTGATCCGTGAGAATGAGCGGATTACATTTACCTACGAGATTGAGTATGTCAAGAGCGACATCAAGTGGCCATCAAGGTGGGATGCATACCTGAAGATGGATGGTGCCAAGGTGCACTGGTTCTCAATCATGAACTCGATGATGGTCGTCTTCTTCTTGGCCGGTATTGTGTTCGTCATATTCTTGAGGACTGTCCGTAGGGATCTGACACGTTATGAGGAGATGGACAAAGAAGCACAAGCTCAGATGAACGAGGAGCTCTCAGGATGGAAGCTTGTTGTTGGTGATGTCTTCAGAGAGCCCTGCTGCTCAAAGCTGTTGTGTGTTATGGTCGCTGACGGTATCCAGATCGCCGGTATGGCAGTTGTTACAATTGTGTTTGCTGCTCTGGGTTTCCTCTCACCTGCTTCTAGGGGAATGCTCCTGACCGGAATGATCATTCTCTACCTCTTCCTTGGAATTATTGCTGGATACGTTGGTGTCCGTGTCTGGAGGACTATCAAACAATCCACAGAAGGGTGGAAATCTGTTGCTTGGCTGACCTCCTGCTTCTTTCCTGGTATCGTTTTTATCATCTTGACAGTGCTGAACTCCATCCTGTGGGGTAAGAAGAGCACTGGAGCTATACCCATTTCACTCTTCTTCACCCTCTTGGCCCTCTGGTTCTGCATCTCCGTGCCACTCACTCTTATTGGAGGCTTGCTAGGTACACGTGCTGCAAGCATAGAATTCCCTGTGCGTACCAACCAAATTCCACGAGAGATCCCCGAGCGCAAGTTCCCTTCATGGCTGCTTGTGCTCGGTGCGGGAACATTGCCTTTTGGCACCCTTTTCATTGAGCTCTTCTTCATCCTTTCTAGCATCTGGTTGGGGAGGTTCTACTATGTCTTTGGCTTCCTGTTCATTGTCCTTTTCCTGTTGGTCATAGTCTGTGGTGAGGTTTCTCTGGTCCTCACCTACATGCATCTCTGCGTGGAGGACTGGAAGTGGTGGTGGAAAGCCTTCTTTGCTTCCGGCTCTGTTGCTTTCTACGTCTTCCTATACTCTATCAACTACCTGGTGTTCGACCTTAGGAGCCTGAGCGGGCCAGTCTCCGCGACGCTCTACCTTGGCTATTCCCTGATCATGGCCCTTGCCATCATGCTGTCTACTGGTGCCATTGGCTTCTTGCTCTCATTCTACTTCGTCCATTACCTCTTCTCATCTGTTAAGATTGACTAGAAGTGCCCATTCCTTCTCCCTGCAATAGTGTCACCAGATTCTGGTGATAGTTATCCCTTAGAAACACAACACAATAATATCAAAATGAAAATGGAAACATGGCAGTTTACATGGGTTAGCACAGATACTCCAGCTTATGTTAATTTGTTTAGACATGTTTGTAATGCTTCGGCTATGTTGTCTTGCCTTTTTGTAATACTATTACGGAGTATGTTTTGTCTGCTCCGTGCATTTGTGAACAGCATTTTTGTTGTTGGGAAACTTATTAAATATGAAACTGGCCAATTCAATTACAGTCTTTTTGTGAACTCTTCTGAGGTGGAACTGGCCAATTCGACTACAGTTGCTCCGTGCATTAGTGAGCAACATTTTGTTCTGATGCTTATGTAATAATTAATAATCCCCGCTGGTAGTTAAATTTGTAATCAGACTGTCATTTTCAATGGTGGGTGGTTTAACACATCCTATCAAGTTATGCTGTTAAGAATTCATTAATTACCCTGGCCTATACAGCCATAAAATTATTACATCCATGTATCTAGAAAAGGAAGAAGATTGTATTTGCTAACAAAATTGCGGAGAACAAGAGATTGCACATTGGATGCAAGTAGTCAGAGAAGCTCGTTCATTCTCGATAGTACCAATATCGATCAAAGGTTCCATGACGATGACAAGTTGAGCTTAGTAGGTAACACGTGTCGTTAGCACGTTGGATATGAAGATTTTAGGACAACCCCGTCAGTTCTACTATTATCAAATGGGCAATAGTGTTGTCGAGAGAGTGTAGTTGGAGCATCCAACCGCCTTCGGAAGACAAGTTCTCACTTTGCCAACAGTTGTGTCGTGTGGTTTTCGAAGATCTTGTTTTGTCAGAAACTCTTTAGTTCACATGTTCTTGACAAGTTTTTCTATATTTGGATCCTTTGAACCGTATGGCTCACGCATCATAGACAAAAGGGAGAACGCAATATTTATTTCAATATTTTGTCGTACATGAAATTTTGCCACAAGTAACGTGTTTTGAAATTCTTTTTTTCTCCCTAGTATTCGAAACAAACACCACCTAAAAGTTTGAGTTTTGGACGGTAGGAATGAAATTGTGCATATTTTGAGTGTCAAAAAGGAACTCGATGTTCTTGTATAATATTGTTCCAGCGCCTACCGTTTCTTCTATCTAATCGATGAAGATAATTACAGGTAAGTATGCAACAACATTTGAATATTGTGTACCAGCTCGTTCCTTTCTGAGTGTTGCACGTTGCAACTACCATTTTATTTTCAGTTGGCGGTCGCCTCTTGAGAAATAAGTATAATGTCGACGTTTGACTCTGTTTTTCAGTAGACAGAGTAGCATTATATTGAGTTGGCGGACGCCTCTTCAAAAAAATAAGCAGAAGATAGACATCATATAATCGTCTTCATTATGTACCATTGCTTCTTGTTTTTCGGCGTCGCGGCTGCAGAAGAGCATTGTTCTCTTCTTCATTCAGTAGACACGGTCTAGTAGATCGATTTTAATATGCACATATCTAACGTCCTGCGACGCAGGACAAAACGCAGCCTATGTCACGGTAACTTTGTATTTACCTGCGGTCCACGAACTGATGTGGTGGACTCCGGATTGGATCAGCACCTCCTGACGGCGTGCCATTGCTTTTTGTTTGTACCTTTCCACTACCAAACCAACCAATCAACTGAACATCAATTTTTTTTTAACGAAACACAGTACAAACGCAAACGCTCACATACGCATGCACACACTCACCCTTGTGAACGCACGCACACACCCTACCCCTATGAGCACCTTTGAAATACTGAGCCGGCGGATCGAGTCTTGAGATTGACGAAGTCAGCATAAGCGCATCGCTGTCGACGGGAACGTCGCCTCCCACTGAAGAATATTCCGCCTAAATGAGAAACACCATTGTCAAACCTGAGGTTTGAACTCTGGTGGGCTGGGAGTACAACCACCCTTCTAACCATCTTGCCACAGGCAAGTTCTCACTGAACATCAAACTGAGATTGAGCGCGCTATATTACAAGGGATTTGGTAGGAGCAAAGTCTTCCACTTCTTTATATGAAGCTGACATGGGCTAGCCTAGTCTCTTGGACAAACACTAAAGAGAAAAGAGAGCAAGCAGAAGAACCATGGAAGGAGGAGGAGGAGGAAGAGGCGGCGATCGCCAAACGGAGCTGCTGCTCGAGAAGCTCTCAGAGTCCGCTTACAATTCATCTGAGCAGCGTCTAGTCCAAAGAAATGGTAAGTCTTGGCGGTGTCTAATCAGCTAATCCATCCCAATATTGTACATCTTGTTCTTTTTTCTAATTCTTCACAATCTATACCATGTGCTTCCAAGTTCCAAACCGCCATCTCTGAAACTTCTGATTTAGTGAGTTTAATTTGTTGTGTTCTTTGCACTATATATCCCCTACAGCCATGCAGCCAGTACCTTGTTCCAAACGGTCGATCCTATGAAGTATCTGGGTTTATATGCATTCAAATTGTAATTCAACAACAAGGCATCTCCTATGGCATAATCTGCATGGATTACTTGAAGAATCCCGTAGTACTGAACATTCATGCTCGTTGCATACCTAGTTCCTCTTCAAGTTCCAGAGAGAAAGTAGCTGGCTGGCAATTCTCAAAAAAAAAAGTAGCTGGCTAGCAGTTTTGGCAAAACTGCCAGCAGACGGGTCACCAATCCCCATCACTCCCAAGGAATATTGTAACATCACTTGACAGCGTCATTAATTCCACTCTGGAGCCTGCAAGACGAACCGCCGGCAGCAACAGTGATGCGAGATGAGCAACCGAACCATTCGCTTGCTTGCACGCACGGGCTAGTTAGTTAGCTAGACATGCCAGATCATTACCGCCGGAATTCTGATAATGCGTGGAGTTTTTCCGATGGATAGGAACGGTATGGACGGCGATGGCGCACATCATCACGGCGGTGATCGGCTCCGGCGTGCTGTCGCTGGCGTGGAGCGTGGCGCAGCTCGGCTGGGTCGGGGGCCGGCGGCGATCTTGTTCTTCGCCGGGGTGACCGTGGTGCAGTCCTCCCTGCTCGCCGACTGCTACATTTCTCGCGACCCGGACGAGCGCGGCGCCGTCGTCAGGAACAAGTCCTACGTGCAGGCCGTGAGGCTCTACCTAGGTGATGAGCATTGCTGTCTCTCTCCGTATCTTAAATCATTCCTTTGAGATAAGAAGATCGGTCGCAGTTGTGATCAGTTGATTAGTTTCCATGCTGCTAAGCTAGATGTCGCTGTATGCATACAACGACTGAATTTGATACGCATCGTCACACTGATTTGTAGTATAATTAGTTGCTACTATTTTAGGTTAAAATTAGATGCGTGTTTACATTAGTTATTGGCCCTGACTGCTGACACGTACGACATGCTTGCATTTGCAGGTGAGAAGAGCCGGTTGTTTTGCGGTTTTTTCCTTAGCATCAGCTTGTTTGGGAGTGGCGTGGTGTATACCCTGACCTCGGCCACAAGTATGAGGTAAACTATGTACTCTACGTAGACAGAGCCGTTTCAAAAAAATATACATGATCTCAACCTCGCGTGAGGATGGCACTAGGGCGGGAAATATCCATGACAGAAAATACCTTCCACATCCATACGACCACACCCGATGGATATCCAGCTATCCATGGATATCCATGAAGCAATGAAAATGCATGAAAACAACAACAATAGCAGTCAAAAAATGTACAAAAGACAATAAAACACTTCAATAACATCTCAATCAACACAAAATTTAACTGTCTCATTTTTACTCCTTCCGTTTCTAAATATAAGACTTTTAAACTTTTTACTGATTTGTGCGTATCTAGGCGTATTTTAGTGTGTTGATTCACTCATTACGGTCCTTATTTAGTCCACCTTGAAGTGGTCGATGTCAAGCTTCATGCGCTAACCACTATTCTAAAAGATCGATCTGATGGAAAGGGCTAGGCAATCCACTTATACACATCAACACCCCCCCCCCCCCCTCACGTGTGACGGGAAGAGAAGGAAAGACAAGTCAACACGTGTAGAGTCAGAGGCAGGCTCAAGAGGCAGGACGTGCCTGTACGTGGACACCGAGGGGGCAATAGCAATTTTAGGATAAATTGCGAAAACCATGACTCGAACTCGAGACCCTGGGCTCTGATACCATGTCAAGCTTCATGCACTAACCAACTATTACAAAAGACAGATCTAATGGAAATGGTTAGGCAATCCACTTATACACATCAACACCCCCCTCATGTGTCAAGCTTTATGCGCTGACCACTATTTCAAATGACCGATCTGATAGAAAGGGAGGGCAATCCACTTATACACTCAACACCCCTCCTCACATGTGACGGGAAGAGAGAGGCCAACATGTGTAAACACAGAGGTAGGCGCATGAAGAGAAAGGGGCCTTGCAACATGGACGGAGGGGGCATCAGCAATTTTTAGGAAAATTGCGCCACACAGGACTCGAACTCAAGACCTTGGCTCTGATACCATGTCAAGCTTCATGCGCTGACCACTATTCCAAAAGACCGATCTGATGGAAAGGGCTAGGCAATCCACTTATACACATCAATAGTCGAAACATTTTATAATTTGGAACAGAGAGATCTCTCTTGCCACTGAGGTTTTAGCCACTGCTACCCTTGCCACTGAGCCTCTGCTACCCTTAGGTGATTCTTGGTTTTAGCCACTGCTACCCTTACCAATTAGGTGATTCTTATTTAGAGTACATAACACAATTAGGTGATTCTTGGTTTTAGCCATTGCTACCCTTGTCACTGAGCCTCTGCCCCGTTATTCATCACCCGATGAAATTAATGGGCTGAAAAAGCCCTCCATACCCACATCCAGCGGGCCGGATATCCACTTCATCGAACACATCTTGTGCGTGGCAAAGGAAAAAAAAACTAGCACCCACTTCACACCAATCCAACCAGAAAAAAAACAGAGGAGAGAAGAGAGGGGGTGGGTTATTTATAGGCAGGGGAGGGGTATTGGTCCCGGTTCGTGCCACGAACCGGGACCAAAGCTCCGCGGCACGCCACGTGTCCGGCACTGGAGCATTGGTCCCGGTTCGTGGCACGAACCGGGACCAATGTCCCCAACCGAACCGGGACCAATGGTCCACGGGACCCTGGCAGCTCGAACCGGGACCAGTGTCAGGCATTGGTCCCGGTTTTTCTATGAACCGAGATTAATGGCTGGTTCGGCTCTGGACGAAAGGTGGTTTTTCTTACCTCATTGTCCCCTAATCCCTAGCCTCGCATGGCAACCTCAAGTTTATTTATTAGCTGTACTGCAGTTGTAAGAATGGTGGCAAATACACCGACAACTTTTGCGTGTCAAGGCAGACAAGTGTTTATTGTAACAACCACTAATTATTGTCTTATTGTGTAGCAGACTAGTGGGTGGGTGATGACCAAAGCAAGTTCCTAATCAAAGCCATTTTCATACGTATTGGCCTCCATGTGCATCAAACTTACGGCTTGACCTAGAAGTTTGAAGTAAATATGTTGTGCCAGTTGAGAGAAACAAAAAGATAAAATTAAGTGAATTCTATATTCGCATGTATTTTCTACAACATGTCATTTCTGGTTATTTTTTTGTGACACGGTATAGTGGTGAACTACACTCATGATTTTTCTTATGTTTCTTCGTTCTAATTTAGTACCCGAAAAAAATCCAGAGTTTGTGGGTATGTAGGCGCATCCGTGTTCACCTACAACTTTCTCTCCCGGACAAACTAAGTTGTACAAAATTTTAGAAGTTGCTTAGACCTGAAATACGTAGCCTGACTTAGAAGTAACTATTTATCATCGACTTAAAAACAGCAGCCCCCTTCAGAGTTTGTTGGGTATTAGCCCCGGCCTTTTTTCCCAACTCGGTAATGCACATTTCAGTAGTTTACGAAAATAAAATAAAAAGGAGCTTGACACAATAACAGGAAACCCGCTGTTCGTTCTCGGATTCGAGTACTCCCTACGGGACAAAAACCTGCAAGCATCGGCCCAAATGCTTATCTAACCTATTACACAACATATGGAAATTAAGCCAGTGAGGCTTAGCTATGGAGAGGCACACATCATATTACTACGGGACACGCACAAGATAGAATGCAGCATAAGGGTACACGATTTCCATTCCCTTGGCAGTCTCATGCACCTTCCGTAGCTTCAAAGATTTGGGACACATCATGAGTACACCCACCATGGTCCATAGGAACAACGCGTCGCCCTCCTCGGCAACCCCGATGATCTTCATCCGTGGCATCGTCACGGGGAACCGAGGGTCCGTCCAAGGCAAGGACGCCGTCGATAGACCGGCGACGACCTCGCCAAGATCAACTGTTGTGCGCAACACCCAGCCACCATCAGCGTCGGCGTCCCGCACCCACAGGCGCATAAGCAGGCCCTGTGCGGCGGCAAGGCCGAGCCGTGCACCACTGTCTGCCTTCATAAGGCGGACATTGCCACCCCTTGGTCGCTGGAACGCGGCGAGGGTTCCCTTTCCCATGTCATAGGCCAGCACACGGTAGCCATAGAGCGGTTGGTACATGGTGTCGCCGACGATGGCGCAGGGCTCCGCGCGGATGTGGCACTCCGGCGGGAGATCCACCGGCATGGGCTCCGGGCTCCACTGGCCAGTTAGCGAGGAGAAGACTTTGGCACACACACGGCCCTGGGAGTCGCTTCGCATGACTGCCATGCGGAACGGACTCGTGGGCTTCCAATTCATGTAATGGTTGTCGACGTCCTCGCAACTAGCCGCGCAGATCAGCGCAGCGTTGATGTTCTTCTTGTGGTGGTGCAACGTGAATACGCTAGGCACTGTGATGAGAGGATGACTATAGCCTGTCATAGGGTGCCACACGAGGAAACACCTATCACTACTCACGCTGGAGTCGTCATAGAGGAGAACGCGGCCATGTCGGCAGTCCATGAACTGCCACCAGTGTTCGCTGTTGCCGGGACGCTCAAGGGAGAATCTAGCGAATTCGTCAACATGCACGAATGGGCGGGGAATTGTGTTGGAGTTGTGGAAGAAGCCCATGGTGAGGGGTGTACCGTGGCATGCACGGTACCGACATAGAAAACCTGGATCATTCACGATGTGTCGCCAAGCCCTGCAGACGGCGGAGGCACGGGCAAGGCCTTGGGGACGTGGCGGGAGGCGCTCGAGGATCTCGGGGTGTAGCTCGTCCGGTATGATGTGGCCGCACATGGCTGTGGTTCCATTGGGTTAGATCTGTGGTTAAGATTTGCAATGCATGGTAAGTTGTACAAATTTACCTTTTTTACTATTTGTTGGTGTTGTCATCGACCTCCTTTTTGCCCGTCAATGCCAAAAACAACTCGGCGGCGCCGCCAAATTCACCGTGAGGGCAAATCCCCACCTCCTCCTTGATGGGATGCACCAAAGACATCACGACCACACATTGCCGGGAGGCAACATCAAGGACCACCGAAGAAGAGGAGGAAGGGTGGAGCCACAAATATCGCTAGAGAAGAGGAAGATTGGAAACACTAGAGGTAGAAGTTGGTGGGGGAAGAGGACTTGCGAAGAGTGCGGCACCGTTGAGGTGTGTGTGTGTGGAGGGGAGGGGGCGCAGTTAGGGTTAGGACAGAGATGGTCTATTTATTTGATTTTGGAGGTGATGGTGACGGTTGGATGTAAATCTAACGGCTACAAAAAAAAGTGCGCATTCACATATTTTTGGAAACTTTTGAAAACTTGATCAAAATAAGGTATTTCGAGAATATTGGCTAGGCAAATCAAGCAACAAACATGACTAGGGAATCAAAATGTTGTATAAAGCGTTAGATCTGCCAAGAAGGATTTTTTTGTGTATGTAAAATAAAACTCAATCAATGTTGTTCCATTTTCATCACGAAAGTCGCATTTAGTATCCATATTCGTTGACCAGTCAAATTCCCAAAGAAAATTTGTATTTGAAACGGTAATACTTATGATCAGGCTCTATATGATGACCATAAATTTTGGGTTTGGAGAAGCATGTTGTGCTAAATGGATTTGATAATCTGGTTTGGAAAACATAGACATGAAAAAATGGAAGATTTTGTTGGCCAAAAGAGTCCTTCCCATTGCATAAACTTTGTTGATCAACACTAGTAATATTGGTTTGATATTTAGATGTTTATATTTTTCTACATGCTTGGTCAAACTTGATAAAGTTTGACTTTGACAAAAAAATACAACATATTTTGGGAAAAGGAAGTATGAAAAGCTTGATTTACTCCAATAATATTATTATATTGCACCTCTCGATGCAAAATGTAGCCTAAATTTGACTTGGATTTGATTAAATATTGTATATATAGTGGTATTTTCTTTAGCTTAAATGGACTTTTTTTTTACATTGTACGTCCGCAGGCATACATTACTTGTATTATTGATAAAAGTACGGATACAGAGATGACACGAGTACAAGCAACATAAAATTAGAAGAAAACAAGCGATTAAACTGCTGCAAACCACCATCGCCGTAACTACCAAGCATCCACGTCTTCCACCGTCGCCGGAAAAGAATAACATCAGCAGTTGGTCCACATCTTGACGCTGAAGATTGGCTTACAAGATCCTGGCGAAAGCCTCCCTGCCTTGAGAGTCCACTCGTCCTCCGCCCTGGACGCGTAGACGTAGTAGTCATATACTATCATCTTGGGAAACTTTTGCTTGGCGATGGCCTGGTACTCCGTCACATATTGGTAATCTCCCCCGTTTTCTCCGGGCTCCCCACCACTCTGCAACCAAGAACAGTACGCGCGTTAGAGGGCAGAGTTCTGCAAACCCAAAAATGGCCGCCGTTTCTTGACACACAAAAGAGCTTCAGAGAGATCTGAGATGCAAAACCGAAAAGATAACCAAACAAGAAATGAGACGTACGCTACATCGCTAGAGAAACAAAAGGGACACCTTCCTTGAAATGTGCATGCAGATGAGCCCATTTGTTTCTGCATAAAAGATAGGGGGCTGCTGCTCTTTCAGCAGAAACAAAAACTAGCATCTGAGTTGTTTTGGCGCAGAAAAACTACGTGTTCCCAAGGGGGTGCCAGCGAGACAATTTTTATAACATTTTTCCAGTTATATTTGACTGAGTTATTACCACTAATTCTAAAAGTTCAGGATTTGAATTGCTCCGTGGGACATGAGCCCCTGTAAAATTGAGCCAATGTCCCATTTGTTAAAAAAACAATCTACAAATTAATTTCCAGGGCAATACAGAAAGCCAATTGCTACCACAGTGAAGGCCACGGCGCCGCGGCGTGCTCCGCCGGCGGGGGATCAGACGTGTACTACATGGTGCTGTTCGGCCTTGCTCAGGTGGTGCTGTCGCAGATACCGGACTTCCACAATATGGCATTGCTCTCCGTCTTCGCCGCCGTCATGTCCTTCTCCTATTCCTTCGTCGGCTTCGGCCTCGGCGCCGCCAAAGTGATCGGTATGTAAATGCACAATGAACTACTAGCAGGAAGATCGACCGTGCATGGCCTGCAAAAGGAAAATGCAGGTGACAGTAAAATTCCTCGATCTCTTTCAGAAAATGGAGTGATCAAGGGGAGAATCGGCGGCGTTCCCATGGCATCCACGGCGCAGAAGGTGTGGCGCGTCGCACAGGCCCTCGGGGACATCGCCTTCGCCTACCCTTACTCCTTGGTGCTGCTGGAAATAGAGGACACGCTGAGGTCGCCGCCGGCGGAGAGCGAGACGATGAAGACGGCGTCTAGGGCCAGCATCGCGGTCACCACCTTCTTCTACCTCGGCTGCGGGTGCTTCGGCTACGCGGCGTTCGGCGACGCCACCCCGGGGAACCTCCTCACCGGCTTCGGCTTCTACGAGCCCTACTGGCTCATCGACCTCGCCAACTTCTGCGTCGTCCTCCACCTCCTCGGTGGCTACCAGGTGTACAGCCAGCCGGCGTTCGCGTTCGCAGAGCGGCGGTTCGGTGGAGCCGACGCCGACGCCTGCTGCGTCGACGTGGAGGTGCCGCTGCTCGGCCGGAGGCGCGTGAACGTGTTCAGGCTGTGCTACCGGACCGCGTACGTGGCGGCGGCGACGGCGGTGGCCGTGTTGTTCCCTTACTTCAACCAGGTGGTCGGGCTGATCGGCGCCTTCGGCTTCTGGCCGCTGGCCATCCACTTCCCCGTCGAGATGTACATCGCGCAGGCCAAGGTGGCGCCGTGGACGCGCGGTGGCTCGCCGTCCGGGCCTTCAGCGCGGCTTGCCTGCTCGTCTGCGTCTTCGCCTCCCTCGGCTCCGCCGTGGGGGTGTTCGGCTCCAAGAAAAGCTAAGGCGATTTCTGAAACATCAAAAGGATGTGGTTGCATGGTTTCGTTCGATGAATCTTCTTCAAGCGGGAACTGCAGCAACACGATCATTTGCATAGATTAGGCATGTGTTAATTTGTGGGCATCAGATTATGCTCTGTTTCAGAAAAGTGTACATAAGCAACACAGCAATGTCATGGTATCGGCTAAAACCAGCGCTGCTGATGCCAGGTTTCGGTTTCAAGTGCATCAGCATTTTCACCTAAACAGGTCAATACAATTCAGGCACATGGAGCACTTCACCAGTCCAAACTTAACAACGCATAGTTAGTTTGGTACTAAAGAACCAATGTGACATCAGTAACAGTACCTCAATAGCTTTATCTTCCATCTCTGCAGAATGTACGTGTCTTTTACTCTTTTTAATGTAATAATACAACATGCTGAGTCACATGGAGCAAACTCGGTACAGAACTAGTCTCAAATACATCGCGAGCATATCAGACAAGCTACAACAACACATTGTACAATCCTCATTTTTACAAATTTCGTCCATGAGGAAAAGCTAAGATTCAGTGACGAGAAAAGTTTTGAATCCATCCAGCATGAATTACAAAAATTGACGCTCTTTGAGTAAACTTTCACAGGGATACAGTGACGTATATTAATCTAGAAGGGCCCATTCCAGTTCTAACTCCATCTCCCCTGATTCTACATTCTGCAGCTTTAGGAACACCGCCTGTTTCACCTTTCCCGACACAATATTGACAATGCTATCGTTCAACAGGCAATTGTCTTTGGTCATGAACCACCTTCCAATCTGCATGTCCGCATGACGTGAAGGGTCTCCAAAGGCCATGGCAGCTGTGATCATTGGTTTCAGATCTATCTCTGCTTCCCCCATGATATCGTCCGCAGAGAAAGTGTCATGGTCATACACTTCCTGGAATTAGCAAGATTCTTTGTTATTTGGACTGAGTGAAAAATAAAAAAGTCAATACCTTGTCTGCTTTGTCATCGAGCACGGTTTTATTAAAGAATTTCTTCTCTCCCATATTTGTGTAGTTTTATGGGAACTATCATTTGACACATCAATATATCTCTATCAAGAACTACAAGGTGTGTAACATTATAATCTCTTCGGCGTGAGTATGCTGCCATACCAGCCCATTGATCATTGGTGCACATGAAGTTCCCAACGAATTATGCTTTCACTACACAGAATTTCAAAACAAATAAAGGATAATGTTCATAAAATGCTCTTCATCATGAAATCATCTCTCTCTTGTGGTTGGTTCAACTACATTAAGGGAACTCTCCATAACTGACAGTGATGCAACTAACAGTTCTCGACAAAATATGTTGTGGTTATTCACTTGAAACCGGGAATGGTTTATGTGATCGAGACAGCTATATATGAACCTCTCTTTAATTTAGCATTATTTAAAGTAGGTTCGCAATTGTTTAACCTGTATGTATAACTGAGATCAGGCAAATACCAGTAAGCAAGGTTGTTTTTATATAACTAAATCAGTAAAATACCAGTAAGCAAGGTTGTTTCATATAACTAAATAAGGCATATATCAGTAAGCAATGGTTTGCAGTTCTTTTTTGCATAAACGAAATCATTACTACCTTGCAAGCATTTGAATATTACATGTGTTTAGTATGGGGAGAAGTAAAAGAAATAATGGGGAGCACATACTCCCTCTGTTTCTCAGTACATTGCATAAGTTTTAGTCTAAGTCAAATTTCGTAAAGTTTGACCAAATATGTAGAAAAATATCAACATCTATAATATCAAATCGATACTATTAGAACCGTCATATAGTATGCATTTGATATTGTAAGTGTTGATATTTGTTTCTATATACTTGGTCAAACTTTACAAATTATACTTTGAGAAAAACTTATATCCAATGTATTGAGAAACAGAAGGAATAGTGGATATCAACTTACAAGTTTTAAAGGTCCATAATTTCGAGGAACTGGTAGATTAAGGACTTCATTCCATACGGGGTTGAGGTCACTTGCTTTAACCGTTGTCTGAGCCTTCTGCATTTAGAATAAATAGTTGAATGTTTTCAGCAATAAGTCAATACAGCAATAAATATAAAAGATGAAACAAAGTTATACCTTCTGTCCAAGACTTAAAACAACATAAGGATCACTTGTCAGCATATCTCTGACAGCCAACTGAGTACCTTTTACCACTTTAATATTGAGTTGCCCAACAAATTCTCGTGTATCTTCCTGTGACCATTTGCAAGGTTAAGGTTGATTGGCTGGTTCACTAAAATTATGCAGCTTCAATCAAATATGTTCCACTGCACTTGCTATGCAGAAGTTTTTCAGCTCAAAAAGAAAGAGCTGCATAAATCTCTACCACCGTATCATCTATGTTTCAGGACGATAGCTTACCGGAACACGCTTCCTTGAAGCGCTAGCGAAACTGCTACCTACACTCTTCACAGAATTGGTAGATTCGAAACCTGCCTTTGACATAATGCGCAAGCTTGGCTTCAGAAAATCTTGTGTTTCATATTTGGCTCTGTGTATCAAGATATAAGATTAATACCGAAACCGTGATGACATTACAGAGAATGAAATGGAGCAATTACCACCTTATAAATTGGGTACGATATTCCATTGGCGAGTCTGGTTTAGGTTTCGGGTGATCTTTTGGAAGAAAAGCCTCATAAATTGAATTTGCATATGAGTTTCCACCAACCTCAACCATGGAGTCAATATCAGTGTCAGACCAATCATCCAAAGTCACAGACAAAATCTGATAAGAAGAACAGGTGGAAGAACGAAGGTGAAATTGAAGGTGTCAGTCTCGGGAAAAAAATGAAATAAGATCCAATATAGGTATTATCGGCAGCATTATTTTGAAGAACTAGAAGCGAGAAAAAATATATTGACGTTAACAATTACGTTTGAAATGTCTGGTCCAAGGGCCCTGTGGACATCTCCACATTTTAAGCAAAGAAAGACTCCGATATTAGTAGACCTGAAATGCACAGTAAAGGAATCTTAGGTAAAGATGAAAAGATAGAAGCAATGCAAAACCAAAAACTTGCTTCAGTGTGCTGGCATTGTAATTACTCCATCTGCCCCGAAATACATGGTGTATAAATTTAGTAATAAGTCAAAGCTTACTAAGTTTGACCAAATATAGAGAAGGGAATATCAATTAGTACAATATTAAAAAAATACACTATGAAAATATATCTTATGGTGGATCTAATGATACTGATTTGGTATTGTATATCATATAATTTTTGTATATATACTTGGGATAACTTATGTGATAGGGGTATGATTTATAAACTACATGCATGTCACATAATAAATCCATTGTACAATTTATCTGTAAAATGAAGACTCATTCTGTAACAAGGACATACAAAAGATCTCTCTTTTGAAATGAAAAAAATGGTTAAGAGTTTGTACATAAATAATCCCTTAATCTGAGTAACAAAGGCACTTACGCCCATTTGGGATCAGGTGCACTGCAATCAGCACATACTCGATTGTCACTTTTTAGCATGAGATCCTTCAACTTTCTTGCTTTACCTGCAAATTGTAAAAAGTTATCAAACAACTTCCATTTGATCATCAGCACCTCCTATGATTCTAGAATGATACATGATATATGGCATATAATGTGGTAGCTAGAATACGATATGCACCTATGACAGGCTTGGTTGACTTGATGGGTTGGTACCGATTAGTAGTACTCATCTTTGAAGTGAACCTCCGATAACTTAAAACAGCAATACAACTTTTAAAACCTGCACAAAACATAGAAGGAAGAGTCAATGATCAAACTTAGAAAGAAAATTAAAGGCCATAGTAAAATGTTTAGAAACATTTTCAAGTTCAAATGTGACAATCTCTCTAGTTACCTCCTAGGTTTATGATGCATGAGAAGTCAGATTCCAGGCTCTACCTATAAGCTAGCCTACTTATTGTAATACAATGTGAAGCATATAAGAAAGTCGTTTTTGGGTCTTAGCACACTCGGAAATGTTGGGAACCAAGCTCACAGAGTTCATTCATTAAGTCTCTTCCATGTATTCCTCGATTTTGGCAAAAACAGGAATTGGCTAAAACCTACACGCATGTGTAACTAAGAAAACAAGTACTGAGAAAAGATGGCTGGAATATCTAGACTGGCTAGCAGATAGATGGCTCAACAGTAATAGTACTCATCTGCCTAACATAATCTTTCGTAGGCTCTGCTCCCATTTGCCTATGGCTGAATGAGAGCTAGTCAGGAAACAGAGTGAAAACACAGGGCAAACCGACGCCACCCTCACCCTGACACCAAGTGTTTTACAAGGGCATGAAAAATAACAGTAGAACGTCGTAAGCCAAGTCAATCTCCCACGATACAGACTTGGCTTGGTTCAGTAACACCAATGAAACCTGACCACCCAGCACCACCTGTGTATACGAATATGATGTGATCTCAAGCCCAAAACAGAAACGTCGGTTTAGATTAGGCAAGACGACAAACTGAAATCTTGTAGAATGGACAGGACAAGAGAGACACCACTTCGCGACCCATGGTCAAACTATGATAATCACATTTAGGCTCCCTTTGGCTTTGAGGTGGATTATGATAATCTGGATTTCCAACCAGTTTTTGGCTAACCATTTTTTTTCTAGTTTGGCCATTATACACACCAATTGATCCACTAAGTTCAACAAGGTACGGTTCAGCAACTGCAAACTGAGCCTTGGGTTTTCGTGAGAAAAATGGATTTATCACAAGTATCTGTCAATTGTATGCGTGTGCTCGGCAGCATGGGCGTGGTATGCATTCGTAGTGGTATAACCACGTACGGGTCTCCAAATCGCAGAAAACAACGGTCAGGAGATGATTTGCACAGCTGGAGGGAACATGGGATTCGCATAGAGAAGTCGCTATGCTCATCAATCATCCCATATTCCAGCCAATTTGGAGCTGAGGTCTTCATGATCTATCGCCTCGAACCCCCAATCTAAGGGGCACAGATTCACGGTTGAATTCCCTCACGGAACGAGACGGAATGGCTAACGGATCAGCGTAGGAAACAGAAGTCACCGGATCAAGCAATCAAATGAGCAGTGATATCAAATGAATCGCATAGGCGCTACGGAAACACAGACACATTTTCCGACTCGCAGATCAAGAGGCTAATCGCATCCGGGGCATGATTACAACCAGATCAAGCAACACTAATCATTGACGACGGGGTAGAGACGGAGGGAAACCAACCGAAATGGGTGGAGTGGCGGCGCCAACGGAAGGGGGAGGACGGGTACCGCCGACGGCTCCGGGGCGGGTGAGGTCGCCGGCGGCGGTGGAGCGATCGCCCCCCGGCTTCGTCGCGCTGGCTCGCTGTCTGTGGTCGCGCAAAGGAAGCACGGCGACGTGGGGGGGGAATCGGCCCGTGTTGGGTAATTTGGGGGTCCGTCCCGTGCTATTATTCTCCTAGTACTGGTATCATTTCTGTACAAGTTATTCCTTCCGCGCGGTGGATTGGTGGACCGTGGACGGTCGAGGCGACCATGGTGGACCCTCGAGACGGGCACCACTGTTCTGACTACCGCAAGCTTTTTTTTTTCCTTTTCTACCCTGCACGCTAGTTTTTAAATTTTATCAGGATTTGTCTTACTTTTTTTCAAAATGTCTACCAATCTATTAATAATCATACAAAGAAATTCAAAAGTAATAACAATTGCAAATAGGTTTTAGGACCACCTAACGATGACCATGATCACCAGAGCGAGCCGAAAGCACGCCTCTCGCCCCTCCCTCACCCAAGTCGGGCAAAACTTATCGTAGTAGAGTTTGTTCTTAGATATGCGGCACGGCAACGTCTACCTGTTGAAGCTGCCTGACACCATGGTGGTGCCGGCGACGACAGGCTAGGCAGCGGTGGTCAACGCTCCCGGTGGCAAGGCGGTTTCTATGGGAGTGAGATCCGTGAAGCTCTGTGGTGGGTGAGCGCTTGGCGGTGGTGATGGTGGTTCGTGGCACTAGACGTCATGGTGGTCGCTGCGGTGACTGCGTGCCATTGCGGTGATGCTGGTGGACCTTGACGCCGCAACGTGACAGCGAGGTGTTGTGGCGGCGACATAGTGAAGTTAAGCGAAAGGTGGGTAGTACCAAGGCTAAGTTGGTAGGGAGGTGTGGCGCCCCGACCCGACTGCTATACAGTGATGTTGTGTGTCACCGGTTAAGCGATACAACCGGAGGTTACGGGTTTACCAATCCCCGGCCAAAACCTTTGGCAGGCGTTGCTCGGAATGGATCATCGGCAACGCAACACCCCGATTGATGTCTTAACACAGGCACAACTATCAATGCATAATAGAGATATCAAGACTTGTGGAACAACTGGCACATCACAGACTCTACCACACAAAACATTATAGTTCAACTCTTTATAATAGAGAAAGATAGCAAATTACCACCAAATGTCACAGACCCAACAGTACAATAAGCGGAAGCAAAATAGGTTGTTCTAAACAACAAGAACCAAATGATGGCCTAAGAGGCCTACAAATAAACATCCAACGCCAGCTGTTCCGGGATGTCCCAAGCTGCCACCTGGGAACCCCAGACTACTCGTCGACGTCCACAAAGAACCCACCTTCGAGGTCGGTGAAGTCCTCCTCTGAAACAAAACAAACGACGTTGAGTTCGACGAACTCGCAAGATTATATATAGAGCTTTAACTCGATGAGGCTTTCAAGATTTTATGGTTGTTTTGCATAAAACTGATTTTATTTAATAAAAACATACTCCATGGCAACGACTAATCAGAATATTTTTAAAAGAGGTAAGAAGTAACTCTTTCTCTTGATAACCTTTCTCACCATCAACCACCATTTACCACTGTACCTGTTCTACAAAAGCACCTCCCCGAATCACCCTCGAGGAAGTCAACCTTGCATTCTTGAGTGGTACCTTTAGTACCCAGTTTTTAATCATTCCGTTCAAGTTATTCTATGGTCTTATCGTCCTTCCCAAGTTGTCCGTAACCGTGGACACGGCTTTTCGAAAAGATTTAACCCTGCAGGGGTGCACTGTGTTTACCTTCGGTACCGCCCGGCTCATTGCCTACGCTTAGCTCTCTTCCGGGGAAAGCCGACTGAGTGGGAACGGTTACAACCTTTACCTTGCTCGGGACCAACCCAGGATCATCAGTGGCGGTAGGACAAGAGGTGCCTCCAACACCCTGTCCCGCGGCCACTTATTTTCCTGACACCACCATCCTCATCTCAGTCTTGGCCACCATCCCAACGCACACGCAAATGTAAGCCCGAACTAGAGGACCCACGGCTAGCCCTTCACAAGTTAGTCGGTCGACAAGGGCTCCATATACCCCACCGAATGGAAGCGCGCTCATTCTTGGTTCAAGAGGTAAAGAACTCGCACCTAGGCGGCGAGAGTGAGACAAAACACCACCATACCAAAGTGGCCTCTCATCCCCACCTTTAAGCATTTTATTACCTGTCACCACAATTTCTCCACCATCATCCATTCATCTCATCACCTGTTTCCAACGTGAACCAACCATCGTACATCTAGGCATTTAACTAAGCATGGCTAAGAAACAACATAGCATAGTTAAGTATCTCAGGCCAACAATACAAACCTATGGATAGTAGGAGGGGAAACAGGGTTGGCATCGGAAAACTTAATGCAACTATAGGATACTCTAATCCGATAAAATTGACATTTGGAACCGCATGCAATATAATAGTGGAGAAAATAATTGCGGAAAATAGGGTAAGACATGCTCAGAGGGGGGGATTACGCTTGCCTTGTTGATACGGCTGGTAGTAGGGATCGTCACGAGACTGTGGGGTCACTTTCACTCCTTGATCTACCGATGCACAAACAACACCGGAAGAACAATCAATCACCACACATGTTTAACATATGCAATGCGCAAACACATGATGGCATGACAATTTAAATGCACCCTAAAAGCATTGAACAGGACCAACAAGTTAAATGGGGTCCCCATTATATTTATTGCATTATTTGGAATAAACCCCATATTTAAACTTAATGATTCTAATACTACTAGAAGTACATTATTGTAATTGTGATCAAATATGCATGATGATGATGATTCTGGATGATTCATGTTTTTCTGAACATTTTGGTATATCAAACACATTTTTCTGAGGTCCCGATAAAAAGTTATTACTTTTATAAATTCCTCTTTTAAATTTATGATTTTAATAATTTATTTTTAACAACAACAACATTTTAATTACACGAAATTGAGGGAGAGAGATGAAACACGAAGAATCGTCGTAGTTTGATGTCCCTATTTGCGCGAGGGAGGAGCGGGAGACAAAGCGCAAGAGGAGAAACGAAAAAAAAACATCTGGAAAAAAAACAGATCATCCGGCCTCCAGCCCGGCTGGGCCGGTTTCCAGGCCGGCCTGGTAACAGAGGCAACCGGCCGTCTGCCCAGTTTGGGCCGGCGCCAAGGCCGGGTATGGGCCCGAGAGAAACGGCCTTGTGGCCGGTTTAGCCGGTTCCACGACCGGTCACGCGCTACGGCGATGACAGTGAAGACGACGATGGCCACGGCGAGGTGAGAGCAAGGGGGAGCGCTAGGAGGAGAGGGGGAGGCTAGCAAGGCCTGGGGATCACCCTCGAGCACAGTGGAGAGGTCGGGGACGGCGGAAGTGGACCGCAGCGGTGACGAAGTCGTGCGGCGGAGCTCAGACGGTCGCGGTGAAGAAGAACAAGGCGGCGTCGATTATCGGCCTCCCGCCTCGATTCCTCTGGCGGAGAAGGAGCTGGCAACGCGGCGGTCCTGCTGGTGGCGCTCGATCTGTGCCTTGCGTGCTCAAATGACGGCGGTGAGCTCGGCGAGCTCGGCGGCTAGGTGCGCTCGTGGGGAAAAGAGGGGTGGAACGGGAAGCAGAGGAGCAGGCGGGTGAGCAGGTGGTCCTCGAGATGCTCCTCTTCCTGCAGGTGGAGGCAGCGAGGGGTGGCCCGGCGTGGCGTGCACAGCGACGCTGGTCCGGCGGGAGCGGCTCGCGCGGTCGCTACAGAGGAAGGAGAAGGCGTTTTCACAAAAAGCCCCCTGGCAGAAATTCTTCAATCACCGTTTGGTCCTTCCTGTTTCTTTTTAACTCCAGCAGCAACTCAATTGATTTTATTAGGGCACTTAAACAATTTAGAAAAATCTGGGAAAATTCATGTAGCCTCCCACTAACAAGTAGAAGCACCGCAAAAATTGGCATGTTGAAATAAAAAGTTTGGAACAACAATTGTTCATAGGGTTCATTTAAGGCATTTTTGCTAAATTCAAAATGTTGCCCTTTGGTATTTTTAGAGCAAGTGCAAAATATTGTTTTGAGCTCTAGGAACTTCCTTGACAAATATTAGATGTCAAGTATTTGTACTTTGCAAGTTGAATGCTTTAATTGTTGTGAAGTTTGTTAGAGCAAGTTTGGCATTGGTTTTTAAGTGGTGCCAAACCATTTGTTTTCTGTGTTTAGCAATTCAAATGGATGCCATGATGCAATGCAACACAAAAGCGAAAATTTTACTCGGGTTTTTAGGTTCTCAGTTCTGGGCTGTTACAACTCTACCCCCCTTACAGGAATCTCGTCCCGAGATTCTAAGATTGCGGAAAGAAGTTGGGATACTCCTCGCAAAGACTAGACTCTCATTCCCAAGTTGCTTCTTCCTCGGAATGGTGAGACCATTGAACTTTGAGTAACTTGTTAGTCTTGTTACGGGTCTTCCTTTCGGCTTCATCCAGGACACGAATAGGATGCTCGCGATAAGTGAGATCTTCCTGGAGGTCTAGCTCCTCATGATTGACCCCATGGATAGGATCTTTGAAGCACCGGCGAAGTTGGGAAACATGAAACACGTCATGCACATTTGGGAAGATGACCGGTAACTCTAATTGTTAAGAAAGATCTCCTCGCTTGGCCAGAACGGTGAAAGGGCCAACATAGCGAGGGGCCAATTTCCCTTTGATACCGAAGCGGCGAACGCCACGAAGGGGAGAGACGTGGAGATAAGCTTTATCACCAATTTCATAGTGAATTTCCTGATGGTGCTTATCATAGTAGCTCTTCTGCCTAGACTGAGCAATCTTCAGATTCTCTCTTATGATTCTAACCTTCTCCTCAGCTTCATTGATCACATCCGGACCAAAGAGTGCTCTCTCTCCGGTCTCGGACCAATTTAGCGGAGTACGGCATTTTCTTCCATAGAGAACCTCAAATGGAGCCATGCCCAGACTAGCTTGATAGCTATTGTTGTAGGAGAACTCCGCGAAAGGGAGATACTTTTCCCAACCCTTGCCAAAAGAGATTACACATGCCCAAAGCATGTCTTCCAAACTTGGTTCACTCTTTCGGTCTGACCATCAGTTTGAGGATGGTATGTGGTACTGAAGTTGAGACGGGACCCCATAGCAGTTTGGAAACTCTGCCAAAACTTGGATACAAAGATACTTCCACGGTCCGATATGATCCTCAGAGGGACCCCATGCAATGGAACAATACGAGCCAAATATAAGTCAGCAAGTTGACTTGCCCGTATATCATCACGGACTGGTAGGAAGTGAGCAACCTTGGACAGTCGATCAATGATTACCCATATTGCATTGTTGCCCTTTTGAGATCTGGGAAACCCGGTGATGAAGTCCATACCAATTTCATCCCATTTCCACTCGGGAACTGCAATAGGGCGGAGAGTGCCGGCAGGCCTTTGATGTTCAGCCTTTACCCGTCGACAGTGTCGCATTCAGCAACATACTTGGCAATTTCTCGTTTCATCCGAGTCCACCAGAATTGTGGTCGAAGGTCTTGGTACATTTTGGTACTACCGGGATGAATAGAGAGAGGAGATTCATGAGCTTCTTGGAGGATCAGCTCCCTCAATTTCGGTTCTTTGGCACTACCAGCGGTCACCAAAATAAACAACTCCGGATTCATCTTCCGAGAAACATTTGGCCTTTCCCTAGCAATGTTCTTCTTGATATTTAGAATACCCTCATCCAGCTTCTGAGCATCCTTAATCTGGTCTACAAGAGTAGCTTTGATCTCCAGATTTGCAAGGTAGCCAGAGGGAACAATTTCCAGGTTCAAACGGGCGAACTCTTCATGAAGAGCAGGTTGAGCCTTCTCAATCATCAGATTGTTGCAATAAGACTTCCGACTTAGCGCGTCAGCCACGACGTTTGCTTTGCCGGGTTGATAGTTCAGACTCACATCATAGTCCTTGATTAACTCCAACCAACGCCTTTGCCTGAGATTTAAATCCGGCTGGGTGAAGAGGTACTTCAGACTCTTGTGATCCGAGAAGATCTCGCAACGGTTACCAAACAGGTATGGTCTCCATTGCTTCAAAGCATAGACCACCGCGGCAAGTTCTAGATCATGAGTTGGGTAGTTGTGCTCATGCGGCTTAAGTTGGCGAGAAGCATATGCCACCACATGGCCATCTTGCATTAACACGCAACCCAAGCCTTGCAGAGAGGCGTCACAGAAGACGACGAAATCCTTGCTGTGTCCGGCAGGACAAGCACAGGAGCGGAGGTGAGTTTGGCTTTCAGTGTTTTGAAGCTCTCTTCAGCTTCGGCCGTCCATACGAACTTTTTATCCTTCTTGAGAAGGTCAGTCAGGGCCTTGGCTATCTTGGAGAAACCTTCGATGAATCGGCGGTAGTAACCCGCCAATCCGAGAAAGCTACGAATGTCCTTGACTGACATTGGAGTTTTCCAATCCAAAATGGACTGAATCTTGTCGGGAATGACAGCCACACCATTAGCGGATATCACATGACCAAGGAAGACAAGATTATCCAACCAAAACTCACACTTGGAGAACTTGGCATAGAGGCGGTGTTCTCGAAGTCGTGTCAGAACCAACCAAAGATGTTCGGCATGCTCTTCATCGGTTTTGGAATAAACGAGGATGTCATCGATGTAAATGACGACAAACTTGTTGAGGTAATCCATGAAGATGGAGTTCATGAGCCTCATGAAAGTAGCGGGGCATTGGTGAGACCAAAGGACATGACGGTATACTCATATGAGCCATAACGAGTAACAAATGCCGTCTTTGAGATATCCTCCTTTCTGATCTTGATCTGATGGTAGCCTGACCTCAGATCCATCTTGGAGAATACCGTTGCACCAGCTAACTGATCCAACAGATCATTGATGCGAGGAATAGGATACTTGTTCTTGATTGTCACCGCATTCAACGGTCGATAGTCAGAGACTAGACGAGGCACGGTAGAATCTCTCTTCTTGACAAAGAGTACCGGACAACCCCAAGGTGAACTGCTAGGCTGAATGAAATCCTTCGCTAACAGCTGATCAATTTGCTCTTTCAACAGAGCCAACTCTTCCACCGGCATACGGTAGGGCTTCTTGGAAATCGGAGCAGTACCGGGAAGTAGATCTATGACAAACTCCACACTTCGGTCAGGAGGCATGCCAGGCAATTTTTCCGGGAACACATCCGGGAAGTCACACACCACGTGTATGTCCTGGATTTCAGGAGGGGATTCGCCTTCCATAAAGCAAAGGAGGATCTCGGTGAGTTGGGTATGATTGAACATGGAGGTCTTGACAGTGCAGACCAATACTTAACACTGTCGCCGGAAGAATTGGTCACGGTGACGGTCTTGGCAGCACAGTCGAGATTAGCCCGGTATTTGGCTAGCCAGTTCATGCCCAGTATGACATCAATGCCACTTGACCTCAGAGCTACCAAAGCGAAAGGAAAAGAGTAGTAACCTATGGTAATCTGAACTTCAGGAGTAACCCCATCGGTTTGCCATTTGGAGCCAGGAGTGCAGATCACCAAGGGACGGCTCATTTTCTCAAACGGTATTTTGTGGTCTTTTGCAAAAGCTATGGATATGAATGAATGCGATGCTCCAGAATCAAACAAAACTGTAGCAAGATTGTTGTTGATTCGTAGCTCACCCATGAGAACGTCGGGGTCCTCTTCAGCTTCTTCAGCAGAGACGTGGTTCAGGCGACCACGCACAATAGGTCCAGCCTTGCCAGCTGGAGTGGCAAGGGCTCGTGTAGGTGTCCCCGAGATAGGTGCCTTCTGGGGGCACTCCCTGGAGTAGTGGCCAGCTTGGCCACAGGTGTAGCAGGTGAGTCCAGGTAGAGCAGGTAGCATAGGACGGTACCCACTCCCGCCTACCCCAAGTGTCGAAGTAGTGGGGCGCGGAGGTGGTGGCCTGTATCCCGCGGCTCTCAGCATTAATGCAGCATGAGGTACGGCGCTGTAGGGGACAAACACCCTGTGCTTCTTGCTCTCAGAACCCGAGGAACTCTGGTGGTCCCCGTGTGCGGGCCTCTTGGAAGCCTCGAGTTCCTTTCTTCCTTGCTCAAGAGTAAGAGCCTGGTTGAACAGCTCCTGGTAGGTTTGGAACCTGAAGGGCAGTAACTCATAGCAGAGCTACGGCGTAATACCCTTGCGGAACAGCTCTTGCTTGTCAGCATCAGTGGTCACGTCCCTTGGGGCGTAGCGAGAGAGATGGTTGAACTCACGACCATAAGTGCGGAGGTCCATCTGTCCCTGTTGCAAATCCAGGAACTCCCTCCTCTTCAAATCCATGATCGGCTGGGGAATGTACTCCGCACGGAAGGCAGTGCGGAAATCAGCCCAAGTGAAGACATGGTTGGCCGGAAACAAAGCCACATGGCTTTCCCACCAACAGCCAGCTGCACCAACCAAGAGGTATGTGGCAAAGTTGACTTGTTCGGCCACTGGGACATGAAGCGCGGAGAACTTGCGCTCCAGAGCTCGAAGCCAATCATCAGCTTCCAGTGGCTCCTTGGCATCAGCAAAGGTGGGTGGCTGCGAGCGCAGGAACTCGGTGAGAGTGGTGCACTCGTTCCTCCGTGCATTCTGCTGCACCAACTGCTCAAGCAAGCGCTCATTGCGCCCGCGGTTCTCCTCAATGGCCATCAAGACCTGAGCCATCGAGGGCGGTGGCGGCAGATCATCCTCATCATGGTTGTGGTTACCGCGGCCTCCGCAGCCTCCTCGAGCCATTCTGGAGATTTGACAATGACACAGTTAGTATCTTTGTCGTGGGGTAGATAACACGGCAGATGCTACTTTGGGGTAGCTTGAGTTTTTGGGTAAGGCGACACTGGCGTCTGGGAGATTGTTTAGCATTGCAGGGGACATAGGTTTACCCAGGTTCGGCCTCTCCATTGGAGATAAAGACCTACTTCCTGCTATCTTATTATTACTCTTGGTCTCGATCTCGATAACCTGGCTACGACAACAGAGCCGGATCTCGATCTAGGTTACAAAGCTTATGTGTCTCTCTCGATGGTTCTCTCGCCTAAATCTTGGGGATTATGAAAGTCTTGCTAGCTATGGCTCAGGGCCGGTTTATATAGATACCGGGCCCTCTGACCGCGTACACAATAGAGCCGGGTTCTACCCGAACTCCAAGTCCTATCCTAACTCCTTTATTCTTCGTGCACTCCAAGCCTTCAACCGCCTCTCGAACCGCCTCTGGTACCTTCCAGAATATCGCCTTCCTTAGCCGGGTCACCGCCAAGACGCCGGCCCAGAAACATAACCCGGCCCATGCTGAGGGCTAACTGCCCTGACCGGGCCTCCTTCCTGGCGGGTCACGTTTCCCTCTTCATGGGCCTACCGGGTTATTATCCCTCCATCAGTAGCCCCCAGGTTAACCAGGTAACCAGGTTGCCATGCTTTGCTTCCAACTTTGTGTCGCTTCCTTGATCAATGCTGGTACCCTGGCTTGCCGGGTTAACCACCTGAAATACAAAAACAACAAATACATATAATGCACTATTTTATCTTTCGCTTAGCTGGGCCAACTCTTCTTGGCGGGTCATACCGTAACCCGGCTTTCTCACACTAGGTCAATGTCTCCGGGTCTCTCACCCAACACTTAGCGAAAATCTCAACTCAACTGGGCCACTTGCTAGTCATAACTGGAGCCAAAGAATATTCCTTTTGTCCTGTCTGTTTGTCGTTGACTTCCCGGAGAAGATGCTTATCTTATCCGCTCACTTTTACCGCAATACCCCTAGGGTTTTCACCGTGGCTACAAATATCTGGCCACGACCCCCAGAGTAAATTTCCCCATTCTCACGTTCATCCCCTACCTCACGCTCGCGTCACTGCCACCGCAGCCGCCGGAACTCCGATCTTCAATCGCGCCCTTCAATCTCGTTCAAACTCCAAGGTAACCTCGATTCTTACTTTTATCCATTCCGCGCATCCGATTCCAGCCCTTATTTCTTCTAGATTGGCTCCGTATTTCATTATCCACATCCGCATCTAGAACTAGGGTTCATAACGCCATTGTTGCGCTCTGTCCTCTCCAGAGCTGAAATCCATGACGAAAGAGAAGATAAAATCTGGAGGGCCCCGTGCGGCCAAAAAGCTCACAAAGAAACCCTCTGGTACTGCTGCTGGTGCATCTGGATCCGCGGCTCCCGCAGCCGCTCCAGTGAACTGGACAAGGTCCAGTGCGACCAAGACCACGCTTCAGTCTTTCGTGAACCGGGGCGAACTCCCGGCTCAGAACGAGATCCAGTGGCGCGCACCTGGGGAGGAGACCCGG
The DNA here is from genome assembly GCA_947311845.1 of Poa pratensis. Lineage (NCBI taxonomy): Eukaryota > Viridiplantae > Streptophyta > Magnoliopsida > Poales > Poaceae > Poa > Poa pratensis. The sequence continues at coordinate 23,958,202 of CAMZMU010000081.1, read as the reverse complement.
CCCACACCAGAAAAAGGTGAGGTCGTTGTGCTCTTAGATCACGTGACCCGGGGTCTCCGCCCCCCGGGCTCCCTCTTTTTCCGCCAAGTCTTTAAATACTACGGGCTCACTCCCATGGATGTGGCGCCCAATTCCATTTTGAACATTAGCAACTACGTCGTTTTCTGTGAGGATTATCTCCAAATACCTCCGTCTCTCGAATTTTTCCTTGAAATCTTCTATTGCAACCCATCTCGAAAAAATCAACCTCTTGGTCCGTACGGGGGCGTGTCTATTCAACGCCGCAAAGAATGCACTTTCCCGGCTCTTGCTTTAGCCAGCCACCCAAGGGGTGGCAGAACACTTACTTCTACTGCAAGGATACCTCTCCTGAGGCTGATGAGGCCAAATTCCCGGCCTTCAGAAATTCCCTCTTGTGTACAATTCAAAGATGAACAGCTATGCTAGCCCGGAGAAGCGGGAAGCACTTGAAGGCATCCACCGCCGGGCCAGAGCCCTACTAGCCCACGGCCTTCGTGGAACTGATCTGGTGAAATGCTGGATTGGTTGGTTCATCCAACCTCTCAGCATCAGGACCCGGCTCTTCATGAATACACAGAAGAGACCACTGACGACATGCGTTACTCAGAATTCACACTGTTAGAGATCAGATCGTGAAGAACGCCAAGAAACTCCTTGGCGAAAAGAAGACTGATATTGCTATGAACGGGCTCGCCCCTTTCAGCACCAAGAACAAACCTCCTACGGTACAACTTGTCATCCACTCACTTCTTAACTGTAACCCGGTGCTTCTTGCAAACTATCTTACTGATACCTTCTTTTTGTCAGGACTCCAAATGGTGGAGTGCAGATTACACCCCTACATCCTCTGCTGAAGAGGACACAGAAAGTGACGACCAAGAAGAAGAAGAAGAAGGTGAGCCAGACTCCATAGGCCGGCTCTTCCTCGAGCTGATTAACAACGAAGTCCCCAAAAAGGACACTTCTACTGATAACCCGGCTCTTCTCATTCCAGGCCCCAATGACCCGGCTCCGGACGTATTGCCGGGTCCACAAACTGCTGCACCCACTCCTCAAAAGAGGACCCGAGCTGCAATTGCAAAGGTGCCATTTTCTCGTTTCTCAACTTGCATGATGAACTCATCTCAAACTCAAATACCAACACAGGAAAAGGAACTTGAGAAGGAAGCTGAAGCCAACAAGAAACCGGGACCCGGTCCTCTGCAAGCCATGTCACTCTGAGCACAGGTATCCCTCCATGTTCTTTATCAAGCTGGGCCAAATCGATCCAGAAGACGCCCAGCAAAAAGTATCCTTTGGCTGGCAAAATCCGGGTCCCTAAACGTTCTCGTGTATCAGATTCTTCCTCGGACGCGGCTAGCACGCCCGAGGATTTCCTCATCAATACCGGGTTAGGATTACTCTCCTTTTCATTTTTCAACACTTTAATCTTTTCTGTAACTAAATTCACCTCTTTTCGCTTCAGTGCCAAAGCTATTGTGGAGGAAGACCCGGAATCTTCTCCAACCGCATCTCCTCCACCTGCCAGAACTGAACCCTCTCCAATGGAAGTACAAGTTGAGGAGGCGGGTCAAAAAGAAGAATCTGGCGCCGAAAACGTGGTAACCTCACCACCAAGTCCGCCAGTTGCTCCAAAACCAAGCCCAGATGCGCAATCACCCGGGCATGGGTCTGGAACCAAAGAAGTTGACCCAGAAGTCCAGATCACCGGGTCTAAGCAAGGCCCGGCTCCTGGCGTGTCCACTGCTATTGCCAAGGTCACAGCACCAGAAATCAAGGTGGATCCCTCTGCAAAGGGCAAGGACCCAGTTGCTTCTTTGGATCTGGCGACTCTGAACTCCATGTCCACACCGGCTCTGTGCGAGGAATACTTTTCTCGCCTTGCTCATCATAAGAACTTGGAGACTGAGCTTGTCTCTCTGCTTCAGAAACGGTACCAGGTGTGCTTTTAACTTTACTTACCTTCTTACTTCTTGCATAACCATACTCTGCCTAGCCCCCAAGCTCCAAATTTATCACTTGTTGAAAAACTTGGTGCTTGAAACGCCAACATCCTTTACAAAAACTTTTCAACACTGTAGCCCCCAAGTGCCGGGTTAGCTGTCCACAGCAACCTGGGACTAATCACTTGAACAATTTTAAAATTTACCCGTGTAGCCCCCAAGCACCGGGTTAGCACGCTTGCGGCAACCTGGGGCTTTACTTGTCTGTTGCAAACTTTTGAAACTTTGTAGCCCCCAAGTTCCAGGCTAATAATTCCTTAGTAACTTGAGGCTAAACTGTGCACTTTTTTTTTAACAGGAACATGTGAACCAAGCCGATGAAGAAGTGGCCCGGCTACAAGGAGCCTTAAAAGCTGAGACTGAGACCCGGGCTGAAGGGGCAAACAAACTTCAAGCCCTGGAAGAAAAATAACTGCCTTGACTCAGGAGAACTCAGACTTGAAGCGGGACATGCAAGAGCATGAAGAAAACTTTCAAGAGCAGCTGACCAGCCTCCAACAGAAATTGAATACAGCTACCAGCGAGCTGACCCGCCTGAAGAAGATGATTACTGCCATGGTTGCCTCCCTTGTTGGTAAGCACAATACTCTCAAAACCCGGTAAATTTTTCGTCTGTTCCAAGCTCGGCATGTAAACTATGCCTGACACTGGTTTCCCTTTTGCAGGTGCACGTGATGGCAACATCCGCAAGACCGCAACTGAGAAAGTCAAATGCATGTATACACTGGTCCGCCAATTATACTTTGGGAGTTGCGAGGTCATCAAAGCTGCAAGAAACTGGGAAAACCCGCCCAGCACTTACACTGAAGTGCTGGGCCATTTGTCCACAATGCCTGGCTGGATTCACCTGCTGAAGAAATCTGCATGCAGGGCCGGGGCCATGCGCAGCCTAGCTTTGGCTAAAGCTTACTATCCCCAACTTGACCCGGCTCCTCTGGCATCGGGTTTTCCTGAGTACAATGCAGATGGCACTCCTTTTGACAGGAAGACCTACAGCCGGGTTATGAAGCAGACCCGGTTCGTGGCTACCCAAATTGCCAACAATCTGAAGCTTAACACCATCCAGTATGGCTACAACGAGGCGAATAAAGAAATTGTGGACGACGAGCCTCAACGCATCGACCTGCTACAGAGCTACAAGGAATCTGTTGCTGGTGATAAAACTGCTCCAAGTACTTCCGCTGCGCCAAGCTCCTCAACTCCCACTGTGCCACCTCCAGCGCGTGCACCAGTAGAAGATGAACATTACTTCCAGTCCCTTCAACTTGTCACCTGGCGCACTGATGGAGCCCCCAAGACCCGGGAAGCAGAAGCAGAGACGGCCAAGGATGACTCGACAAGCGCCAAAGACGACACCCCAGCTACAACTCCTTCCACTAACCCGGCTCCAGAAGCCGGCTCTTAACTTATGCAGATGCTGTGTCTCTGCTAGAAAACTTATATCATTCGGCCCTTGGGGCACTTTATTGTAATAACTTAGCTATTCTGATACCATGCCTGTGATGTGTGCTTTTGCACTTGTTTTAAACTTTGGTGAAACTATGTGGAATCACATGACATTGAAATATCCAATTGCTTATCTTCTGTGGTTTTGATGACCCTTTTGGTTTCTTTAACTGTGAGCCGGCTTTCGCATGGATATCCTGGCGCAACTTCTCTGAGAAAAACAGGGTCAAACCAAGTCCCAATGGGCTTCATGGTTGATTGAGTTTCCAGGTGTGCAATCAGGCCATATAAGTGCGAGTCACATCAGCTACACAGCAAGATAACCAAGAATACTAGTGGCATAAAAGCCGGGTCTTGGGATTGCAGCTACAGACTTTTTGCAGTAAGAGCCCCCAAGACCTGGATCAATGTTTATAAAGTAAAGGGCTTATGCCTCAGTACCCCATTGATCCAAAATACTGGTGGGACGCACTCTCTGGGCATCCTCAAAAATAAAAAACTTAAACAACTGCAACCAAAACTGAAACCCGGGGATACTTATGAGCCGGGTCCTGGGGAAATAACTTTAGCTATCTCAATGACAAGCCCCCAGGACCAAGCTTGACCCAGAACTGCCACAATACATATAGAACAAAGAAAAATAACCGGCTTATAAAACTGAAACATAAACTGAGACAAGACAAATTTCTTTTCAACCTTCACTTTATTGATAGAAAAGGTTAGGTCAGCAAGCCGCCTCATTAAAAACCTTCCAGTCCCCTTAGGTACCCTGGTAAGGAAAAGAGCGCGTCTGAAACCTGCTGCCTGTTACATCGTGTGTTACATCTGATACATCTTTTTCATGCTAAGTATAATATGGGCGCAGCTGCGCAATGTTCCACGGCCTCTCACGCTCTTCCATAGAAAAGGTAGAGTGTGTTGAGTCATTGACTGTCTCTGATTTCTCTCTAGCGTCCACCAAATAGTATGAACCATTGTTCAATTTCTTGCTTATGATGAAGGGCCCTTCCCAAGGAGGAGATAACTTGTGCATCCCTTCCTTGGACTGCACCCATCGCAACACTAGATCACCTTCCTGGAAGGTGCGAGTTTTAACCCGGCGGCTGTGATACCGCCTCAAATCTTGCTGATAAATTGCTGATCTTTCCAATGCTTGCTCTCTATTCTCCTCCAGCAGGTCAACAGAATCCTGCCGGGTCTTCTCATTTTCTGTCTCCACGTAAGCCGCCACGCGAGGCGAGTCATGAATAATATCACTTGGCAAAACTGCCTCTGCCCCATACACCATGAAGAAAGGGGTCATCTTTGTGGATCTGTTTGGTGTTGTATTGATTCCCCAAACAACTGATGGCAATTCCTCCACCCACGCTCCGGCGGCTCTGAGACACGGGACCCGGAGACGTGGTTTCAATCCTCTGAGTAACTCCTGGTTAGCTCGTTCAACTTGCCCATTGGCCTGAGGATGAGCCACAGAAGCAACATCCAAACGTATACCATTGTTTCCACAAAACTTTGCCATCTCTCCCAAGGACATATTAGTACCATTGTCTGTGATAATACTATGGGGATACCCAAACCTGTGTATGATCTGCTTCAAAACTTCACTGCTGTTGCCGCCTCACAATTTGTAACAGGCATGACCTCAACCCACTTGGTAAACTTGTCAATGGCAACGAGGAGGTGGGTTTTCTTACAAGGAGACATGCTGAAAGGACCCACCATATCAAGCCCCCAAACTGCAAAGGGCCAAGTCAAAGGTATTGTTCTCAACTCCTGAGCCGGCACATGAATCTGTCTTGCATACCTTTGACATCCATCACATCTATTCACCAAGCGCTCTGCATCTGCCTGGGCTGTGAGCCAAAAGAAACCGTGCCTGAAAGCTTTTGCAACCAAGGACCTAGTTGAAGCATGATGACCACAATCTCCCTCGTGAATTTCCTTCAAAATTTGCCGGCCCTCCTTTCCAGACACACATCTCTGATATACCCCTGAAACACTTCTCTTATATAACTCACCATCTATGACCACATAGGCCTTGCACCGGCGCACGATCTGCCGGGCTATGACTTCCTGCTGGGGCAACTCCCCTCTCAAAAGATATGCAAGATACGGTTCTGTCCACTCTGGAATTTCCCGGGTTACAGCCACCAGCTGCGAATCCGGGTCTACCAACTCTTCCTCATCCTGGGACTTGACTGATGGAGCCCATAGCTCGTCCAAGAAAACGTTAGGTGGAACCGGCTCTCTGCGTGAGCCGAGTCTTGACAAAGCATCTGCAGCATCGTTTTTCCTGCGGTCAATGTGATCCACCTGATAGCCTGAGAAGAACCCAGCTACTCTATCCACCTCTCGCCTGTAAGCCGCCATAGTTGCATCTTTTCTGTCCCAAGTTCCTGAAACTTGCTGCGCCACAAGATCTGAATCCCCATAGCACTTAATACGCTTGATGTTCATCTCCTTTGCCATACGCAAACCATGTAACAAGGCCTCATACTCTGCCACATTATTGGTACAATCAAAGTGAATTTGCAAAACATAACTCAACTTGTCACCTTTGGGAGAAGTTAACACCACTCCAGCTCCTGAACCTTGCTCTTGTTTAGACCCGTCAAAATGCATAACCCAAGATTTGAGACTCGGGGTGAGAGGTGGTGCATTCAACTGTGTCCAATCATTAAGAAAATCTGCCAACGCCTGAGACTTGATAGCTGTGCGAGGCACATAATCAATGTGATAATCCCCCATTTCAATTGCCCACTTGGCAATTCTTCCTGTAGCTTCGGAGTTTCTGATGATATCTGCTAAGGGAATAGAACTGACCACCGTAATTGGATGCTCCTGAAAATACGGCTTCAACTTTCTACTAGCCATGAAAACACCAAACACTAGCTTCTGCCAATGTGGGTATCTCTGCTTTGCTTCTGATAGGACCTCGCTGACATAATAGACCGGCCTTTGTACCGGGTTCTCTTTTCCTTCCTCTTTTCGCTCAACCACCACCACGGCACTCACAGCTTGAGGCCCGGCTGCAACATACAAAAGCATGGGTTCCTTGGGACCCGGCGCCGCTAAAACTGGCGCTTCTGACAACTGCTTCTTCAAGGCCTCAAAGGCCTCATCTGCCTCTTGATTCCACACAAAGTTATCTGTCTTCTTCAACAGCTTATACAACGGAATAGCTTTTTCTCCAAGCCGGGAAATAAACCGGCTCAACGCAGCCACACAGCCTGTCAGCTTCTGAACATCAGCCAACTCCTCTGGCCTTTTCAAACTCTGGATTGCACGAATTTTTTCCGGGTTTGCCTCAATTCCACGCTCTGACACAATGAAACCAAGTAACTTGCCCGCTGGAACCCCAAACACACACTTCGTAGGATTAAGCTTCATCTTGTACTCTCTCAGATTCTTGAATGTCTCTGCAAGGTCATTAATAAATGACCCGGCTTTTTCTGACTTGATAACCACATCATCAACATAAGCATGCACATTGCGCCCAATCTGATCATGAAAACAATTCTGGATACACCTCTGATAAGTTGCTCCTGCATTCTTCAACCCAAAAGTCATGGTCTTGTAACAAAAAGCACCAAAGGGGGTGATAAACGACGTCTTCTCCCAATCTTCCTTGTTAAGTTTGATCTGATGATAACCTGAATACGCATCCAGAAAACACAAGAGCTCGCTGCCTGCAACTGCGTCAACGATTTGATCGATGCGCGGCAGTGCAAACGGATCCTTGGGACAATACTTGTTCAAACTCGTGAAATCAATACACATCCTCCACTCATTATTCTTTTTAGAACCAAAACCGGGTTAGCTAACCACTCTGGATGAAACACTTCCATGATAAAGCCGGCCTCCAAAAGCCGGGCTATCTCTCTCCAATTGCTTTTCTCCTTTCTGCATTCATTTTTCTCAAACCTTGTTTTACCGGCCTAGCCTTGGGATCAACATGTAAACGGTGCTCAGCGAGTTCAGTTGGAATGCCTGGCATGTCACTAGGTGTCCACGCAAAAACATCCCGATTCTCACGGATGAACTCGATGAGCGCGCTTTCCTATTTGTCAGTTAAGTTTGTCCCTATGGCGAACTGCTTGGAGGAATCCCCAGGCACAAAATCCACCATTTTGTGTCCTTTGCTGCTTTAAACTTTGCCCTATCATCTTCTGTCATTGGCTTCTTGAGCGCCGTGTTATCCTGTGGGTCAACATTTGATCTATAAGCTTTCAACTCCTCTCTAGCACAAGTTTGTTCTGCCAGGGCTGCATCCCCCTCATCGCATTCTGCTGCAATCTCTCTGTTACCATGTACTGTAACGATCCCATTGGGACCCGGCATTTTCAACTGTAGATACACATAACACGGCCTTGCCATGAATTTGGCATAAGCCGGCCTTCCCAATAACGCATGATAAGGACTTGGAAACTTTACTACCTCGAACGTGAGCCACTCTGATCTAAAATTATTGATAGACTCGCCAAAAGCAACCTCCAGTGCAATCTTTCCCTCTGGTGTGGCTGATTTCCCAGGAACTATACCGTGAAAAATTGTTGACGTTTTCTGCAACTGTGACTCCTTCAATCCCATACGCACAAATGTATCCCAGTACAGGATATTAATACTACTACCACCATCCATCAGAACTTTTTTCAACTCGAAATTGTGAACTTGAGGAGCCACCACGAGAGCCAGCAGACCCGGGTGCTCCACCACCTCTGGATGATCTGCCCTACTCCATGTGATGGTGTGCTCTGACCACCTCAGATATCTTGGCACCCCAACGGCCACTGTGTTAACTACTCTATTGACTAACTTTTTCTCTCTCTTGGTAGTGCCACTGGTGTATATGTGATACTGGCCCAACTGCCTCGGGTTCTGAGAAAATCCTCCCTGATTACTTGTATTCTGGTTTGGACCCTGACCCGGGTTTCCAGTGGGTATCGCATTTGCCAATGAATGATTGGATGGTCTACCCATCTTGCTATGGCGAGGACACGGCATCCTAAAAGCTTCCTCAGTACTCATTGGGCGTGTTCCCTGGTAACTACCTCCACTATTGTGATTCCCACTGTTTCCCTGATAACCCCTGTTGTCCTGGTAGTTCCCGTCCATCCTTTGCCTCTGAAACCCGGTATTGGTGTTTGCTACTAACTCTGAACTTCCATCATTATGACCTCGCTTATGCTGATTCTGATTGTTGTTATTGTTGTTTCCCGAGCCATTATTGTTCCTTCCACCATTATTTGCCGTGCCTTTCCCCTTCTCTTCCTCAGGCTCATCCTGAGTTTTGTCCATGGCTGCGTGCCTATTGCAAGCATCCATCAACTCTGCCATGGTGACCGGCTTAACCCGGTGCCCTTCCTTCATGCGACCCAGCTTCTGGACAAGTGGTGCATATTTACAAGTTTTCTCCATTGATGAAATTGCATCCTTGGGCTCAATACCAGATGAAGAGTGCAGGATCTCCGTGACCCAGCCCATCCAATGACGTGCTGACTCGCCTTTTTTCTGTATACAACGATCAAGATCCTCAATGGAAAACAAACGCTTGCACGTACCCTGAAAATGCTTGGTGAAAACCGCCTTCAACTCATCCCAGGAATTAATGGACTTCTCTGGTAGATTTTTAAACCACAACTTCGCTGCTTCATCGCTCATCATCAAATACATGTACTTGGCACAAACATTCTCTGTGGCATTGCGTATACACATTGCCATCTCATAACTGCTCAACCAGCTGGCCAGGTCCACGCTGGGCTCATAATTGGATATCTTACTTGGCTCCTTAAACTTCTCGGGAAAGGCTCTGCTCTAATGGAATCTGAAAGACATTTTGGCCCGGCTAAACTGGAAGAACTTGACGAAATATTGATATTACCGGGTGAGCTTGCAGACGCGGCTGGTGCGGGACCCGGTCCTCCTTGTGGTACTCCTGCTGCAGGTACTGCCGGGTTTGCATTGCCCGCACTTCTCCCCGCGCGTGATCTATTGACTATCTGCTGAGCTATGGAAACTGCTGGGGCGGGTTGATGCTGCTGATTGTTTTGATTTTGATTTTGCTGGGACGGGTTTTGCTGCTGTGCCGCTACAGGCCCAGCCAATGGCGGGTTACCTCCATTGCGACTCTTACTACGATACGTTGTGGAATGCAATGCACTTTTCTCCCTTGAATACTGAGTTCGCTGGACAACTGCAGTGCGTAACATGTCAATGGCACGCCGGGCCTCAATCTCCGCTGGCGTGTCTCCCAATGGAATACGATCAAGCGCCAAAGTTGCTGCATACACGTTATCCGCCGGATTTGAATAGTGACCCGCCGGTGTGTGGAACCTTGGTGCTCTGGGCGGCAGACCCGGATTTCCCCTGGCTTCCCCAGCGAGAAGACCCGACGCCGTTGCCACTGCAACCCCAGCTGCTCCTGTTCCTCTATCTGGTTCTACATCTGCCCTTACAACTGGAACCACCTGGGTGACACCAACTGGTTGATCTTCTGTGGTCCTAAACAGTACTACTGGGTTTATAGCGTTTTCTCCAGGGGCAAGCCGGCTCTGGTGCCTCCTCCGGTGCGCCCTGGTCATCTCATTGAAACGATTTTCGTTATCCTCCATTTGCCTCTTTCTTGCTTCTATTTCTTGCCTCTCTGCCTCGGCGTCCCTGCGCATCTGCTCCAACGCTCGGCGTGCTGTATCCAATTCCATTGCTCTAACTGCTGCGTTTTCTGGAGTAACCAACCTTGTAAGGGCTGATGGGTCTAAGACCAGGCCATTGTTAAAAAGGGCCGGGGCAGCTGCTGTGTTACTTCTTTCCTCTCCTTGGGCCCGGTTATGCAGGAACCCAAAACTGTTTCTGTATCTTGCCGTATCCTCGCTTTCCTCTGAGACCGAAGCCGGCTCTCCATCAGATCTCTATTCTGCCAATTCCAGGATCGGGGGCAGCTGCTGTTGACTCGGGGTAAAGGCCGGTGGAACAACAGCTGATGGTGATGGTTGCATGCTGGCCGAAGGCGCGGTGTACACCGCTACCCTACGAACCGGACTTGGACTTGACTCTTGTTCCTCATCATCTTCCTCTTCTGCATCATACCCGAACCGGCCTTCAAACAGGGGCAAGATTGATTCCGACCCGGCTTGTTCCACCGCGTCACCCGGGATTTCTACCGGTCAACCAGCCGTTCCTCCAGCGTGTTCAAGACCTCAACTTCAGCTGTGCCAACTGATTCCTCTCCATCAGATTGAACAATTGTGGCGGCTCCTAACACAGATTCATAATCTCCATTACTAGCAGATCTAGTTGTAATCATGCCCACAAAAACATTAAATTTGCCAATTGGAATAACATCACCTGATTCAAGTAGATCAGATTCCGGTCCCCAGCCAAAATCATCGACGATGGATTCTCCTTGCTCATTGACTGTGATCTGGCCAAAAACAAAGTTTTCGACCCCTCTCTTTGCTTCTCCCATGATGGTGACACCTTTGGCCGCGGTTCCCACAGACGGCGCCAATTGTCGTGGGGTAGATAACACGGCAGATGCTACTCTGGGGTAGCTTGAGTTTTTGGGTAAGGCGACACTGGCGTCTGGGAGATTGTTTAGCATTGCAGGGGACATAGGTTTACCCAGGTTCGGCCTCTCCATTGGAGATAAAGACCTACTTCCTGCTATCTTATTATTACTCTTGGTCTCGATCTCGATAACCCGGCTACGACAACAGAGCCGGATCTCAATCTAGGTTACAAAGCTTATGTGTCTCTCTCGATGGTTCTCTCGCCTAAAGCTTGGGGATTATGAAAGTCTTGCTAGCTATGGCTCAGGGGCCGGTTTATATAGATACCGGGCCCTCTGACCGCGTACACAATAGAGCCGGGTTCTACCCGAACTCCAAGTCCTATCCTAACTCCTTTATTCTTCGTGCACTCCAAGACTTCAACCGCCTCTCGAACCGCCTCTGGTACCTTCCAAAATATCGCCTTCCTTAGCCGGGTCACCGCCAAGACGCCGGCCCAGAAACATAACCCGGCCCGTGCTGAGGGCTAACTGCCCTGACCGGGCCTCCTTCCTGGCGGGTCACGTTTCCCTCTTCATGGGCCTACCGGGTTATTATCCCTCCATCAATCTTTCTCCGAATGGTCGAACAATAGCATTAGCGTCTACTCAAGTACACAGACTAGGGATGATAATACATTGTGTAACAATCTATTATATAATTAAAACACAAGACAATTAACGGCTAAGATTAGTCAACATAAAGTTAACGGTACAGATTAATCAGTTGTAATTGATCCGAGTCAATCAGATCCAGGACCGCATGCACGAGTCAATCTGGTCTACGATTAATTTATTTCCTTTCGTAACACCTATGCCAACTGATCACGTTTGCTAAATTTCCCTAATTATTCCGGCAACAATGCAAGTAGCCAAGCGGAGTACGACGAGGACACGCATCCCTCGCTTCATACGGGTAAACCATGGCAGACATCCATATGCGCCAGCGACGCTCCGGCGGCGTCCGGCCGACCGTACGCCGGCCAATCGTAGTCAGGACGGCATAAACGCTGGAGACGATCCTTATAGGCGGACCCTCCGACGTCCGGCGGACTGCAGTCTCGACGGCATACGCGCCATAGATACAGAGCATCCAACGGAGAATCAAGATTATGGAGAGAAGCTTTGCTCGGAGCGGGTCGCAGTGAGACTCAAGTAGCGTCATCCGGACGTGTAGTTGCCATTGGCGTGCACTTTCTCAGGCCAGCAAAATCACGATCTATGTGCAGCATGTGAGGTACGTAATCAGATGACGGCCATTGACGTGCACTTCTCATGCCAGCCAAATCACGATCTGTGTGCATGCATGTGAGGTACCTGATCGTTTGACGTGCACAATGATACATACGGATTTCGATCATGCAAGACTAGGTCACCGGGAGAAGATTTGCGGCTAGATTATAATGAGTCATTCAAGAGATTCACTTCCGCCAAAGACCTTCTCTCCTTCTGATCAATATACTATGGTTTTACTCGCCGGCGCCAAGTTATAGTACATCTGACCACCGCAGCTAGGGATGGCCAACGCCCTTTACTCTACTCTGTACAGTATCCTGTTAATACATTAATTAATATACTTACTTCCTGCATCTATGAATGGTCGTCTCAGATCGTTTAGGAGTTGATCGCATGCAATTCTGTTCTCAGGTTTCACTCTTATTTGCTTCTTTAGGTGCTTGATGAAATAGCCACCAGGAAAATTTTCTTCTTCTGTTGTACAGTGGTACAAGGTGGATTTAGATGAGAATTTATGCACCTGCATTGAATCCTGGACATTGCACAAAATTATATGGAGCCCACCAATTCGTACCAGGGTACACGGTACAAGGTTGATTTGGATGAGAATTTATGCACCTGCAATAAATCCTTGACATTGCACAAATTATATGGAGCCCAGTAATTCTTAACAGAGATACAAAGGGGTATGGATTTTTTTTTACTCTGTCGTACCAGAGATACAAGGTGGATTCATATAAGAATTACGCACCTGCATTGCATCCTTGACGGTGCATCAATTATGGAGCCCACTAATTCGTAATGATGTCTTTTTACAGGTATAGAACCATGAGCAATCAGAAGTAACAGAATGTAAGCCATGTTGGGGGATGACAAGAAAACAGAAGACAAGCAACGGTGGAATTTGATCAAATCTGAAGTTATGACGTGTCAACGGTGAAGCTCATATCCACGGACGTACATATGGAGTATGCTTCATCCATCGATACCCATGGAGTTCATATCCGCCGCGAAATCTAATCGAGAGCAAACCAAGCGTTTATCGATATTCATGTCTAGCGTGAAGGTGTGTTTGATGGCTTGACGGCAGCGGCGATGACAAGAAAACTACCAGCGAGCCAGCAGTGTTTTATTTGTGTCCACATCCAAGGCAGACATATGCATTCAGATCAGATGGTGCCAATTATCCAGGCCGTAGCATCGTCGTCGTACGAGTGTTTCTGGAGTACTGTATTAAGCCGCTGGAGGCTGGAGTAGTTCACCCATGAATATTTCCGATGCTATTATGTAAGGTGTGTTAAATCTATACATGAATCATATCTAAACGTTTTTATTTCACGCATATGCAATTGGTGATTTTTTTTTGTATCCTGTGCACATTTAATTTTGGCCTACTTTTTACAACCACGGATAAATAATTTTGCGTCGCCCTTACTTATAGTTTGTTTATTAAGACTTTGGTCAAATGAAGGTATCGAGCTTATTTGGGGAGGTTCGTATTCCTTCGGGAGTTGTGTTGTATCCAACTTGATATTATAATTGTTGCACATAGACAGCTACAGCCTTCACGAGACACTACATTATTTTCAACACAGTATGTCTCCTTCTTTTCCTTCATGTATTTCATATTCTAACTTGGTTTCCTATTAGTGGCCAATTGTAGTGTAATATATTCAAATTTGTGATCTCCTATGGCACTGCCAAATCCTTTCAAGATTAGAGGGAATAGTATCTTGAGAGTTTACAATGATCACAATAAAAATGGGGACCTTTTGTGAGCTGGTGTAGATGCGTCGTGCTATTGCAAATATTTACTATTCTTTCTGTGCGAAACACGTGTAGGTTGCTACATCTACTTCCCACAATATATGCTATTACTTGATTGGTTTGTTTACAAATTTAGTACATTGTCATGTAGTCTGAGAAGCAGTATTTCAGGAGAACAAGGAAACACCTAAAGAATTTGCTGCTTAACTGGTTATTGTTGATCTCAGTTATATGTGTGAAAGACTTTTTTTTCAAATGGTACAAAACCCCAGCCATCTTAGACAAATATCCTCTATTATATATATCAGTTAGAGTCAAATCGTGGTGCTGTAAAATCTTCTTATAGGTACTTCGTTAACGCTTTTGCTGTATAAGATCTAACATTTTTTATTAATGAAAAATAATCATTGCCTGTTGATTTCATTCACTTACAGGGAAAATATTATTATTATGTTCATGCCCAAAGAAAGGTTAAGCATATTGACCAGATGTTTGTAAGAATATCGAGGGATAGACAGTGTTCATCAGGTTCATAGGAATATTTGCTGAAGAATATAGAGCGTGACGATAGTGATAATTAGCATAGCTCAGATCACTTTTACGATTCAAGTAATAGTCCACTTTGTGTTGAAATACATTAATTGTTACGATTGCCTTAATTCTTGATTATTCTCTTGGAGAACTAGGATTGCAAAATGAATATGATAGTACCTACCATGGTTCTTTAGACCAAATCAGTAAAGTGGGTTGGTTTATAAATACATCATATCCCCTTCAGTCTATTTATATGACATGCAAAGTGTTGAATTAAAATAGAACAATGGGTGCGTTAAGGTAATAAAGCTGGCAAAAATTGTTTACCAAGCTAAAAGTTCATATATATCTAGCCGCGCAAATGCGCGGGCCACCCAGCTAGTTAACAAGGAATCAACAAGATAGAACTTGGGTCAAAGATCAGCATCATGTGCTACTAGCGAGAGATGCAATGGTTAAGGAACCATATGATTCAACACACTCTAGTTGGCACAATCCGGGACCTTATGTTCAACTCCTTGGGTTAAAACCCAACAAAGGAGCAAAAGATTAGACTCGGTAGAAACATCTGAGCGGATTCTGGATTGACACGCAGCGGGTGCAACCGGACACATAACACTGAAGGTAGAACCCAACCCCATTTTACTAATCATTTTGATGTAACAGATGAGAAGTAAAACCTTTAAACTCAAATCGAGGTAAGATTGCTCCGAGTTTAGAGGGTAACCAGATAAGGAGTAAAAAGAATCCTAAGATGGTTTTCACAACTCATTTTTAGGTTAAAAATATTTTCACAAACACTAGACTCAACGTCGACCAGTAGAAGGGTTTCCTACAGGAAGTACTGCTCTGATACCAACTTGTGGCGCCCCGACCTGACTGCTATACAGTGATCCTGTGTGTCACCAGTTAAGCGATACAACCGGAGGTTACGGGTTTACCAATCCCCGGCCAAAACCTTTGGCAGGCGTTGCTCGGAATGGGTCATCGGCAACGCAACACCCCGATTGATGCCTTAACACAGGCACAACTATCAATGCATAATAGAGAGATCAAGACTTGTGGAACAACTGGCACATCACAGACTCTACGACACAAAGCATTATAGTTCAACTATTTATAATAGAGAAAGATAGCAAATTACCACCAAAGGTCACAGACCCAACAGTACAACAAGCGGAAGCAAAATAGGTTGTTCTAAACAACAAGAACCAAATGATGGCCTAAGAGGCCTACAAATAAACATCTAATGCCAGCTGTTCCGGGATGTCCCAAGCTGCCACCTGGGAACCCCAGACTACTCGTCGACGTCCACAAAGAACCCACCTTCGAGGTCGGTGAAGTCCTCCTCTAAAACAAAACAAACGACGTTGAGTTCGACGAACTCGCAAGATTATATATAGAGCTTTAGCTCGATGAGGCTTTCAAGGTTTTATGGCTGTTTTGCATAAAGCTGATTTTATTTAATAAAAACATACTCCATGGCAACGACTAATCAGAATATTTTTAAAAGAGGTAAGATGTAACTCTTTCTCTTGATAACCTTTCTCACTATCAACCACCATTTACCACTGTACCTGTTCTACAAAGGAACCTCCCCGAATCACCCTCGAGGAAGTCAACCTTGCATTCGCGAGTGGTACCTTTAGTACCCAGTTTTTAGTCATTCCGTTCTAGTTATTCTATGGTCTTATCGTCATTTCCCAAGTTGTCCGTAACCGTGGACACGGCTTTTCGAAAAGATTTAACCCTGCAGGGGTGCACTGTGTTTACCTTCGGTACCGCCCGGCTCATTGCCTACGCTTAGCTCTCTTCCGGGGAAAGCCGGCTGAGTGGGAACGGTTACAACCTTTACCATGCTCGGGACCAACCCAGGATCATCAGTGGCGGTAGGACAAGAGGTGCCTCCAACACCCTGTCCCGCGGCCACTTATTTTCCTGACACCACCATCCTCATCTCAGTCTTGGCCACCATCCCAACGCACACGCAAATGTAAGCCCGAACTAGAGGACCCTCGGCCAGCCCTTCACAAGTTAGTCGGTCGACAAGGGCTCCATATACCCCACCGAATGGAAGCGCGCTCATTCTTGGTTCAAGAGGTAAAGAACTCGCACCTAGGCGGCGAGAGTGAGACAAAACACCACCATACCAAAGTGGCCTCTCATCCCCACCTTTAAGCATTTTATTACCTGTCACCACAATTTCTCCACCATCATCCATTCATCTCATCACCTGTTTCCAACGTGAACCAACCATCGTACATCTAGGCATTTAACTAAGCATGACTAAGCAATAACATAGCATAGTTAAGTATCTCATGCCAACAATACAAACCTATGGATAGTAGGAGGGGAAACAGGGGTTGGCATCGGAAAACTTAATGCAACTATAGGATACTCTAATCCGATAAAATTGACATTTGGAACCGCATGTAATATTATAGTGGAGAAAATAATTGCGGAAAATAGGGTAAGACATGCTCAGAGGGGGGGATTACGCTTGCCTTGTTGATACGGCTGGTAGTAGGGATCGTCACGAGACTGTGGGGTCACTTTCGCTCCTTGATCTACCGATGCACAAACAACACCGGAAGAACAATCAATCACCACACATGTTTAACATATGCAATGCGCAAACACATGATGGATGACAATTTAAATGCACCCTAAAAGCATTGAACAAGACCAACAAGTTAAATGGGGTCCCCATTATATTTATTGCATTATTTGGAATAAACCCCATATTTAAACTTAATGATTCTAATACTACTAGAAGTACATTATTGTAATTGTGATCAAATATGCATGATGATGATGATTCTGGATGATTCATGTTTTCTGAACATTTTGGTATATCAAACACATTTTTCTGAGGTCCCGATAAAAAGTTATTACTTTTATAAATTCCTCTTTTAAATTTATGATTTTAATAATTTATTTTTAACAACAACAACATTTTAATTACACGAAATCGAGGGAGAGAGATGAAACACGAAGAATCATCGTAGTTCGATGTCCCTATTTGCGCGAGGGAGGAGCGGGAGACAAAGCGCAAGAGGGGAAACAAAAAAAAAGCATCTGGAAAAAAAACATATCAGCCGGCCTCCAGCCCGGCTGGGCCGGTTTCCAGGCCGGCCTGGCAACAGAGGCAACCGGCCGTCCGCCTGGTTTGGGCCGGCCCCAAGGCCGGGTATGGACCCGAGAGAAACGACCTTGTGGCCGGTTTAGCCGGTTCCACGACCGGTCACGCGCTACGACGACGGCAGTGAAGACGACGATGGCCACAGCATGGTGAGAGCAAGGGGGAGCGCTAGGAGGAGAGGGGGAGGCTAGCAAGGCCAGGGGCTCACCCTCGAGCACAGTGGAGAGGTCAGGGACGGCGGAAGTGGATCGCAGCGGTGACGAAGTCGTGCGGCGGAGCTCAGACGGTCGCGGGAAGAAGAACAAGGCGGCGTTGATTATCGGCCTCCCGCCTCGATTCCTCTGGCGGAGAAGGAGCTGGCGACGCGGCGGTCCTGCTGGTGGCGCTCGATCTGCGCCTTGCGTGCTCAAACGACGACGGTGAGCTTGGCGAGCTCGGCGGCTAGGTGCGCTCGAGGGGAAAAGAGGGGGGGAACGGGAAGCAGAGGAGCAGGCGGGTGAGCAGGTGGTCCTCGAGATGCTCCTCTTCCTGCAGGTGGAGGCAGCGAGGGGTGGCCCGGCGTGGCGTGCACAGCGACGCTGATCCGGCGGAAGCGGCTCGCGCGGTCGCTACAGAGGAAGGAGTAGGTGTTTTCACAAAAAGCCCCCTGGCAGAAATTCTTCCATCACCATTTGGTCCTTCCTGTTTCTTTTTAACTCCAGCAGCAACTCAATTGATTTTATTAGGGTACTTAAACAATTTAGAAAAATCTAGGAAAATTCATGTAGCCTCCCACTAACAAGTAGAAGCACCACAAAAATTGGCATGTTGAAATCAAAAGTTTGGAACAACAATTGTTCATAGGGTTCGTTTAAGGCATTTTTGCTAAATTTAAAATGTTGCCCTTTGGTATTTTTAGAGCAAGTGCAAAATATTGTTTTGAGCTCTAGGAACTTCCTTGACAAATATTAGATGTCAAGTATTTGTACTTTGCAAGTTGAATGCTTTAATTATTGTGAAGTTTGTTAGAGCAAGTTTGGCATTGGTTTTTAAGTGGTGCCAAACCATTTGTTTTCTGTGTTTAGCAATTCAAAATGGATGCCATGATGCAATGCAACACAAAAGCGAAAATTTTACTCGGGTTTTTAGGTTCTTAGTTCTGGGCGGTTACAGGAGGTCGGTGGCACGATACTCCGGATGAAAGTCTTGCCCGACTTTGGTTGGTGCTGACGGCGATGGCGCTTGCGACCGTCATTTCCCTCCACAGGGCATCGTCGAGGAGGGTCGGCTTTTACCTCACCCACTCTTTGTCTCCAAGTGAAAACTGAGATTCGGGACCCGGGTCGGCAATGGTGGCTCCTTCGACGTCGTTCCTTTGCTGGAAGCATCGTTTTGGATACTTGACTTGGACAACACATGGGATCGACATGGTTCTAATAGATAAGAATATTCATTTCCTTTATTAATTCTAAATTTTTATAAGTACATGGTTGAACAATTATATTGCTCTTATCCTTTATTTTTGTTATTGTGGAGCAGATGGGACGCATGTATTCTATAGTGCCATATCGATTTATACAAAACTTTGTTGATGTTTTGCATGAAAGCAATGTCTACGAGATTAGCAATTTCCTTCTTGTGCTACCAAGATTAATTCTTAGACCGGTCGAAGCAAAGTTTATTATGATTATTACTGTTATCAAACAAATGGATGGAAATTTCAACGATTTCGCTTTTTAAGAATATTGGCTTACATCGTTGGCTGATCTGCCTGTGTCAAACGGGAGTCCTCAATGTTTCATCGGTATGTCCATCAATGTTGTTGTTGAGTTTATTTAATGGTTATCTGGTCTTTCTTTCTGTAAAAGATTTAATAATCTTCCTTTGTTGACCATATGTAATTGGTAAGATTTCAGCAATCTCTGATGTAGCTATTTTTAAGGTTCCCGGAAGGATTCAACATTTAGCAAAAAATAGATGTGTTTGAAGGGGGTCGTAGGCAGAAAACAAAAAAATTCGTAACAACGATAACCTTAAACTAGCCAGGATCTATACTATGCAGATATAGTAATACGCAGGAGATCGATATACATACCCTTGTAGACCGAAAAGCGGGGATCATGCTCCTGCACAAGCGTTGTCGATGAAGCCGACGAAACCGACCTCAAGGTCGTGTAGAGGAAGAAGACCTCCGAGCGCCACAGGCGTGGCACCTCGCAGGGAATCGCACACGTACGGCGAAGATGACTTCCTCCGGGCTCCGATCCAGGGACAAGCAGCGGAAGACTTGGACCGGAAATCCAGCAGCACGGCGGTGTGCTTATGGTGGAGAAACACTCACCCCATACACGACTCCAATTGCGGAGTCACGATTAAACGGGAGAGAGAGTGAAATTGGTGTGTCTTTCAAAGGCAAAGGGGCACCCATATATATAGGTGGAGGAGGGAGACCATCTCCCTTGGCTAAGCCATGTGGGACTAATCCCCACATGCCCTAGCCAGCCAAGGAGGCAGCCGGCCACTAAGTGGGCCCTATTCGGCCCACCAAGGGCGGCTGGCCCTTCTCCCTTCTTTTTTTTTCTCTTTTGGGATTTTCCCCTAATGGGGCTCTAAGGCCCATTTAGCTTTTAATGCCTTTTAAATTCGAATTTAATTAAATAAAAAATATTTAATCATTAATTCAACTAATTAATATCAAATACATTTTCTCTAATTAATTCCAGCTCTGAAAACTATTTCGTCGCTCTCCGATCTCCATCAGAACTCTCCCGGAACATTTCCGGTGCTCTCTTTTATTTTCTCTTCTATTTCCAATCTAATATAAATGTCATCCTCCCTTAAGTGTGTTACCCTAGCGGTTCGAGATCTCGCCAGACATAATCGAGACACGCTCTCCGATTAATGATTAATTCGTGGACCTTGGATACCCAGAATTAATCCCTGTGAGATAACGAATAACTTTATCGTTCGAACCTAGACGTCGAGTCTTGAACCTTTTGCATGGCGATACTTAGCGTGTCCGAGACTCGTTCATAGATATCATGATACCTAGCTTGACCTCGTTATCGACAACACCATCTTCTACTCGTCCGTGATAATATGTCCCCGTGACCTAGTCACATGCTTGCAAGCTTATTTGACATAATCTCACCGAGTGGGCCCAGGAGTATCTATCCTACTATGCGGATTGGCAAATCCCGCTCTTGATCCCTCATCTCAACATACTCCCTTCCGATACCCGAGAGGGACACTGTTATTGTCATACTATATAAGCAATGACGTTTGATGCAATCAAAGCATCTTCCAGGAATAGCGATAAGAGTTGATCTCACGGTCAAATGCGTAATGACTACGTCTACAAATATTGGGTATGTCCATCACATCATTCTATCAACGATATGACTCCATTGTCAACTGACACCGTTATCACATAATCGGGAAACCTCGATCATCGATTGCACAATGGACTAGTCACGTAGAGGCTACTAGGGACCTGGTTGTCTTCGTATCGCACATGTATTAATGTTTCCGCTTAATACAGTTATAGCATGATACAAAAACGTATTATGAACAAATGAGATATGATAAATAAAACACTTTATTAATTGCCTCTAGGGCATATCTCCTTCAGTCTCCCACTTGCACTAGAGTACAATTTATTCTAGCTTACAACTTGGTAAAAGCCTAACACCCATAGCATTCTGGTGTTTTACATGCTTGTCTAGTAGAAGAGGCTTTGTCAGGGGATCTGCCACATTCAGATCCGTATGCACTTTGCAAATCTTCACATCGCCTTCCTGTACATACTGTCGTATCACATGGAAGCGTCGGAGAATGTGTTTGGCAGTTGAGTAGACCTAGGTTCCTTCGCGTTAGCAATAGCACCCGTGTTGTCGCAGTAGAGGGTTACGGGGTCTTGCGCGCTAGGGAACACTCCAAGCTCGATGATGAACTTCCTCAGCCATACAGCTTCATTCGCGGCTTCCGAAGCAGCAATGTACTCCGATTCCATTGTAGATTGGGCCACTATAGGTTGCTTCCCGCTTCTCCAGCTTACAGCGCCACCGTTCACCTTGAAAATATATCCTGTCTGTGACTTTGAGTCATCTGGATCTGTGCAGAAACTTGCATCAACGTAACCTGTTACGCCAAGTTCTTCTTCACAGTCTCCATACACAAGGAACATTTCCTTTGTCTTCTTGAGATGCTTAAGAATGTTCTTAACAGCTATCCAATGATCCTTTCCAGGATTACTTTGAAACCGACTCGTCAAACTAAGAGCCAATGCTACATCGGGTCGAGTACTTAACATGGCATACATGATCGAACCTATGGCTGAGACATAGGGATGTTTAGCCATCTCGGCTTTATCATGTGTCGTCACAGGGCACTGAGACTTTCTCAATACCTTATTCTTGATGACAGGCAGAGAACCTTTCTTTGCCGTCTCCATACCGAACCGTTTCAGTATCTTATCAAGATAAGTACTCTGACTTAACGCTAATAGATGCCTTGATCTATCACGATAGATTTTAATGCCTAATACGTATGCAGCTTCTCCTAAGTCCTTCCTTGAAAATTTACTGTTTAAATATTTCTTCACGCTATTCAGAAGATCCACATTATCCCCAATTAGTAATATCATCCACATATAGAACTAGGAACACAACCGAGCTCCCACTCATTTTCTTGTAAATGCAGGTCTCTTCCGCATTTTGGATAAATCCAAAACCTTTGATCACCTCATCAAAGCGGAGATTCCAGCTCCGAGATGCTTGCTTCAGTCCATAAATGGAACGCTGAAGTTTGCATACCTTGCCAGCATTTTCTGGATCGACAAAACCTTCAGGTTGTACCATATACAACTCTTCCTCAATGTTGCCATTTAGGAACGCTGTTTTGACATCCATCTGCCATATTTCATAATCGTAATATGCAGCAAGTGCTAGCAAAACCCGAATAGACTTTAGCATCGCTACCGGTGAAAACGTTTCATCGTAGTCAATTCCATGAACTTGTCGGAAACCCTTTGCGACAAGCCGAGCTTTATAGACGGTCACATTACCGTCAGCATCAGTCTTCTTCTTAAAAATCCATTTATTCTCGACGGCCTTGCGCCCTTCGGGAATCTCCATCAAAGTCCATACTTTGTTGTCATACATGGATCCTATTTCGGATTTCATGGCTTTAAGCCATTTCTCGGACTCGGGCCCTTCCATAGCCTCTTTGTAGTTCGTAGGTTCGTCTTGTTCAATTAACATGATGGTAGACCAAGTTGCCGTACCACTCTGGTGTGGCACGTGTCCTTCCAGACCTACGAGGTAGAATAGCATCCTCGACATTTGCTCCCACTCCATCTGTGGAGGACGGTTCCGGAACAGTTTCCGTTGCGCCACTCGGAATTTCGAGTTCAGGATCAACGATCTCGTCGAGGTCTATTTTCCTCCCACTTACTCCTTTGGCGAGAAACTCCTTCTCGAGAAAGGTGCCGTTCTTCGCGACAAACGTTTTGCCCTCGGCTTGGTTGTAGAAGGTGTATCCAATGGTTTCCCGTGGATACCCTACAAAGACGACTTTCTCCGATTTCGGTTCGAGTTTGTCGGGCTGTAGTTTCTTAACGTACGCCTCACAACCCCAGACCTTCAGGAACAACTTGGGTTTCTTGCCATGCCATATCTCATACGGTGTCGTTTCTACGGATTTGGACGGAGCCCTATTTAAAATGAATGCGGCTGTTTCTAACGCATATCCCCAAAATATACGGGCAAGTCGGTAAGAGACATCATAGACCGGACACTATATAATAGGGTACGATTACGTCGCTCGGACACACCGTTGCGTTGCGGTGTTCCAGCCGGCGTAAGTTGCGGCACAATGCCACAGGCCTTCAGATGTGTGCCAAACTCAAAACTCAAATATTCGCCACCACGATCGGATCGAAGGTGCTTGATTTTCTTGTTGAGTTGATTTTCAACTTCACTTTGAAATTCTTTGAACTTTTCAAACGTTTCAGACTTGTGTTTCATCAAATAGATATACCCATATCTACTCAAGTCATCGGTGAAGGTGACAAAGTAACGATAACCATTGCGTGTCGACACGCTCATTGGCCACACACATCTGTATGTATGACTCCCAACAAGTCCGACGCCCGTTCCATGAAACCATTGAACGGTGTCTTGGTCATCTTGCCCATGAGGCACGGTTCGCATGTATCGAGGGATCCAAAATCCAACGAGTCTAAAAGTCCATCAGTATGGAGTTTCTTCATGCGCTTTATACCAATATGACCGAGACGGCAATGCCACATATACATGGCGGTATCACCACTAAGTTTAATCCTCTTGGCATCTACGTTATGAATGTGAGTACTACGATCGAGATTCAAAGAATAAACCATTATTCACAGGAGCATCAACATAAAAGATATCATTCATCGAAATAGCACAACCACTTGATACTGAATTGAATGAATATCCGTCTTGCAACAAGCAAGAACCACTTATAATGTTTACACTCAGAGATGGTACAAAATAACATTTATTTAAAACCAAAACTAATCCCGATGGTAGATGTAGAGGGAGAGTGCCGACAGCCACCACGTCAACTTTTGATCCATTGCCGACGCGCATCGTCACCTCATCCTTCGCCAGGCGCCGTTTATTCTGTAACTCCACCTGAGAGTTACAAATGTGAGCAACAGAACCGGTATCAAATACCCAGGTATTACTCCGGGCGCATGTAAGGTAAACATCAATAACATGTATATCACATATACCTTTCTCTTTCCCGGCAATCTTGCCGGCCTTCTTGTCTTCCAGGTACTTGGGGCAGTTGCGCTTCCAGTGACCATCTCCCTTGCAGTAGAAGCATTCCACGCCAGGTTTGGGACCAGATTTGTTAGCCTTGGACTTGGCAACGTGTTTGCCATCCTTCTTGGGCTTCCAGTTCTTCCTTCCCTTGCCGCCAGATTTCTTAAAATCGACGGTCTTGTTGACCATCAACAGCGTGTGCTCCTTCTTGATTTCCACCTCAGCAGTCTTGAGCATCACGAACACCTCAGACAGGGACTTAGTCATGCCCTGCATGTTGTAGTTCATGACGAAGCCTTTGTAGCTAGGAGGCAATGATTGCAGCACCCTATCAATCGCCAGCTCATCAGGAATCTTGCATTCCAGAGCGTTCAGGCGTTGAACGTAGCCAGACATTTTGACCACGTGCTCGCTCACACTGCTATGCTCTTCCATCTTGGCTGAGAAGAAGAGCTCAGAAGCTTCATACCTCTCAGCCTTAGCCTGCGGCGCAAAGACAGCTTTGAGATCAGAAATTATCTCAAACACTCATCTTCTCAAAGCGCTTTGCAGGTCGGCTTCCATGGCGTAGAGCATGCCACTCTGGACGAAGGAGGAATCCTCCGACTTGGTGTGATAGACTTCTTCTCGTCATCGGAGGCGTGTCTGTAGGAGGGTCACCTATGGCGGCTTCAAGGACGTAGGCCACCTTGTGGGGAGTGAGGAGGATCCTCAGGTTGCGGAACCAGGACATGAAGTTCGACCCATTGGTCTTAATCTTTTCTTTCTCAAGGAACAGCCTAGGTTAAAGGTGGGGCGAGACATCTACAATGGAATTTGCAAAAACAAAGACTTTGTTCATAAATTTAATTGAGTTCAATTTTTTAGAAAATAAACTACAAGAACTCCCACTCAAACGAATATCCCTCTAATCGTTTCAGTGATCACACGACCCTAATCCATTGTGCAACCCCTCATCGTCAGAGCCGGCAACACAACTTCAAAGGTAGACATCGAATGTCAATCACAACAACTTGTGACTCATGCTCGACCTTTCGGTCACCGTGTTCCGAGGCCATGTCTGTACATGCTAGGCTCTCCATTATAACCTCCAGCGTAAACGCTTGTGCAAACATGTCTTACACCCACTGTATGCGAACGACGATATGTATGACACCCGATCGTCACGGCCTGCCTCATAACGTAGAACTTTCTTGGTGGTGCGCCAAAGAGAGAACACTAATGGTATTTTGGA
The DNA here is from genome assembly GCA_947311845.1 of Poa pratensis. NCBI lineage: Eukaryota > Viridiplantae > Streptophyta > Magnoliopsida > Poales > Poaceae > Poa > Poa pratensis. Next base: position 23,932,482 of record CAMZMU010000081.1, on the reverse strand, counting down.
GGGATCATCTTATATTACTACCGCCGTGTAACTAATATATAACAATATATATATACACACAATATAAGATGCACTCAAAAACATCAAATGTAATGCGACATGATATGGTCTTGCGCCGATGGTCTCCTTCGCGCCCACAGTTTATAAACAATTTAATAAACCTACCTTGACCAATCATATTGCCCCTGCAAAATAAAGTTAGACGCTCTCTACTTTATCTTTTGCATATTTTACGTGGCTAGGGGCTGTCGTAAATAGAACCGCTTCATACCTACGAACCTATGACCACAAAACGATCAAATAATTGCATGTTTATTTATCCCTTTCGGGCCCTCCATTGAAAATGCAAGACCAACTAAAGAGAGAGAGACAGACACACCAGCCACATATACGGTACAAGCCGTATGTCAGTCGTGGAACTAGTCTCGCGTAAGCGTACGCGTAAGGTCGGTCCGGGCCGCTTCATCAACTCAATGCCGCCGGAAAAGCAAGTGCACGCTAGAGGGTAGCAAATAAAAGAACGATGCCCCCGTGATAAACACGGTTCTAAAAGCGCACAGCTATATCTACGCATAGATCGGCTCTGATACCACTGAAGGGGATCGTAGGCAGAAAACAAAAAATTTCCTAACAACGATAACCAAACTAGCCAGGATCTATACTATGCAGATATAGTAATACGCAGGAGATCGATATACATACCCTTGTAAACCGAAAAGCGGGGATCACGCTCCCACACAAGCGTTGTCGATGAAGCCGACGAAGCCGACCTCAAGGTCGTGTAGAGGAAGAAGACCTCCGAGCGCCACAGGCGTGGCACCTCACAGGGAATCGCACACGTACGGTGAAGATGACTTCCTCTGGGCTCCGATCCAGGGATGAGCAGCGGAAGACTTGGACCGGAAATCCAGTAGCACGGCGGTGTGCTTATGGTGGAGAAACACTCACCCCGTACACGACTCCAATTGCGGAGTCACGATTAAACGGGAGAGAGAGAGAGAGAAATTGGTGTGTCTTTCAAAGGCAAAGGGGCACCCATATATATAGGTGGAGGAGGGAGACCATCTCCCTTGGCTAAGCCATGTGGGACTAATCCCCACATGGCCTAGCCGGCCAAGGAGGCAGCCGGCCACTAGGTGGGCCCCATTCGGCCCACCTAGGGCGGCTGGCCCTTCTCCCTTCTTTTTTTTTTTCCCTTTTGGGATTTTCCCCTAATGGGCCTCTAAGGCCTATTTAGCTTTTAATGCATTTTAAATTCGAATTTAATTAAATAAAAAATATATTTAATCATTAATATCAAATACATTTTATCTAATTAATTCTAGCTCCGAAAACTATTTCGTCGCTCTCCGATCTCCATTGGAACTCTCCCGGAACATTTCCGGTGCTCTCTTTTATTTTCTCTTCTATTTCCAATCTAATATAAATGTCATCCTCCCTTAAGTGTGTTACCCTAGCGGTTCGAGATCTCGCCAGACATAATCGACACACGCTCTCCGATTAATGATTAATTCGTGGACCTTGGATATTGTCGCAGCAGTGGAACATGGGGTTCCCCTAGTGCTTCCAAAGTGGGTCCACCCCATGTGGGCCCAAGATGAAGATGGACAAGACCAAGACTCAAGTCAAGCTGGCGGGTTCACCGTCAGGACACGCAAGGCCTACGTCGACAAAGGGCTCCGGTCCTGGGGGCCTGCCGGGTCCCCGAACCAAGCAAGAAGGCCAGGAAGGACCCGAGAGCCCGAGTTCCCGGCAGGAGGCCAGGCTCCCTCTCGGGTACTTCCCCACGTCCTTGTGGATAAGCTCTCCACCTCACGCTGGAAGACCTCAGAAGACTTGGGGAAGCAAGGTGAAGGCAGCGCGGGCGGGAAGCACAGCCCGTGGTGGTGTCAGCTCCTGTCCACCCCAAGGCGGACGCTCCCACCTAACCCAAAGGAGACGCTAGGCTGAGGAGAGGCCACGTCTCCCCCTAATCTAGATGAGGAGGGTCCTTCACCTCGAAGGTCCCTCGTGCCCCTCACGTGACCCTGTGGCAACCCCTTAGCCTATAAAAGGAGGACCAAGGCACGAAGGAGGGGAGGGACGGAACAAAGTCGGACAAAGGCACAAGTCCAACCAGAGCAAGACTAGACTAGAGCTGCGAAGGTAGAGGGGAAGGTGATCTCCTCCGGGTCAGGATCTGTCCTTCTTCTACCTCCAGCCAAAACCCTTCCGGGTACCCCATCCGGGAGGTTCCATTGTATACCACACTATGAAGAACCCATCAATTCAGACATGTAGGAGTAGGGCTTTTAGCCTCCGGGCGGCCTGAACCCGGGTAGCTCCATGTGTCCCTTTGGTTGCATGCTTTGATCATGGAGAGGAGAGCTTGATCTAGACTCCGCCCGAGAAGATGATTCTCAGCCTCCTTCGCGCCCCGTGCCGAACATAAAAGGGGGTATCCTATACTCCCGGTGTCCGTGCATCGAGACACGACATCTGGCGTGCCAGGTAGGGGGCGCAAGCGCTGGTTTCATCTTCATCAAGTTCATCGGCAAGTTCTTCGTCAAGCATGCCGCCGAAGAATAAGGGAGACCCAGCGGCGTCCAAGCCGGTTTATCCCTCACGCACTCAAGCTTCAGCTGAATGTCATGCTGCTGGCGCGCGGCGGAGCGTCTCTCCGTCCCCGCCTCCCATGGAGAGGGTGGCGCCGGACGAAGTGGACGGTCGCGACAAGGACAACGGCCCTGGCGGAGCGGCGGCTCCAAAGGGCACCACCATGCCTCCTCCTCGCTCGAGGGAGAAGAGCGTCTGCAATGGCGCTGGCAAGGAGCCCACCGCTGGAGGAGGGAACCACGGCGTTCGCCCCAGCGGGGACCACGAGCATCCAAGAGCAAGACCTCCGCGCACTCGCCTTCGGACGCGCAAGCTCGCCATGATGCTCTAGTCGCTGCCAAGGCCCTGATGCAGTTCCCTCCAAGCAGCGGCGATCCCAAGGTCTACCAAGAATGGAGGACTCGCGTCGAGAGGCTCCTCGACTTCGCCGATGGTGGTCCATGGGTCGAACCTACTCAAGCTCCCATCGTCGACGATCCCGGAGCAGCACAAGACAAGACACGTGATCCGCGAGGCCAGCCTCGTGGTGAACGTCAAGCTAAGACAGCGCCTCCTCGCACCGCACCACCGATGGCTGACAGGCTAAACCGCGACCACGGCGAGGCCATCTCCATCGGGTCGTCTACCTCGCGCAACCCAGATCTTCGTGACGAGCTCAACAGCCATCAGAACGAGGATATGCGCACCCGCATCGAGCGTCGCCGAGAACGTCACACCAGGAAGATCGGGGCATCGACCTCGCCGAAGGCTGCCTCGCCTCGCCCCCGAGTTCTGCCACTTCAAACTGGCCCAAGAATTCAAGATCGACATTCTCCGCTACGACGGCACCACGAACCTCCGGGACTTTCTGCAGTTTACTCTCTTGCTGCAATGGTTGCCAGGGCTAACGAGGTCATGATGGCCAACTGGTTCCCGTTGGCCCTGAAGGGAGATGCCAGACTTGGCTTCTCAACCTTCCCAAGTGCTCCATCCGTTCCTGGCGGGCGCTGAAGGAGCGATTTCTGGGGGCTTTCCAAGGCGGGTACGAGCGCCCGGGGGCTCCCAGTGATCTCCACGACTTCAAGCAGCTGCTGGGTTGAAACTCTCCGCAAGTTCATCCAACGCTTCACCCAGAAGATGAACACCATCCCGTGCATCAAGGAGGAGTTGGTGATCTAGTCCTTCCACGCCAACGTCCGCAACCCCAAGATGCGCGAGAAGCTGAGTATCCATCGCGTCGAGTCTGCTCGTAAGCTCTGGGAGCTTGTAGATCGGTGCGCTCGAACTGAAGAAGGAGCCAAGTTCCCCAGGGAGGATGAACCCGAGGACAAGGTCACTCCAGCCAAGAACAAGAAGCGGGACCCTGGACCCGACAAGCGGATCTTCTTCACTGAGCCTCTTCCGAAGAAGACCAAGCGTACGCCGACTTTCGAAGATGAAGGTGAAGGTCATCCCTGGTGCCACATCCATCCAGAAGGCAACCACTTGCTCAAGGACTGCCGCATGCTCAAGAACCTCGCCATCCGGGAGCAACGCCGAGCTGACGGGGTCAGTCAAGACGGTTGCTACAACTGCGGCACTGCCGGGCACATCGCTCGTGACTGTCCCACGGGTCGCCAAGGCGGAGGCGGTCGTGGATGGAACCGAGGCAGTGGCCGCGGGGCCGTGGAGGAGGACGCGGCGGTCAAGGTGGTCGCAGGTACAACACTACGGAGGCCGTCCACGGCGGCAACGGGGAAGCTCCGGATCCCCAAGGAGGCAACGGCGGCAAGTATCAAGAAGTCACTAAAGTTGTCGGGTGCATCCACGGAGGGTCTTCTATGCCTCCCTCCAACGGCGCCTGCAAGAGACTTGTCCGGGAGCTGAACGCAGTTGCTTCTGCTCCGTCCAAACCCCTGGACTGGTCCAGTCAAGTCATCACCTTCGACCCAGAGGACCACCCTGCCAACACTGCCGGGGTCGGGACCCTGCCGCTGATTGTATCACCCGTCATCCACAACTACAAGGTCACCAAGATGCTGGTCGACGAGGGCTCCAGCCTCAACTTGCTGACGGCGAAGGTCCTGGCTATCCCTCAAATTCCCCTGTCTCGCCTGCAAGACACCGGGTGTTCCAAGGAGTGAACGGAAGTGTTACTCGACCCCTCGGGAAGATCACCCTTCCGGTCACCTTCGGCGACTCCAAGAACTTCCGCACCGAGGAAATCGTCTTCGACATCGCCGACACTCCGCTACCGTACAACGGCATACTTGGCAGACCTGCTCTGGCCAAGTTCATGGCCGTCTCCCACTTCGCCTACAACATGCTGAAGATTCCGGCGCCGTAGGGAGTGATCAAAATCAAGGCAATTGAGCGCATGGAGGCGCCCCGGCGGGTCAAGGACGTACAGCGCCTCAACGGGTGCATCACTGCACTCGGGCACTTCATCTCAAGGCTTGGGGAGCGGGCCTTACCGTTCTTCAGGCTGCTCAAGAAGTCAGGCCCCGTGGAGTGGACCTCCGAGGCCGAGGAAGCCCTGCAGTCCCTTAAGCGCTACCTCGCCTCGCCACCAATCCTCGTGGCACCAGAAGAAAAGGAGCCCCTACTACTGTACATTGCTGCCACCAACCAGGTGATCAGCGCTGTGCTTGTGGTAGAGCGTGACGCTCCTCCGAAGAAGTCAAGCAAGATCAAGGGCAAGCGACCCGGGAACTCTCTCCCGGGACAACCATGCAAGAAAAGGCTGCCGGGTGACCAGGGGTCTCACGATCCTGACGTCACTGCAACCTTACCAGACGGTGCGGAGCCCGTCGGAATGGAGAATCTCCCTCCGACGAGACTTCGCCGGGGGCTACCTCGTCCCCACCCCAAGACGTCGACGTGGAGGAAGCCGAGCCCTCTCAGGACTCGGCGACCCGCAAGGTGCAGCACCCGGTCTACTTCGTCAGCGCAGTGCTGCGCGACGCCCGGGAGCGGTACCCCATGATGCAGAAGCTGCTGCTGGCAATCCTCATTGCCTCCCGCAAGATGAGGCCGTACTTCCAAAGCCATCCCATCACGGTGGTGTCCAAGTACAACCTAAGAAGCCCCCTGGAGAACCCACTTGCCACTGGTCGCATATCATGGTGGGCCATGGAGCTTCAAGGTTTCGGTCTCAAGTTCGAGCACACGGACAACATCAAGAGTCAGGCGCTGGCGGACTTCACGGCCGAGTGGACCGAGACGGCGTTCGACGACCCGGAAGAGGAAACCTGCCTCCCCGGGAAGGAAGATCCTAGCGCCTGGACCATGCACTTCGACGGCTCCTACACCAAGGGGAAAGGAGGTGCTGGGGTTGTCCTAACCTCACCAACCGGGGACCGGCTGAAGTACGTCGTCCAGATGCACTACCAAGGGAACATCTCCAACAACACGGCGGAGTACGAGGGCCTGCTCGCAGGACTTCGTGCTGCCATCGGCCTCGGCATCAACAAGATCGTCGTCAAGGGTGACTCTCAGTTAGTCATCAAACAAGTGAACAAGGAGTACGCGTGCCCTCAGATGGCACCATACGTTGAAGAGGTCTGGAAGCTGCAGCGGCGCTTCGACAACTTCCGGGCTGTGTACGTCCCACGGGGAGAAAACACGGCCGCGGATGAGCTATCGCAGGTGGCGTCCAAGCAAGAACCAGTGCCTCCCGGGATCTACATCGAGGTCCTCAGGCGACCTTCGATCCACCCGAGAGGCTCGCGACAAGATCTGCGCCGGGGGCTGGCGACCCTTCTACCTCGACAACACGGGTAGCCAGCCCAGAAGCTCAAGACCCGGCAGCCCCTCTGGCGGAGGAAGCTATGCTTTCTTTCCGTCGGATGGTGCTACCGGTGGAAGGAACCCACCCACCCTGGGCCCGGGACATCGTCAAGTACATCATGGAGCACGCCCTCCCGGAGGACGATCACGACGCCGAGCGGGTGGCTCGTCAAGCCAAGCTCTACGTCATGATCGACGGCGAGCTCTACCGGCGACGGGACAACGGAGTCAAGCTCCGCTGCATCCTCAAGAACAAGGCCAAGTACTGCTAGGGACATCCACGAGGGCACATGTTCAAGTCATGTGGCATCAAGATCACTGGCGGGTAAAGTTTTTCGTCACGGGTTCTACTGGCCAACAGTCCTCAGTGATGCGAGCAGCTAGTCAAGACCTGTGAAGCCTGCCAGTACTATGCGAAGAACATACATCAGCCGGCGCAAGCTCTGCAGCCAATTCCAATCTCCTGGCCGTTCGCGGTCTGGGGGCTGGACATCGTGGGAAGATACCGAAGTCTGTCGGGGGCCATGAATACCTTTTCGTGGCCATCGACAAGTTCACAAAGTGGGTGGAAGTGATGCCAGTACCAAGACAGACAGCTCAAGCAGCCATCAAGTTCATTGAAGGGATCGTGTACCGCTTCGGAGTACCCAACAGAATCATAACGGACAATGGCTCTCAGTTCACAAGCCGATCCTTCCTCAACTTCTGTGAAGAGCTGGGAATCAAGGTGTGTTTTGCCTCGGTGTCCTACCCAAGGTGCAATGGGCAAGTGGAGCGAGCCAATGCGGAGGTCCTAAAGGGTTTGAAGACCAAGGCCTTTGACAAGTTAGAAGACAAGGGCAAGAACTGGATTGAGCATCTACCAAGTGTCTTGTGGTCCCTCAGAACCACACCAAGCAGAGCCACTCAAGAAACACCATTCTTCCTTGTCTATGGAGCAGAAGCCGTCTTGCCAACAGAGCTCAGGCATGGATCCCCCGGGTACTTGCCTATGATGAAGACGCACAAGCTGAGAGGAGGATTGATGACATCAACTTCCTGGAAGAGGTGCGGTGTCGAGCTTCTTTACGATCTGCTCGATACCAGCAAGGGCTCCGCCGCTATCATGATCGCCATATCCGTTCACGGGTACTGGAACCCGGAGACCTGGTTCTCCGCAAGAAGCAAAGCTTGATAACATGAACAAGCTGTCGTCCAAGTGGGAAGGACCTTATCGGGTGACGCATACCCTGAGACCCGGAGCTGTTTATCTGGAGGACGAGAAAGGCAGGCCGGAGGGCAACGCCTGGAACATCGAGAATCTCCGGAAATTCTACCCCTGAATACGAACATGAATCGCAGATAGTTCGAGTCAACTAAGCACGCCCAAGGGGCTAGTGTTCTGTATAAGGGTGTAAGAATCGTCGCCAAGGAATAAAAGATAAGTTTTTCAATTCCGTGAGCCTCTCTTGTTGTCGTGAAGTGTGTTATCCGTAACAACCCCCAAGCAGGGGGCTGACATGGTGCCGGTGGCTGACAGGTCGAGCGCGAGTAGCCTATCAGTAGGCGCTGCCACCTGATCGTGCCGTACTGCCGCGGTAAGAAGTGGAACGGGCAGTGCTGTGTTTTAAAGAACTAAACACAGAAATGCACATTCAACTTTGCTTGCGGGTTGCTCCGGATGAAACACTTTCACGACATGTAAGGGAGGGTCCATTCTTTTCCTACTGAAAGTGTGTTATGTGTAGCGCCTCTCCCGGGACAGGAATGGATGCTGAAGAGCGGCTCAGGAGCTGGATACCCGGGAAGGACAGAGCAGATCAAGAGCACGGCAAAAACCAGCTAAGTCTTTGCATGTGCATCTTGCATTCTAGGCATAATATCTCGCTCGGAGTCAATATACCACCAACCTGCGCATGCTTGACAGTTGATGAGAACCTTTGCGGGGGTAATGCGTCCTCCCCGGCGAACGGTCAGATTTCCCTTCTGGCCTAGTACCCGTGGCTGTGGAGTGGACTCCCGGAAGGCATAGTGCTCTTAGGGGTGCTGCTACCGGTACAGGCGGTTAGAGTACTTGTCACCTAAGAGATCTCCTCAGAAAACTTGACGGCGCGTTAGTGCAAGGGGAGGTTTGGGAAATGACCCCGGGAGTTGAGCCCTAGGATTGCATTCATCTGAACTTACATTCTGAATTTACAATTCTGAATTACATTCAGTCGAAGCTTTCCCTGGATACATATCTAGCCTATGCTACTAAGGCCAGCTCAGAGCTCCTGGCTGCAGATCTGTCTTCTGTTTTATTGCCTGCCGGGTGAACTCCGGACTCCCGGGGACGCCTGGGATGAAGGAGGGCATTCGCGCAGGATCTTCAGGGGTCCCACGGGCCGGGGAACTTCCGGGCAAACCCCGGCACATGCTGGCTGCAGAGGAGGTGCACGTGGTCCACGAACTTATCCATGATGTCTTCCTCATCCTGTACGAAGGAAAGAGATCGAGTCAAGGCGCAGGATCTTCCCAAGGGTCGTATTGCCAGAACCAAGGCAACCTTACCTTGAAGACATCGTCAAGGTCGCAGAGGAGGGATCAATCTCTGATTGCCTGCGGCCTCCTTCCACAGCTCCATCTTGATGGTGTCCTTCCGGGTCGCCAGCGCCACCGACGCTTCCATGGCAGCAGAACCGGCGATGTTCCCCACCGCGGGGAAAACCAAGGAGACCCGAGGGCGGGGAACGACCTCGTCCTTTCGGTGATTCGGGCTTCGCCCTCGTGGGTGCCTCCGCGCCTCGGAAGACGGACTCCGCCGTCGACACGTCGGACAAGGCCCTCTCTGCTTCGCCAGACATTGTTCTGCGGGGCGTGGAGAGGCAAAGGAAGAAGAGGAGCGGAGCAAGGCGAGAAGATGTGTCAAGGGAGTTGGAGTCTGGAGGGTCTTTTATAGGCCTCCCACGCTCCACCTACCCCTTGCGCTACGGCTGCTGCAGTAATGGGAGCGCGTTTTGCAAAAAACTCGTTCTCATTCACACGGCGCGACACGGAGACAAGGAGGAAACAAGATCTTCTTCATTTACAAGGACTACAAGGGGACGATCTTTTTTACAACAAAAAGGTTGGCTCCCATCGAGCAAGGAGCACCGCCGTACAATGGAAGACGCTACTTCCAGAAGTACGTCGTCAAGGCCGCCGGGAGGAGGTCAACGAGATCTCCATGGCGCCCGTCCGAAGCTCCTCGCCTTCAGGAAGACGAGCTCCCCTCGACCTTGATGTCAGATGAGTTTTCCTCATCTTCATCCTCGTCGTAGGAGCTCGAACTGCCGCTGCTGCTCTCCGTGCAGCACTCCACACGTCCGCCATCGACACCGAAGATCTTCACGGAGAACGACTTCCACCCCGGGACAGGCGGCGGGCACGGAGAACGACTTCCACCCCGGACCCAGAAGCATGGCCTTCAGTGGTGCGCTCCGCCATGGCCCAGGAGGGGCCATTGGGGCAGCCTTCCACTTGCAGCCAGAAGCCGGAGGGTCCGATGTCCTCCGTCGCCATCGCGAAGGAATCCGGCAGGAGAAGCCGGCTGCGAAGCCTGTGGTTCAGATCCACGATGAACTCGAACGGCGCGAAGCTGGTATGAACCATGCTCCTAGGAGGGGGAGCAGCGGTGCCGGCCTCCACGGCCACCGCGACCGCGAATCCCACGACCTCGCGAAACAGCTCGACCACGAGTGGAGGGGCCACTCTCCGCAGCAGCTGAAGAAGAACGAGGGCGCCCAACTCCTCTCCTCGCTCTCGCCATTGGCGCTGGCAGCTTGTGGGGAGGCCTGGAGTTGGACTAAGGAAGAAGATGAACAAAAGGCCAGGGGCGCGCCTCGCTTTTATAACCGCGGCGGCACCTCTGTCAGGCGTCTCCTCGGTTCTTCCGTTACTGGGAATCGAGGGGGCCATCGCAGTTACTCCCCCAAGCGGAGTAACTCCAAGACCTTCAAGCCCATCAATGGAGCAGAGCAAGGAAGACCAGGTGCCCGGGGACCCACTTTGACCTATCTTTAGGCCATGGCCCCGGCAGCTGGAGCAAGAGCCGCCGGGACCATGCCCGGGGGCTACTGTCGCAGCAGTGGAACATGGGGTTCCCTAGTGCTGCCAAAGTGGGTCCACCCATGTGGGCCCAAGATGAAGATGGACAAGACCAAGACTCAAGTCAAGCTGGCGGGTTCACCGTCAGGACACGCAAGGCCTACGTCGACAAAGGGCTCCGGTCCTGGGGGCATGCCGGGTCCCCGAACCAAGCAAGAAGGCCAGGAAGGACCCGAGAGCCCGAGTTCCCGGCAGGAGGCCAGGCTCCCTCTCGGGTACTTCCCACGTCCTTGTGGATAAGCTCTCCACCTCACGCTGGAAGACCTCAGAAGACTTGGGAAGCAAGGCAAAGGCAGCGCGGGTGGGAAGCACAGCCCGTGGTGGTGTCAGCTCCTGTCCACCCCAAGGCGGACGCTCCCACCTAACCCAAAGGAGACGCTAGGCTGAGGAGAGGCCACGTCTCCCCCTAATCTAGATGAGGAGGGTCCTTCACCCCGAAGGTCCCTCGTGCCCGTCACGTGACCCTGTGACAACCCCTTAGCCTATAAAAGGAGAACCAAGGCACGAAGGAGGGGAGGGACGGAACAAAGTCGGACGAAGGCACAAGTCCAACCAGAGCAAGACTAGACTAGGGCTACGAAGGTAGAGGGGAAGGTGATCTCCTCCGGGTCAGGATCTGTTCTTCTTCTACCTCCAGCCAAAACCCTTCCGGGTACCCCATCCGGGAGGTTCCATTGTATGCCACACTATGAAGAACCCATCAATCCAGACATGCAGGAATATGGCTTTTAGCCTCCGGGCGGCCTGAACCTGGGTAGCTCCATGTGTCCCTTTGGGTGCATGCTTTGATCGTGGAGAGGAGAGCTTGATCTAGACTCCGCCCGAGAAGACGATTCTCAGCCTCCTTCACGCCTCGTGCCGAACCTAAAAGGGGGTATCCTATACTCCCGGTGTCCGTGCATCGAGACACGACAGATACCCAGAATTAATCCCTGTGAGATAACGAATAACTTTATCGTTCGAACCTAGATGTCGAGTCTTAAACCTTTTGCCTGGCGATACTTAGCGTGTCCGAGACTCGTTCATAGATATCATGATACCTAGCTTGACCTCGTTATCGACAACACCATCTTCTACTCGTCCGTGATAATATGTCCCCGTGACCTAGTCACATGCTTGCAAGCTTATTTGACATAATCTCACCGAGTGGGCCCAGGAGTATCTATCCTGCTATGCGGATTGGCAAATCCCGCTCTTGATCCCTCATCTCAACATACTCCTTTCCGATACCTGAGAGGGATACCGTTATTGTCATACTATATAAGCAATGGCGTTTGATGCAATCAAAGCATCTTCCAGGAATAGCGATAAGAGTTGATCTCACGGTCAAAGGCGTAATGACTACGTCTTACAAATATTGGGTATGTCCATCACATCATTCTATCAACGATATGACTCTATTGTCAACTGACACCGTTATCACATAATCAGGAAACCTCGATCATCGATTGCGCAATGGACTAGTCACGTAGAGGCTACTAGGGACCTGGTTGTCTTCGTATCACACGTGTATTAATGTTTCCGCTTAATACAGTTATAGCATGATACAAAAACGTATTATGAACAAATGAGATATGATAAATAAAACACTTTATTAATTGCCTCTAGGATATATCTCCTTCAGTGTTTCTATCTAATACGAAGTAGGTTACGGACGTTTCGCTTCTGCTTCCTTTTTGTTAGCACACAAACACTTCCTCGTGTACCCGCGGCACCGAGGGAGATAGTCCGCAACTCGCACCGCAGGAGGCCAGCTATAGAAACTATTTATACAGCCCCGAGACATCTCATGCCCGCTTATAAAATTGCCGGAACTCTTCCGGTGTCTCTCTAACATCATATGTCTCTCTAGAAATTGTTCGAAACACTTTCAGAGTGTAACTGATAACATCGTCATGTTTCGGAGCCGTGGACGTCCATAATGGTTCCCATGCATACACGAATATATCGAGCGAACCTTTCGTTACCCATGTTGCTAATCCCTTTGCTTCACGGTACTAGTGATATCCCGAGGTGAGATGTCTGTATCCTTGTGATTAAACTCTTTAATCACTGTACATGTTATCCTCATACCAAAATCACTCTCACTTTTCTCATTCCGTATTCCAATATCCTCGTGACAACTTTCACGCTGTGTCTGGCCAGGCGATTGGATGATATCGTAATACTGAGAGGGGTCGGAGCATATATCTCCATCATCACGAGGAGCAAGAACCCACTCTTGAACAATCCTAGTTCAGTGCACACTTTAGGGTATACCTGAGAACCACCGTTATTATCACCTAGTTACGGAATGAGGATAGATGGTAAATAAGCATACCTGTCGAGCATGTGGTCACTAGATATTCTCATGATCTAACGATTTATGCAAAATGATCATTTCATAAAACATTGCTATTAACAATAGCGAACAATATCTCATAGTAAGATCATATAATTGGGTCGGTTCAGTACTATTTTTCTGCCAAACAATATACTCTCACAATTGTTAATTTAACTTAGTCCATGATCAGAAAAATGTGATCATCAAACAACATGCAAAGCTAATCTTAGAGGCTAGATTAGGAACTGATGACCCACAAGTGTAGGGGATCGCAACAGTCTTCGAGGGAAGTGTAACCCAAATTTATTGATTCAACACAAGGGGAGCCAAAGAATACTTATAGGCCTTAGCAGCTGAGTTATCACACGTTGGGAGCAAGGCAACACATTTCCACAGCCAAACTTGTCATATGGTAAGCGCGCCTCAAACCTCTTGTCTTGATTTCCTATGGCAAGGACAGTGTGATTTCGAGCTTTTGCCATCTTGTCATCCACACTTCATAATCTTTTCATAGTAAGGTGTGTTTGGGTTGTTCACGATATGCAAATGGGATCTGTGGCATCTATCTCTGAAATACTTCACCGTGTCCTGGAAAATACCCTCCATGATGGTTGTAAGAGGCAAAGCCCGATTTCCTCTTGGGACAAAGTTGTATGTTTCAGCGAGGTTGGTAGTAATGAAGTTGTACCTAGCCCCATGAGTGTCGTGCAGCAAAGACCACCTCCCTAGAGGCTTGTGCTCTATCCAATGTTGGAAGTTTTTAATCTGTCTCCCAACCTTTCTCCTAACACCGGGCGGGTCACCCTTCTAGGACAGTTTGTTTCATCGCATTCCATTAATTGTTAGATATCTTTTACTTGACACCTTGGTTTTGAAAACCCTCCACGTCGATATTGTCAACTTAATGATTGCGTCCTGCAAATGTTGCTTGTCAGGATATAGAGCACCACGGCAATGTTGTTCTGATGATATTGCCAGGTAGAATCATGACCATCGTTCACGGCCATTGCAGAAGAGAAGTCATGATTCCATGACGCAGGATTAGGCACCTCCTGTTCGCCATCCGACTCATCGACATAACCACTATCACCATCCGTATCTTCCTCTTCCATCTGGTTCTGCATACGCCCAAACTGATTGTCTGCGTCTGCCTCGACACCATCATCATGTCCTCCTTATGCCAGACTGTTCTGCTCTGAATCGTAACCAGCACCTCCGTCATCTCCCTGACTATCATCATGTCCTCCTAAATGCATCTCTTGACTGCTCTGGCCAGGATCGTGCCCACCCTCGCCTTAGGGGGATTCACCTCCTTCGCGACAGGAAGCAGTAAGGCGACATGGTTAGTTCCCCTGCTTTCGCAACCTTGTAGTCAGCACACCCATTGAGAGGTCCGATCTATCGGCCTCAAATAGAAGAAAATGTCCTTCGTCAACAATGCATGCACACCCACCGTGTCTGTTTTAGGATAAGCCCTAAACATCTTGCCAAGCAGTATTTCACCTAACTAATGGACCATGTTTGCGGGGAATTTAGTTCCAACTCCGTGTGCTGAAACTGACTCAGATCAGCCCCCAACTCATTTGTTTGGACAGTACCAACACCGTAGTAAAAAATACACTTCACTACATCGGACATCTCTGCTCGCGTAACAAAATACACTTCACTACATCATTCACCGGAGCAGCACCACCGGAGCAGCACCACCACCACCACCGGAGCACCACCACCACCATGTCTTGCTCGGGCAACACCAACCTCCACTGCATCTCCACCATTGCTCAAAAAACCACCACGAAATCACTTCCACGACCTAACCCATCTGTAAATCGGCATTGCCCTAACTCTCTACCACATCTAGGCTGAAGATTTGGTGGCTGGTTGGACAAATCGCCACAACATCAGAGAAATCGCCGGTGCGGTTCGAAAAGAAGAAGAACAAAGAGAGGACGCGAGGAGGAAGAAGAGGTCGGGTCATATTATTCTGCGCCTTATCGGCTACGGCCTGGCCGACTGGGTAACCGGTTATGGCGTGGCCGATTTGTGGCCACGCGTAACCGAAAGGCCTGTCGGCTGCTGGTCTGGCCTAGTCAGCCACCTGCTCGGCTGCGTCCTAACTGATCGGGCCTGCTCGGCTGTGCCGAGGCCGACAGGGACCCTGTCGGCCACACCGTAGCCGAGGGTGTATTATTTTTGAAATTACTTCACAATGCGTATTCATTGTAGTTTTTTTTTTGAACAGGGGTAGGCCCCGGAGGGCCTGGAAGCTTCATTAATCAGCGGTGGAGTTTACATACACAACAGGGCTAACAAGAAATTAAAATTACAACGAAGCCCACACTTTTTGCACAAAGGACCCTAGATAAGGACTGTAAAACGTGATTGGATCCTGCTCCTTCTCCACCTTGCCGGAGCTTCTCAACACAGTCAACCGAGACGTCGCCGGGGACGCTACCACTTGAGACGAAACCGTGGGAGCAAACTGTGCTGGAGCAAAGGGGCCTCCTTGATGGCATAACAGCCTGGAGGTTGAACAGCGCCATCATCCGCCGGCCGGAAGGAACAGAAGCCGACGAGCGAGGTGGGAGTGGTCGCCCTTCGACCATCAGCGACGACAACATACATGGAGCTTCCGTGAATGAACTCCCGGGAATAGCTTCGAAACTCCCCTGATGCAAAATAGTCATTGGCATGCAGCTCGCCCACCTTAAGATCACCACGAGCAAAGGGGAAAAGCTTCATATCTTGACTACCTTCAACAAATCTGCAAGATAATGGCCCTTTATTGATTGAGGCTTCAGTAGCTCTTCTTCCCATCGAATCTGGCTCCAACCACCTAAGCACGGCGACGAGGAGAAGATCTACCAGCCGGCGCCAAATCCCGGCTAGGAGATCTAGCAACCGCCTCCCGGCATACAGCCGAAGACCGGCAGACCGCCGAAACCACGTAGATCTACTGCTACTATGTACAACCCTAACTCTGATGCCTCTCCTAGACCATCTCCGGCCGGCTACTCCGGCGGGGAGGCCATCAGATCGGCCCGGTCGCCGTCGGCTGACTCTCAACGGAGGAAGAAAAGTAGGACTTCGCGAGAGAGATGCACAATGCCGAGACGTCGTGAAGCTGAAAGTAACTCGCTAAGCTCTAAACCCTAAACCCTAAACCCTTTAAAAAACGCATTATTTAAAAAAAATTAGCCCTCGTCTTGGGGTTCCCTTGTAAGATTTCCTAGAACCGTTGCCATGATTTTTTATTCACGTTCTAGCTTGAGCCATCTGAAGCATCAGTTAAAAAAGTAGCACTACTGTGAAATAAAACACCGTGCACGACATCTCTCAGTTCAGTTGCTCTGAAGTACTCCAGCGAGCTGAACTCCGAGCGTGGTCAGCGTGACAGGCTTCTGTATCACGCCGTTTATCCCCGACCGGTGGCACAGCTCACGCAGGCGCTCATCGTCGCCAACGCCAACCGCGAGCGCGGCAACGACGAGCAGCCAGCAGCTGCTCCTCAGCTCCCTGATCCGGAGCGCCACCTCGAACACATCCTCTGCCGCTGCCGGTCCGTCGAGGTCGAGAAGCACCAGCTGGAAACACGAGCCGGCACTCTCCAGCAGGCTCAGGCAATGGGCCCCCGACGGCACCGGCATCACCTGGCATCCGAGATTCTCGAGGAGCACCCGGGTCACCGCCCGGCTCACGCCGTCGCTGTCCGCGAGCAGGATCCTCAGGCCGTCGAAGCGAGGGATGGACAGTGTTGGCGTTCGCCGGTGCACGCCCGACTGTGGAAAGTGGAACTGTAGGACGACTGTGATGGGTCCTCCGTCTGATCCCGACGAACGCATGCTACCGTTCATCATCTGATGGAGAAAGAAATGAGCAAACGATCGTCGAACCATTCCCCGATAGCTACGAATTGTTCCTCTTTTAATCAATTTTGGGTGCACTGATTTCACCTGCACGATTTTGTTGCACATGCCGACGCTAATCCCCACTCCAGAGCTTGCCGGTCTAGCCGTTGGTGTTTCCATCCCAACCTGAAACTTGACACGTATGCTGCTGCAACCTGCAGATGATCGCATCGGAATCCAGTCTCGACAGTACCTCTCTTCTTCGCCCGTACTGCAGCTCTTGACTGAGAACGACAGGCAGCCTGGCGCGGCGCCATCGCACGGCTGGCAGCTCAGCACAGTGCCCACCATGTGCAGGAGGAGGTGGAAGTGGAACACCCTCGTCTCGTCGCCGACGACCCACTCGGGCAGAGAACTCTCGGACCGGTGCGAGAACACGACGCCGGTGCACCCGGACAGGCATCGCGCGACGGCCATTGCCTCCCTGACCAGCGCGTGGAGGACGAACGGTGCGCGGCTCATCGTCATCACCTCCGCGTCGGCGTCGTTCGCCAGCGTCAGAGAGAGCGCGCTCGTCCGCGCGATGGCTTCCACGACGAGCCTCTGCTCAGGACGCATGCCGTGCTCGGCAGCGGCGTGCCGCAGCATGGACAGCAGCCCGGCGACGGAGTGCATCTGCCTCTGCATGGCCCCGCACATGGCGCTCTGGACGGAGTGGATGGCATCTGTCGCCGTCTTTGCCTCGTGCTTCGCGTGCAGAAGAGCCCTGTGCTGCTCGCCCAGCCTGTCGCGGATCGACTGCCACTCCTCCAGCACCGCTGCGTGCGAGAGCGCCACGGCGACCTGGTCGGCGACGACCTCCACGATCTCGAGGTCTTGGCTGCTCCATCCTCTCGTGTAGGCGGGCAGAACCAAAACCAAGATGCCGTATGTGCTCGCCTCCGGCGTCCTTCCTCCGTCAAAATTGGAGACCTTGAGCATTGGCATCCGTATGGCGGCCACGGCTCCCGGGGGCTGCAGTTCGCCGCCGCTCGCTGCCGTCAGCGCCGAGCCCGGCCCGAGCACCTTGGCTGCCACGCTGGATTTTACGTTCACCACGTCGGGGTCATCGGCGGGGATAGAGCCCAACAGAACGTTGCGTTGCTTGTCTCTCAGGCCCAGCCGGTGCACCAGCTGGAGGACGTCGTCATCGTTGGCTTCGTCGCGCCCGGGCACCCAGATGGCGCAACTGTGGAGGCCGAGCGCGTCGGCGAGGTGGAGCAAGGTGGTGTGGAGGATGGCGTGCGGGTCAAGCGGGGAGGCGCGGATGTTGTGCGTGAGCATGCGGACGATGCGGGAGGTGGCCTCGACGCGTCGACGGATGAGTCCGAGGTCGCGGTCGAGCTGGCGCGCCTTGGCGCGGAGGAGGGCCTCCCGGAGCTTGGCGCGGATGAGGCGCGGGATGAAGGTGAGGAGGGAGAGCGCGGTGGCGGAGGAGACGAGCGCGGCGAGGAGCTTGGCGGCGGTGGAGGCGAGGAGGAGCCCCGAGGAGTGCGGGTGGTGGTGGGTGAGGACGGCGAGCAGGTGGATGGAGCCGCCGAGCACGGCGAAGGCGGCCAGCTGGATGAGCAGCCACTTGAGCGGGGCCAGGTCGGCGCAGGACGCGAAGTAGAGCAGCTCGAGCGGGATGGAGAGGTAGGAGGCCGCGATGAGGAAGTCGCTCACCTTCTGGCACTGCAGCATCGCGTCCATCGCGCCGTCGCACCCGTCGCCGCAACGCCTCATCGGCATATCTCTAATCTTTCGCTCTCGCTCACCTTCTGGCACTGGAGAGATTTTGATTCTTGATTCTATGGTATCTGCTTGAATGCGAAGCTAGCAAGCTGTGGATTTGTAATTTCGCGCGAAAGGGGATCCCGGCCGGCACTCCGGCGTGGAGGTGACTGGTGGCGGAGCGGTGGAGAGGAGAGATCAGAGCATCCATCCGTCCTAGGGAAGGCGTGCATGCTGCGCTCGGCTTGACAAGTATTGCGGCCGGAGACCTGCATGCTTCGCTCGGCTTGACAAGTGTAGCTAACGCGCTGACATGCACCGCTGTGGCATGTCGACTAGTTTTTTTTGTTTTTTACTCCGTAGATCGCATGTCGACTAGCTAACAGCCCATTGCAGCTTCAGCCTGTTCCGACCTGACATGCCCCTCAGCCTGTTCCGGCCTTCTTACGAACTGTGGGCCGTTTCATCTCATCTGATCTCTATATGGACCGCGGTTGGATGGTCTGTGGCCCGACAGCTCACAGCACAAGGTCCCGACTTGAGAGTTAGACAGATTGATCTCAAAACAAAACAAAACAAAACAAAACAGTAAGTGTCTTTTTTGGGAAGAAAGCGCAGTTTCCATCATTGCTCAGCTTGAGGTTGATGTGTTGCGCAAACCATCACTTAGAATTATTTTTGCAGTTTTTACCGTACGGTGTATTAGTGTATATATATACTCACCGTGCTTGTCCTTGTCGAAAACAAATGCTTGTGTCTACGCAAAAAAAAAAAATGCTGGCCGACTCACTGTGCTTGTGGACTCTTGTTTTCTGAATCTAGTGCATCATCTGTTATGTCCAGATTCAGTTAATTTCTCGGCATCCCATCGTGATCACCATATCGTTTTCTCCACGCATACACAATACGCTGCATTCTCGGCTTTTCCTTTTCAAAAACCAAAAACCAGAAAGAAATTGCACTTTCCACCATGTCCTACATTAAGTGTTGCACAAACCACCAATTGGAAATATTTTTTGCGTTTTCAGCACGTGGTGGTCTAATCCGTTGCAGTTTTTGCCAATTGGTCTTCTAATTAACTATTTAGCCCTAATGAAAGCAAAATTAAGCTGGAGCTCACTCCTCATTGCTTTAATAGATGCCAGAAAATTTAGAACCTTTGGAAAATCATAAAAATGATTATTCACACAAAATTATGATTTTTTTTTTGTCAAAGTAGGATGTACTAGGTGGATTTTTTTTATGAAGCATCAACGATTAGTCAAAAAAATCAATCTATATAGTTTTACAAATCAAACACTGAAACACATGTGACACACCAAACCAATCATAAAAAAATAACATCCAAAATCAACATTTTTTATCAATTACTTATAGGTTTAATAAACCTAGTTTTCAACATTAATTATCCATCCCAGAGTTTGAAGTTTTGAACAAATACATTTCGATAGACAATTTATGAACTTCTCGTTATGTGATTTAAAAATAAAACATGGGTATATGGATCATTTATGTTCAAAAATTAGGTACATCACACCGTATAAAGCATCTACAAAAAAGCATAACTTTGTACGTATACATATTTTCCTTTGATTTTTCAGGATTATTATTTTCTAAATACATGTAGTAAAAAGTTTGAAAGTAAAAATTAATGCTACTTGTATAATAGAGTCTATTACATTCGAGTGTGTATACAAAAAAAAAGAAAAAAATTGTTTGAATAATTAATTTTTTATATATTTTAAAAGAAATGTGTTCATGTAGCTGAGAATTGATATGTCGGGCCCATCTTCAATTTTGCTGTCAATAGGGCCAAAAGGTTGGTTAGGTAAGAGCATTTCAAGCAGAACCTAATATCCCGTGGAACGGTAAAATAATCGCCAGTTTATCGTTTTTGCGCAAAAAAAAAACCCGGACAAACACTGCATCTGACCCCGACTTTTAAATTTTTTCGCCGCCGCTGCCCCGGATCCATCTGTGAGTGATTCTCGGTTCGATTAAGATAGAGTATACGGAGGATTTCGTAGTTCAGTCGAGTTTCCTTGCCCATTGTAGATGGATTTGAACCCGTGCAGAATTCTTTTGCTCGAGGACTCGTTTTCGTCCGACGAGTCGGACATAGAGGCATTGCTCGAGAACCACCGGAAGCAAATGGTGGTGGCGGTTCTCGCCGTGAAGGAGCTCGAGCGAGGATCGAAAGTCGGCCGCTTTTGCATCCCTCGCAACCGCCATTTCGGGAACGAGCTGCTCATGCGAGACTGCTTCGCGGAGGTACCTACGTATCCGCCTCACCTCTTCCGTAGAAGTTACCGAATGCGCTGATCCCTCTTATTTGATTTGAACCATTATTGTAATTAGGATTATTATTGTTGTATTGTACAATTAATTATTTTCATATTTTAGTTTATATTGGTTTCATATTTGTATGTCATATGACACATATGCGTTGAAATGGTGAAAAAAAACATGTGTTTCGCTGCAGCCAAACAGATCCCGCAAAGCCGCGAGATAAGGGGTCTGCTAGAGATGCTCTATCTAAAAAAGTGGTGAAAACTGCAATTGATTAGACCACGTCTAGGTAAATACAACACGGGAAAGCGTCCTACTTGTTTATACACGGCGCCGTTGATTTGCTCTTACCGGCAAGCTCGTCGATCGTGCATATCATTTGACGACCTCTGGGTGATTCATCAAGACGTTTAATGAGAGAATACAATCCGCACATGTCACATCGATCATTTGACATTTACAACGAATTATTATATATTTCCTTCCTCAAAGAGCACCGTACCCATATTATATATCTTTCCAACTCCGAATAGACTCTTTGCTCAGGTTTTCATAAAAGAAATCGATGAGCTCGATCGGTACAGGTAGGCAAGCGACAGCCTACATGGTGTGCGGCGGCACCCACTGTCTGAAGCCTATAATAACTGATTCGCCAAAGAAAAAACCTATAATGACTTCCAGCTCAACTGCAAACCAGAATCGGCAGCATTGGATACCCGAGCTGCTGCAACTACCGTTTTGTTTCGAGTTGGCGAACGGCGCTCACTCTTCTATACGAAAAAAATGATTGTGTTCGTCCTTGAGATCGGACGGCAACGTCTGGACCAAAATGGGTCGATCGGGATCGGGACCTCGTGGTTTCATGGCGTTGCCAGTGGTTGGTTGTTGCCACTAGGACTGACGGACAACGTGGCAGTGAATCAGTGATTGGTGTGTATCTTGCTCATATTTGATTCAGTAGGTGATACTGGAATTCACGGTGTTTTTGCTATCCTTTCTTCAGAAACTAACATGTACTCCCTCCGTTAACAAAAGGATGTACAAATCTAGAAAAGATTGAGACATCTTTTTGTGAACGGAGGGCGTATAATACCCATCCCAGATCCAACTCGTGTGATGCTCTTCTAGTGGATGATGGATATACGTGCATGCTCCAACATGCAACTTCGCATATATACAAGCATGTGGAAAAAATACAATTCTGTAAAATTGATTTTTTCTTATCTGTCGGCCACTCTCAAGTTTAAACATTGGATCTGACTTAGGCTTTGTGTGTCCCGAGGTGAAGCCATTAGCGGTGGAAGAAACAGAGGAGAAGAAGGAGACCTAGTTCGCAGTTGTCAGAGCATCTCGAACACACATGATGCAAAATAGGGCACCCTAAAAAATTTAGGGCGCCAAAAAGTCGATTTTATGGCACCAAGATTTTTTCTACCATAGTACATGATGTAAAATAGGGCAACGGATGACGCAAAGTCGAGTGGCAATAAAACAGCATGTGTTTATCTTTGTTTTTTGACAATTCATGTGGCTAATCTTTGATATTTAGGCCATACAATTAGAATAATTTGTAGGCATATTGGTAGAATATTTCTAGAGTAGAATGTCATGGCCTGCTTTGTTCATAGAGAAGCTCTGAGCTCGATGTTGTGGAGCAAAAGGAGATATTTAGTTGAGGGTTTGGGCTAGGACGGGACAAAATGTGAGTTTAAATTGTGAGAAAGAGATTGTGTAGAAAAACTTGAACAATAATAGTCTACACCTTTGTCTTCTTACACTGGACAAAGTCGGAGTAGCAGCTAGTAGTTACAATAACTAATTCGTGGTTGGACATTTGGGAGGAGGGTGGTTTTGTACTTGGAGTCTATCAGGCATCAAACTCTAAATTTGACCCCTTATGTTTCACTAAGGTGGATAATTTTTTCAATGAGAGGCGATGTCCTCGTTGATAATGACTAGCTAGGCTCGAGTGATAACTTTGTTAATCTTAAAGTTTTATGACCGGTCTTTGGTAGACATTTTGTGAGTGCACGCTTTTGTTAGTGGTGTATATGTGTGCGGATTTACATTAGACTCGGTGATCGTAAAAAAAAGGTAGTATCGAATTTAGAACCTACATACAATTGGATGGTTAGCGGTGGTTGTGTCCTTAACCCACCAGTGATCAAACAAGCCTAGGTTCAACACCTAGTGTGTCTGAGTTAGTCAGAATATCTTCTTCTCAATGGGGATGACGTTCCCGATTGTAAGGCGCTTATCATGACTTATTTCAATTTTAATGGTCTGCCACTCGGATTCATACATGATACATATATTTGGTGTGCATGCTCATGAAGACATGAACGTTCACTTGAGGTAGGGAAAAAATTACATTGTCAAATTGTAAAGCTCTGTGAAAAAATATATAACCTCGTATTTTCCTATGTACCTCGAATTCGTGGGCATCCGGCCGGTATATCCTGCCTGCATATGCCTCAACCTCAACGGACACTAGTGAGCTTCGCTTCACTTCGCTCCCTTTCTTTCCATGGCGAGACGGAGACGTTGTTGTTGGCAGGCGGATTCTTTCTCCGGCCGTCTCTTTCTCGCAGCACCCAGCACACGAAAACCTTTTCCCCTTTCGCTGCCTCTCCTTTTCCTTTCGCAAGCAGACAGGCTGGCTCGACGGCGACGGGAAGCCGGCGGTCGCCATTCATCTTGCGGTGCCGAGTAATCGCTTTGATTCCGTCCTGCCTGCGTAATGGTTATCTGCTCGGTGACTCCGTCCCTGTCGCTCCAAGAGCTAAGCCGGAATCTGCCGGTGATGTGTATGCGGTACAATTTTCTTTTCTTTTTCGGCGAATGTCAGGCGCAGGTGGCCAGTGATTTGAAGTTAATCATCTTTTTTAGAGGGATGTAGAGCTGGTAATGTGATCGGTTCAACTAGGCGTGAAAGTCGTCGTCGTCCCTGTATTCCTGGAGTCACGTTGCATTATTGATGCTTGGATCGTATATGCATGAATTAAGTGATTTTCGTAGGAAATGAGTGCATGTAGTGTTAGCAGATCCTGAAAGGAATGTTCATCCAAAAAAAAAGATCCAGAAAGGAATTTTTTTAGGTTTAAAACAGACGATCCTGCCGTCCGATTCGATAGAATAGAGGTCTATGTACGTAGGTTTATTTGCAAGCAGCCGAAGGACAGTTCTCTTTGGTCAAAGTGAAACTCATAGATGTCGGGAGGCAGTGAAGAAAACGCTTCGTGAGAGACCCCCGCGTCGTCCACCTTGGGCGACTCGGGGGCGAACCCTAGGCGCCGCCACTCGTCCCTCTCCCTCCCTGCTTCTCCCTCGCCGCCGCCGGTGACTGCTGCCGGGCAAGCCCACGGCGGAGGCGGCGGCGGGGCCTTCTCCTCGCGTCTAGCTGGGTTGTTGGGGATCCCTCATCGAGGCGCTTGAGGCCGGCTCGGCCGTGGTGGTGCTGCTGGGCGGCGGCGTTGCGGACCCCGCTGCGGCGGCTCTCCTGGAGCGTGGTCGTCGGGAAGGTGCCTCTCGGGCTCGTGGCCAGGGTTGGGGCCCTGAGCTTGCTCGAGATGGCTGAGGTACTACCTCTCCTTCCGCCAGATCTCGATCTGGACTACCCTCCATGGATGCTGACACCCGGATCCGAGCGGGATTGGGTGCGTGCTGCTTCTGCTTGGGTCAGGCGACTTTGGTTTGCTCAGGAACGCACGGTGGCCAGTGCCTCTCTCGAGCGCCGCCCCTCGATCTGCTAGAATGTCCGTGGAGGTTGGAAGCCGGGGCGGCGGCCCCGGGTGGTGGAAGTCGCGACGCCGAGGCGGGGGTCGTGGCTCAGGTGATGTCCGGTGTTCATGGCCGTGCGGACGGCGTGATATCTGGCGGGTAGCAAACGGTGGATGTGGTCCGGTAGCCATCTCGACAGCTGAACACACGCGGATCGGAAGTTGGGTTCAGTCGGGTGAAAGCCTGCCGGGGCTTTGCCTAGGCCGATGGCGGCGACGCCTCTGGGCGCCGTTACCTTCCTGAAGGCGTTGTCGCGGCGCTTCCCCACTTCCTTCCCGATGCTCCGGGTGAAAACCCCAAATCCCTTTGGATTGGGCGGCGGCGAGTTTCGCTTCCTTCTTGAAGACGCCGCCTTGGAGTCCATGGTTTGTCTCTCTCCGATGGTTTTGCGGTGGCAGTGATGGTGATGGTTGATGGAGCTGGAGCTTCCTGCTTGGTGTGCCCATCGCGGTGGAGTGCGGCGTCCGTTGGTGTGTCGGCTTGAGTTTTGGTGAGCTCTAGCCCCCGAC
This sequence comes from Poa pratensis, assembly GCA_947311845.1. Classification (NCBI taxonomy): domain Eukaryota; kingdom Viridiplantae; phylum Streptophyta; class Magnoliopsida; order Poales; family Poaceae; genus Poa; species Poa pratensis. The sequence goes on along the minus strand of CAMZMU010000081.1, from coordinate 23,907,535 downwards.
GCTGGTGCCTCTTGTCGTAAAGGGATAGGGGTCCCTTGTGAGACAGAGTCTGCACGGGCGGCGCCGCCTGTTGGTCTGTATGGGGTCAACCTCGTCGGTCTTCGGCTCCTGAAGTGTTTTCTGTCCCTACCTAGTGTTGCCGTCGACCCAGCCTGCTTGTAGCTCTTCTTTCACTGGTTTCTTTGTACAAGCCTGAGGCTTGATCTTTTGTTTGTGTGTGTGGAGTTGTTTGTAAGCTGGTTCAACACTTTGTATCTTCCGTCATTGGCGTCATTAATTTAACGTTGGGCTTAGGCCTATGGTCTTAAACTCATAGATGTCGCTTTGATCAAACTACCAATGGAAATACTACCTCTGTCTGAAATTATAAGGCATTTTAGTGGGCTATTTTAACCCACCAAAACGTTTTATATTTAGGGACAGAGATAGTAACATTTATTTTCCAAAAATACAAGATAACCGTGTGCCCCCTATGTTGATTGTGTTCTTCTTCTTTGATTGATGCCTATAGTCTATACCATTTTTTACCCGAAGAGAAATCTGAACAAATTGTAGTCAATGCCTGGAACAAGGGAATGACGTGTGAACACCCCCATTGACACGGTCACCGTTGAATGGTGGGCCTAGAATTTTCACCCCTTGAACTCGAGAACCAGCATTCAAAGACCGCCGCCTTACCGAAGTCACCATGTTCTACCACCACCACCCAGCGATCCATCATCGCACAACCACGCACACAATTGGAACCATGACTGACAACACATGTTGCTGAGCAACACCCAGGGCTCTAGTCATCGACATTGATCCCATTACGCCGGGAGTCCAGACCACCCACATTGAGTCGTCTGTTTGCAATAGTTTAGTATTGTCCTTGTCACATGATTTGCAAAACAAATTTAAAACACACTTATTTATGAACCGGAAGGTCCAAAATTACACTTGTATGGAACTGGTATATGGAGAAGTCTAGCCAACAAGTGTCATTTGCATGCCATGTGTAGTTTGTCAATTTGATAGTTTGATGAAAGCCATGTGTTTCAAGTGTACTCTTTTTTATGATCGTGATAACACCTAAAGCACAGGCAGGGGGACAGGCTTCGTTCATCATGGTGTGTACACCCGAACTCCGAAGTCACACATGTGTACTGGCTTTGTTAACGTCTATCGCCAATGGAATTTACACGTTTCCATGGTGACGTAGCTAGCGATAACACGTACTCCATCCGTTTTTTAATATAAGATGTTTTAGGTATTACATATGTTCTCTAGATACATACTAAAGTGAGTGAACATGCACACTAACACATGTCTATATACATTTGTGTATATGTGCATAAAGACAAATGCTAAAACATCTTATATTAAAAAACAGAGGGAGTAATAACCAAAAGAGAAGAAAATTAACTGGCGACAGGGCTACGCTACGGCGACGTCGATCGATTGCCCTTCTTAATTCTTATCCATGGAGTTATCTGGCAGAGATTTATTTGGACGGAAATAAATCTGGGTCAGATGATCAAGCGGGATGAGAAAAATCAAACAATTGGTTTTCAATTACGCGCGCGTCAAAGATGCCGTAATGGTGAGGAATACAAGGAGAACATGGCGTGCTCTCATCAAATTATTTATTAATCCTCCCTAATTTACAGATGAAAACCCCATTATGACCACATATACCAGATTTTTCTTGTGAAGAACTAACGAATAGTTTGATTTTTTCCACTAAATCAAGAAACCGATTGAACAACGCAACAGATAAACCGATTGACAGTCATAGCGCCTCTGGCACAATTATTCTACCCCATGAAAGACACTCCAGATAACCCAACTGGTTATCTTGTATTTGTCAGCAGCAGAGCAGACAGCTTAGTTCCACACTCCAGCTTCGCCAGTTCCAAGTTTTATTTACCAAATAAACCACGAAACCAGCTCATCTCATCTCATCTCATCTCGCCCTCAATCTTCTACTCCCTCAGTTCCATTTTAATTGAGTCACATATATCTACATATGTTTAGAGCAGACAGATGAAAACGTTTGATGCATTGAAAACGTTTGATGCATCTAGACACGTTTGATGCATCAATATGTAGATATATGTGAGTCAATTATAATGAAACTGAGAGAGTAGAAGCAAACTACCCTATTTTTAGGGCATTTGACTGTAAGCTTTACCTGCCACTGGTCCCTGGCTCTGAAATTTCTCAACGCCCCAACAGCTTCCCGGCAATATTTTACCGGCCGCCGAACCGAGGAGACCGGGCGCCGCCGCGGCCCCTCCCCTCCGTCCACACCACTATTCCCTCGCTCGCCAGTCGCCACTCACTCCGCCCGCCAGTTACCGCGTGCCACCACGCGACGGGAGCCAGCCAGCCAGCATCCGTCCCCTTATAAGCCCTCGTCCCACCCTCCTCTCCCTTCCCCCTCTCCCCTTCGCCCCGCCGCCGCCGCCATCTGCCAGCCAGAGAGCGCCGGGCGAGCGATTAGCTACCACCGCGCAACCCTAGCCTACTAACACCTCCGCGCCGCCGCCGCCGGTTGGAGAGGGAGCAGTAGCTGCGGACATGGCGTCGGGACGGTACATGGCCTACTCGCCCTCGCCGTCGACCACCCCGCACTCCCCGCGCATCTCGGGCCTCCGCGCCTCTTCCGCCGCCGTCGCCGACCAGGAGAAGTAAGCAAAGCAAGCTCCTTTCTGCCTCCCCTAGCTTCCTGTCCTACTGTCGTCTCTGTGTGTGGAGCGTGGACTAGCCTAGATGGTGTGTCCGTGCGTGCTGTTGGGGGTCTGGGGGAGGAGTGGCCGCCGTCGCTGACTTTGAGCGTGGTTTCGGCCCCGATCGTGTCGGGGAGGCCAGATTCGACCTGTCCACCGCGCGGATTCGGCGTGTTTGGGATGGCATGGATGTTCCGCGGCTTGAATCCGATGCAGGCCGACGAGGTTTAGGGCTTTTTGGCCTCGGATCTGATTCCCCGTCACTAGATCTCTGGTTTGTGGTAAACATTGCGTCTCCTCGTAGCTTCGCTGGATTTTCGCTGAATTATGCAGGCCGGACGCTCAATTCAGCCTTCACTTTGTCGACGACGGCGATCGCCTTGTGATTTTGTACACTTAGTTATATCGTTTGATCTATTGGGGGATTTACTGGTTTTACCAAATTTTAGCGAGGGGGAGAAATCTGAGTTGGTAAGGCTGTGGTGGCCTGGTGTGTTGTTTGACAAATGACAACAGTGACTGATGATGAGTATTCTACCTTATCTTTTCTAGGTACCTTGCTGAACTGCTCGCGGAGCGCCACAAGCTGAACCCGTTTGTCCCAGTGCTCCCTCATAGCATACGGTTGCTGAATCAAGGTGAGCTCTCATACAATCATGCCATTTCTATCATGATTAACGTCTGTGTACTGTGGTCGAATTGCTACTTCGTCCCCACAATACGGGATATTTGACTCTCGCTGCGTGTGTGGTTTGTGTGCCTCTTCTTTTGTTTCATGCCTCTGTTGATCTTTGTATCAATTCGTTGCTTGTGAGTGGTTATCCTTTTTCCTACACAGTGGAAGTTGTTTTCATCTGCAACTGGTCTAGATTTACCACAAAAACCAATCATTCTTGATGTGCGCATTTACTTTGGGGATATTGTTGAGTGGGATATGCTTTTATTTTACCTTGTAGCTGCTTCTTTTTATTTTATAAATGAGTAATTATATGTTTCATGATTGCTGTTTAGCTGATGTCAACACTGGTGACCCCCTTGCCCTATTGTGTAACTATTCTTGCCTTAGCTAATGATGAAGCTCCACAGTAAGTTAATATCTTTTGTGTCACTCCACCACCCTGCCTCCCTACCTAACAATCCCCCACCTTGCCCCTTCATCATCAGCTTTAGTCTAATTTTCAACCTTTGCGGCTTCGCCTCCACAAATTCATGTACTCGTCTACAACACTACATGCCCAATCTTCTCTATGAGCATGACGTGCCTACCACTAGCTCACTGTAGCTTGGCTCTAGATAAATGTCTGCACTAACTTGGCCGAGGCTTACTGGACTACGTTCATTTGGCCTCATTCAGCAAAAAAAGGAATGCTGCTTCGAAGTACAAAATTGTACACATCCCAATGTGTCAAGCTCATTGGTGCGCTTGCAACCCTGCAACCATATGTTCGCCAAGAGCCCATGAAGCATTATTTTTCTCGGAACTTCTTTTTGTGTTCGTGTGTCTATCTGCTCGGTCTAGCCCACATTAATTTGTTCATACTGTGGTGCCATTAGTTTATTTTGTCAGCTTATTGCTTCTAGGTCTTTTGGTCTGTGGTGGCCAACTGGCCATTATATCTGAGTTCTTCAGTATCAGCAAAGCTTGATCAACAGTGGAAGGAACAACTGATGTTAGTTGCTGTGTTCATACACAGCATTGCTGGGTCATTCAATGATAGGAATGGGCTTCTACTTTTTTTTATGATGCTTTGATGCATTTTTGCCCGATTTTGACAAGATGTTTCAAAATTTAGATTAAGGCCCTGTTTGGGAAGTAGGATTTTTGTAGAATTCTTTGGATTTAGCTTAAAGTCGAATTACATCCCGAAAATTCGTAAATTAATCCCCCTGGTCTAAATAACCCCAAGGCCATTGCTTGGTGAGACAATAACAAACCATTGCGGTAATTTGGGTGTGAGGGGTTTTAGATCAAGGTTCAATAGCACATACAGCATCCATTTCTATAAATCAATATAGGTTATGATTACTTTCCCGAGAGGTAAGATAGGATTAGGTTGTATTCTGGTTAGTGAAGAAATGATTAAATTTGTTAGAGATATATGATTCAGGGACGAAGTAAAGTCGTGCACTCATGCCTATAAATGGGACATGTACCCCATTATCATTAGGAAATCAAATACTTGACATGGTTTATAGAGTTGTTAGTCAACTACATTGCTTAACAATAATAGGGGACATGGTGTCCCTTCTGCAGGGGATGACTACTAAGCAAATAATCTCTAAGATATTAATCATATATTTACTAACTGAAATGTATTCTAATCGTATCTTATCCGTCCCTAAAGGTATAATTAAAAATAATTTAAAGAGGTATGGCATGCACCCTTGAGCTTTGACCCAGTGCCCATGACACTGGATGGCATGTCTATGAAGGCAATATATATCCTTCCTTGACGGTGATCGCTTGTGCTTGATGATATTTTAAATTACCAGGACCAGTGGGCCACAGGGAATGTTCAACTTAGTTGGATGAACATCAGTGTGCTAACCTTTTATAGTTGTGAACACATAATAATCTTATAAAAGAGATGCAAAATGTGTATTTCTGTGTGCCTTTCTAAGTTATTCTGGTTAGCTGTAATGTTGTATCTCTATTTATCTTTGTTGAGTTCTCTTTGTTCTAAATACTTGTTCTTCTATCCATCATTTCAGCAAATACTTTTTATTTAATTTTGTTAGCATATCTTCTCAGCATTAATATTATAGAGCTTTAGAACTAACTATATAGATGTGCGGTTGATACTGTTATGACAATTAGATTAGTGACTTTACGCTAACTCGTCTGGTATATATGTGCATTTGCTAATCACTAATTCTAACTGCTAACTTGTACATCTTGTTCTTGAAATTGCAATTTGAAACAGAAATTATACGTGTTTCCACACTGTTGGAGAACGCCTCCCTTTTAAATCAAAGTGGCCTTGAACATGGTAGTCCACTAACATCAGGAGGATTTTATTCAAACGGAGCAGCAACTGACATGAATGGGTGGACATCAGCATTTCAATCAGAAGTATGGATACTGACCATTTAACATAACTTACTCTTACATGTCTAATTACCAGTTTTGAAAGCTTAGATTAGGTTTTTTCTAACTGATTCTGACACTAATGGAGCTAGTCATTTGGTACCCTTTGGTCCTTATGCTAAGATTTGTTATTCCTGGAATCTTAACTCTGGGATTTCAAGCTGATTTTGACACTGCCGAAGCTTTTTTGTTACTGCTTGGTTCTTATGCTAACTTTATCATCCCTTCCAGGCAGAGGGTTCAAAAGATGCCACTAAAATCTTCTCTCTGTTGCAACTGTTGGAGTTTGGATAACTAACACTAATCCACTAATTCGGCACCATATGCCAAAACTAACCAATATGCTAATTAGTTGCCATGCTAACATCAGTCTGGTAGTTGGTCCTTCCTACTTACTAGGTATTTCCCTTGCCGCCATAAGATGAGTTTGAGATGATTATTACACAATACTTGAGTATCTGAACATTAGCTTGGCAATAAAATAAACAGCATATGACTCACATGTCCAGCAGTTCAGTACTTCACCAGTGTTAATCATAATCTTGTAACTATTCTGGCAGTCGTAAGTAATCTGTGGTTAACTAGTTCCTTTTTGGCTTGAATTTTTTAACTTTCGAACTGCTGATGACAAAAGCTACTACTATTGCTCCATATAAACTGCTACTAAAAATCTAAACAATCGAGCTGTAACCATTGCAGAGTTCATCTGCTTATAGCTGGCGTGGAGGTTCCCAAGGCAGCTCATCTGGACTAATTGTCAAGAAACAAATGAGGGTTGATATTCCAGTAGACAAATATCCAACAGTAAGTGTACTTATCCTATGATATTATAATATGAATTGTTGTGTCCTCATGGTGCTTTTATGTTTATTTTTCTAGTACAATTTTGTTGGTCGCATCCTTGGTCCTAGAGGAAATTCCTTGAAGCGAGTGGAGGCAACTACTGACTGCCGTGTGCTAATAAGAGGTCGGGGCAGCATTAAAGATCCAACTCAGGTAACTCCTGATAACATGCTTCTTAATCTCATCAATTAGATGGGATGGCAAATCCAGTGTACACGTATTGGTTATGTATGTCAACCAAGTTTGTGTGATAAGCGTGACTAGGATAGAGCTGTATCACTGTCCCTTTCCTGTAACCCCATGTTATGGATGGAACCAGGGTATTACTTTCCAGTGCCAACCCACTCTTATTTACCTATACCGGCTGTTTTGCAGGCTTCTCCCCAAACAGCTTCTTACTGTTTATTTTGTTGATATATTAAAAAAAGTTAATATTTTTCAGTGAGGTTGGATCAGCACCAATACATATTCTGTTGAAACAATATAGTAGTCACTTGCCTTTTTGATACCTGTTTTTTTTCTAATTTCATTGAACCTTACCATTTCGTTTGTGGTAATGCTTTGTAGGAGGACATGATGCGAGGGAAGCCAGGATATGAACATCTGAATGAACCCCTTCATATATTGGTTGAGGCTGAGATGCCTGTTGAAATTATTGATGCTCGTCTGATGCAAGCCCGTGAGATCCTTGAGGATCTGCTAAAGCCGATGGTATGTATGATATTGATATGTCCTCTTAAACTCTTAAGCTTGTTATCTTTTATTTGACCTTTAGATCTTATGAACTATTCTGCAGAACCATGTCTTAAACTTCCTTCTTTTCTATTTTTCAAGCAGGACGAGTCTCAGGACTTCTTCAAGAAGCAGCAGCTCCGTGAGCTCGCAATGCTCAATGGCACCCTTCGTGAAGAAGGGATGCAACGGTCTGGTTCCGCATCCCCTTTCCACAACAGCCTTGGAATGAAGAGGGCCAAGACAAGGGGGTAAAACAAGCCAAGTGTACCAAGGGAGAACCAATCATCTATCCTGAGGCCGAAACTGAGTATGCCTATGGGTTTGCCTTCCTGGCTAATGGCGCAAAAGGATCTCGCACCGCTAGCATCAGAGCGGCCCGTACTTGATAATACATATATCTGGAGTTGTGTTGGCTGCTACTGGAGAGATTTGGTTATGCCAACATTGGGTGTTGACTGTTGAGCTATGTATTGGTTGTGCAAAGTTTGGTAACAATGTGGTTTGTGTATTGCTATGAGCTCATGACTGGGGTTTTGATATAAGGATCTGTGCTTGTATTTAAAGTTTTGAACAATGTGGTCTAGTTATGTAATTTGGGATTTGAACAACGTTGTAACTTGAACACATTTCTATTACTTAGGTAATATTGTACTACATACCATCGTGCTTGTGTTCTGTTTCAACATCTTATTTTGCCATTGTGAGTGTTTAGTTGGGTTATTCCGCTTCAACGTCTCATTTTCCATTATGAGAGTTTATTAGTTGGGACGAGGTATTGTTAGATCAATAATGGTTAACAGGGGCGGGCCTCGTGAGTTAACTGGTACCTTGATTTTCTCCAGTGATGCATCAGGTTGGACCTCCCGTCCCCACCCCAAGGGCAACGACCTCGGGGTCCAATACAAGCGGCTTATTTATTTACTAGAAGAGGATGGTGCGCTTTGCTGCGCCGAGGGTATTATTACGATGATCAATACACGGCATAAAAAGTATAGAAGAAATGAAAATAAGAGGGAGAAGAGGAAAGATAGGTACATAATTATATTTAAATAGATGTATATTAAATTACAAAATAATTCTAAAGAGTAAATTAAATATAAAACAAAAAATGAAGTATACAAGAGATTATCAAATGAAAAATAAAATGATTAAGACGACGAAGCGAAGTCAGGCTAGGGCCACGCGAGTTACTTTGGGGCATAATATGAATTGGGTCGTTGTTTTTTTTACCAAAAAATGATTTTTTTTTCCATTCCCGTTACAACGCACGGGCATGTTTTGCTAGCCTGAGTAAGATTAGTTGCTCATACATGATCAGGTACAAATTCATAAACTTTTTAGGCAAATATTGTAAGTATAAACCGTATAATGCAAAAGTAACAATTTTGAGTTTGTTAATCTCCGAGTGAGGTGAGTCCCGCGCTTGTTGCATGGAGGCGTAGGAGTCGTGCGAGGCAGGGGGTTGGTCGAGGTGCAGGCGGAGCAAATCTTGCATCGTGCGCATGCTTGAAGAAAATGAGGAGGCACGGTGAGGAGGGGGAGGAGAGGAAGGCCGCTCGGGTGGCTCGCCGGCCGGAGCTACGGACAGCCGAGAAGCGATGGTGGCCACGTGGGAGAGGAGAGCGACGACAACCCTCAAGATAGAATCCCTACTGTGTCTTCAAGCAGTGGTGGTGGATTCATGGCATAATCGGTAAGAGTTGTCGCGGTGCTGCCAGGTTCGACACCAAATCGATGTGATAGGAGGTGGCACGGTCAGCATAGAAGAGGCGGGAGGGGGACATGAAACTTCCATGGTGTGCCCCTTTTTTAAATAGTGACAACCCAAGTGTTGTATTTTGCAACACTTGGTGTTGTTTTCTTGGATTGCACAAAATAAATTTGGACAAAATTTAAATAGATGACAGCTGTTGGAGTAAAGTTTTTTCGTCTCAAATGTCCTAAAAATAGCTAGTTAGTTAAAGCCTAAAATATGGCAGCTATTGGAGATGATCTAAGAGAGGGTCGGCCCGTAGATTCATGTCCGGTAGCTAAAAACGTTATCACTAAGTTCTGTGTCCAGCTGAAGGGATGGAAATACTATTATGACCCGGTGGACACGAATGTGTATTTGTATTTTGCAACACTTGGTGTTTGTTTTTTTGGACTGCACAAAGTAATTTTGGACAAAATTTACATCAATGAAAGTTATTTAAGTAAGATTTTTGATTTCAAATGTTCTAAAGGTAGTTAGAGACTAAATATGTCAGCTATCGGAGATGCTCTAAGAGAGGGGCGGCCCGTAGATTTGTGTTCGGTAGTTAAAAAAATTTCTAACGGATAAATAAAATTATTATGACGAATATGGTGGACAAGAATATGTATAACATAAACCAATCAAACGCTGACACGTGGTTTAACCAGGGAGCTCCAATCCTAGGAGTTTAGATATTGTAGAGATTGATAGGGGGGGTTCACGAGCGCAGCCAGGATAACCATATCTTCCCAAAGTTGTAGCCCTTGGAGATGGTCTAAGCTTCTCTTCTTGGATTCCCAGCTGCAACGCGGGTTGCACTTCCACTCTCAGGTGCTTGGACATGGCGAACAGGGCGTCGTAACAGATTGGATGACGAGGAAGGAGATGGTGGCTGAGACTGTGGCCGATTTACTTCTTGGATCTATCCAATTTCTCATCGGTATATAAGTAGCTAGCACGCACGGTGACGGACACAAGGTGCTGCTAGATTTGGGTGCCGCAGGGACCGGCCAGCCGTAAGTGGGAGTCACCAACGAATGGTGGAACGCCCAGATAGCTAACTAGCTTGGTTAAACTTAGCTAATAAACCTTGTCCACACGGCTTTGCTAATTTTAGGTTGTTTCTCAATCGCATCTTCACGAATCAATATTTGAATTTTGTTAATGAACCTCCATGCGGCCACATGGGTAAACTAGAGCTACATCATGCATGCATGCAACATGCTATGAAGAAGAACTGTCAAGGCCGGCCGCTACATCAGTTAGCGCTGTTAAATGATGCTGATTGAGATAGGAATCCCCAAAAGGAAATCGCAATCAAAAATCCCTATATACGATAGAACTAAGACGACCAAGCAGGAAGGGAGATGGACTTCAAAAGGCCATCAACGAAGACCTGTGGCAGAGGAAGGGGCGCTCTGGGAGTCGAGCAAGAAGTGCTGCGGCGCCACCAGCGGGAGCGTGGGGACGCCCCTAATGGCGCCAGGAAGAAGGTCGTCAGCTGGTTTTCAGGCAGCGCATCGAAGACCTGCGGCAGAGGAAGGGGCGATCTGAGAGTCGAGCAGAAGTGCAGCGGCGCCTGCGGCGGGAACGTAGGGACGTGTTCCGTCGGCGAGACAAGAGCTGCGGTGCCGGCCATGGGAGCAGAGGGTCGCTCCCAGGGTCCTCGGCCGTGCCCCTGCGAGGTAGAAGGCGGCGGCAGGTGGACTGATTTTTTTCTTTTTTTTTTGTTTACTGGATGGCTTCATTAATACTTATTATAAAGTCGGGCCCGGAAGTGCCTTTCATCTAAAAAAAATGGGTGTTCGTTGAAGATTGTAACATTAGGACATAGTTTTTGTACATTGTTGTAAAAGTTTGCAAAAGTATTTCAATTGTTTATTTGTCAAATACACATTAATGTGCTGGTAAAATGCTGGTAAAATGATGTTTTAACCACGTCAAGGCAAGTCATTCACTCTGCGACACAGGTGGTCGCAAGTGCTGGTCGCTACGTTTTTGTAGATAACCATCATTCTCATTTTCAAATTGGGCATAGAATAGTTTTAGCTCACCTCTACGCGTGCTACTAGGCAAACGTAATAAATGTGAGGAGAGAGATAGAGAGAAGATTGTTCGAATTACTAATCTAATAGCTAACCTTATAGCCCCGTCTTACTATATGAGTGTTTAAATAGTGGCTATAAATGACATGGCAACCAGTTGGCTATACTATTAGCCATGCTCTTACTCGTGCTCTTACTCGCTCCGTCCATAATTACACAAGGCCTGATGAAGCATGACACTGCATACGGTCATCCAGCTGCATACGGAGGAAACCCGAGAGCATTGTATGATTTTGTTGCCGCTCAGAGCATCTTCACAGTTGTCCTATAATAGGGCACAAAATTTTGATCCAGTTTTTGAAATATAGGGCACCAAAACGGACGAGCTTTACCAGCAGCCCTAAAATAGGGCACGGTTGCTCCAGCGGCTGCCTATTTTATGCCCTATTTTAGGGCACGGCTAACCCCACAACACCCCCTCTTTTCTCTCTATGTTTTTGCACATTTGCACACACAATTGATAAACAACATGAAAATTATCAAACAATGAACCAAAATAATAGACAAACTATAAATCCACATAATCATATCATTAATATGACATAGTTCTAAACATATGGTAGCTCAAAAGGAAGGTCTCATAGTTCAAAACATGCAAACACAAACAAATATCACATGATCACTCCTCATTGCCATTGTTGACATTGTTGTATCTTCTTCCTCCACAGTGGTACTTGCATTCTCCTTGTTGGTAGCCACATTGCCATTGTCGGTAGCTACATTGCCACCTCCAAAGACACCTCCCATGGCACTCATGTCACCTCCAAAGACACCTCCCATGGCAGTATGGCACCTCCCATAGCACTCATGAAGCTTCCCATCCCACCTCCGAAGCCACCTCCCATGGCACTCATTCCCATTTGTTGTTTCTTTCTCAAAACATCATCTCGTCACATCTCAACATAGGCTTTTTGTTTCTCATCCATGTTACTAGTATCCATGAACATGAGTTGTCTCTCGGCCTCTATTTTCCTAGCCTCCTCCATCGCAAGCTTCCTCTCATCCATGGCCACCTTCCTATTCTCGGTCACCACCTTAACCTCCTCGACAGCCGCCCTCCTCTCCTCGATCGTGGCTCTCCTCTCCTCGGCAACCGCCTTGCGTAGCTCGGTCTCCTTGAGTTCCTCTATTTCTTTGATTCTTATTGCCTTCCTCTCCTCGGCCAACTCCTTGCGACTAGCCATAATGGCGGCCAAACATTTTTGGATCTCATCATCCCCGAATTTTTCCCCTTCATCGCCTCCTTGGCAAATTTTCTTCCATCGGGCCTCTTGGTGGTGTTGGCAACCGAGTTGGGTGTTGGGCTTCTATTGCCTTCACTTCGTCATCATCACTTGATGCATCATCTTCACAATCAACAATATTGTCCAACGAGCTCTTCTTCTTCTTTCCATTGGGAATCTCAAGGGTGTCATGCTTCTTCCACTTCTCATCATTCTCTAGTTCCGCCCAACAATGATGCAAAGTGAAAGGTTTTGGTTTCTTGTCTCCCTTATTGGCTAACTTCTTCTTCTCACGACCCTTGAACATATTTTGTGCCATGACGTTCTACATATGAGAAAAGAAGTTAGCAACAAGCACAACAAGATGATAGCCACAACAACAACAACATGGAGCAATTAGCCACAACAACACTCATCCGATCTTCCTCATTCGTGCCACTAGGGTTTAGCCTCTTCACTATTTGCCAAACACGCCGACCACTTTTGACAATCGGTTTGAATAGTGATCCACCGATGACAAAGAGAAGCAGGGGTTCTTTCATTCCATGTGGGTTGCGAGCATCAAAGAACTTCTTCATCCTTCTCCAATATAGTTCTTTCGGTTGTTCGGTGCCCACGGCCGCGTCAAGGCCTACCTTTTTCCATGCCAAGATAATAAGAAGGTCCTCGTGGTTGGTGTAGTCGCATGTTCTTCCCTTCGACGTCCCGTCGACAAAACCCTCCTCATCACCGTCAAGAGTTTCTTCCTCCTCCTCCTCCTCCTCTCAACATCGTGAGAACCGATAGTCATTGTTTGTCACATCATAGTGTCTAAAAAAGCATCATTGTCCACACTACAAATAACAAATAATAGCAAACATTAACACTACATTGACACACAAGTGCATTGACATAATTGACATTTGACAAAATTACAAAAAAAATGCTCACCTTTGTGACATTTCATTGAACATGTCGTGCTCGTGCGGCAGGACAAACTTCGGTGGCAGCTCCTCTCCACAGGCGACGGCGATGGACCGATAGGCGGCTGCTCCACGTTGACGTCGTCGGCGCCTTGAGGTGCCTTCCCACGGTCGGAGACGACCTTTTGCTTCTTCGCCTTGGCGGTGGCCGCGGCCGTGTGCCGCTTCACGCCGGTACCCACGGCAGTCTTCTTCGACTTCGGCGGCGGCTTCACGGCGATGATCTGGCTAGAATCCGCAACCGACGGTCGGACGGGCTGGACAAAGTTGGGCCGACGAGGAGGCAGTGGCAGCATAGGGTTTGCAGCGGCGGCGGCGGCTGCGGAGGGACGGGGAACCGTCGATCCGCCGTTGGAAGTGGCGGAATTGGTACGGGGTGTTGCGGCGACGTCATCCATGGCGGTCTGGTGGCCGTCAGAGGGAGGGGTGCGGCAGATTGCGGGAAGGCAAGCGGCGGAACGTGAGGGAGAGGGGAGGGGGGCAAGAAGTTTCAGATTGGTAGTTGGGCTGCACGTGCTGAGGGGGAGGGGGGAAGGAGATTTGCCATGCTGCAAATATACAACACCAAGGGCTAAAATATACATCTGTCCTTAAAAAAAATTAGGGCACGCCGCATTGTAGGTCAGCTGCTGGAGACCATTTTTCGGCGTTTGGCACCCTATAAGTTAGGTTTTATAGGGTAGCTTTGCTCTCAGCCTCTCAGCCATTCCTTCCTTCCGGAATTCCTACATAATGCTACAGAAACAGCGGTGCGTTCAGCCTACAATGTTATTTTAGACGAGATGCTCCAATAGCAACAACAAAGAGGAGGCATATTAAAACCCAACGAAATAAGCAATAGCTTCTTGACACCTGAAAGAACATCAATCTCTTGTGGTTCATGTTCGGGTGGAAGCAAAAGACTGTTCACTAGTTCACGCAGCTGCTACTCTATCAAAACTTTTTTTTGATACAATTTCTGGATACATTAAACAAGAAGAGCACAAATACAAGTAAAACCCAGAAACAGCCCAGCTGTTCCACAAATTACAGAGAGGCCCCTACAAAACAAGAAATAACACAGAAGACCCTGAGCCGAACTTTGCTTCTCCTTCGCGTCCGCTACTGCTCGCTCCGCCGTCGCCGCACCACCGGAAGGGGAAGCGAAGGCACTGGGAGCCGTAGCTCGGTCGCCGGACAGAACCTGTAGAGGAAGCACCTCGTTGAATTCGCCCCAATAGCCACCCGTCGCGGACGGCGGGATCTGAAGACGGCGGAAGCCGCATCGGCGGGGGCGTCGCCCCGATTCAGTCCGACGGTCAGACCGCAAACTCCGGCGAGAGCCAGAAAGCAGACCTGCAAGCAAACCTCCAAGAACAGCTGCAGAAAAACTCCACTCGCGCCGGAGCAACACCACCGCGCGTGGAGCAGAGGGCCAGCATCCCATCCACACCTCGCCACCACGGCCGGCCTGTGGACAGAGGCACCACCACCCTCAAACGCTCTGCTTCAGGCGAGCACGACCACCGACGACCACCGCCGGGAGCAGGCCGCACCCCCACCACCACCACCACCACCTCCAGAACCTCCACAGACAGATCAGAGCGCACCTGCCCGCGACGAAGAGAGGAACAGAGGACAAAATCTCCACCAGCAGGCCGCCGTCTTCGCGTCGCCGACCCAGCCCGGAGGCAGAAGCCTCACTGGATCCGTCGATCCAGGAGGGACGAAACCCGGGAACTCGCCGCCGGCGCCCGCAGAGCGCCACCGAGGTGGGAATCGAGCTCCCGCAACTTTATTCGACGGCGCCGCCGCAGTCACCACCTCCCCGGCGCCACCACGAAACCCTACACTACTATATACATGCCTCGGGCATAGATTCGGGGTCTCCCCGCTCTCCCACCGCCTCAACGGCGACCGGAGAGGAGGGAGACTGCCGAATCGGCCGTCGGCGGGGATGGAAACGAGAGGGATTAGGTTTTCGCCTCTCTCGGACACTGTAGCACGGGGACGGAAACGATACTTGGAGCTACAAAGGACGTCTGTGCGCTAAAAGAACAATAGACTTGTGATAGTTGACATGGAAACACTCCAGTTTAAATCCGATACAAGCCTAATTTACACCAGGGGGGAACACACCCACCCTCGCAGAGTTTTCTTGGTGGTAGTTTCACGTCCTTCTAGGTTTACCTTGCTTCTCAAAATTTCTCTCTATACAAAGAAAGAATAGACCATACTCCCCCACAGTTTTCTGCGGCCAATTAGAATCACTTGTAGCTGAGCAGAACCGAGTTTATGACATGCATGAGCAAGCGGAGATTGCTGCTATCTGTTGAATTGGTGGTGGGAGCGACCGGTGGTGAGCCAATTTGGCGTAGACTTGCTCAAAGATAGGCCTCACGTGTGCAGCGATGACCTGGTCTGTGGGGTTGATTGCCATAGCAACATCTGTCATCCATTGACATTTCCGGGATGTCTCGGTGTAAATGTCAACTGCTAGCTGCTGTAGTAGGGCTAGAAGAACTCCCTGGTTTAGAGGAACTGGGACCATCGTACATAATGCACGCAAATCAACCTGTACAACAGGGTACATCTATCACAAATCCAACACAGGCTATTCCAGTAATGACAAAGGTAATGAACAAGGGTCATATAGCTCGGTATTAGTTGACTAATAAAAGGGGGAGGAATATACCTGAGAGCATAACCAAGACACAATTGAGACATCACTTCTTTGAAGCGCCACTGTAAAAGCCTCGTCAAATTTGCGTTCGGATATCAGTCTTCCCAGTTCCTTCATCGGGTCCAGCGGAGCCTCAACCTGACAAAATGCAAGGCACACGGAAATTTACATGTTCGCTCTTCATATCATTCACCATACTATACCCAGACAGAAAAATAAGACTGAAGACCCATCCTCATACCCACTAGGCATGTGAACCCAGCTAAAACACTACTGCATCAAAAGGCTTAGACAGGTTGTCACGGATTATTATACATAAACAATAGTCATAGTAAGAACCATCATGGAAAATCAGAAGGTTTCAGCACCTCTGGGGGACCAGTGATAGGCCCATTGTTGGGCTGCAAAGCATTCGTATTTTGTGCATTGGCATTCCCAGATGTGACCAGTGCCAATAGTTTGCGATGGCCATCAAGTAACTCTGATGTAAGACTCTGGGTGATTGACGACGCAGAAGTGATAGTCTCCTGAAAATAATTATATGAAACATTTCAGTTTTAGTACTATACAATTGGAAATAAAAAGAGCATACTTTTAGCTTGCTATTTCCTGCCATACCAAATACAAATATTAAGTATAAAACATATTGTTGCAAAAGAAGTACAAAAAGGTAGTTTCACAATCTTACCTTCAAAGTGAGCACCAATGGAGTATGTGCTGCCTCAACCTGCTGCTGAATAGCAACAGCGTGCTCAGACATTCCTTTCTGGAATGCACTATCTACTTGCTCAAACATTGTCTTACAGGATTGTTCAAATGCTGGAACAAGCAATGCTTCAAAGCTAGTGCGTAAAACATCCTGCATGCATCCATTTAACAAAATTAGTACATGTAGCAAAGCTAAGAACAAATTGACTTAACAGCAAACTTCGTATATGGATGAATAACTTAAGTAATCTACCGAGACACAAACATCCGACAAATAAATCAAGAGTAACATGTTACGTGACATATCAGAGCTGCTAGGCCACCATCCATAAGAACAAACTCCAAGAGGATACATACCTGAAGAATCTGCTTTACAGATGTATGAAATTGCAGTTGGATTTGCCTAGCAACTGTAGCTTCAAGTTTTGCAGTAACAGACTTGTCCAGCTGATTGACCACCTTGTCACCCACCGCTTTCTAAAAGCAAACAGTCAACAAGAGCAAGGGTGACAAAATCAAGAAGAACAAATACAACAGGAAGTTAAGCACAACCTGAACTGAATCGCCAATGATAGAGCCCAAAGACTTCTCAATAATAGGTGTCATTGTCCGCGCAACAGCAGGTCCAAGTGAAGAAAATTCTTTCTTTAGTGACTTGTCCAACATAGCAGGAAGATCCTTGCTTATTGAGCTTGTGATGAGAGTGGTCATTTGCTGCATTCGTTCCCTTTCGGCCTTTTCACGTTTGGTGTTCTCCTCCAGGAAACGAGCCCACAAGGCATCAATGCTAGCCTTGATAGATTTCTCCATGGTACGGCCTAGCGACGTCTCAATTCTTTTGCCTTCCTTTGCAATGGGAGCAATAACGACAGTACTTAGCTGTTTTTGCATGTCCTTCTGCATGGCTATTAGCTGCAAGACACATGAGCACACGGTAAATAAACTGAAAGCCCTTACTCAGATAATGTCCTTCCAACATTGATCCGAAAGCCATAGAGTCAACACAGAAGAGACAACTCTGATTTCCCAGTAGCAAGTCTAGCGACCGGTCAACGGTCAGTTACTCTCGAGTTCCAGCCAAAACATTATGGACATCTAAAAACTAAAGCTTATATGCAAATGGGCATGACATGTAAGAATATTTTGGACATGTTAAGCTCAAGCCTAAGCTTGTCTCCAAATAAGCCAAATCCGGTGCAAAAGTAAACAAAGTCCATTCCAGCTTTGTATGCTACATGTTACAGTAAGTCAGTAACAGGTATGATCCTTCCAAGAGAGTTAAATGATCTATTAACAATTTTTCCAGGGAAATGAATGTTCAGACAAAACTTATGGTCTCAAATAACTCCAAAATGCTTATACAGCACACATATATATCGAGATTTAGCTATGTTTCAAGTTCCATAAAAGCTAAGACCGCACATGTACACAATTTACGAAGTCCATAATCAGGATTTTAGTAATATTTTAAGTGCGAAAAAACTAAGATGGCATGCCACACCATCAAGAAAATCCATCTAACACGAAACTATTTGAGTAAGATCTAAGTAACATCCAATATTGACAGGACAGTCCACTTAAGTTACTCCGAAGTGCACAGATAATATTGTGGATTAATGCGAAGATCACCTGTTGAAGCATGCCTTGCATATCAGTGATTTCTGAAGAGGAATGAATAGGTGGGTATGCACTGCTGACAGGTTCGCGTGAAGACTCAGTTAAGTTAAATGCACTTGTAGAAGGTGATGATTGACCAGATGCTTGAAGATGAAGAACCTTCTCCTTGGTAGATGATTGCTCCCTAGACGCAGCAGGGGAGTAATCACTTCTGCCAGGCATTTCCACACTTCTGTTCGAAACATTTTCTCCAGCAGCACCAGTATGTCAGGAACCAGTCTATCCGATAGTGGCCGTGATTCTTCGACACTATACTTATCAGTTGTTACTGAACGCTCACTCACCATTTCCACAGTTTGCTCCAACGAACTTTGTGCTTTCTCTGAGCTCTCACAAACAGCTTCAGTTTCCTTGACAACTTCAAGTTCCAGATCCTGACCAGATTTACTCTCGTCGACATGTTTTGCTTCTACTTCTGTTATCCGAGGGCTACTAATAGAGACATCCTGGATTTTTGTGCCATCAGATTTAGAGATCTGATTGCTTTCAGCAGTAGATAGAGCGCCTGATATAATTTCAGATGGAGTTATGAGATGAGTAGCATTTCCTCCTACCTTAAACATCGTCCGAGGATTTGGAAGCATTTTAACATCACTGTGACTGTCTCTTAATTCATCCTTTTCAAAACTGTCCTTTGGCATGGGTGTATCTTGCCTAGTCAAGGGAAGTGGCTTTGGCATGGGTGTATCTTGCCTAGTCAAGGCAACTGGCTCCGTGCTTTGGTTTGTCGAATAATCAAAAGCTGATTGGTCTTTGTCGCGATTGCCCAGTGATGGTCCCAATCCAGTAAGATCCTTGTCTGATGCAACAGGAGCAGACGGAAGATGCGCAGAACCATCACCTTCTGTGTATGCAAGTGGTGGAGCTGATGGACCGACAGTATAAGAATCGGTAAAGCTAGTCCCCGTGGATGACTCTGCTCCTACCACTTCCAGAGGTGTATCGTAAACACGGGAAATAGATGGGTCTCTTCCAAGTCCAGTAGTATCAGAAGTAGGAGGCGAACAAAGTGATAGCTCCAGCCCATACTGCTGGATGGCCATTGTTTGCACACAATAGACTTGAACTACCTGTTCACCATCAGGTTGGCTTTCATGTGTGCCAGTGAGACTTAGAATAGGCATCGCGACTGTAAAATCTGCTATATAATCCAAGCGGGTAGAAGCAGGGTCCGGGCCATACTCAACATGCACAGCATAAATAGCATTCTTCTTAGCATTCGCGAGTAAAATAATGCTTGCTTGAGGCAGTACTGCAACTTGGTTGAAAAATGCCTCCTCAGCCTTAGGTTCCCGAGAACTAACAAGTTCCAAGGTCTGGGTGCAATTCCAAGTCTCCGAATCGCTTGGAAACAGCCAGCCTTCTTCATTAGTAGAAGCCCAAATTTTAATTTCTCGGTTTAGAGGGCCCTGCAGCATTAAGAACCAGAATTAGCATGTAAGATGTTGACATAATACAACATGCAGTTAATTATTCTGTTTATCAGAAGATTACAAGAGCACAATCACATTTTGGTCGTTTCTAACAGAAGTGGAATATCTACAAAGAACATTTTCTCGTTTGAACATCGTATAAAATAAATCTACCATTTCACAGTTTATCCAAACCGTGAGCAGTGTTTGCCTCTTTGCCCCTTGGCAATTGTATGCAAACACTGCTCTGTTTAGTTATTATTCGAATTCAAGCTGTATAAGCACCCTATAGTTCAATTTTAACTGAGGCAGGAGATAGTATCAATTTGTCATTGTGTTTTGTAGATGTAATGTTGTACGACTCAACGCCGACGCACAAGATATGTATCCACTAATTTTCTGGCACAATTTTAGGTAGGTAGAAACTCCTGTATAAAGCATTTGGCCAGGTTAGGTCTTCTACGAGAAGTTGAGCAAGATGACCCAAGAGAAGTGTGTGCTTCATTGGAGGTAAAATGGAGCAACTATTGGCACAAATAAAGTAATCTGTGTAAGAGTGCATACTGCCGTGATGAGATTTATATGATGTGGGCGCTCAGGTGCTGTAAGAAAGGCAACTGAGTAAACAGCTTGACCATCATGTGGCTTCAGGATCGATAAAGGCACTGACTTGCGATCATCCCAAATCTTAACCTGCAAAATAAAACAATATACATTACAAATGTGCTTCGTAAGGATGATTAGCACTTCTCGAGGTCATTATATCTAACTGGGAAAAGACCATGGTTTTAAAGGCGGTGAAGCGTCCTAAGGCGGGGGAGGGGCACTCTGACGCCTAAGCGCCCAAGGCGAGGCGGTAAGGCGAGGCAAGGCGACGCCTTAAGCATTGCAGGAAAAGAGGAATCGGCAGTTTTGCACTCATATTAATAGAAAAAATAGCAATGGCTGGGAGATGGGCCACTACTTATGCACCTCTGAGTGGCCCAAAAGCCCATCTAGTGACTATATAATCCTCCCCGTGACCTAATTCCACTATTCTCTTTCCTTCTTCCTCTTCACATCCGCCACCCACCTTCTGCCCTCCTTCCCTCGTGGCAGCAAAACAGAACCCTCAAACTCCTCCCTCTTCATGGCCCGACCCTTCTTCCTCACCGCAGCATACTTCCACAATCACAACAGCAGAGTAGACCAGGCAAGGGAAGGCTACGACAGAACCAGGTGCATGACGAGATGCTCCGCCAGGTGCTGGGAGGCAACGAGGTCGTCGTCTACAAGTTCCAGGAGCAGCCACAGCGACGCTACAGCGAGGAACAGGCAGCGGTCGAGGCAGCCGTACACTTCATGTCTAAGGCGGGGCGGACGCCTTACCGTCCTGGGGCGCTCCGACGCCTAAGCGTCGACTAGGCGACGCTTAGGCGACTCCTTTAAAACCATGGAAAAGACAGACCAACTAAGTAATGAAACTGCTGGCAGCCTCATTTGTGCTTAAGCAGCTGATGCTAGTTTCCAGCAAGCTAGTAGCAGTAACCAGACAGCATCAGGCCACAGAACACTACGGGCAGCTGATAATTATCCAATCTAGACTTGCGCACATTGCAGGTGAAATGTACTTCATAGTTTTTCAATACATTGATAATAGTTTTATAGGTAAATATTGCTTTCAGATACAATGAATGGCCTAAATGCAGTCAAAACCATCAAATCAAGGGGTTAACAATCCAGACAACAGATTATTCCATGGACTGTTGAGTATGTCATGACAGGACTAAATGGTTTGCTTTCCTTCCTCAAGGAGAAGTTGTGTTTTGCCACTACAAGAGAATAGAGCATTAAATATAAAATTAAAATACTTAACCCTGCAAGCCTATTGCTGAAAAATCAGTTACATATCAATGCTTGTCCGTATTATATATTCAGTGAAATGAATGCTGAGAAAAACTAGAATCCAATGACATTCAAGTACAAATAAAGAGGAGGGTATTTGCTACAAACCGTGCCATCTTTTGATCCTGAAGCCAGTCGGGTAGTCATCCACTGAGATATGGACAAATCTGTCACGTCACCATCATGCTTACCAACTAAGCGTACACCATCAATCGGCTCATCAAGATTACATTTAATAGGTTCTTCCACATTAAAGTCTCTTCCCTTTCCCACTTTAGTGGTGTCTATTCTTAAGACACAATTTCTGATTCCAACAAACAGAAGTTCCTGTAGGATAAAGTGCAACTACATTAGTAAGTCGACGTGCAAACCAAGCTTGGTGGCAACTGCGATGCAAATAATGCCTTACTTGCTTATGAGAGTGCCAACAGATCCTTGGATGGTAAGCTTCGGCATCACCTACAATCTGTATGGCGACTTCTATCTTTCCTGAAATTTGTGGTTTATTTTCTTCATCGGGGCCCTCATCAATCCTCCACACGTAAATCCGTCCATCTACACCCGCTGCAGAAGAAGCAACCAAGTTAGCATATCTGACCCACAAAATATTAAAGAATATTGGAGAAGGATTTGATATTTTCATAGTAAATACTAAAGAGGCACGACCTCGCAACAATATTAATTATGTGGTCTTCAAAGGAGAGTGAATATAACTTCTTTTCTGCAGCTAACTAGGGACATTATGAACAAATACAGATTATTTTATTATTCCATACACAGTACCTTGCTAAACGATGGACGTCGTCAGCAAAGAAAGCCATGTCCGTGACCCTCTGCACAAAAACAAAACACAAGGCATAAGAAACAAATGCACTTACATACACCGAGTAAAATTCACGCCCACGTAAAAATGAGGAACGCATGGCCATATAAAGATACTAACAATTGACATCAGAAATCCTAATTCACTTCCTTGTGCGAACATAACTGCTGAAAACGAGCACACAAACGAACCACCACACAATAATGGCTAGTAATACTTCCATGGGTGCCATGCCATAAGATGTGTGATTCGTTTCTTAACAATCCAAATTAACATGTCTGTTACTACATAGTTATTTGATCAACCTCATCATGGCGTCAAGTGCAAATAATAATGTATCATAAGTTGAAAAGACGAAGTTGTTTTGGAAAGTATCATGCAACAGAACGAGCCATGAACAAAATATCTAACGGTATGTTATTTTAGCAATCTAGCTTATGGACAATGCAATAGCTTCACTTCCAACTTTTCAAACATTTTGCCATAGCTGAACACCACATACGCCATCGGTACCCAGAACCCAACGATTCATCAATTTCTCAAATGAACATTTCTACACCAGAATAAAAATAAAATATATGTATACCTGTGTATGGCCACGGAGCAGTGAGCGCAGCGCGGTGTTGATGTTCAGCACGCGGATGTTCCCCATCTTGAGCCCATAGACGATGTAGGTCCTGTTCACGGCGATCTGCCTGCCGAGCACGAGGCCTGGGTCCGACGTGTACTTGGTGATGGGCGTCACCTCCAGCTGCGGCGGCTGCGCCTCCCCAGGCAGCCTGGAGTCAACGTTGTGCACCGCCTTGTCCCCGCCGCCCAGAAGCCGGCCCCTCGGCACCTTGCTGCTGGTAGTGCTCAGCATCCTCGCGGGAGGCGCGGACGGCATCACTGGGAGCGGCGTTGCGGCGAACTCGGAGGACGGCGGGGGCATGGAAACCGCGGACTCGAGGTGGCCCGAGCCGGCGTTGCCGAGCAGCTGCATGAGGCGAGCGCCGGGGTTGGCGCCAGCGGCGGCGGCGATGGGGTTAGGGTTGGGGTGCGCGTTTGGGTTTGGCATGGCGTAGGAGAGTACTGGGCGGGGCATGGGGGGTGGGGATCCTGCGCGTAGTGGGGGTAGGGGGCGTGGTGGAAGGGAGGGGTGGCCGGGGGGTAGGAGTAGGGGCCGGACGGCGGCGGCGGGCCGGCGACGCCGGAGAACATGGGCGCGGCGGAGAGCGCGGGGTTGGGAGGCGGCCTGAAGAGCATGGCCATCTCGAAGGGGGGATTGGTGTTGGGATTAGGGTTTCCGCTGGAGACGCCATGGGAGGCGGCAGCGGACTGGAGTAGATCTGGAAAAGTGGGGAATGAGTTGGAGCTGCGACGAAGCACAAAGGCAGGTCGAGGTGGAGGCGGTGATTGACACACTGTTTTCTCGCTTCTGCGCCCTACACATTTCGCTTTATTTTGACGAGGATCTTGGGGATCAATGCTTCAATGTCGCAATATCGTTAATTTATTTTATTTTTGAACTGGCTTCTTAAACCAGTTTAGAATGTGTATTTCAACTAAACCACAAATAGCTTAGAAAAGAAGCGATAAGTTTGTGCTTCCCTCGCGCCAAAAATATTACCTACTGTTCGCAAACCTCCGGGTTAACATGTGCAAGAATGTGGTGGGTTAATTTGGATGAAAGATTTACATACCTCGAACAAACAAAGAGATCAATGTAGTGATAGGTTAAACCTGTAGATAAACAACGGTTTTAACATACTCTCTCCTTCCACGTAAGAGTGTAACTTCAACCAGAGAAGGAATTATCCGCAACTAGTTGCGGGTGCAACTAGTTGCCGGATACCCCACTTCCGAGTTTCAAAAAATTCCGAAAAAAATCACGGACATGTGTCATGTTGAATCTAGTACACCCATAAAATTTCATCCCGAAATATTATCATATGTGCCCTGTACAAAAAAGACAAATGATAGTTTTGAAATGTAGTCTACTATTCAAACTGTCATTTGTCTTTTTTGTACAGGGCACATAGGATAATATTTCGGGATGAAATTTTATGGGTGTAGTAGATTCAACATGACACATGTCCGTGATTTTTTTCGGAATTTTTTGAAACTCGGAAGTGGGGTATCCGGCAACTAGTTGCACCCGCTAATTTTGACCAGAAGCGTGACCAGAAGCATAGAGGGGGCGGAAAAAAATTGGCCGACAAATAAACTCTTCACGCTAATTTTGCTACAATTTCATCTGTAACATAGACGATTCTCAAGCTTGAAAATACCCTTAATTTCTTGATTTACACAAGAATTTACATAGCAAGTATTCCCTCCGTTTTTTAATATAAGATATTTTAGGTGGTACACGTGTTTAGGGGTGGAATCGAGCCGAGTCGAGCTCGTGGCTCGGCTCGGCCAGGCTCGGCTTGCCGCTGAACATGTCCCAGAAATCGGGCTCGAGGCTCGGCTCGACAAGCTCGGGGCTCGGCTCGGCCGGCTCGCGAGCCGAACGCAAAAGCAAATTCCTGTTCAATCTGTTTGTTGATCCCGACCTAAATAGAACAGGCCCTCATCTTCCGGGCATCCCATCGATCTAAAAAATCTTCACACGGCGGCGCGCGACCCCTCTGGCCGGCTGGCCCGCCGCGGTGGTCGATCCGCCCGTCCGGCCACAATACACCGCTTCGACCCCGTCCCGGCGACGTGCATCTATTCTCACCTTGCTTCGTCTCCTCCGCCAACTACCAAATTAAGCACGATGGCTGCCGAGTATCTCTCCCTGTCCATCGATCCCATCTCTTTATTTTCCTCTTCTGTTGGTGGAGCTAATTAACCGTTCAATTACAGAGCTAGCTAAGCTATAGCAGCGAATTCCAAACAGGATTAGAGGCTATGCTCGTCACAGTTCACTCGCATCTTTTGTTCTCTTCTGAAATCTAGTAGTAGCCATTCAACGTCTGCACTATATGCCAGCTGTCAATTTTGTATTGCTTCATCATTGACAGCATGCACGCACAACTTTATTTTTTTGTTAGTTGTTACACATGTACGTATTGCATTGGAAGGTCTCTTGTATGTATCGCTTCAACCTCTACTTCCTTCAAATTTGTGTTGTGAAACTTGTGATCTATGCCACTGTAGTGTTTTTTTTTAACTTTGTAGACTGTGTTCTGGATCTATTCATGATTATAAGTGTGAACGTATATAATTTTAGTAAAGATCATGTCAATTTTTTTTTCATCAAGCCTTCGAGCCGGCTTGTCGAGTCTCGAGCCTTGGCCAGAAGGTTTAGGCTTGGCTTGTCCGACCTTCGAGCCGGGCCGAGCCCCCGAGCCGAGCCTCGAGCTTTGTGTCCACCCCTACACGTGTTGTCTATATGCACACTAAAATAAGTGAACATGCACATAAAAATATGTCTAAAACTAAAACATATTATATTAAAAAACATAGGGAGTAGGAAACATAAATTTTTTTGGCCAAGATCCACCGATGGCCAGCAGAGATTTGTACTAATCGACTTATCGTTCTATTTGTAATAAAAAAGAGAAGTTAACTCCAAAGATCCACAGATGGCAGCAAGGAAAAACATCAAGAATCAAACGATGGCCCTATCCACGAGGTAAGAAAAACTAACCTAGTGTTATTTGATTTTGGCAGTACTGCCCAGCATGCCCCATCCCATTACACCCCCTGCCCTAGTAAACAATTACACACAGAGACTAGGCACAACCACCCAATGGGGCGGCCTGCCGCTAAGAGAGCGCGTGCAGCTCGCGCCGACGAGGGCCGTACGGCCGCACATGCCATGCGCGAGCAGTGCGAGACTGCAAGTGCATGCATGCTCGCTGCTTCCCGAGCACAAGTGCCCACATGGTATGATGTACTCCATATAGTTCTGAGCTATGGCAAAGAAAACATAATAACCGAAATGCGCTATAATATCACTCTCTCAGATTCACTAGTAAAATAGTCGAAAATCACTATAAAAATATACAGAAATGTAGTACTAGTAGATCTTTAAAAATAAAAGATGGTTCACACAGCCTAGGTGGTCACATTTCATAGCCAAAGTTTGCATGTCTGTCGTTCCATGACCCGCATGTAGGAATTTTTTCCAGATTTGTTCCTTTTTCGAGGTTACTATAACTTTGAATTTAATAGACCCGTGTTTAGATTCTCGATTCTCATTTTTAAAACCCCAACCTAAAATCACACGTCTGTCTACGGTAAAGTCATAATTTTTTATAAATCTTGCTATCATTATTTTTCTTTAAAAAGTTAAATCTCAGACACCAAAAGAATACACATCAGTTACCCCGAAATGTGGGATTGAAAGCGTACAATATTAGCAAAACACAATAGCTAAAAGGTTATATATGGATTGCGGGGTGGATGATAAAACTTGGATGTTAATCCAAAGACTCGACTATTCGAGAACGTGAACCAAATTTTAGAAATAGAGTTAGAGATGGTATAAATAAACGATGATTTTACTATTACTCAACTATCTTGAAAATTTTACCCACAAAAGAATAAATTGAAAACTAACATTGCAAAGTCACAGTAACAAGAAAGTCTCTTTTCCCTCTTGTTAAACTAGAAAAAGTAGGAATATCTTGGACATTGATCGGATCCCTATCGATGAGGATCGAGAAATAACAAGTTGTAGGTCGAATGGGCAATGTTCACTTCACACTTGACCCGCAACAAGAAAATTTATTATCCCTCTTGGGAACATAGATTGACCTGTCATCTTCACACCACAGTCATCCCCATACCAATATTCGGGACATGAACCCTTTCTCTCTCTTTTTGGAGTGACACAACATGATAAGATAGAAATATGCCCACGAAAATGTGAAGCTAACGAACGACAACACGACACCTCAATGTTGGTACTGTATAAAAAATGACACGCGAGGAGTCATAAGTCTCCGACTCTCCGTAACTTTTTCAAGTGTGCAACACTTTCAGCGACCGAAGGGTGATCCAGTCTGATGTGACTTGTTCGTTATTCAACGTTGATGATGAACATTGGTGCCGTATGAATGAAAGAAAAAACAAGTGCTTGCCAGGAGCTGATTGTGCATAATAGAAAATGTCTCCGTCCGTCTCTTCTTCCTCTCTACTGTTTGATAGAGGCGAAAAAGGGCGAGCCGTCTCCATCCCCTCCTATCCGGCGGCGAGGGCGGGGTTCCCGGCCTCCTCTGCTCGCTTCGGCGGCGGGTGGTGGTTGGGATCCCGTTCCTCTGCTTCCGGTATGTAGATAGGGTAGTTGTTGATCTGGATGGCGTCGATTTGGAGAGGTCTCGACCGCTGTCTCGAATGAATAAGGTCGCCGTCCTTCCTCTCCCTGGCCGGTGCCGGCGATGTTGGCTTGTGGACGGTGTTTCTGTCCCGCTGATCTATGGATTTAGCGGTGGTTCGTCTCCCTCTAGCGCCGATAGCTGCGGTGGATTCGTGGGAGTTTTGGGACCTCTCAGATCTACGGATCTGGTGAGGTGTTCTTCCTCTGGCTGGGCGCTGCGGCGACGGTGGCGCTCCAACCTTGTGAGTATTTCATCCCCTTCCTCTCTGTCGATGCACTGGCGAGGTCCCCGGCGACGGTGCAGAGGTCGGGTTGGTGCGTGGGTGGACGGCGGATCGGCGCTGCTGTCTTCCCGCGGTGGGGTGCTTTGCCCTCCGGCACGTCGGTGTGCTGCTGCTTCCCCCGGCGGCGGCATGAGCTTCGTGAGGTGTTCTGCCTGGAGGAGCTCCAGATCTTCCTCCTTCTTCTTTGAGGGAGACGACTTCGGCTCAGCGGCGGTCTGCTCTTCTTCCCCGTCGGCGTGCAGGCGCGAAGGCTTCCCGTCCGTGTTGCTGCCTCAAGTTTCAAGGTCTTCGTTGGCTCCAGGAGGGAGCGGCGGAGGAGCTGCGGCGGCGCGTCTCCTGTCCACGGCGGTGGTGGCAGAGGAGTGGGTATCTAGGGACTTGGCTGTAATTTCCTATTTTACTGGGTGCGTTTCTGAGTTGGGTTAATGTTTCTGGAGTTTTCGCAAAAAAAAGATTGTGCATAATAGGAATACTAGCTATCTGAGCGCGGCAATGCCGCGCGTGTTTTTTGAATTTGAATTTGAAAATGGCGGTGTTGTAAAGTTGCTTAAGTTTGGAAATAATTGAAATTGAAAATGACTTCGTTGTGAAAATGGTTGGATTTTTTAGATTGCTTGAATTTGGAAATTATTGTAATTCAATTTTAAATGTGTTTTGTTTTTTTACGTGTAAATATTCTGAAA
Organism: Poa pratensis; assembly: GCA_947311845.1. Classification (NCBI taxonomy): domain Eukaryota; kingdom Viridiplantae; phylum Streptophyta; class Magnoliopsida; order Poales; family Poaceae; genus Poa; species Poa pratensis. The sequence continues at coordinate 23,878,707 of CAMZMU010000081.1, read as the reverse complement.
TAGTTGAAATGGTTATATATGTTTGTATTTTGTTGTAATATTTGTTTGAATTTTATAATTGGAGGATGTAAAGCACGTGATCGTTTGTTGAAGTTAATTTATAATTAGAGGAAATTCATTTGGTTTTTTTGCAAATATTCTTTAATTTAGAGAGGCTAAATGCCATAAATATTTATTTTTACTTCATAGTTAGAGAGAATGTAATATGTGAGACATTATGTTAGTGAAATGTGTTGCATGTAACTTATTTCTGTGAGAATTATGATATATTTAATTATAGAGGAAGCAATTTGTCATATTGTTTATTTTCAAATATTTAGAAAATTGGGATGTTTGGATATATTTTAAGTATACCGTAAGCATTTGTTTCGATTACGTACTTAACGTTAATGAAATGTGTGAGATATATTTTAGAGTGTTTTTAATTTTCTAGCAATTTGAAATATTCAAATGTTTTGTATTTATTTGGATATTTATTTAAAATGTGTTAGTTTTTTAAGGGAAATATTTTGAAATAGTTAGTATTATTTTTTATTTTATTTTTTGAGTGCTTCTACATATTGTAGAGTATTGTTAAGTGTTTAGCAAATTAAAATTGTTAAATATTTTGCTGAAATATATTATTCTGAATTGTAGATTTAAAAGTACTTTTTTTATTGTTATTTTGAGTTGTAGTTTGGAACGTATAAGTTTTTTAAGTTTTAACATTTTATTTCAACTGTTATTTTGAATTGTAGATTGAAAGGTATGGTTTTTTTTTTAGAATTTAAGAATGTTTCTTGTGTGGAAAATTTGATAATTTGCGGTTGTTTACAATACTTAGAAAAATTTAGTATGTTGTTTTATTATTTACACTGTAGTTTTACAGATATGAATTTTTTTAAATTGTATTATTGTTTGTAATTGTTTTTTTTTATTATAGATTTAAATTTGAATAAATTGGTAGGTTCTACTTGTTATAGATCTTTTTTTAACATATAGTATAGTACTGTCAAATGTTTAGCATATTATTTTACACTGTAGTGGAATTTGAATTTGGTGTGAGTTGATTTGGATTTCTATTTAAATTTGGTCTGAAATGGGTAGGTATGGTTGTAATTCAACTTTTAAAATGTGGGTATTCAAAAATTGATGTTTATTTTTTTGTTCATGTTGATATATTTGTCATATTTTTCGGACGTATAATTTGAAATTATTGTTATATTTCATATTTCACATTTTTCTTATTTTCTTTTCTTTTGCTCAAATAATATTCCAAACATTTGTGTTTTTTTCTTTAGACAGGTGTTTTCGTTATTATAATTTGAAACATTGCTTATGGTTTTTAGAGAAATGAAAAATTAGTCATCATTTATTTTTTGAATTATAGATTTAAATTTGAATAAATTGGTAGGTTCTACTTGTTATAGATCTTTTTTTTTAAACATATTGTAGAGTAGTGTCAAATGTTTAGCATATTATTTTACTCTGTAGTGGAAAAGGTGATTAAGTATTTGAAATTGCTCCTTTGAGTTTTACTTTTTTTTTGAATTTGGTGTGAGTTGATTTGGATTTATATTTAAGTTTGGTCTGAAATGCGTAGGTATGGTTGTAATTCAATTTTAAAATGTGGGCATTCAAAAATTGTTGAAGTTTGGAAATGATTGAAATTCGGGAAAAAAATATGTTTTACAAAAAGTCAGTAAGGGGAAAATATCAAAATTGGAAAGATTTGAAGATTCTTTTTTTTTTACGTTCGTGACTTTTAAAATTTTGGAGTGCTCAAATTCAGAATTTGTGTTGAAATGGTCCATTATGTTTTTTTCCATGAAATTTTCCAAAGATTGGCCAATTTAAAATTGGCAAACATGTTTTTTTTGTCGTCATAAATAGTTTAGAAAATATCAAAATTGGAAAGTTATGAAGATTCTTTTTGTTTTTTTATGTTCATGGCTTTTAAAATTTTGAAATGCTCAAATTCTATTATAGTTTGTGTAAAATTTATGATTTGAAATAATTTTGGGAAGTTTTTTTGTGTGGAAATTGAAATAATCTGGAAAAGATCATTGAGTTTTTCAAATTGCTACTTTGATTTTTACATTCTTTATGAAATTGGTCTCAATTGATTTGGAATTCTATTTGAAAAGTTATAAAAGTATTGGAAAATTTAAATCTAAAACAGAGGGGAAAAAAATAAAAAGGCCGAGCTGGACGCGCAGGAAGCGGCCCAGCCCAGCTAGAAACCCTGGTCGCCCGGCCCAGGCCCACTGTGACGCCAGCGTGACGTCACATTGGCCGGAGCTGCCGCGGCGGAGGCGTGGACGCCGACGTCGCTCCACGGCGTTTCGGGACGCGTGAGTGGCTGCGGCGGGTGCGCGTGGACGCGATCTGTCCAAAGGTGGCGGCGCCGCCACTTATTGGTCGCCGGAGCTTTGTCGGAGACGCGCGGACGCGGCGGCGGCCCGCGAGCACGGTGCCGTTGATTCCGGCGAAGTAACAGCGTTCTGGCATGCGAGAGTGAGCGAGGAGGGAGAGGGCGCGACGCCGGATGTCTCCGCGCTCGGCGATTTGGACGGGGAGGACTGTGGCGGCCGTGCGCCGCGTCGGCGGCGCCGGCGAGCTCTGCGCCGCGCGCGAGAGAAGAAGGGAAAGGGGGCTGTGAGGATGATTTTGCTGAAAAGTCCCTGCGGTTCCGCAAAATCGCGTACAGGTCCCTCGCGTCGTTAAATCCTGGACTGCGGGTTTGTTTCTGGGAACTGTGGGTTCTTTTTTGTAAAAGTGCTTGTAAAAGTGCTTGCGTCAAAAATCGTGCTCGAGCTGTGATTGGTAGAAACTCCAGTACTACAGTACGCATGAAATCTGGACCGTCCGTGCGCCATATTAGACGGCTGTCGTTCAAAGCGCGACGTAGATAGCAGAAACCGACGTGAATCGCACGTACTTTTATATATGGGAATTGATCGCAACGTTTCGCTGGTGAAAGGGACAAATACTCTATTCCAATTGCAAGCAAGCGATCCAGTCTCCTGTAATCGAAGATAGCGATGCTTGTCCACTTGTTCATGCCACATAAATAAAGCAATGATTATGTAGAGCTTGTTTACGGTCGATGTCTGCTCTTTTTTTGTTTGAGAGGGTACGATGCCTGCTCAATAGTGAGGCGTTGAGGATCTGCTAAAGCCCACCAGCCGTTTCGGGGCCCATATTCCCGGCGGTCCATCGTCCTCTAAACAAGACATCTCTCTCGACATTTATGAGATGCCCTTGGTTGGTCTGGTCAGAGTCACTGGACACTGCACACTGATGGTCGTCCGCGAGGAGTGGCGTGGTGGTTGAGTGAGCGGTGGCTCACCAGCCCGCCTGGATGAATTTCCGGTTGTCTCACCTACACGGCACTGTTCACATGAACAGTGAACAGCGATGCACTGTTTGTTTGAACAGTGTTTGCGCTGTAGCAAATTTGTGGAGAGTTTTTGAGCTGCGTTTATGTAGAAGGCGTCCTTAATCAGTCTGTCCTAATTCTAGCTTCTAGACCGATTCCACTATGGTTCAGTTAGGGCGTCTCCAATGTTTATATTCAATATGGGTCTTAAGCTGGGGCCCACTGGATGTGCTATAGCAGATTGAAACAGCCGCAATGTTTATGCACCATCTAGGTCTTAAGGTGGAGCCCAGTTGTCAGCTTTTTTTCATTTTTTTTCAACCGCTGCTCAACAGCAGATTGAAACAGCCGCAATGTTTTCAACCGCAGTTGCTCTTCCCTGACCTGCGCGCTGTGGACAGAGGAAAGAGAATATAATATTTTATGCCTTGTGGCTCGGCCATACCGGTAAGAGCGACCATAAGAAATTTCACGCTATGACCGACGCCCGCAATGCTTATTTCCGCCTATAGTCGACCTCAAGAGCTTAAGACCGAGGCTTAAATCAACATTGGAGACGCCCTTAGTGGTATTGTGGTGTGCCCACCACCGCAGGGGTTTCCCAGTAAGTCTAGCCTCACGGAGGCTCAGAAGTTTAGTATAGTCTGATTAGGTCTAGCTTGCGCACAGGTGGCGTGCGTGTGGTGTTGAGTGTGTGTGAAGTGTGTTGTGCGTGAGTTCATATACTACAGCTGTACCGTAAAAGACCAGAATTCTCAAAAAAAAAAAAAAGATGGTCATCCGCCATGGCCCCGATGCTGATGTACCGGGCTTTTGGGCTTTTGGCAGCGATGGCGCATGAGTGCACAGTCAAAATTCTGCCCTCCTGTGCTCCTGAGTCCTGGGGGCAGCTGGGGGCCGCATGTCATAGGCTGCCCGCACAGTGCCGCTGCACAATGACAGAGATACACTCCTCCCTCGTTCACTGCCGACGGGCTCATGCAGAATTGAAGTTGGACTGGGCGATGCTAATCTTTGCAAGTTGTGAGCGTCACGATTTTGGACCGCAAAACGACAAGGTCACCGAAAAGGAGGAAGACAACCGCAGCCACCCCGCATCCACCGTCGGGCGAACCGTTTGCCACCGCAGTCCCGTCCTAATCAAATCATAGCCTCCGCCGGTCCACCGCCGCCCGTCTCGACGACGTCTTCTTCGCCGTGGCTCCCTACCGGTGGCGTCGTCGGCGCCGTCTCGGGATCGGGTGGGGAGGGTTGAGGGTGGGGAAGAAGAAAACGGACAGGGGCGAGGAAGGAGGAGGCACATCGTGCGCGCGTAACGCCGAGTTGGACTACTGCTATACTGGAATTGTCAAGGCTCCCCGGGCGGGGCCGCATGCGTTCCTTTGCTCGGAAACGTTTGCGGCGGCAGCACACAGTTTACACATCCACAGCCCATCTTTTCCCCTTTCTTCTTTCTTCTCTGTGTGCAACTACGCAAAAGATTGCTTTTGTTCATATGTGGCATCTGGCATGCTAAATGAAATCGATCGATCTCGCTGGGGATCGACCCGTATGTAAACTTGCAGTCTCTTTCAGTCGATCCAGGGCACTGCTGTCCTGCCTGGCCACCACGGCACTTTCTAAATGTTAATTTGGATTTATGCATGCATGGAACGAAACCCGGATCGTAAAAACAAACCGAAATGTGTCACGTCCGCGAAAGTTTATCACTCCATGATTGCAATCGAAGACGCTGTACTGGTCCTGATGTTCCACGGTGCTTGTTTGCTTCCATGCGGCGGCCGATCCACACCGCCGGCGCCGGGTGGCCTAGCTTGGCATCCAGCTCACTCAGATAGTCAGATGCAAACGCATCCGCCTCGGCTGGACGGACGCTTGCCGCCCCTGCCCACCGAATCGCTCCCTCGGCTGGCTAAACGTCTCGCGCTAGCGCCAGAGCGGCGCGCCTTTCGATGCTTTCTCACTCACGGTGCGGCCGGTATATGTGTCATGCATACCGGTGCGGCGCCAACAGCATGCTGCCGACACGCCAGACGACGCGGCGCTACACCCCTACTGGCACGGGCATGGCGCGCTCTCTGCTCGGCGACGCCCTCCTCTTCTCCGCCGGCGCCGCGGTGGCCACGGCGCTGCTTCTCATGCTCGCCTCGCCCTTCCCTCCGTCTGCCACGTACGTCAGGCACGAACCGTCGTCGTCGTCGTCGTCCTCCGCTCGTGGTGTTGGCGGTGGACGCACCTTCTACGACGACCAGGAGCTGACGTACACCGTGGACCGCCCCATCACGCGGTGGGACGCGAAGCGTGCCGAGTGGCTCCGAGCGCGGCGCCCGGAGCTGGCCGGCGAGGAGGAGCGCGTGCTGATGGTGTCCGGCTCGCAGCCGGCGCCGTGCCGCTCCCCGACGGGCGATCACCTGCTGACGCGCCTGCTGAAGAACAAGCAGGACTACTGCCGCCTCAACGGGGTGCAGCTGCTGTACAACACGGCGTTGCTCCGCCCGTCCATGGACCGGTACTGGGCCAAGATCCCCGTGGTGCGCGCCGCCATGGTGGCGCACCCGGAGGCTGAGTGGGTCTGGTGGGTGGACTCCGACGCCGTGCTCACCGACATGGACTTCCGCCTCCCGCTCCGGCGCTACGTCAAGCACAACCTCGTCGTCCACGGCTGGGGAGCCTCGTGTACGGGGAAGGCGCCGAGCGGAGCCCGTCGTGGACGGGGCTCAACGCCGGCGTGTTCCTCCTCCGCAACTGCCAGTGGTCGCTCGACTTCATGGCCGCCTGGGCCGCCATGGGGCCCGACTCCCCAGACTACCAGCGCTGGGGCGCCATCCTCACGTCCACCTTCAAGGACAAGGTGTTCAACGAGTCCGACGACCAGTCGGCGCTCGTGTACATGCTGATGCAGGAGGACAGCCTGTGGCGGGACAGGGTGTTCTTGGAGGACAGCTACTACTTCGAGGGCTACTGGCTGGAGATCGTGCCGCGGCTCGGCAACATCACGGAGCGGTACGAGGAGATGGAGCGGCAGGCGCCACAGCTGCGGAGGGCGCACGCCGTGCGGGATCACGCGGAGCGCGCGGTGGCGAGGAACGCCGCGCTGGAGGGCGCCGGGCTCGGCCAGAGCGGGGTGCACGGTTGGAGGCGGCCGTTCGTGACGCACTTCACGGGGTGCCAGCCCTGCAGCGGCGACCGGAACCGGCACTACTCCGGGGGCAGCTGCGAGGACGGCATGCGACGCGCGCTCAACTTCGCCGACGACCAGGTGCTCAGGGCCTACGGGTACCGGCACGCCGGCCCGCTCAGCGACGACGTGCAGCCTCTGCCGTTCGATTACCCCACGGCCGCGATGCAGTGATGATGGCCAGGCGCCGAGCCGTCAGCTTGTTTTACGAGCGAAATAGTAGGATCTTGCAGACTGTTCATCAATCAGACTGCAGCAGCTCAAAAGGCATCAGATACCCCTATGTGTGCGCCCATTGCCTACGAGTCTGTCCAAATGTCCAAGGAGCAGTCGAATCCCCCTGCATCTAACTCTATTTCTCTCTCTAAAAGTGAGCAAAAAGTAGGTAGAAGTGAAAAGAAAAGAAGAACAGTGTACCAAATAAAAAGAACGAACCATTCGAGCTAAAACTTTACTGAATCTACTAATTCATGTCACCCTACCAGAGTTGTCTACAGGAAGAAAAAAAATCTTTTTGAACTGCTCTAAGAAAGTACTACCAAAAACTATGTGTAAGAAACTGCTAGTCTGCAACCCAAAGAGATCCAACTCGCAAAGAAGTAAACAGACACGCACACATGCAGAAACAAACAGGCCGCAGCAATTTTCATTGTTTAGGCGAGCTGGACCACGGGTACCACATAGCAATTCAGAGCACAGTACTTCAACCATTCTAGCTACATCTGCAGTTATTAGAAGCTACTCAAGCTTCCAAAGGACAAAGTTCTACCAGTCGGAACTAGAGCTGACACACATGGCACATAATACGGTTTTCACATACACAGAAGCACATAACTTGATTCCGGTCAACATCCATACATCGCAGAGAAGATTCTTGCCGCAGATTCTTCATTGCCCGATCAGCTGCACATATAGATCCATTCAGGAATTTAGATCAATAACCAAGGTCAGGATAGAGGTGATCCAAGATTTGCTAAGGGATTACCTGTGTAGCTGAGATTCACTTGGAGGCTTTTATGTTTGCCAGAGCTGCCAGAGCCTCCTTAATCAGGCCTTCATTGATCGACCTAGTGGCCTGTGTAAAATATTTGTTCGATCGTGTGGGATTTGGCTCCTGGCAAATTCATAATGATATATAATGAAATGCCAACAGAAGACACTGACCTTTAGAGATGGAACTAGTGCATAGACCTCTTCGATGGTCTCGGGCCCGATGTTGCTATCATGCATATCTGTTGCAAGTCCAACAAACCATTGTATGCTGAGATGAGGGAAATGAGATACAAGAAGGTGAGAGGAAAAGAAGAAGAATTACATACCTCGCCATCACTAACGCCATGTTTTTTAAGAGGTCTGCAGCTACTAGTCAAGGAAATTAACTACCAAGTGATTGCTGGACGGAACAGTTTAAATGCATAACAACATGCAGTCTGTAATAGTTATTAATCAAAAATAAGGATACTGCAGGATTTCCTTCACGGACTTTGCAGTGGTGAAATGATTTCCTTCTTTTGCGTATTGGAAAGCCTTGTCAAAACACCTGCAGATGCAAGAAGAAAGAGTAAACATCTAATCACGCAGCTAACAGACTTGAACGCTGCATAAACAATTATTAGCAAACCGAACAGGATTTAAACAAGAATCATCTTACTCGGGAATTTTGATCTTCGGATCCTCTGACAAGATGGCCATATGTTCGTGAATTTGTTGCAACATTTCAGCTGCTTCACAATCCATAAAATTCTAGAATTCGGGGGCATATCTGCAACCAATTGTGATGCAGGAATCAGCTTGCACATTTTCTCTTGTAGAAAGAAGGGCCGTTAGAAAATCATAATATAAGATGTGTGCCCATTCGAATGATGTAAAACATAAAAATCTCATTATACAGAAAATGCTCGAAGAAAGAGCCTACTGGAATTCCATAAATTTCCAAACACGGGCTACTATGAGTTTACTAGGATAAAAATAAGTTGCCAGAAAAACAGAGGATCTTTCACTGAAAGGAACTGACCAAGCTCAAGCTTAAGTTCTGCATCAGATTTTGTAGGCTTTGCATTTGACGCGGAGGCCTTCCCACCTTTCCCAGCACTAAACGCCTTCCCTCCTTTGCCGGCTTCTCCGGTGAGAAGATAATACACAAAAGAAAAATATGTAAGATACAGAAAGGCAATCTATTGTGCAATTAGAACTTTCAGTATTATCAGCAACTCTTGAATGGATAAATGTATAGCAAAAGTGCAAAACCGTGCATCCATACCTTCAGAAAAGGATGAAGCCTTTCCACCAGTTTTTAGGCTACTAGATGAAGCTTTCCCATTTGACTTAAGTTTGTGGGAGTCTCTTCGAAAAAACCTGAATACCAGGTAATGATAATATGAGATTCTTGTAGGTTTATAACTATAGGATCATATAAGTCACAATTACTTATTCCATTTCATTCAACTATTCGGTAAGTTTTAGAGCTTATTTATGTACCATCACCCGATATCCTGATCTACCAAAATACTGCAAAGCCGTTATGCACGGCCATGAATTGGTGATCCGAGAGTGACTTGCAATATACCTTACAAATGAAAGTTTCTTCTTCACATTCATTCTAATGGTAGCCGGCATACTATGAATAAATAGTCAACAGATCGGATTGTCAGCAAATAAATCCAAAGGGGAACCAGAAACATGGTATACAATTCTCTGCCAGAATTAGTATTTTTTTTCAGTAGTATTTGATTAATCCTATGAACGCTGCCAAGATCAGTAGGTGGCGAGCGTAGAAGGTTGTGGGACACTTCTAGTCAAATACTCCCTCCGATCCGTTAAATCTGTCGCTGGAAATGAACCTAGCTAGTACAACTTCTTAGCTATACTGCATCAATTATTTGGGATCAGAGGGAGTATTTCTTTACTAAAACATAAACTGTTATTTCAAGTTTTCACTACCCTCCTGCTAATGATGCCCTAGGATACAACCGTACAAATAAAATTTTCTTAATGGTGAAAAAACACAAGGGGTGTTAATCATATGAGACAGACAGCTCATAACGTGCTAGCAAGACACAAGTGACATTTTTATAACAAAAGCACATCCTGAAGGATTCTCTCATGAAGCAGAGCCGTGATAGTGCAATAAACTAGATTCAAATAGAACAGCAGCGAACACATCCGACTTGATATGCCCAGAATGCCAAGTGGTCAGTCATAAAACATACCATTAAAGGATAATGGAAGTTGAAAAAAATCATTCCAAGAATATACTATAGCCTGGAAAATGTTTGATCATGAAATTGGGCAATATTATTACCTTCAGAATCAGAGTCGGAATCAATAGGAATAACATCTTGGCTTCCATTCGGTGCTCCTGTAAGAATACATCCATTAAAAGATCTGTCAAACTAAATACTCACATGGGAAGTTTAACTTCTCAAAAAACCTACGGCATTAGTTTTGATTAAGCTGTAAAATCATCAAATCATCATAAAGCAGGATGACACAGCTGAAAGACAATAAGTGTACCATAAAAGCTTTAGAGAAAAAAAAATCTCTGTCAGACATGTACCTTCCCTATGTTTGGGTGTGGCACCAGAGGCGGCGCTGCGGTTCGGGTTTGCACGTCGGTTTGGCATGGGGAAGGATGTGACGTGGTGGGGCATGGGGTTTTGGAGACCCTGCGCGTTGTAGGGCCTGCCAGTGTTACCTCTCTGGTTCGGGTTTGGCATGGGGAAGGAGATGGCTGGGCGAGGCACGTGGGTTTGGAGATTCTGCGCATAGTGAGGGTTGGGGCCGACGAGGTTACTGCTCCAAATCGGCTCTGTGTTTGGGTTTACCATGGGGAAGGCGATGTCTGGGCGAGGCACGGGGGTTTGGAGATCCTGCGCATAGTGAGGGTAGGGGCCGACAGGGTTACTGCTCCAAATCGGGTTTGTGTTTGGGTTTACCATGGGGAATGCAATGTCTGGGTGGGGCATGGGGGTTGGGGATCCTCTGTGTAGTGGAGGTAGGGTCCATGGTGGAAGGAATGGGTGGTTAGGGGGTAGTTGTCAGGGCTGGACAGGGACAGCCATGACTGGCCGGCAGCACCGTGGTACATGGACGCGGCGGTAGGCGTGGGGTTGTGAGTACGGCTGAAGAGCACCCCAGTATCGAAGGGGAGGTTGGGATTGTTGGGGTTCAGGTCAGGGTCTCCGGCTGGAGACACCATGGGAGGCAACTGATTGTGTGGCGGGCTGAATGGAATCCCAATATCGAAGGGGAGGCTGGGATTGTTGAGGTTCAGGTTAGGGTTTCCGGCTGGAGACGCCATGGGAGGCGACCCATTGTGTGGCGGGCTGAAATGCATCCAAATATCGAACGGGGCGTTGAGATTGATGGGGTTCGAGTTAGGGTTTCTGTTTGGAGACGCCATGGGAGGCGAAAGTGGAGTAGATCTGGAGAAGTGGGAAAGAGGAGAGGTGCAAGGAAGCAGAAGTGCAGGTTAGGTAGAGGTGGTGATTGATTTCTAGCTTTTACGCCCCCACGATTTTGCTATTTATTGACGCAGATCTTGAGAGTTCAATGTCGTAGTGCGCTAAAATAATTCCAAAAATAGCCGTTACAATACGCGGATTTGGCGCATATGCACACAACACACACCATCACTCACATTCTACACATTTCAACTAGATCACAAGCAGCTTAGCAGATGACAAGATTGTAGTACGTGTTTCTACCAATGTTGGGGATATCGCTTATCGGTAACTTATCGGTCGACCCAAGATAAGGGGTAAATCGGCCGGTTTACCAGCATATCGGCCGATTTAACTTATCGGTCTGATAAATCGGAATATCACCGATATCATGAACAGTGGTTTCTACCACGTTTGGAAATACATTACCTATTGTTGAGAAACATCCTAGCATATCAGAGTTACCCGTAAAGTAAGTTACAACCAATCCGCCGTTGGCCTAGCAATTAGTGATCAGATCATTTCAAATATAGATGAGACATATTATCATGCTCTCCAAAGTAGTATATTCTTGAGAGAAAATTTATGGCATGTCATAACCTGTTCTACCAAGGGTGCTCAAGAACCTTAAATATATCAACTTTATTTGTAACAGTTGCATTAAGTATGTCTATATGTGAGTTGCCCTAGTTACTGAACATAAGTGCATTCCTTTGATCACCACGAGTATATCGCGCACCTGATCATCTCACATAGGAATATACCTCACTTTCCTCTGGGATAAAAAAAAGCTACCAAGAAGCTTAAACATGAAACTTAAATAGTGCAGAGCAATCTTGTCCTTAACTGCACCAACATATATAGAACTTCATTGAAAGCAATGCATACACGAATTTATTCATAAATATCTGTTGTCTCGTTGAAGGAAAGGATTATTCTTTATTGACTACAACCCTAAGAAATCGCCAGATTTGGCTAGGTACTTGCACATAAACACAAATTATCCATTTAGCACTAACTTATTTACAGGCAAGCAGACCCAAAACCTAACAAGCTGCTACCATAACACTCAGTTATCCCACAATGCCCAGCAATTTTTAATGCATTGCCATTTGAACAAAGTGTGTCATGATCAACACAATCATCTACTTTTCCAGTTTTCCCTCAGATACAGAGTACAAAACAACTCATATTGAAGCCATACATGGGAATGTCACAACCAGTAGCAAAGTTGCGAAAATAAATTTGGTGACTAACTATCAGCCGGTTATACTTGTATATACACCCACTTAACCAGATAATCCAACTCCATGGTCCAAAGGCCATTACAAGAAAGATTTTTGAGGATTGGAATCCTCCAAAAATCCTACAGTCCAAAGAGCCCCTTTTTTTTTACGAAATTTATGTTTTTTCGTTGATATCACAGACCAAAAATCTCAAACCCTAAATAAACAACCAAATCACGAGCCCTCACACGATCACATTGGATTCAAACCTTCCCCCACAACCAAAAGCGTCTCCTTTTGATACCCACTCGCGCCAGGGCACCACGGCTACAAAATCATCCGCATCCTATAAACCCTAATCCCCAGCCATTGGGATCGGATCCTAACGCGATAACCGTCGGGGAGCCCAAGAACCACCGGCCTGTCCGGCGAGGTCGAGTCGGTCGAGGGTTGAGACGGCGGCCGGAAAAATACGGGGAAAGCGAGTAGGGTAAAATGGAAGGGTTGAAGGACGGGGAGCACACCTGGCCTTGTGGAGACGAACCGCCCGTCGGGGGCGGAGTAGAACGCTTTCCCTCCCTTGCCAGACATCGCGGCCGCCGGTGGAGGAGACGGTGGTGATCGGGAGGGCCTGGCGGAGAGTCGCCGGGGGAGAGTGGGAGCGCGACGAGACCAAGAAAGCCGGACACTGCGCCACACCACCAGCCGCCACGCAGTCCTCCGCCTTTGTCACGCGGACCGCACTTGCTGCCCCTGCCCTTATTGCTGTCTCGGGGTTCGCTGCCGCGCCACTAGCCCTCGCCGGCCCGCCGATTGACTGCTCGCTGGTTTTTTTTTTTCGCCGATTGACGGCCCGCCGATTGACTGCTCGCTGATTGATGTCCGGTGGATTGGAGTTGGGCTTGTGGGTGGAGATGCGCTCTAGTCCGGGCCTGGGCTTCAGGCTGACTATTGTTTCTAAAGTACCATTCTCTTGTTTTTTTTAACAGGGTACTATTGATTATTGGGGTTCTCTAAAGCAAGCTACTGGTTGATTTTTCAATCTGAATTGGTTGTTGACGTTTGGATGTTGGCACATTATGCTGAACTTCATGAAACAAATTCTACACTCACTTAAGTTGGAGGCTGTTGGGCACGAGAAATTCAACAGCCGAAGTATTTGTAATGACCTAATAATAGAATGTCGCATATGACGGAGATTTGACAATTGCACCAAGCATATTAGTGAGGGCATCGCCAAATCTTGGCAGGTAACCGTGCTAGCGTGGCTTGACAATGGAAACGATCTTGCTCGCAAAGACTCCAAAGAAGGATACACCGGAGAAGAGTTGTCTTTGATGACACCCATGAAACCATGGTGATGAACAACAACAAAAATTATAGTAAAAAATTAAAAAACAACTAGTCGTTCATCAAGACTAGATGGAATAAGAACTTTGAAGCTCTAAAAAAAGAGGGGGTAGGGGACAATAGGTTGGTTGCGCTCAACTCCATACCGTCGACGGCTTTGCCTCTTTATATATAAGTTGCTAGGGTAAAAGATCATAAGTACCAAATCATAACTAAATCAACCTAATTAGTGCCAAATAAGTGTATACCAAAACCTGCTATTAGCTAGGCTATGTAAATAATATCCCATACGTGTTATTCAACATTGGACCAAGCGCCATAAAGATAGGATTGTAACTGTAATACTTCTATTCGAGAGAATATCATCATCAACATTGGAGCAACGTCACACATGCGATAACAAAATCTAAAACCAATAAAACTTCCTACACACACGGGAGAGGTGAGGTGATAAACTCCTCTGTGCCCTCCCCCTAGAGAAGGAGAGGAGCGACGATTGGATCTTGAAGTATATGTGATTGCTATGTAACTCAATCATTTTAAAAGACTATGTTACCTTTTTAACTAAACATGTAAGTTGTAATCTCAACCATCAATTTGCATCGAAAATCGTAATCTTTTAAGGGGAGTGTAGTGAAGCAAATCTAAGTGTGATACGTAATGCAAAATCTATCTTGTCATGAACCTCCCTAAATTTAAATTTGTGTTTGATCAAAGAGTGACACCATCAATCCCAACCACTGAGGACCAACTTTCCTTGGACATATATAACGGTGGTTGGCGCACTAGTCTCCACAGAAAATGTCTTTTTTTTTTATGGATTCTGACTTAAAGTCCCTTCCTTTTCATATCTTGAGCTTGATGGTATTTTGTCAATCCAGACGGTGATACTTCATGTCAACGATCAGATGGTACGCAGATTGACAATCCTTTCAATGACCAAATATCCTCTTTCCTCCTAGACCGATTTTGGAATAATTCTGGATTACTTCAACATCCATAGGAGCAAAATAAGCACGAACCTTTGCGCTCTTCAAGTGAACCCTAGTACTATATGTTGTCGAGATTACCAGTTGTAATGGCCAGGTCCATCCACTCATGCGGAGGCCCACCCGCGGTACGGAGCAGATAACAGTGCCAGCCCGGACAACATCAGTGTAGTGGAGACACCGGTATCTCCTAAAAAAAAGTGGAGAGACCGGTACATACCATCGTCCATCGATACAACTACCGCTAGACAGATCGTCCAAATTACACCTGCATGTGTTGTTAAAAATACATTACGGCCCACTTGGTTCGCCGTTGATTTCCTCTCCCGCTAGAAAATGACGGATTGTAGCACAAAATTACGGACGATACCGGCCGTTTCCGGTCCAAATACCTGGAATCCAAGCGCGCCCTACGTAAAAAGGTCAGCAGAGCACAAGGCACCAACGAAAACCCTTCACAATCGGCTTGCATGATTGTAAGACGATTTACTAATGTACAATATCATGCTTGTTTTCGGTCTCATGTAGAGAGAAACAATGAATTAAGGGCATCTCCACTCGTTGCCCCCCCTCGGGCCGAAAACCGGCGCTATTTTCGCCGGCCTGGGGGCAACGACGCTATTTTGGGCCATGTGGGGGTGCGTTTCCTAGTCGTTTCGGCCCCCAGCGAAGACACAGTTCGGCCATTTGAAAGTTCATATTCCAGCCCCCAAAAACAGCCCGAGTTCGGCGATCGATCATACAAAAAATTCATAGTTCGGCGAATGGATCAAGCCACAGTTCGGCGATCTAGTGAAACGGCCACATTCGGCATTCTGATACGCAGATCAGATGGTCGTCGGTGACACCTCGGCATCATAGTCTAGCTCGATGGGCGTGGTCGTCGGAGCAGGGGCAGAGCTCAGACTGGCTGTAGTGCTCGGCTCGGCGGTGGCTCGGTGCTCGGCGGTGGCGTGGGAGTGGCCGAGCTCGTGTCGGCTGGACTGTCCGACCTGGGAGTCGGAGTCGCCGTCGGGCTCGGGGCCGGGGCGATCTGGCTGAGAATCTCGCGCCGCTGCGCCATGAACCACGCCCTGACCTCGGGGTCCATCGCCGCTGGGTCGCCTCCCATGAGGAAAGCGAGATCATTGTTCCTCTTCTTCGCCGCGGTGTTGGTCTTGAGGAGGTCGAGCTTGACGTCCGCCTTGTCCATGAGCGCCTTCCACCTCGCTTCTGTCTTCTCCTCTCTCGCGGCGGCGTGGGTTTGAGCGTCGGCGATGCAAGTGTCGATTGACGCTTGCAGCTTCGCTGCCGCTGGCGCTGCGTCTCTCGCCGCCTTGGCTTTCTTGTGGCCGTCAGGGCGCCCATCTGCCGCATCGGCCGCCGGCACGTCCGGGACGTACACCTTGCGAAGTAAAAAAAGGAAATCACGGCGGCAAGGCTCACCTCCATCTCGTAGTTGTTGCCGCTCTTGGGCCGAAGGGCGACCTCCTCTTGAATGCCATGCCATTTGTTGCAAGTCGTTTGGATGTTCACCCAATGGTTGGCCATGGCCTTCTCGCCGCACGGAGCGATGCACATGGAGTAATCGGGATCGATCATTCGGTGCTCATCGTATGCCGACTTGACCCTCTTCCAATAGTTGTCCATGTTCTGGTTGGCGCCGACGACCGCGTCCATGCTGACCGTCTTCCATGCTTCGGTGAGGAGAACATCTTCCTTGGCTGTCCACTTGAGGCTCGGCTCAGCGGCAGGCTTCGGCACCTTCGGCATCTTCTTGGGTCGCCGGCCGTCGGCTTCGTCACCATTGGCCGGTGCCTCTTCTTCGTCGCCGGCCGCCGGTGCCTCTTCTTCCCCGTCTTCCTCAGTCCCCGTGCTCCCACCAGAACCGCCACCAGAACCGCCGCCGGCCTCCCCGCCGCTTTGTGAGAAAAATTCCCCACCTTGTGAGAGGAAGCCTGGGCATGCCACCGTCGCCATAGAGCCGGTGGTGATGATCTCCTCCATGTAGGTGTCGGCGTGCTGTCCGTCGAACAGGTTGCGGGCATCCTGCGGAGCGAAAGGTAGGGTGCGGCGAAGCGACGGCGAAGTTGCGTAGCCCGACGAGCTGGCGTACATCATCGGCGGAGGAGCGCGGTGGGGGAAGGAGATGTTGGCGTTGAAGCCACCATGGGGGTCGGCGTCGGCGTACCCAGGGGAGTACTGGTGCGGGGACACGCTCCAGCGCGGCGACGGGGATGGAGAGTAGCCGGTCGGCGAGGCGACGCTAGCTTGGCTGGCCCATCCGGCGAAGTGGGGATGAGGAGGGAAGCCGACCCTTAGCTTGGCCGGCGGAGCCGGAGCCGCACACGCAGCCGGAGTTGGCTCCTCCATCGCCATGTCCTCTTCCTCTTCTTCCTCTTCCACCTCTTCTTCGCCGCCGCCAGCCTCTGCCAGGCGCTTGGCTCGCAGCACCCTCTCCCTCTCCCGCCGGCGCGCGTTGTCGGACTTCCGGCGCGCCTCGTCCAAGATCCACTCGGCGTTGGTCAAGCCCGCTGGCCTCTTCATCGGCGCCCTAGGCTTCCTCGGCTTCTTCACCTTCTCCACGGCGGAGGGAGCGACAACGGTGGGGGCGGCGCGGGGGCTGGCGAATTTGCTGGGAGCCATGGCGGCGAGATCTGAGGGAAATGGCGGAAGCGGCCGATGGGGGAGAGTATATGTGGCGTGAAACGGCGGGAAAGGTCCAAAATATGGAGGGAAATAGACTCGTCTCGCCGAAAGGTCTGGCCCACGCGCGCATTTTGCCCCCCAGGCGATCCCGGCGCGCTAGGTTTGGCTTGGGTGCGCCGGCGTGAAACAACACTAAATTTCGCCGAGACGGCGCTATTTGGACTCCTGGGGAGGCGACTGGGAGGAAACGACGCTATTTGGGCAAAACGGTGCTATTTCTCGGCCTGGGGGCACGAGTGGAGATGCCCTAAATCCATTTACTCAGGATGACTCCAACGGGGCGACCCAAACGGACGCGCGTTTGGTCCGCGTTTGGTCCGTTTGGGTCGGCAAACGGACGCGCGTCCGCCCCCTGTCCGGCCATTTTCTGGCAGTGCGCCCAACGGGGCGACGCATCGAGTCCGCCCCCAATTTTTTTGTTTTGTTAAAAGGCCATATATGGGCCATTTTCATTTATATATAAGGGTGGGCCACAGACGGCCATTTTACATATATTTTTTAAAAACAAAAAAAAAAACTGCCCTTCGCGGGCAACTAGTCCTCGTCGTCGTCGAGGATGTAGTACGGCGGCTCCTGGTAGAGGTGCGCCGGGAGGCCTTGTCGCTGTGGAACGGCGGCCGGCGGCGTCGGCGGCTGCTCCGCGTCCTGCTCCGGGAGGGGCGTCGTCCAGCTACCGCCGTTGAAGGTCCAGCTCTGCCCTAGCAGGCCGGCTGGAAGGGGCGGCGCTGGTGGAAGGTCCACGTCCATGGGGACCTTCCACCATTGCTGCGGCTCCTCGAGGACCGCGGCCTGCTGCGCCTGCAGGGCCTCCTCCTTCTCGCGGGCGACGGCCTCGAGGATCTTCACCCACCGCTTCTCCTCGTCCTCGACGATGGTGTGCTTGGAGGCCTCGAGGGCGGCGGCGAGCTCGTCTTCCACCTCCATCTTCACGGGAGGCGGCGGCGAGCCAATCCTCAGGGACCGCGCCGTGGACCGCGGCACTGGCGGCGCATCCCGGCGCCGCATGTGCGGCGGCAGGTCCCAGCGGCTAGCCGGCGGCGGCTAGCCGGCGGCGGCGTCCGCGTGTAGCAAGCCTGGCGCCGCAGGCTATGCTCGCCACTAAACCACGTGTCCCAGTTTGGGGACGACGCGGCGTAGGCGGGGTCGGCGCGGAGGGACGCCGGGAGGCGGCGGCGGCGGTCGACCTCCAGATCGCGGGCGCGCTGGCTCGTGGGCATAGGCGGCACCGGGATCCGCTGCGGGTTCAGATGCCAGCCCTCGTAGAGCTTGACATCTGGCCATGGCAGCGGGCACGCGTGCTCCCAGTACCATTCGCAGTCCTCGCGCCGCACATACACGTGATCGTGGCGTGCGATCTGCGCGCCCGGCGGCGCGAGCTCGAAGGCGACGGGGGCCTCCGGCTCCAGGGAAGATGGCGGCGTGGGGGATGGCGTGCGGAGGCGGAGGCGGCGGCGGCGGCCAGACGACGACCTCGCCTCGGCGTCGTTCTTAGCCTTGCCGAATCCGGGCCACCGGAGCGGCATTGCGTCGCCGGCGAGGGTTGCGGGCTAGGGTTTGGTGGCTAGGGTTTGGTCGCTGGTGATGGAGCGGAGTGGGGCAGTGGAGTGGGTGGGGGCTGGCCGTCCCTATCCCCTGGCATTAAAAAGGACTGAGCCAGGGGTAGGCTGACCGGCGCCCTGTCACTGACAGGTGGGAGCAGGGAGGACCGACCGCGTGGGCGCGCGGACGCGTTTCCAGTCCGCGCGTCCGCGCCCGACGCATCGGTGACCCAAATTTGGGCCAACAATTGGTCGCGGCGGACAGAAAATCAGATCATGATCCGTTTGCGTCGCCCCGTTGGGCCCTAGTTTTCGCAAAAACGGACTGGAACGGACCGACGCGGACTCGGTGCGTCGGCCCGTTGGAGTCCTCCTCAGCGTGAACTGTTTGATACGATGGACCATAAAAACAAAAAAAGGGGAGACTGTAATGATCCACTTGAAAAAGAAAGGCTGGGCCCCAGGAAAAGGCCCTGCTTTATGCTCACCCGTGTGTTGATTCCTCCTGGCACCGGATGGTACTGCAGTATGGATAAGGCAGTGCCTAGGGGCACAACTGTAAACAAAGCAGTAACAATGATGTGCTAAAACAAACAGGTTCGAATGAGACGGTACTATCTTCTGGTCAGCTTGCTCCGGCGACAGCCGAATCGACACCGCGATGGTCGCATGTTTTACCTTTTATTACGTTCCATGGTTCCGGATAAGGATGGAATCTTCACACCGCAGGAGCAGGATCTACTCCATAAACGACAGTTTTTCAATGACCGCAACAGAGCAGCAGTAGCAGTAGTACGACACAAAGTTTTTCTCCTCTGATAGCTAAACACCGGTGACTTTTAGTTCCCACTAGTTCTGCTGGTGCGTAGAGTAGCACGTAGCACTGCGGAAGGTGGTTTGTGATCCCGGGCACCAGTCCTCCATCCTGTTTAAAAATTTAAAAAACATTTTTATAAGTTTCAAAAAATTCTGAAAAAACATTCACGTGTAGCCAATGATATATATCACTAACATGCAAAATTTTAACTCCAAAAACTTTGTATTCCGAGCTACACAAAAAAGACAAATGTGTAAATTTGAGAATGTATATTTTCAAATCTCTAAGTTTTATCAGATTTGTTATTTTTGTGTAGCCCATAATACAAAGTATGTCAATCTAAAATTTTGCAAGGTTGTGCGATACACCATTGGCTACGCGTGGATTTTTTTTCATAATTTTTTGAAACTTATAAATATGATTTTTTAAAAATTTAAACAGGAGGAAGCACTGGTGCCCGGGATAAAAAATCTCCACTGGTAGCACTGGAGCTGATCTGCTGATGCATGCTAAGTTTTCTTTTTCTCTCTTTTTTCCTCCTATGATCCGCCTGGTTGCTGTCAGAGTAATCTTATCTGTACTGTTGCAAGTATCATAGAGCGCAATCATGTTGCGAAAAGGAAGAAATCGTATCCATGTGCACACGATCTTCCTTGTTTGAGTTTGACGGTGATCCATCCTGGCTCGACGGAGCTGTTTGTATGGGCGCCCGGCCGGCGCCGGCGTCTCCCATGCCGTTCCCGGCCGTACGCCGCCGCGAGGGGCAGAACGGGAAGGCGGGCCGACCCGCCACTTGGCGAAAGGCCGCGCACGTGGCACCGAGCCGAGCGCCCCCTTATCCTGGGCCCGAATGACGGTTCTGCCCCCCAAAAGCGCAAAAGAGCACTCTCCGTGGGCCCCACCACCCCGCCACCCTCCCTTTCTGCCCTTTTACCCTGTTCCCTTCTCTTCTTCCTCTCATCACATCTCCTCCCTTGGCAGGCTGCGTCGTTCTTATCTCTCTCCTCCATCATCATCCCTGCTAGCTCCTTCTCTCTCTCCCGCCAGAGAAGAAAAATCCTTTTTTATTCCGGGTTTCTCAGGAAGCTTCGAGGATTCTCCTCGCCGTCGGGGTTGGCGCCGCGGGCCGGCTCCTCCGGCCGTGGAGGCGACGATTCGGTGAGCTCCCGTGCTGTTGTTGATTCCGTAGTAAGTGGTTTACGATGGATTATTCCGTGGGCCGAGCTGTGTATGGGCTGTTGCTGGTAGTAACGATGATTGTGGGGACAGGGATAGGCTGGATCGGGGGCTTCGATCCGAGCGTTCGATTTCCAAAGCACGCTTGCTGTTTGTGTTTGTGTTTTGAGGTCCAGTCTCTTTCGTTTTTGTTTTTGCGGACTTTTCAGGCTTTTTCTCGTGTTGCGTGGAGCCTACGCGAGCGGTTTGGTTTTAGCTTCGAGCCGGATTTGGTTGCGTAGAATTTTATTTTGAGTTGCTTGCGGCATGGATTTGCATGTACAGGCGTGTTCTTTTTTTACGTTTCACTTTTCCTACTGTCTAGTGCCTATCTACTGACATAGTGGAAAAACACTGTATTATATCGCGCTTTGCTTATACGAACTCTTGTTTTAATTCACCTCTTAGCAGCAGCTATTGTTACTTTGTTAGGCGCTGCTTGAAAGGATATCCTTTTGTAGCTCAAATTTTGAGTATTTTCAAAAGGACAAAACTAGTTTTGGGTGGCGCAGAAAGTTCGTTGGCTTTATCTCCACACGGGTTTCTTTAGAGTTTAGGCGGGCAGAAAAGTGCGGTTAGTGCCTGCCCGAAGCTTGGATTAGCCAGGCAGCAGCGATTCATGCCGGTACGACGCTGTAGAAACTGCACAGAAAGGTGTTTGTTTCATGTACACAAGTAGGGACGTTATGATATGACCAGCAACCGTTTGCAATCGGTTTGGCAGGCTTCCATTTGCGCTGCATCACTTCCTTTTTCGGTGTTATAAAATGCATTGTAGCGTCGTCTCTCTCATGTATCCAGCAAATGTAATGCTGATGTCATATAGCAGGCTCTTTAAAAAAAATATCGTTTCTTCTTATGGTTTACGGAGAGTATGTGCTTACAGTCAATATCATGGAAGTTAAAACAGTAATATGCACCAAGATGAAGTTCTCAACTCTTATAACTCTTAGGTGCAGTTGTTTGTGTTAGATGTATATTACTGTTCATGACACACATGTTGTATAAGTACTGGCCTCTGGCCTCCTGGAAATACGGTTGCTCATTCATAACATGGTATCAGAGCCCAGGTGCTCTTGCTCTCCTCCCCACCCGTAGCAACTCCGGGTGCTCCTCCGCCGCCGTTGCTGCCGCTACTCCGGCCGCTCCCGTGCCTGCCGTCGCCGGCCGCACGCGTGCCTGCCGTGGCCGCCCGGCCGCCGCCGCTTCCTCCTGCCGGTCGCCGTCCTCTCCGCCGCTGCCCGGCCGCCGCCGCTGCCCCGGCCTCGTTCGGCCGCCGCCGGCTGCTCCCTCCGGCCTCCCGCGCCCCGCCGGACCTCCGGCCACCTCCGGCCTGCTCGCCTGCCGCCACTGCGGGCTGCTGCCCCGCCGGCTTGTTCACCACCATTGACGGGGACGGTGAGCATCGCGTCGAGCTTCCGGTGGTGATCCCGGAATTCATTCCGGATTGATTCCGGTACCAGGCCCGGAATTTTCCGGATTTCAAACCGGATTCCAAAAACCGGTACTGGACTCTCTCAGTTTCGCCCGGTTCTCGCCCGGGTGCTGACCCGGAATTCATTCCGGATTGATTCCGGTACCAGGCCCGGATTTTCCGGATTTCATACCGGATCTGAAACCGGATTTCATACCGGATCTGAAACCGGTAACAGCAGAAAGCTCGTGATGTCTTCTTCGGGCTATGTTGCTATTCCTCGGTGCTCTGTGATCTTTGATGGCACCAACTACGCTGACTTTGTGGGCTTTATGCGTATCCACATGCGTGGCCTCCTGCTGTGGGGCGTTCTCTCTGGCGAGGTCTCCTGTCAGCCGTGCCCTGTTGCTCCTGTGGCTCCCACCCCACCGGTTCCACCCGTTCTTGCTGCTGATGCTTCTCAGGCTGATCGGGATGCCGCCAAGAATGCTGATGATCTTGCAGTTAAGGCCTATGACCAGCAGGTATCGGATTACTCCGAGTCTCTCTCCATCTATCGGGATGCTCTGTCTGTTTACACTCAGTGGTGCAATGATGATGCTCGTGCTGCTGCCGTGCTCACTGCTAGTGTTCTACCCCAGTTTGCCTCTGAGTTTATGGGTTTGGGCACTGCTGCTGCGATGTGGACTTATCTTTGTCAGCGCTATCAGCCCTCTGGTGATGCTCTCTACCTATCTGTTGTGCGTCAGGAGCATGATCTTCAGCAGGGTGACTCTACTGTTGATGAGTTCTATACACAGTGCTCTGCCATCTGGCGTCAGCTTGACTCTCTGAGGACAGTTGTTTGTGGTACTTGTCGCTGCTGTCAGACAGTGAGGTCAGATTTGGAGTTTCAGCGTGTACATGAGTTCCTGTCTCGCCTCCGTGCAGAGTTTGAGCCTCGGCGTGCTAACCTGCTTGCC
This sequence comes from Poa pratensis, assembly GCA_947311845.1. NCBI lineage: Eukaryota > Viridiplantae > Streptophyta > Magnoliopsida > Poales > Poaceae > Poa > Poa pratensis. Next base: position 23,855,527 of record CAMZMU010000081.1, on the reverse strand, counting down.
CGTGGTCGTCGTGTTCCTATATCAGAGGTACTTGCAGAGCTTCGAGCTGAGGAGACACGTCTCCGTTCTGCTGGTTTGCTTGTGGTTCCCACTGTGCTCTCTGCCCGGCTCCTGTGTCGTCTGCCCGGGCTCCACCGCTGCTCCCTACTCCCTCAGGGGGGGTGAGCGGGCGCCCGCCTTATGCACGATCAGGTCGGCGCTCTCACACCTTCTGTGGCTACTGCAAGAAGCCGGGTCACCCAGAGTCTGACTGTCACCAGAAGCAGCGTGACCTGAGTCGCTCCTCTACTGCATCACTCACAGACCAGGACATTGTGCGGCTCAAGCGTATACTGGCTTCCTCGGGTTCTTCCTCGACAGGCACTGCTGCCTCCCTGACTGCTTCCACTACTGCTGCTCCGCCACCACCGCCTACTCAGTCAGGTACATCTCCGTGGGTTCTGGATTCTGGAGCTTCCTTTCACATGTCTTCTGATTCTTCTCCTCTGTCTTCTCTTCGACCTCTTGATTCTCCTGTCAATGTTCTTACTGCCGACGGCACACCGCTTCCTGTTGCTAGTCGTGGCACTCTTTCTACTCCGTCCTTCTCTGTTCCTGGTGTTTCTCATGTTCCTCGTCTTACCATGAATCTTTTCTCTGCCGCTCAACTTGCTGATTCTGGTTGTCGTGTCATTCTTGATCCCGACTCTTGCTCTGTTCAGGATCGTCGCACCAAGGCTCTAGTTGGAGCTGGCCCTCGGCGCCATGATGCTCAGGGCCTTTGGGAGGTTGACTGGCTTCGTGTTCCTTCCGCTGCCACCACACCCGCCAGTTCGCATGCTCTTGCTGCCTCCTCCTCTGCGTCCTTCCAACAGTGGCATCATCGACTTGGTCATATATGTGGCTCTCGCTTGTCCTCGCTAGTGCATCAAGGTGTCTTAGGGTCTGTCTCTGGCGATGTATCTTTACATTGTAATGGTTGTAGACTTGGCAAACAGACTCAATTACCTTATCCTACGAGTGAGTCAGTCTCTCAGCGTCCTTTCGACTTAGTGCATTCTGATGTATGGGGTCCTGCTCCCTTCGATTCGAAAGGTGGTCATCGCTACTATGTTCTTTTTATTGATGACTTCTCTCGCTACACTTGGCTCTATTTTATGAAATCTCGCAGCGAGGTTCTCCCTATATACAAGCGATTTGCTGCCATGGTACACACCCAGTTTTCCACACCCATTCGTGTTTTTCGTGCTGACTCGGCTGGTGAGTATATCTCCCAGATGTTGCGTGGTTTTCTTGCTCAGGAGGGTACTCTTGCCCAGTTCTCTTGTCCTGGTGCCCATGCTCAGAATGGCGTTGCTGAGCGCAAGCATCGCCACCTCCTTGAGACGGCTCGTGCGATGATGATCGCTGCCTCTCTTCCTCCCCACTTTTGGGCTGAGGCTGTTTCCGCATCCACCTATCTTATCAACATCCAGCCTTCGGCTGCCTTGCAGGGTGGTATCCCCATGGAGCGTCTCTCGGGTCGTTCTCCTGACTACTCATCTCTTCGCATGTTTGGGTGTGTGTGCTATGTTCTCTTAGCTCCCCGCGAACGCACCAAATTGACCGCTCAGTCGGTTGAGTGTGTCTTTCTTGGCTATAGTGATGAGCACAAGGGCTATCGATGTTGGGATCCTGTTACTCGTCGGCTCCGTATTTCCCGTGATGTCACCTTTGATGAGTCTCGTTCGTACTATCCGCGTCCTACTGCCTCGACCTTTTCGGTTGAGGATATCTCCTTTCTTATACTTCCCGACACATCTCCCTCCGTGCCTCATGTTCCTCCTCCACCTCCACCTCCGCCGAGTCCCACTGTTCCCGATACACCACCGACACCATCATCTTCTCCTCCCTCGCCACCTCCCTCTCCAGTGCATCCTACCCTCTCTCCCTTTCCTCTCCACTACACTCGTCGCCCTCGTGTTGAGGATGATCCCTCTGACATGCCCTCTACTTCCGGAGCGCCACCTTCCCCGTGTACACCGGTTCATAACCTTCGGTCTCGGCCTTCGTTACGGTCTCCTGATCGCTATTCTCCTTCCCAGTTTGGTCTTTCGGCTGTTGTTGAGCCCTCTTCCTATCGGGATGCCATGGCTCAGTCTGAATGGCAGCTTGCGATGGCTGAGGAGATTGCTGCACTTGAGCGCACTGGCACGTGGGATCTCGTTTCCCCTCCTCCTGGTGTTCGTCCCATCACATGCAAGTGGGTCTATAAGATCAAGACTCGCTCCGATGGTTCTCTCGAGCGTTACAAAGCTCGGCTTGTGGCTCGTGGCTTTCAGCAGGAGCACGGCCGCGATTATGATGAGACGTTCGCTCCCGTCGCTCACATGACCACTGTTCGCACTCTTCTCGCTGTGGCTTCTGTTCGTCATTGGTCTGTGTCTCAGCTTGACGTCCAGAATGCTTTTCTCAATGGTGAGTTGCGTGAGGAGGTTTATATGCAGCCACCACCGGGGTACTCTGTTCCTGATGGTATGGTCTGCCGTCTTCGGCGCTCCCTCTATGGCCTTAAACAAGCCCCTCGCGCCTGGTTTGAGCGTTTCGCCTCTGTGGTGACTGCCGCTGGTTTCTCGCCTAGCGACCATGACCCCGCGCTGTTTGTCCACACCTCACCTCGTGGTCGGACGCTCCTCCTCTTATATGTTGATGACATGATCATTACTGGCGATGACCCTGAGTATATTGCCTTTGTTAAGGCCCGCCTCCGTGAGCAGTTCCTGATGTCTGATCTTGGTCTCTTCGCTATTTTCTTGGGATTGAGGTCTCTTCGACTTCTGATGGCTTCTTCATCTCCCAAGAAAAATATATTCAGGATCTTCTTGCTCGTGCCTCTTGGTGATGAGCGCACTGCTGAGACTCCTATGGAGCTCAATGTTCAGCTTCGTGCTACTGATGGTGATCCCCTCACAGACCCCACACGCTATCGCCACCTTGTTGGGAGCCTTGTCTACCTAGCTGTCACTCGTCCAGATATATCATATCCTGTCCACATTCTGAGTCAGTTCGTTTCTGCTCCCAGCTCTGTCCACTATAGTCACCTCCTTCGTGTTCTCCGATATCTTCGTGGCACGATCTCCCGTCGCCTTTTCTTTCCTCGCTCCAGCTCTCTCCAGCTCCAGGCCTACTCTGATGCTACGTGGGCTAGTGATCCTTCTGATCGCCGCTCGCTGTCTGCCTATTGTGTTTTTCTTGGAGGATCTCTCATTGCCTGGAAGACGAAGAAGCAGACTGCAGTTTCCCGCTCTAGTGCAGAGGCTGAGTTGCGAGCGATGGCTATGTTGACGGCTGAGGTGACCTGGTTGCGATGGTTACTAGAGGATTTTGGTGTTACTGCTGCTGCACCCACTCCTCTATTGTCTGACAGTACAGGCGCCATCAGCATTGCGCGTGATCCGGTGAAGCATGAACTCACCAAGCATATCGGTGGATGCCTCCTTTGTGCGTGCTGCTGTGCAGGACCACCTTCTTGCCCTTCACTATGTGCCCTCTGAGTTACAGTTGGCGGACTTCTTCACGAAGGCACAGACTCGAGCGCAGCATGGGTTCTTTCTCTCCAAACTCAGTGTTGTTGACCCACCATGAGTTTGAGGGGGTGTTAGATGTATATTACTGTTCATGACACACATGTTGTATAAGTACTGGCCTCTGGCCTCCTGGAAATACGGTTGCTCATTCATAACAGTTTGTACTTTATTTGTAGACCTCAAATTCTTTATGTCCTGGCCGGCAAATCTAGGGATTCCAGGTGGACTCTGTCAAAACACACTAAATTTCTTAAAATGGAAGTTATCTGTGTAGCTAAATCTGGACGGGGTTAAATGTTATCCTATACTTATACTATTACTAGTTCATAGTCAAGATATGAATAAATACACTTTTCCTTTTTGTTGTTGTTATATGGCCCCACTTTGGAGCATTCCTGTTGGTGGTAATAGAACAGAGCAGGTGACAGTTGCATTGTCTGTGTCAAAGTACTATGGGCAGCATAAACCATGCCTTTTTTTGTGTGGCTATATTATATATATTTACACGTTATTGCAAGTGGATGGATACGCTCCTACTTGTTCCATCTAGAATCATATTTATATATCTCTGTTCGAAATCGGTCAAATAAGCTTTGTTTCTTATGATATTTGTATTTACGTTACAATGTCATGTAGGACCTGTCATTGGATTGAACAAACAAACAAAACCGAGGACGGTGGCTGTTGTAGCAGCAGTGGCACCGAAGAGCTAGAGGGAGAGCGCTCTCATATTGGCCAGGATCATGGGTGCTCTTTGTGATTTCTGTGGGGAGCAAAGGCCAACAATTTATTGCCGATCAGATGCCGCATCGTTATGCTTATCATGTGATCGCAGTGTGCATTCAGCTAATGCCCTTTCTCGACGACATATGAGAACCCTTCTTTGTGATCGATGTGCTTCAGAGCCCGCAGCAGTCCGTTGTCTTGAAGAGAACACCTCACTTTGCCAAAATTGTGATTGGAACGGACATGGTTCAACATCCTTGGCTGCTGGTCATAAAAGGCAGACCATAAACTGCTACTCAGGGTGCCCATCATCAGAAGAGCTGTCAAGAATCTGGTCTTTTGATATGGATGTCCCCACTGCAGCTGTTGAGCCTAACTGTGAGGAAGGCATAAGCATGATGAGCATTAATGACATTGGTGTCAGTAATCATTGTGGCGCTCAACAAGGTAGCAGCTTGCTGGATATAGCCAACACAACGCTCATGAGTGATCCACCCACTGGTGGAAAGTCCGAAGATGGGATGAATCTTCGGCCGCTCGCCGCACATCAGCCAGCCAAACCAGTTTCAATGACACCCAAGGTACTATATGGCTATAATATTTCCATCCAAGACATATGTGAACTGTATGAACTGTTGCAGTAAATCTACCAATATTAGCACATCTCTTTTCTGTAGGATGATTTTTAACGAGAACCTTTTTTTAATATATAAAGTAGCAGATGGATTTCCATTGATGGCAAAAAGTTTTATGAATTATTCTTGATGTGAGTAGTGAGAAATTGCAATATTTCGGAATCTGGAATCTTGTGCATCATGAACAACATGTTTCTTAAAACAGCCTTCTCTGTCACTTTGTGTCATTGTGTCCTTTTCAAATGTTAGTTGCATCATTCAGGTACCCTGTGTATCAGATGAAGATATGTTCAATGATGAGAGCATATATGAAAACTTCTGTGTGGATGATGCTAATCTGACATTTGAGAACTATGAAGAACTGTTTGGTACCTCACACATTCAGACAGAGCAACTATTTGATGATGCTGGAATTGACAGCTTTTTTGAAACGAAGGAAATGCCAGCTGATGATTGTGACGAGGTTTGTACTTTTCTGCATGAAATCTGCTTTATTTAATATCTTTGTTTGGGAAAATATCTCCCGCGCTACAGTTTTCTCCTCCCCGTTGACCAGAATCAGTATTTTACCTTCTCATTACTTATTTCAAAGTTTCTATGTCAAGTTCAGTCGTCAAAATTCTCTTCAGGACCTTTGGTGTCACTGCAAAATAGTTAAGTTTGTTATCCATCGAAGGATTGCATACTTGTTTGATGAACCAATCAGAAGGGTTCATTTACTTTAAAAAATGAATGTATCATAGACCGTGGTACATTCTTTGTTGCAATCCATGTACAATGAATCTGTTGCCAACCTATCTCATTTCAGAGTACTACTTAGTTGGTAGTTCCATTTTGTCGAACTCATTTGATAGTTCATAATATGTCTAGCCGAGTTGAATTGAATATCTTCTTGTTCCATTCCATTAGATGGTTAATTCACTGATTCTCTGACAATTTTCTATGCTTCCAGAAGCTGAAGTCCACGCAACCCGAATGTAGCAACGCAATATCTGCTGATTCCAGCCTATGCATTCCTGCTAGGCATGCCATCTCCAACATCTCTCTCTCCTTCTCTGGGTTGACTGGCGAGAGCAATGCTGGAGATCATCAAGATTGTGGTGTGTCGCCAATGCTCCTAATGGGTGAGCAACCCTGGCATCCTTCTGGTCCTGAAGGTTCACTTGCCAGTGGTAGCAGAGGTAGCGCCCTCACACGATACAAGGAGAAGAAGAAGAGACGAAAGTAAGCTAGCACGCCCTGTTTTGGGGTTTCCTTCCTTTTCTTCCGATCATTTTTAACGTACTAGAGCTTCACCCAAATCTTTGAACATGTATGCAACTACCATTTCTAGTTCAGAATTCTAAAGGATTTACATTTACCAAGTACGGAGTACATATTGTCTGATCACTAATGTCAATGTTTCCTCCTAAAAAATTGTCACAAGTACTCTGTTAAATGTAGCTAAGCTTTTCTTCGTAGCTGTTTGTGGAGTTTCATAGGTATACTGTTATTTCTCTGACATGCTATACCAAGCTTACTAGTCAGTTTTGCTGCCTTAGCTTCATCTGACTGCATTGGCCTTTTAATTTTGATTATCATAGTTTTAAAGTTACTAAGCATCCTTTCATGATATAACTTTTGTTGACAGATTTGACAAGAAGATCAGGTATGCTTCTCGTAAGGCCAGGGCGGACGTGAGAAAAAGGGTCAAGGGCCGGTTTGTAAAAGCTGGTGAGGCATACGACTATGATCCACTCAGCGAAACAAGAAGCTACTGAAGGCCGAATGCAATTGGCTATCACTAGTGTCAGATTAGCAACAAGATAACTTCAGCAGCTCCTTTGGTGTTGCTCGCACTTAGCAAGAGTGCTGGTCCAATCGAAAAAGTCGGGGGGGGGGGGGGGGGGGGGGGGGGGGGGGGGGGGGGGGGGGGGGGGAAATACGAGTTGGTGAATTAACAATACAAATAGAAAAGGTGCAAGAAGTTCATGTATGCTGCTGCTCCATTTTCTCCTTTACAGTGGATGGAACATGCAGGCATATCATTTTCTTCTTGGTGAGTGGTTTCAATCACTCCACCGTTTGTGCATTAATCCAACACAATTACAGGAGCTAGTCCTCCAGCTCTACCCACCGCGTGCGCATGGCCTGCTTCTGAGTTCTGCCTTGGTGTTGCCGGTGCGCTGCCAGGTCGGAGCTGTAGGTAACATGATTAATTATACTTAAGAAGTTTCCTCATGTAATATTACTTATTGTGAAGCACACACTATTGTTACTATAATGATGCGCAGATACGAGGTAGGTGCACCGAGTACCTTGTTTAAAACTGGTGTTTGTAACCTGCAAAATATGTTCTTGTAAAGATGCTGGGTATGAAGTAGAAGCATTCATGTAAATGAACTCTGAAACCCTCTGTACTTATCCAGTGCAGAATAGCCATTCTTCACGGCCAATAGTGCCATGCATCCACTGAATTGCATTCTCTCTGCCATCAGGTCTTATTCACCTACAGCATTCTCAATTGCGAATAATGCTAGTAGAATTTTGCAGCCTGCGGTTGTCCTCGTCGGCTAAAGGCGAAGTGGAGGAAAATCGTAGGAACAGAAAAATTCCTATGCTGGCACCGTCATCCGTTCCAATTCAAGGAATGGGAAAAAAATGAAGAAATTTTCCTTGAACAGCTTATTTGGGCCGGGCCCAATTTTCCCAGGCCTCCAAAAGTGCCAACTCCAGCAGCAACCCCCTATCTACCGGCACCTTCCACTAAAATAACTAAATTTACCGGCGCCTTTTTTTTCCTTACACTAACACATGTGACCAATATGTGTCTCATGTGTTAGTGGGTGAGTTTTTTCTTTTCTCCTTGCTTCCTTCTCTACTCCTTTGACCACCAGCCTCACCCCAAGCCGCACAGTTGGAAGTTGGAACAAAGGAGGGTGGTGTAGGACGGTGGCGGCTATAGCGGATGAGGGCACTAGGGTGGCGGGTGGAGTGGAGCTCTGGGTCGGAGAGGCCAGAGGGAGCATGGCGACGGAGTAGAAGGAGGAGTGGGATGGAAGATGAGGCGATGGTAGGGGCTAGAGAGATGATCGTGAGGACAGAGGCACAATGAAAGAGGGAAATTCCTTCCTTCCTGCTTTATGGGTTTGAATAGGGTCCCTACAACTAGAAAACTGTTTAGAGCGTGTTTGGTTGGTCGCAAGTGATAACCTCCAAGTGCAGAGAATTGATATAACACGTCTTGATAAGTATTGAGTGTCAAACTCACGAGTAGTTGAAGGTAAACTATCTATTCTCTAAAACCTATGCCCACTTATATGGACATTTGTACACTGTAGTAGAATATTGCATGCATGGTTCTTTTATCTACTTAATAAATCCGTATGACAGCTAGAGATACTGAATTTAAAGATGTAGAAAAAATGCACGCAAATGTAAAAAATGTAACTAAAGGGAGCAAAAGTTCTAGACAAACATCATTCGTTTCGATCGTGTTTAAGTGAAACATAATATTTTTATACCAGCTAGATGAAAAGGTCTCGCATATGCGGTGTGTGTCGCATCCTATTTATCTACCTACACTTGGTGTTGTCGGTATACCTCATGACATGGTCAGAAAAGACATTAAAAATAAGAAACTTGATGATTAAAACATCAGGTCGTGTACACCGGAATTAAGGAATCAATTAAGGCTACACATAACCATCACATAAGATGTTCATATAAAAAAAAATCTAGCGTTTTTTTCTAGAGAGGAGGCATAAATAGGTGCAACCACGTACATGCATAATTACACCCCTAGTCCTTTTATCTCAAGACCACATACATGGGGAAAGTAAGAAAATTATTAAGACATAATGTCAAATCACCGCTTTATGTTATAAGGTCCCCATAATTTATCCCCGTATAACATACAAACCACATATTCAGGCAAGATTCTATCACTCCCGCGCGCGCCCTCCAACCAGTAAGAAGATACTGCCGTACCCTAACATATGCATGCACTCATACATCAGCACATAAGAACATAATAGAAGATAACGGACATAACGAACTATTTCACCGTTGCCATGAACAAATTGCTACTCAGACTATACATGGAATTATAACATCATGGGAAAATAATATATTATACATGCACACATCATGTTTGTCAAAAGGTTAATAGTAGGGAAATGATGGAGAGGACGATATAGAGGAGCACCCCCGGCGAGAGGCGGTGGCTGCGCATGGATGCACATCGTCGGCCGGCCTAGGGGAGGGATGCCCCATGGCATCCGTTGTGTTGTAGACGAGCCAATCCACTTGTAGATCATCCAAGGGGAAGAAATTCATGATAATGGGTGGTATCCTAAAAACTAGGGTTTCCCTTCTTTATATAGAATTTTGTCAATGCTTCTCGGTCATCGATCAATGCCCTTTGATATAAGGGCTCTTGGGCACCTCTAAAACCTTCCTAGGCCTTCGCTCTGTCCCATGAATCCATATGGTCAAACTATGGTTGAATCCATCAAGTAAGTCAATCCTGTCATTCACTTTCGGAATCTCGTAAGCAATATTGGAAATTAGGTAAATCGGGCCTCTTGGTCACATACAAACTTGGTTTGGGACCTTCAGATATGCAGATCCATCGACTCCAAATTTGCTATAGCTTTCAGGTTGTAACGTTTTCCTTTTGACATCATCTTCAGGGCATACTGTACCAATCTCGAAAAACCGTCGTGGAGGGACATATTTCTCCAAATTTCATCGCCAGAAGGGCTCCTTTGCGATTTTTCCAATATCCATGTAATTGCTACACATCAAAACGGAAAACAAAATTTGTGCAATTTTGCAGATGTTAGTCCGAATAAATATAGTAAAAATTGCCAAAACTCATGTACATGATTGGTCCCAAGACCACATACATGCACAAGTAAGCGCATTCATTAAAAAAATAAAAGTCAACCATAACTTTAAGTTCTAGGATCCTCTATCAACAACCTATTGTTACAAGTCCAAGGTTTTAGACACGGTTTCTATCATCTCCGGCCATCTCTCCCCTCTTGTTTGCTCTACGATGTAATCCTATGAGCCAATATAGGTGAAGTAATATCACACGATGTTCGTATATTACCATAATAAAATCACAATTAAGATATAAACTCAAACAAAAAATCATAGCATGCTATATGGAAATAATGGCTAATTCATCATATGCCCTCATGAATATGGGGAACTAACCACAACGATTGATCATGGTCATGACCATTGGCATATGGAATACAACACAATCTGAAAGTAAAGTTTAACCAACAAATAATATCACAACATCGAATACTATCATGAAAACAACATTAGACGGCTACTTAGGGTTTCGCTCTACTGAAACCCTGAGGGGTTGGCGTCGATCATAGAGGTGTTGTTGTTGATGGGGATGGTGCTGATGGTGATGGAAGAAGGTCCTCCCCACGTCGAGGATGTGTTGGTGTTGACGAACATGACGATTTCCCCTTGGCTACGTTAGCAAAATGACATGATATGCCCCCTCCCGGAGAAGGAGAAGGGAGTTTGGGTCCGCCGCCGCCTCACAAAATTCCCATATATATATTTTCTTAGTTTTTTTTTCACGAGACAGATGTGGTAATAAAAAGGAGGTCCCCAGGGGAGCTGCGAGGCGCGCGTCGTAGATAGATACTTGAAGAAGGAGAAGGATTGACAATGACTACGACACTCTTTGCGAGGCGTCCATGACTCTTAATGAAAGATATTTGAAAAAGTTCTACCTGAATGTGTGGCAATAAGATTAAAACACTAATGGAAGATATAGATCTGTCTACCTAACCATATGTGGCCGATAGAGTCATACACTTTTTTCTACATACTGCCAGAAAACAGGGGGCATGTATTGGAAGCCGTTTTTGGCCGACAACCTCCCAAGTGAAGCTTTTTTTTAGATGACCTCCGAAGTGAAACTTGGCTCAACAAGATTCGAGCTGAGGCGTAATCAATAAAGCACTCGGGAGCAAAAAGAATTGATCAGGAACACTCATGAGGCACATGGGAACATGGAGATATTCTGGAGCATCCAAGAACACATAAGATGCATTTGGATACTGTCGAATATAGCCGAAATCAAGATTAAATCATCCAATAATGGTCAATGCCCAGATTATCAAGACAATCAAGATTCATCACAAAGACTAGCACGACTATTCAGATTGGATACTAGTTGGGCTCAGTCTAAACATTATAAACACATTTGTAGTCCTTGTCTTGTATGTGAAGTCCAACCACCTCATAAATAGATGATATGTGCGGTCGATTGAATACACAACACACAGTCGAACAAATTAATCCAATACTTCTACCTTTTATCTCCTTTTACCGTAGTTTTCTGCTTTGCTTTATTTGAGTTGAAAGCATCCATCCAAGAAGGTCTATGGGCGAGTGAATCCATCTACGATAGCCCACTGCCGTCGTGCTTTCTGACAGGGTCCCTCTCGGGTGTGTGGGTTTCTAGATCTAAAAAAAATCTCACAGGTTGTCTTGCGTAATGCGCTGCTGGCGAGACTCCTCGACGACATTGGCTTGCGTATTGCTGCCGATGCCGAGAGTACATGGTGATGCGTTCGTGTGCGAACACAAATATATTTAGAATCTCTAAACTGCATTAACTTAATCACCCGTGTAGATATAATCTTTCTCTAAGTAATGATTTTAGATGAAATATTTATCCGAAATATTTAGACGAATAATAGAAATATTTTCATAATTGATAGTTTAGATGGATTTTTTATCCAAAATGTTTAGATGATCAATAACAAAATTTCTTAGTTTTTTTAAAACGGGGAACAACAAAATATCTTAGTAATGATAGTTAGATGAACTAGTTAGATGATTTGTTTGTACTGTTTCGATGAAACTTTAGTGCCTAATGTTTAGATACAACTTAAGGGGCTAATGGTTAGTTACATGGTGCGAGTAATGATAGATGTTTAGATTCTATGCACTGTGGTGATGGCGTAAATTGTCAGTCCTAATCACGGGTAGAAAGGGTAAAATCGTTTTCCTACGGCTAGGGCAGAAGCTGAAGGACTCTGCATCCGTTACTACTCTCACTGGTCGCTGCTTGCCGACTCTGCACCCGAAAGGTCTTATTTCAGACTTCAGAGTGTTTACGCACGCAAAAAGGTAATTTCTGGTACAAACTTCAGGCTATCCTAACAGAACGACTCGATTTTAATGTGCTTTGCAAAACAATCTAACTCCGGAACTTTTTTTTTTTTGCGAGGAAACCATGTGACATTACAGGGAGAACATTATAGAAAGGTACCCAACAAAGATGAAAATTGCATTCCAGTCCTTCTGCAACACAGAGACACCAGGACGTGCCGGCGGCGCGCCGCCGCCTCGTCTTCCTTCAAGCCTTGGATCAGAAGACATCCCCAAGCGGACGGGAAGTCGCCGGACCTCGAACTCCGTGGAGCCTCCACCCAACTCCAGCTGCATCTCCGTCTTCCTGCAACAACACCAGCTTCAAGGTCGTCAGCCCAGATCCGCCGCCACGCGGGATCCGGGAGGGGGATGGCGCTCCCAACGAATCCGGAGATCTCAGGGAGCGAAGGGAGCAGGCACACCACCGCGGACCTCCTCCGAGCTCCGCGTCGAAGGAAGCGTGTACCTGCACCAAAAACACCGCCGGTGACCCAACCTCCTCCATGGCGCCACCGGCAGAAGAGCACACAAACCCTACACTATCTACAGCCGTGAAGCGGAGATCCCCCGCCCTCCCGCCGCAGGAGCGGCCGACGGAGGACGAGGGATCCGGCGAATCGACGGCGAGGCGGTGGATCTGCGGGCGGGGTGAAAAATCGGCTCTCTCTACTGTAGCGGGACCAGATGATATGTGCGGTCGATTGAATACACAACACACAGTCGAACAAATTAATCCAATACTTCTACCTTTTATCTCCTTTTACCGTAGTTTTCTGCTTTGCTTTATTTGAGTTGAAAGCATCCATCCAAGAAGGTCTATGGGCGAGTGAATCCATCTACGATAGCCCACTGCCGTCGTGCTTTCTGACAGGGTCCCTCTCGGGTGTGTGGGTTTCTAGATCTAAAAAAAATCTCACAGGTTGTCTTGCGTAATGCGCTGCTGGCGAGACTCCTCGACGACATTGGCTTGCGTATTGCTGCCGATGCCGAGAGTACAAGTGGTGATGCGTTCGTGTGCGAACACAAATATATTTAGAATCTCTAAACTGCATTAACTTAATCACCCGTGTAGATATAATCTTTCTCTAAGTAATGATTTTAGATGAAATATTTATCCGAAATATTTAGACGAATAATAGAAATATTTTCATAATTGATAGTTTAGATGGATTTTTTATCCAAAATGTTTAGATGATCAATAACAAAATTTCTTAGTTTTTTTAAAACGGGGAACAACAAAATATCTTAGTAATGATAGTTAGATGAACTAGTTAGATGATTTGTTTGTACTGTTTCGATGAAACTTTAGTGCCTAATGTTTAGATACAACTTAAGGGGCTAATGGTTAGTTACATGGTGCGAGTAATGATAGATGTTTAGATTCTATGCACTGTGGTGATGGCGTAAATTGTCAGTCCTAATCACGGGTAGAAAGGGTAAAATCGTTTTCCTACGGCTAGGGCAGAAGCTGAAGGACTCTGCATCCGTTACTACTCTCACTGGTCGCTGCTTGCCGACTCTGCACCCGAAAGGTCTTTTTTCAGACTTCAGAGTGTTTACGCACGCAAAAAGGTAATTTCTGGTACAAACTTCAGGCTATCCTAACAGAACGACTCGATTTTAATGTGCTTTGCAAAACAATCTAACTCCGGAACTTTTTTTTTTTGCGAGGAAACCATGTGACATTACAGGGAGAACATTATAGAAAGGTACCCAACAAAGATGAAAATTGCATTCCAGTCCTTCTGCAACACAGAGACACCAGGACGTGCCGGCGGCGCGCCGCCGCCTCGTCTTCCTTCAAGCCTTGGATCAGAAGACATCCCCAAGCGGACGGGAAGTCGCCGGACCTCGAACTCCGTGGAGCCTCCACCCAACTCCAGCTGCATCTCCGTCTTCCTGCAACAACACCAGCTTCAAGGTCGTCAGCCCAGATCCGCCGCCACGCGGGATCCGGGAGGGGGATGGCGCTCCCAACGAATCCGGAGATCTCAGGGAGCGAAGGGAGCAGGCACACCACCGCGGACCTCCTCCGAGCTCCGCCGTCGAAGGAAGCGTGTACCTGCACCAAAAACACCGCCGGTGACCCAACCTCCTCCATGGCGCCACCGGCAGAAGAGCACACAAACCCTACACTATCTACAGCCGTGAAGCGGAGATCCCCCGCCCTCCCGCCGCAGGAGCGGCCGACGGAGGACGAGGGATCCGGCGAATCGACGGCGAGGCGGTGGATCTGCGGGCGGGGTGAAAAATCGGCTCTCTCTACTGTAGCGGGACCAGATGATATGTGCGGTCGATTGAATACACAACACACAGTCGAACAAATTAATCCAATACTTCTACCTTTTATCTCCTTTTACCGTAGTTTTCTGCTTTGCTTTATTTGAGTTGAAAGCATCCATCCAAGAAGGTCTATGGGCGAGTGAATCCATCTACGATAGCCCACTGCCGTCGTGCTTTCTGACAGGGTCCCTCTCGGGTGTGTGGGTTTCTAGATCTAAAAAAAATCTCACAGGTTGTCTTGCGTAATGCGCTGCTGGCGAGACTCCTCGACGACATTGGCTTGCGTATTGCTGCCGATGCCGAGAGTACATGGTGATGCGTTCATGTGCGAACACAAATATATTTAGAATCTCTAAACTGCATTAACTTAATCACCCGTGTAGATATAATCTTTCTCTAAGTAATGATTTTAGATGAAATATTTATCCGAAATATTTAGACGAATAATAGAAATATTTTCATAATTGATAGTTTAGATGGATTTTTTATCCAAAATGTTTAGATGATCAATAACAAAATTTCTTAGTTTTTTTTAAAACGGGGAACAACAAAATATCTTAGTAATGATAGTTAGATGAACTAGTTAGATGATTTGTTTGTACTGTTTCGATGAAACTTTAGTGCCTAATGTTTAGATACAACTTAAGGGGCTAATGGTTAGTTACATGGTGCGAGTAATGATAGATGTTTAGATTCTATGCACTGTGGTGATGGCGTAAATTGTCAGTCCTAATCACGGGTAGAAAGGGTAAAATCGTTTTCCTACGGCTAGGGCAGAAGCTGAAGGACTCTGCATCCGTTACTACTCTCACTGGTCGCTGCTTGCCGACTCTGCACCCGAAAGGTCTTATTTCAGACTTCAGAGTGTTTACGCACGCAAAAAGGTAATTTCTGGTACAAACTTCAGGCTATCCTAACAGAACGACTCGATTTTAATGTGCTTTGCAAAACAATCTAACTCCGGAACTTTTTTTTTTTGCGAGGAAACCATGTGACATTACAGGGAGAACATTATAGAAAGGTACCCAACAAAGATGAAAATTGCATTCCAGTCCTTCTGCAACACAGAGACACCAGGACGTGCCGGCGGCGCGCCGCCGCCTCGTCTTCCTTCAAGCCTTGGATCAGAAGACATCCCCAAGCGGACGGGAAGTCGCCGGACCTCGAACTCCGTGGAGCCTCCACCCAACTCCAGCTGCATCTCCGTCTTCCTGCAAACAACACCAGCTTCAAGGTCGTCAGCCCAGATCCGCCGCCACGCGGGATCCGGGAGGGGGATGGCGCTCCCAACGAATCCGGAGATCTCAGGGAGCGAAGGGAGCAGGCACACCACCGCGGACCTCCTCCGAGCTCCGCCGTCGAAGGAAGCGTGTACCTGCACCAAAAACACCGCCGGTGACCCAACCTCCTCCATGGCGCCACCGGCAGAAGAGCACACAAACCCTACACTATCTACAAGCCGTGAAGCGGAGATCCCCCGCCCTCCCGCCGCAGGAGCGGCCGACGGAGGACGAGGGATCCGGCGAATCGACGGCGAGGCGGTGGATCTGCGGGCGGGGTGAAAAATCGGCTCTCTCTACTGTAGCGGGACCAGATGATATGTGCGGTCGATTGAATACACAACACACAGTCGAACAAATTAATCCAATACTTCTACCTTTTATCTCCTTTTACCGTAGTTTTCTGCTTTGCTTTATTTGAGTTGAAAGCATCCATCCAAGAAGGTCTATGGGCGAGTGAATCCATCTACGATAGCCCACTGCCGTCGTGCTTTCTGACAGGGTCCCTCTCGGGTGTGTGGGTTTCTAGATCTAAAAAAAATCTCACAGGTTGTCTTGCGTAATGCGCTGCTGGCGAGACTCCTCGACGACATTGGCTTGCGTATTGCTGCCGATGCCGAGAGTACATGGTGATGCGTTCATGTGCGAACACAAATATTTAGAATCTCTAAACTGCATTAACTTAATCACCCGTGTAGATATAATCTTTCTCTAAGTAATGATTTTAGATGAAATATTTATCCGAAATATTTAGACGAATAATAGAAATATTTTCATAATTGATAGTTTAGATGGATTTTTTATCCAAAATGTTTAGATGATCAATAACAAATTTCTTAGTTTTTTTAAAACGGGGAACAACAAAATATCTTAGTAATGATAGTTAGATGAACTAGTTAGATGATTTGTTTGTACTGTTTCGATGAAACTTTAGTGCCTAATGTTTAGATACAACTTAAGGGGCTAATGGTTAGTTACATGGTGCGAGTAATGATAGATGTTTAGATTCTATGCACTGTGGTGATGGCGTAAATTGTCAGTCCTAATCACGGGTAGAAAGGGTAAAATCGTTTTCCTACGGCTAGGGCGAAGCTGAAGGACTCTGCATCCGTTACTACTCTCACTGGTCGCTGCTTGCCGACTCTGCACCCGAAAGGTCTTATTTCAGACTTCAGAGTGTTTACGCACGCAAAAAGGTAATTTCTGGTACAAACTTCAGGCTATCCTAACAGAACGACTCGATTTTAATGTGCTTTGCAAAACAATCTAACTCCGGAACTTTTTTTTTTTGCGAGGAAACCATGTGACATTACAGGGAGAACATTATAGAAAGGTACCCAACAAAGATGAAAATTGCATTCCAGTCCTTCTGCAACACAGAGACACCAGGACGTGCCGGCGGCGCGCCGCCGCCTCGTCTTCCTTCAAGCCTTGGATCAGAAGACATCCCCAAGCGGACGGGAAGTCGCCGGACCTCGAACTCCGTGGAGCCTCCACCCAACTCCAGCTGCATCTCCGTCTTCCTGCAACAACACCAGCTTCAAGGTCGTCAGCCCAGATCCGCCGCCACGCGGGATCCGGGAGGGGGATGGCGCTCCCAACGAATCCGGAGATCTCAGGGAGCGAAGGGAGCAGGCACACCACCGCGGACCTCCTCCGAGCTCCGCCGTCGAAGGAAGCGTGTACCTGCACCAAAAACACCGCCGGTGACCCAACCTCCTCCATGGCGCCACCGGCAGAAGAGCACACAAACCCTACACTATCTACAGCCGTGAAGCGGAGATCCCCCGCCCTCCCGCCGCAGGAGCGGCCGACGGAGGACGAGGGATCCGGCGAATCGACGGCGAGGCGGTGGATCTACGGGCGGGGTGAAAAATCGGCTCTCTCTACTGTAGCGGGAGAGAGGAGACGTCCAGACTCGTCTGTCCTACCTTCTAAACTCCGGAACTAATCACCACCAACCCCCCCCCCCCCCCCCCCCCCTTCCATCGCAGTTCGCAGAGCAGGAGCAGGAACCAACTACCTCCCTTACCACGACGACAGCACCACTAACTCGCTCCGTCCTCTCGTCTCTCTCTCGCGCGCGCCACTCACCAGCCACCGGCCACACCACCACCATTTGCGATTTCCGCATTCGCCTAGGCCGCTGCCTGCCGCATTGATTCCCTCCCATCCCCCATGGCCACCCTCCTAAAACGAGCATCGGGCCCAAAATAGGCCGGCACAACAAGCACCGCCCACCGGCCACTCCCCCATGCTGCCGTTAACTCTCGGCTTCTTCTTTCTTTACCCGGGCCCGAGGCAGGACTGAGCGAGCGAGATGATGAAGCTGCGGTGGTGGCGGGTGGACGCCTCGGAGGTGGCGGCCATCACGGCCATGGGCGTCTGGGAGGCCGTCCTGGCCGGCGGTGGCAGGCGCTTCATCAAGCGCAAGGACAGCGACGCCGGCGAGACCGGTTCGTACTCCGCTCCGGCCAATTCTCCATATCTTCGTGATGTTGATGATGATGATGATGATGTGTGTGTGTGGAAAATCCGTCCTTTTCGCGTGTGCGGTTGGCGCTCTGCTCGTGCCGATTTTGTTTCTTTGTCCAGAATTCAAGAGATTTTCTTTCTAGGCCGGTTTGGCACAACTCTGTAGAAACCAAAAATGCTCCTCCCTTTCGCATCTGCGGTTACTATTTTTGTTGCGATTTTCTTGGCACATTTTGGGCCTGTTTGGATAGCTAGTTTTTAGGAAACCCGTTTTGTACAACGCATACTTTGTTTGGATAGTCCAACTAATTCCTGGATAAGCAGAACTTAATTTCCGTAACACCTGAAATCTGTGTTTTGGGAAAAAAAACGGGTCCGAGATGTTTTTGTGAAAAACTCATTTTAGCTATATACTCGACCTCATCAAACATCGCCTCCAACGCCATTCATTCCGGACGACCAGCTCGTGCTTGTGGCCTCCGATATCTTTGAGAAGCGCAATGGCCATGGTGAGCGTCTCCGGCGACCTGGTGGAGGTGGACGGGAGTGGTCTGAGTCGGAGAGCTCGCGACGCCATGTCTTGCAGATGCAGGCGACTGGCGCGGACGAGGCGTTCCGGCTGGTCGGACGAGATGCAGAGGAAGACCTCGGTTGTCAAGCTCCAGCGCCGGCCGGTGGTGCTGATCTGAAGCACGAGAGAAGGACGAAATTGGTTCGTTAGGATCACCTGGCATACCCTGCGGCAACTCGTCAACCTCGTGTAGGACTCGCCGGAAACTTCCAATCGATCGAAAAACAATGCGCACGGACGAGCCTCCCAGCGTCCACGGCGTCCATGGTCCATCTCCGCTACGACGAACCGCCCGCTGCCATCATCCGAGCCGGACGGAGCAGTCAACGGCGACGGCAGGGAGACCTGCCGATCCTCCGGCGAGTTGAGGGAGCGCGCGAGCGTGGCGAACTGGCGATGAGGGACTCGTGGAGGGAACCCGAACGGACTCTTGCTGCCGGCGTCTTCGAAGAGGAGTACGCGCTGTATGACCGGGATCACGAGTACAGGAAGCACGACGCGTCCAGCGCGGACAGGCTGAGTACCATGTCTCCGGCGGTGTGGCGACACCGGTGCGGCTAACCTCGACCATCTTGACTATCGGCATGGCGGCAACGAGAAAGAGAAACAATCTTGGCAGTTGGTATCCAAAATCCAAACAATGAAGAGTACAAAACTGGTTTTAGAATCTTTCGATCCAAACAAGGTTTCCTGTAGGCCTTTTCTTAACAAAAAAGTTAGCAAAACTGATTTTCCTAAAAATCCTATTAAAACTCGTTTTCTCAAAACTGGAAGTTAATCCTCCCTATCCAAACAACCACTTGGTGCGGGAAGCGGCACGAAAGCTGTTCCCCTTCGTGGTTCCTTGCGATTTGCGAAACGGGCAGAGCTGTTGCTGGCTAGACATGCATGTTCCGTTTGGATCCTCTTCTGGTGCGGGGTTCCGGGCCATCATCATCAGTGTGACGTTCTCTTGTTTCAGATCCCTTCTTCTTCACCACCTTTGGAACTTTATTTAGCAAATTCTGTGTCAGCGAGATTATTAGGAAGTTAATTTTATCGTGGTAGTGTTACGTAGCTAGCTTAGTATAAACATTGTTCTTTAGCCCTAGCATTCTTCTCCAATGGCTGCTCTTTCTTCCTGACGCTTTTATCAATCTTCGCCTGTTATGATCTCACGGAGATGGTTCGTGCCTGCCATGGCGTCCCGCCATCTGCCCACGCTCTTGCTACAGGCCATCTCACATATCTCACTGCAAATCATGAATCCCCGTGCAATCATATCGAGTTTTGTCTGCACAATTAGTATGAGGAAACCAGAGTTAATGTCACTTACATACACCTAGTGTCGAGTACTAATCAAGAGAGACGGAGAATTCACACACTGGTGACTGACTTAATATCGACAGGTCGGGCGCTGGAGGAGCTGCGAGCTCCCTGTACAACGAAATGCACAGCTCGGAAGGGGCCAAGCGCCAGCAGCAGCGGTTCTGCGGACCATCCGTCGCGCTCACATTTAATTTTCGCCGTCGCTGTCGGGATCATCGTGGCAAACAAAATGGTACGCTTCTCACATCTACCTTCAGTTAGTCGACAAGGTAACAGGATTTCTATCTTTATTCACATTGGTCTATCTATTGTCTTGCAGGTGATGGGGAGTGTTGGATTTAAGTTCCCGATCGCACTGTCACTGATCCACTACGCAGTTGCACTGGTTCTAATGGCGATCCTGAAGGCGCTGTCCCTGTTGCCGGTTGCCCCTCCTTCGAAATCCACACCTTTCTCCTCTCTGTTCGCTTTGGGCGCCGTGATGTCTCTCTCCACTGGCCTTGCTAATGTGAGCTTGAAACATAATAGGTAATGTGGATTCTGTAAATATTTATGTTTATTCAGAATTGTGTAGATTTATGTCCCCTGATGTTTGCTTCATGTATTCTCGGTATCTTTGCTGTTCAGTGTAGGTTTCTACCAAATGGCTAAGATTGCTGTAACTCCAACAATTGTTGCTGCAGAGTTTATGCTTTTCCAGAAGAAGGTTTCCTTTCATAAGGTAGGTTACCTCTCCGCTGAACAAAACTGTCGTCACACTTTATGAGGCAAAAAATCCAGTAAGATTGTGCGAGCACTTTGTTCTAGTACCAGACTACCATTCATGCCCGCAGGATTGTGCCGGTAGTTTCTTCTTAATAAAAATCCGCAGGGGCTCCCTCTGCTGGACTCGTTTTTTATGACCAGTCATGCTATCAGTGTACAGTGTGCATGTGTTTGTTTGCTTTTTGGGAATGGAAACCTGATATGTCGTCAAATTTATTCTGTTTTGGAATTCTTGCTTTATCGTTTGCAGGTTATCACACTAGCAACTGTGTCATCTGGGGTGGCTGTGGCCACTGTTACAGATCTAGAGTTCAACTTCTTTGGTGCCTGTGTAGCATTGGCCTGGATTGTCCCTAGCGCAGTAAACAAAATCCTGTGGTCAAACTTGCAACAGAGTGGAAACTGGACTGCTCTTGCGTAAGTTCAAAGTCCTGCTTTCTGATCCGCAAAAGGCGTAATGTTACATTGTTTCGGGGGGTAATTAACACTTATTATTTTTTAACCAGGCTAATGTGGAAGACAACTCCTGTTACAATATTTTTCTTACTGGCATTGATGCCTCTGCTGGATCCACCGGGCTTGCTGTTGTTCGATTGGAATTTCAGAAACAGCTGTGCTATTGTCATCTCTGCTCTATTTGGTTTCCTTCTTCAGTGGTCTGGCGCTTTGGCACTTGGGTGAGACTATTTCCTTCACATGAATGTTCTTCCTTATCATTTCAGAATGAACATATCTCTATCCAAGATTTATGACCGAGGCATTTTCCTTGAAAAAAAATCTGCTACGAGTATAATTATCTTAACAAATGTATCTGCTGATGCATAATATGTAGTTGCATGCCAGTAGCATAGGCTAATAAATGTTGGCACGGTGTTGTTTGCTTAAACACGCACCCAAGCACGCATCGCTCAGAAAGGGTGCGTAGGATTAGAACTCAAGTAACCAAGCCACTATTTTTTAGCTGTTGGGGAGTGGGTCATGGAAAGAATT
Source organism: Poa pratensis (assembly GCA_947311845.1). Lineage (NCBI taxonomy): Eukaryota > Viridiplantae > Streptophyta > Magnoliopsida > Poales > Poaceae > Poa > Poa pratensis. The sequence continues at coordinate 23,833,770 of CAMZMU010000081.1, read as the reverse complement.
GAGCAATACCTGCAATCTACCCTTTTAATTACTTCATTCGCACTTCAGACATAAAAGAAGCAACACTTGATAGTTGACCTTGAAGCATGCTATTACTACAAGCTACTCGGGTCAACTTTTGTTTGCAAGATCTCTTTACCAAAACCAAAACAATATAGTCAATAACTGTGTAAGAAAAAAATTGTGTGTTAATTTGTTCGTGGCATGCATGCAGCGCAACATCCGCCCTGTCACACGTCGTGCTGGGGCAATTCAAGACCATCGTCATAATGCTCCGGCTACCTCATCTTCAGTTCGGATCCTGGGATCACCAGCATCTGCGGCGCCGTCGTTGCCCTCGGAGGCATGTCGTTCTACACCTACCTGGGGCTCAAGGAGTCTACCGCGCCCACTAGCAAGAAGCCACCGTCGAGATCAAACTCGTTTCTGGGCAAGCCTGGAGTCGCCGGAGACGGGGGAAGCTCGGACTACGAGGACTCCGTGTGAGCCAGGAAGGTGTCCATGCGTACCGATTCACTTCGCGGACGGACGGCGATGGATCGGAGCCGGTGGATGCTTTGCGTGAGTGAGTGGTAGGTTGTGTTGTTCTGAGCTAGTTTTGCTTGGGTAATTTTAGTCGGTTGTAATGTAAACTCATGGTCGACTTCGACTGAATCCGTTGTACATAGAAAAACTCGTGATTTAGAGTTCTGATTTCTCATCTCTGATGTTTGAATGTATCGGCGATGGTGTTCAAAGAAGCGAAGAGAGCGGCCAAAGACAACAAAACTAATCCTTCATTTCTCCATGGAAGAGATTGAGAGTGTGGTCAAAAGCTTGAAACTGGATTGCGAGCTTATAGGTCTGATTTCAAAATAAGAGGTCTGATCTCCAAGTTGTTATTAATGTGATTCTCAGGATTGCGACAAGGGTGTTGGCTGTGATATTGGCGCCAATGGTGTAGATAATATTAATCTCATTCCGTTGGATAAGAATAATGCCACAGCTTTGTACATAGATAATATTAATCTCATTCTGTTGGATAAGAATAATGCCACAGTTATTATTGCTTTGTTGTTTTGAATCCAATATCACTATATCAGGATGAAGATTAACTATGTTGGGGAATTAGCACAATTATAATGTTATCTGAGATACGCAGTGAAATCAGAATATTTAGTAGGAAAAGAAGAAGAAGAGGATCATGACATTAGTCCAGGATTTTTCTTTAGTAGGAAAAGAAGAAGAAGAGGATCATTTATTTACGACTTTTTAATATACAATAATATGTAAAAATATTCTGGGGATCAGTAAAGACTTTTATTAATTAATCCTCATATTTATTTATTTTTATCCAACCTATTTATCATGTAAATGTATTACTGTTCATTAATGAATATTAATTATTACTCCCTCCGTCCCAAATAAGTGTCTTAGATTTTCCCAATATGAATGTATCTATACATTAAACACGTCTAGATACATCCATATTTGGACAAATAAAGACACTTATTTTGAGACGGAGAGAGTATATTTAAAAAATTCAAAATGCCAAGTTTATTCTTTATTTAAATGTGATGAGGATTTCATGATGATTTATATTACTTTTGTTATTATATTCTCATTTATTCAATTGATCCTAGAAAAAATTAGCAAAAGTCGCACTCAAGTCGACGTACTAAACCGAAGCGAAACCTCAATCACCTTTTCTTGTTTGATCAAAAAATATTTTCTCCAAAATTTCCATCTAAATGCACATGCATGTAGTCTACCCCTTCCGTTGGTCTAAATACGGGATCTGACAACATAGTTTTTTGGAAGGTGGGTTCAACACTCCTGGAAAAGACACAATAATTACACAAACACCAGATAGGAAAACCTAGATGCATGTACCATAGCTGGTGCTTCCGCCTGTTTTTCAGACATTTATTTAAGCAAAAATCAAGAAGGAATAATAATATGCCCATGACACCAAAATTGTAACATGTACCTGATGTATGTGAGGGTGTGAAATGAAATTCCTATTGTGAAGACAAAGTCTTCTTCTGATTTTTGTTTATCAATTTTAGTTGTGCATGATCTTCTCGCCTCTTTTTGGGGGGGGGGGGGGGGGGGGGGGGGGTCATAACATTGGATCATGGAGAGCCAAATAGTTTCATACAAGAACGAAATTGTTTAATGCCCTAGATAGCACTTTATGTGGAGAACGAACCACATTCAACTGATAAGCAATTCTTCTCATTGATGTTTTAATGTGATGTTAAATACGAAGTACTACATTAGTTCCTCATTAGTAGCACCTTAAACAACTTGTCTTATGTTCAATAAATATATTAACATATAAGCTACATAATCTGGTAGTTGACCGATGATTTCATATATATATCCTCTCCACGCACTAGCACACGTACCACGGGCAATCCCTGTTGGACTCTTCCTGGGGCATAGCGAAATTTCTTCTAATGACGAGAGCGAAAGGCATATCATAATTAAAGCAAAATTATCATTAGTTATATTCTTGAAACCTTCAAAGTCCGATCTAAAGATAAAACAACCGGTCGATCCACACAAACCGATATGCCATAATATGTGCTATATGTGAAAAATATATTCTTCTAATGACAAAAGAAAAACAATTCATGTTGTAGGAAACTTCAAGGCTGGTCCAAGAGAGGGGCGAGCTCAAACAATTTGTACTAAACTTTTATAGATTTTAAAATTTTATTTTACACACTACAATATTAATGAATATAAATTTTGATTAGTTTTTTTTGGCATAGTTAATCACATTTAAATGATGCTAAATGTTAGTTGTAAATTTTCTTGGTGAGCTGTTGTAACAAATATCTTCAAGGAAATTGCTTGTGCTAAATTTGAATTGTATTATGTAACTAAAGTTCCTTCTTGAATTATGTCTCAACATTTTCATAAATTGTGTAGTTTATACGTATTTGTTTTAAAGATTTTTAAATAGTACGACCTAACAAATATCTTAAAAGATGTGTGTAGTATATGATTAAATCACCATATTAATGAAATATTGGTGAATATTTAAATTATTGACATGATTTTTACTCGGATTGTTTCATAAAATGTGAGCGGCATCACTAATAAGTCGACAACATGTGCATTATATATACTTGTATTTAGTAGCACCACTGATATTTATCACTAATGAACATAAAATAGTGTGTATTGTACTACGTTTGCAGATATACAATTTATTTATTTACATTCTCGTATGCAATGCACTGGTTTATCATCTAGCTTATACGAGTGCTCTTGTGAGTTTATGAAGTTATCATAAATTTTAGTATAACCCAATACGCTGTCACCGATATGATTTATTTCCTCCTCTGTGGGACATGGTCAATGGGTAGACCTTCTCCTATTAATTGAATTTTTTATTTATCTTAGTATATTAAACAACAATATCTTAGGTGTAAAGAATAATATTAATAGTAGTTAGTACAAATTATTATTTGGGCCTCCTTCTTTCGGGTCCCAGAACCAGAAGATATATACCTGACGCGTTACGGCGGGAACTTGATGACGAGGGGTGTCCTCGGCAAATCCCATGGTTAGGTACCTAGGGTTGATTATGTGGTAGAGAACGCGTAGTACTGGTAGACTCGACGGCTGACAAGCGAGAGTTTACCCAGGTTCGGGGCCCTCGATTGAGGTAAAACCCTTACTCCTGCTTGTCTGGATTTGATCTTGTGAATATGCGGTTACAGGGGTCCGGCGAGCTGTTTGTCTCGTCGGGATTGTGGTGGCTATGAATTGCTTGACCTAATCGGTTACCCTCCTGGCCTTTATATAGGAGGCCAGGTCCTGGATACGTAACCGACTAGGTTTACATATGGAAAGTTCTAACCGACTATGATTTATCTAATTTTAGGAAACTTCTCTTCGTCTGGCTTCTTTCTTCACGGGCTTCTTTAACTCTGGGCCTCTACTGGGCTTCGCCTGTACCAGGTACCTTCACGCCGGGGTACCCGAAGGGTATATCCATGTCAGTAGCCCCCGAGTGCTTGCTTGATTATGGAGAATCATGGATGCACTCCACATGTGTTATTTTTCTGAACAGTATATATGTTTTTATGCAATCTTGGGGATTTTAGCATAGTAGGCCCAGAATACTCCAAACTGGTTAACTACACATTCGGGTAAAACCTTACTAGCTTTCAATCAAACCCGAGTCCCCGGACTCGAATCTGGAACATACTCGAAACAACTTTTGCCTGGGGATTACAGCTTGGCAGGCCTGACTCACTCGAAGAAAGTTGAGTTCAGTTAACTACGCATTCGGGTAAAACCATACCAGCTTTCAATCAAACTCGAGTCCCCGGACTCGAATCTGGAACATACTCGAAACAACTTTTGCCTGGGGATTATAGCTTGGCAGGCCTGACTCACTCGAAGAAAGTTGAGTTCAGTTAACTACGCATTCGGGTAAAACCATACCAGCTTTCAATCAAACTCGAGTCCCCGGACTCGAATCTGGAACACTTTTGATGTATTTGCCTAGGGATTTTGACTTAGTAGGCCTGAACTTACTCGAATCAACGATGTCAGTTAACTGCTCATTAGGGCAACACCATACTAGCCTTCAATCAGATTCGAGTCCCCGGACTCGAACCTGGTACACACTGGACAGATTCGACTCAGGCCGCTTGGGGTCTTACTGATTCGTTCTGCAGATCATATTTGCTACCCGACGCGTCCGTCAGGATTTTCATCATGTCTGTTGACACGGAAAAACTTAAGGGAAAACACTGCCGGAGTGTCCCTTAGCCCAGCTCGATTAATATCGGCAGGTCTTATCTTTGCATTTGCGTATGCAGCATCCGAGACTTTTTCGATTGACATAGTCCGGGAATTTTATGAATTATGTTTGTGAAATTAAAGGACTTTGCCGAAATGAATCAGTCGAGTCAACTTTGCCGAGTGAGTAATTTTTACCTTTTTAGAAGCTTTATGGGAGCGCGACAGCGCTCCCATGGGAGTAGCCCCCGAGATTGTGGTTTATTGTTTGCAATAGAGGACAATCTTAAATTATGTTCTGCATGTCCTCAATCGAAGAATTTTTTGTCGTATGCTCCCATGGGAGTACTTTTTTGTCAATCGTTATTTCAACCGATATATGGTATCAATCGATTTGCGTTTTATGTTCATTCCTCTTCTTCTCGTGTGCTTGACGTCATGCATGACACTTGCGGCGTGCCTGTCAAATTTTTGACAGGACATGACCTTGTGGGCCCGTTGTCAGGGTTTTGACCAACAGAAGACGCTATCTCTGCTCCGATTTGACCGTTCGTGGCGAAATTTTCGTGGAATCATGATGACTTCCTTATTTTGCGTGCGTAGTGGGCGGCGTGGGCTGCGACGGTTGTTCTTCGTGGGTGACACGTGTCATCTAGATTTTGCTTGGACGGTTGTGATTCTTTTGCGTAACACAGTAAATATCCCATCTTCCGACCCCGGGATTCTTTACCCTGCCATTTGCCTCTTCTTCCTCCGCGCACATCGCCCACCATTGCTCTGCGCTCAAGCTTTGCCTCCATCTGCTTCTTCCCTATGGCACCCAAGAAGACCAAGCGCAGTGCTGCCGCCGAGACGGCCGGGAAGGGGAAGAGTTTGACTGCGGCCGGTGGCGCCACCATTGCCCGCACCAAGTCACCGGGCGATTGGTCACGAACCTCCGTCAATGAGACCCATCTCGAGGAGTTCCGTCAGAAGGGCTGGCTACCACCTTCTGAACAATTTGCTGCTCGCGCCGCTGGATTGGAGGTACGCCCTGCTCCTCGCGCCGGGGAGCGTGTGTGTTTTGCGGAGTTTCTTCCCCGCGGCATCTCGTTCCCCCTGCATGATTTTGTGCGAGGATTGCTGTATGCCTACGGCATACAGCTGCATGATCTGACTCCCAATGGGCTCCTGCACATTACATGCTTTGTGGTGCTATGCGAGTGCTTCTTGGGAGTATCTCCAAGCTGGCCGCTGTGGAAGCACCTCTTTCAGGTGCGCGCCAATTGCAGAGGAGGGCGCCCATGCCCTGTTGGGGGTTTCAACATCCAGGCTCTTAGTGGGTCGAATTATTTTGACCTGAAGGCAGTCGACTCCGCACAAGGCTGGAGGACACGATGGTTCTATGTGCCAGTTGATCAGCAGGTTCTTCCTGCCTTTTCGATTGAGACCCAGCCATCCAAGACGGCGGCCTGGGATCATCTGGTGTCTGATGCTGAGGCCAAGGAAGCTGCTCCTCTACTCGCGAAGTTACCTGATCTGCTGACCAGTGTGTCTGGAATTCAGTTGATTAGCACATATATGAAGATGCGAGTGTGGCCCCTGCGTCTCCGTGCCCACCCTATGTGGCAATATGAGGGGCCACTCGACTCAACCAGAATGAGTCAAGAGGAGTTGTCTGAAAAGGAGCTTAGTGCCCAAGTGAAGAAGATCACTAGCATCAAGGCTTCTGAGTCGATTGACTTCTCCTTCAAGTTGTTGCCTTATGGGCCAGGCAACGCGCTACCTGAGGTATGTGTGTGCTTTACGTTACTCGTTGTATTATGCGTATATGAATTTATTTGTTCTGAACTTTGAATTTTGATTGCAGGGTCACTCGACTGCTTCCTCCCTGCCGCCTTTGCCTGAGGCCGGTCCTACTTCAGAAACCATGGCACAAGAAGATCTTCATGTGCCTGCAACCGAGCCTGCTTCAGCGCATACTACTCCAGTCGAAAACTTGGAGGTTGAAGCTGGAGATGAAGTTAATCAGCGCGCGACTGAAGTTGCAGCTGACTCGGAGGAAATCTTGAACACCCGCAAGGCGAAGCGACTTCGATTGGCGAGTGATTCGCCAAGCGAAGCATCTGATGAACATGGTCAAGCGGGCACCCGCAACTCGGGTACTCACTCGCCTTCGAAAAGTATTCCTCTGGCTGCTTCTCCTCTAGCTTCGCGTCCTCCTCCTCCTTCGGGTAGTGCTCCTTTCCTAGGAGCGCTAGCCCTTGACGAAGAGCCCGAATCAGATGATGAGGAGTCCAGGTTTGTTTTGAGTAAATAATTTTTGAGTGACAGTTTTGTTTTGCTGCTTTTCTGCTTTGTAATACTTTCCTTATCGTGTATAGTGGCAAATCACCACCTTCTCCTCCTGCTGTGGACGCCACGAGTGCTCCACAACCTATGATCACCCAGCAGGTCGACACAGCCACTACATCTTTGGTTGCTCCAGCTGCTCCTCTAGTTGAAGCTGCCAACAAGGAGAAGGCTATAGTCGACGCTGGTGCCTCAGCATCTTCCTCTGATTCTTGGACTGAGCATGTACGCGCTTCTCCCCCCAAGTTTTGAATATGTGTTTTGTACTTCGATTAACTCTGAATTGCTCTTACTTTCCTTTGCAGCCAATGTATGCTTCCCTTTCCACATGGGTGCGAACTCTTGTCCGTGTGGAAAAGGAAAGGGACTCCTTGAAGATTTCTGCATCTGAGCTTTCTGGTAATTTTATGACTCTTTTGCTTACAGTCGAGTGTTTGCTAACTCTTTGATTTGAATAACATTTTTGATGTGATCTTTTGCAGGGAAGCAAAAATCGACTGAAGAGCGAGTAGGCACCCTTGAGAAGGAGCTGAAAAACTTGAAGGCTAAGCTCGAGACCCAAGAGGCTGATTCTAAGAAGGCACTCAAGGAAGCCCAAGATGCAGCTCTCAATCGCGAGAAGGAGATCCTCAGTCGACTGTCTTCATTGGCACGTTCTGCTAGAGGTATGCGTGGTTTTTTCTGTTTATGTTCATAATTTGTCTACTTTTGACATATGCCGACCTTAGTTATTCTCCTTTTGCAGGTCTCGACGCCGCTGCTTCTTCTTCGCAACCATCTAATGATGAAGTGTCACTTGAAGATGCGATTGCTGATCTGGAGATGGTCTTGTCCAAGACCTCGACTGATCTTGTTGCCACTTCTGGTGCTCTTGGCTCCCTGCACAAGGAGATAATCCCCGCAGCTGATGTGCCCTCTTCAGTCGATGAGCTTGTGGGCGCTTTTGGTGCTGGAACAACAGCAGTCACGGACTTTGCTCGCGGATGCATGGTACGCGGCTCAGAGTACACCCTCAAGCTTTTGTTAGGGAATGGCGTAGAGGTTGACTTCGAGCGCCATTTGTCTGAGTACCCGAAGAGGTCCAATGGGAAACCATTGTCTTTTAAAGATGTGACTGACACAGCCACTCGCCTGAGTGAGGTGTGTATCCAGACCATGGAGCGCCGTGCTGAAGTTATTAGGACTCAGTCGCGCAAGACCAAGACAGAATCTGCTTCTCGTGCTTAGGATTAGCATGCACCTTTGCTACTTTCCTTTGTCTTTTGGGATGTAATTATGAACCTACTCGAATCCTTCTGCCCCATGCTTGCATGGTTATATATGTTATGATTTCTTTTGTGCGAGCTTATGTATGATCTCTCATATGTTTGTGATGATGAATTTGTACTCCTTATGAAGCAGGATGAAGTTTGTGCTGTAGATGTTCCTTGCTCTTCTCGAACTGCCAATCGGAATGCTAGCTACTCGAAGAGGAATTCCCGAGCTCTGGATGATGCTAGGAATCGAATAAAAGAACTGGAACAAGAGCTAGTAGAAAAGCAGGCTGAACTTGATCTTCTTAATTCACGCCCAAGCTTTGCTACCCAACGAGAAAATTATGTGATGGAGGAGATGGAATCTGTGAATCGCCAACTCGAAGGTTAGTAACTTGATCTCCCGATCCTCTTTGATTGTTACCCTTGTTTTTTGATCGTTATCCTTATCCTTCTTGCACTTGCAGCATTTGTTCCCAACTTCGAGCAAGAGGATAGGAGAGTTTCTCGATTACTGGAGAAGGCGATTGAAGATCCTTCGAATGGCCGTCAACATTTACTTCTGGACAAAGTTCACGCGCGTGCTTTGCTTACTTTGAAGGACCGAGTATGGAGGAACGCCCAAGTACTCGAGATATGCAGGCGCATCTTTGCCAGTTTGAATCGTGCACTATTTCCTGGTGGGCCGCAGCCTCAAGGATTATTCCCTTTGATTGACATCTTTCGAGTATCAGAATCAGTTAAAGAATCCTTGATGAACCTTGCTGTGCTTGGAGCCAATGCTACCATGGCTTATATACGCAGTCGTAGGCCTAAATTTTCCCTACAGCCACCTGCTCCAGGTGAACTTATCTCTCAATCGTGTCTAGGTGAGACATATCCTGCAGCTGAAAACTTTATAAGCCGTTGTCGAGATCAATTTTTTGGCCCTGTAACGGAGATAAAAAACGAATAGACAATTTCTGTATATGATTTGTGACAAATGTATGTATTCTTTGAGCTTCCAATTGTTATGAGTGAGGTTCGAGTATGAAACATCCCCTGAGTATATCGAGTGGGGTTTTGAATATGAACCCCGCCTCCGAGTATGTCGAGTGGGCTTCTGAATATGAACCCAGCCCCCGAGCATGTCGAGTGGGGTTTTGAATATGAACCCAGCCCCCGAGTATTTCGAGTGGGATTTATGTTACTTTGCTAAAAAGTGTATTTTTGATTGTTAGTTTGCAGAAATGTGAGGAACTTTGAGACAAATATGAAGGAACATATGATTTTATTCCAACTTTTGTTGTTCGACCAGCAGGCCGCCTCATTAAAAACCTTCCAGTCCCCTTAGGTACCCTGGTAAGGGAAAGAGTGCGTCTGAAACCTGCTGGCTCTTCCGACATGTCGAGTATTACATATATGACTAGGAGACCTATGCATAAAACCGACGCAAGTGCGCCACGTTCCACGGATTTGATACTTCTTCTCCAGTCTTGGCATCTTTCAGTCGATATGCTCCTCCATCGCTGATAACTTCTGTGATGATGTAAGGTCCTTCCCATGGTGATGCCAACTTGTGAACCTTTTTCTGCTTCTCGCGTAGCACCAAGTCTCCCACCATGAAAGATCGTGTACGCAATCGACGGCTATGGTAGTTGCGTAGGTCTTGTTGATAAACTGCTGTTCGTGCCAAGGCTGTGTTGCGCGCCTCTTCCAAGAGGTCATTTGCGTCTTCGAGTGCCTTGTTTGCGTCAGTTTCTTCGTATGCTTCCACCCGTGGTGCCTGAAATTTGACGTCTGAAGGCAGTACTGCTTCCGAACCGTAAACCATGAAGAATGGTGTGTATTGGGTAGAGGCGTTTGGCGTAGTTCGCAGGCTCCATAGTACCGCGTCGAGTTCTTCAACCCATGCGCCCGCAGCCCTTTTGAGTGGGACCAGCAGCCTTTTCTTGATGCCACTGCACACGAGACCATTGGCTTTCTCGACCTGTCCGTTCGATTGCGGATGCGCGACTGACGCATAGTTTAGTTTGACTCCTTGCTCCTTGCAAAAAGATTGAAACTCTTCTGCTGTGAAGTTGGTTCCGTTGTCCGTAATGATACTGTCCATCACTCCATACCGATATATGATCGATTGGATGAAACGGACCGCCGTGGAAGCTGTCGAGCTTGTGATAGGGATGGCTTCGATCCACTTTGTAAATTTGTCGACTGCGACGAGTAGGTGCGTGTGACCTCCTTTGGATGACTTTTTGAGTGGCCCCACCATGTCAAGGCCCCACTGGGCGAAGGGCCACGCCAGTGGTATGGTTTTGAGTGCTGATGCGGGTGCATGGGGTCGTGTTGCGAACTTCTGACACCCGATGCACCTTTTGACAATATCTTCTGCGTCGCTTAACGCTGTTGGCCAGTAAAACCCTGCTCGGAAGGCTTTGGCTACGATGGATCGACTGCCTGCATGGTGTCCGCAAGTACCTGCATGAATATCCCGAAGGAGATCTTTGCCGTCTTCGAATGCGATGCATCTTTGGAATATACCTGACGTGCTGCGTTTGTACAGCTCACCGTTAATGATGGTGTATGATTTTGCTCGCCGTATGATGCGTCTGGACTCGTTTATGTCTTCGGGTAGTTCATTGCGGAGAATGTATGCGAGGAAAGGTTGAGTCCATGTAGGTTCGATTAGTAATACCTCGACTGGAGGATCTGTTGTGCTTGGGATATTACCTTTACCCGTGGCGGGTGCCGATGCCGATGGTCGCTTATCGATTGACCTGTGCTCAATTCTTTCGAAGAAAACACCTGGTGGTATTGGCGCTTTTGTGGACGCGATGTTTGCGAGTTTGTCTGCTTCCTCGTTGCTTTCCCTTCCTATGTGCCGCAACTCGCATCCTTCAAAGTTTCCCTCCATGATGTTGTAGAGGTCGTGGTAGAGCGTCATGTTATCTGCGATTGAGTCGCAGGCCTTCATTGTTTGCTGCACCACTAGTTTGGAATCGCCGTAAATCATTAGTCGAGTACACCCCATAGCTTTCGCCATGCGCATGCCGTGAATTAGCGCCTCGTATTCTGCTTCATTGTTTGATGGAAACTCGAATCCCATTTGCAACACGTAGCGTAGCTTGTCTCCTTTTGGTGAGATGAGCACCACTCCTGCTCCTGCTCCTTCGTTCTTCTTGGATCCATCAAAATACATCGTCCATGAATTAGAGACATCAGGTACTCCTGGAAGTTGGGCTTCGATCCACTCGGTATGGAAATCTGGCAGGACTTGTGCTTTGATGGCCTTCGGGTGCTCATACTTGATGCCCAGTGGTCCTAGCTCGATGAGCCATTTTGCTACTCGACCTGTTGCATTGGGGTTTGTGAGGACGTCCCCGATTGCCGACTTGTTGACCACGGTAATCGGGTGATCGGAGAAGTAGTGTGCGAGTTTCCTGGAGGTCATGAACACGGCGTACGCCAGTTTCTGGTATTGCGGGTAGCGTTGTTTGGATGGGGAGAGGACTTCACTTACGTAGTAGACTGGCCGCTGTATGCTCTGGCTATGCCCTTCTTCCATTCTGTCGACTACTAAAACTGTACTGACCACTCGATTGGTAGCAGAGACGTAAAGGTAGAGTGGTTCATTCTTTCTAGGTGCTACCAGAATCGGAGGGCTTGTGAGCATCTTTTTGAGGTCTTGAAGAGCTGCGTCTGCCTCGTCCGTCCACTCGAATTTTTCCGCCTTCTTCATCAGTTTGTAAAACGGGAGTGCTCTTTCTCCTAACTTACTGATGAACCTGCTGAGTGCTGCTACTCGACCAGCTAGCTGTTGCACTTCATGAAGCTTGGTGGGTCTCTTCATCGTGATTATGGCCTGAATCTTTTCGGGGTCTGCTTCGATTCCCCTTGCTGATACCAAATAACCGAGGAGCTGTCCAGCTGGCACACCAAAAGTACACTTCTTCGGGTTAAGTTTGATGTTGTATCGATTGAGGTTGTTGAACGTTTCTTGGAGGTCCTTGATCAGAGTATCCTCGTTTTGAGTTTTGACGACGATATCGTCTACATAAACTTGTACGTTCTTCCCAATTTGCTCGGCGAGGCAGTTTTGCATCATGCGCTGGTAAGTTGCACCCGCGTTTTTGAGACCAAACGGCATTGTCGTGTAGCAAAAGACTCCGAGTGGAGTTATGAACGCTGTTTTCTCTTCATCTTCCTTTTTCATCCGGATCTGGTGATAACCAGAGTATGCATCCAAAAAGGACAATCGTGCGCACCCTGCCGTCGAGTCGATAATCTGGTCGATTCGAGGCAATGGGAAGTGGTCTTTCGGGCAGCATTTGTTCAGGGATGTGAAGTCCACGCACATTCGCTTTATTTCTGAGTTCTTTTTGTCGACCAACACGGGATTTGCTATCCAGTCTGCTTTTTTGAGTTCTCGAATGAATTTGGCTGCACGCAACCTGTCGACTTCTGCTTCGATTGCATCTCTTTTTGGATCAGAAAAACGGCGCATAGTTTGCTTGATTGGCTTGAAACCTGGTTTAATTTGTAAAGAGTGCTCGGCAAATTCCCTGGGAATACCTGGCATGTCAGATGGAGACCATGCAAATATTTCCCAGTTCTCACGGAGGAATTTGACGAGCGCGCTTTCCTATGCGATAGTTAGACTTGACGACACATTGACCGTCTTGGCGGGGTCAGTCGGGTGCACCTGGTGCTTCCTTGTGTCGTCTGTGGCACTGAATTCTCTGTCGGATGCCAGCCTCTTGTGTTCTGGTAGGAGCGTGCGATCATTGGTGATCTCAAGTTCTGCGAGTGTCTGCTCTATCCCGTACATCTCAGAGATTTTGCTGAAGTCTCGATCGCATGAATCCGATCTTTGGAAGTTTCCATTGACTGTGATCACTCCCTTTGGGCCTGGCATCTTGAGCTTGAGATAAGCGTAGTGTGGAACAGCCATGAATCTTGCGAACGTCGGACGCCCAAGTATAGCGTGATATTGTGACTTCCAGTCGACGACTTCGAACTCAATCGACTCGGTTCTGAAGTGTTCAGGGGTTCCGAATGTGACGTCGAGCTGGACTGTACCTTTCGGGTGTACTGCTCTACCTGGGACGATGCCATGGAAGGTGTTTGTCGATTCTGGCAGGTTATCGACTGCCTTGTTCATCCTTCGCAGGGTATCTGTGAAGATTATGTTGAGGCCACTGCCTCCATCCATGAAGACCTTAGTCATGGCGTAGTTGCCAATTTGCGCATCGAGTACAAGGGCTGCGTGCCCTGGTCGGTATACTGCTGGCGGGTGATCCTCTCGGTTGAAGGTAATTGGAACTTCGGATCCTTTCAAGAATTCTGGAATAGCTGGTGGTGCCATGACCGCCATGTTGACGTGTCGTGTGTGCAGTTTCTGTTCTCGATTGGATGGTCGCCCTTTTTGGATCATGTTCACTTGGCCTCGAGTGGGAGGGTATTGCTGCTCCTCTCCCTGGGGTACTTGATGTATGGCTGCTGCCACTTGTGTTCCTCCGTTATGTTGTGTGGGCACCATGTATACTGGTGCTGGTTGCATTTGCTGCTGCGCTGTATATGCCTGAGTAGGCTGTGCTTGCTGTGGAACAGAGTATGCTTGAGTATGCTGTACTTGCTGTGGCGCAGAATATACCTGAGCTTGTTGCACATGTTGCGGTGTAGAGTACGCTTGAGCTGGTACCGCTTGCGTGTGGGTTACTGCGATTGGCTGTGCTTGCGTCAATTGCGGTGGAGCGCGTCCTTCCTTTTGCAGGCGTAGTACGTATTCGATCGCCAATTGGTCGAATTCCCTGCAGTTCTTTAATGAATGATTAGCACGTAACCTACCGTCGTCTCCCTTGTATAGGTGAAATCTGCAGTAATCGTCCATCCGCTCTTCGAGTGAGCGCTCTGGCTCTTTGTCTGCTCGTTTGCGCCATTCAGGCCTTCTGTAACTGTCGCGGTTGTCACGTCCGCGATAATTGTCACGGCGATCATCTGAGCGGCGATCTCGACTGTCTCTTCGGTCGTCTGTACGGTGGTCTCGATTGTCTCGGTTATCTTCAGGATGTTTGACAGTTTGGTCTCGACTATCTCGCGGCTGGGCGAACCCTGCTCCTACGAAACTTGGCTTGTCATCATCATAGTGGCGATATTTGCGCTTGCGCCTTCTATCATCCCGATAGTTGTCTCTACGATCTCGATTATCTCTGTCGTGGTTGTCGTGTGATGGCGTAGGTTGATTGCCTCTTACTGAGTCTTCTCCGTTTGCCCACTTCGTTGCGATTGCCATGAGGGCTGCCATTGTTTTTGGGTCTTCTCGTCCGAGCATCTCCCTGAAATCTTTCCTCCACAAGCCTTCCTTGAAGGCGTCGATTGCCCTATCTTCTGATACATGTCCTATCGAGTTGCGGATGGTGGTCCATCGCCTTATATATGATCGCAACGACTCGTCCGGGCCTTGCTTACATGTTTTGAGTTCTTCAAATGTTTTGGGCCTGTCACATAAGGGTCCGAAGTATCTGACGAAATCATCGCGGAATTGCTCCCACGAGTCGTAATATGACTCGGGTAACGATTTGAGCCAATCGCGAGCTGCTCCTTCCATCATGAGTTGTATGTACTGCATTGCTGTAGTTGTTGTGCCACGCTGACAGCCGACGGCTAATCTGTAATCTTCTAACCAGCCTGAGGGCTCCTGTTTGCAATTGAATTTTGGCGTTGCTGCGAGTGAGAACTTCTTGGGCATGCGAGCTTCCCGAATTCGTCGAGTGAAGCACAATGCTCCGCATGGCCCTATGTCTGCCCCTGAGTCAGAGCTACTGCTATATGACCTTCTAGATCGGCTCCTCCGATGGCGCGAGCTTCTTCCGTCGCTTCTTCCCCTAGGGCTTCGACTGCGACGATCCCGATATGTTTCTCGTGCGGGTGTGGTTTGCGTTGGCTGTATGGCCTTTGTCGCAATCGCCAGTTGCTTGTATAGTTGAAGGTGATGATCTCTCTTTGGATCTCCCACTGGAGGTTCGATTGTTTTGAGGTAGTTGCCCAATGTCATCAGTGCTCCAACTGGCTCAGTTGGTATGATCAGTCCTTCCCTATCCACTTCCATAAAAGCTGGGTCAAGGTTTCGAGTGATTGCAGCTCGATCCGCTTCACCCAGGTTGAGCCTTGGCCTATTTGCGGGATCGTGTCTCCCAGTAGAACTCATGGATAGTGCCTTTCGCCTGGCGCTTGATATGCTCGCCTGTTTTCTGCGTTCCTCGAGTGTAGCTCTGTAATTGTTCAGTCGAATATTTTCTTGCCAGTTGAAGTATGCGTAAGTCATCTGTTCTTCTGGAGTTGCGTCGATTGGCATCATCGCGCAATTTTTTATGATTTGATCCACTTTCTCCGCTGTTTCAGCCGTGATGGTTAGGGTGGTCCTTCCGTCAGGCATGGTAACTGTGCATGGAAATTGTGTGGGTCGACGACATGCTGCTGCCGCGGATGTTTCTGCGGCGCTTGCGGTATACACCTGGTAAGGTATTACTTGGTTGGCGATCTCCACGCTGCTGACACGTACCATGGACTCGGCGTCTTCATCCAAACTCATGTCGGAGTTACTCGGTTTGCTGTTGGTTTTGCCGTAGTCGAGTTGATCGTCGATTGTCTTGTCCAAGCTTCTGGTATTGCACGTGAAGATCTCGTGGTTGGCCTGCACCTCAGGGCCATTAAAGTCGGCTAGGTAAATGCTGTCATCGAGGTTTTCCTTGCTTTGCGGGAGGTTTGTGCAGTCGAAGTTGCCTTCGAGTGACTCAGCCGAGTTGTTTGGACGGAACACAGATTCGACTTCGCTTCCTCCAAAGTTTTTGGCCACTGCTTTGCGAAATTCTTCGTCGTCCATCGAAGTTGCAGAGTCACTTGGTGTTTGGATCGGTGCGATCTGTGATGATGTTGCTGCCGAGATTGAAGGTGTTGCGGATGCAGTCGACAGATTGTCGAGTATCTCCATGTCGATTGTGTCCAACAGATCCTGCACACCATCTTTATCAACGAAAAAATTTAAGTCACCAACAGTAACGTCCAAACCTGATTCTAGACTCTCGAAGGCCTGTTGAGCTTCGATTGAATGTGGTTTGAGCCTCCTTGGAGAAATTGGCGAGTGTTCGCTTTTTGAGTTTGCTCCAGTCGATGGGATCGGCGAGTTGCCGTCTGAAGTTATGATCGGCGATCCGCCGTTTGGTGAGGCGATCGGTGAATTACCGTGTGAAGGAGAGGTTGTCGAGTGACCACCTGATGATGAAACCGGCGAGGCCGTGAATCCAGCACTACCTCTTCCCACAGACGGCGCCAATTGACGAGGGGTGTCCTCGGCAAATCCCATGGTTAGGTACCTAGGGTTGATTATGTGGTAGAGAACGCGTAGTACTGGTAGACTCGACGGCTGACAAGCGAGAGTTTACCCAGGTTCGGGGCCCTCGATTGAGGTAAAACCCTTACTCCTGCTTGTCTGGATTTGATCTTGTGAATATGCGGTTACAGGGGTCCGGCGAGCTGTTTGTCTCGTCGGGATTGTGGTGGCTATGAATTGCTTGACCTAATCGGTTACCCTCCTGGCCTTTATATAGGAGGCCAGGTCCTGGATACGTAACCGACTAGGTTTACATATGGAAAGTTCTAACCGACTATGATTTATCTAATTTTAGGAAACTTCTCTTCGTCTGGCTTCTTTCTTCACGGGCTTCTTTAACTCTGGGCCTCTACTGGGTTTCGCCTGTACCAGGTACCTTCACGCCGGGGTACCCGAAGGGTATATCCATGTCACTTGAGAAATCATATTATTGGATATCTTAAAAGCCGAACATGTATCATGTGACATAATATGATAGCGCAAAAAAATATTATACAATATTTGTGTATGATCTACTCGATAGAATATACTGGTTTGATAAGTTATTTCAATAGAAAACTTGAAATAATTGTTTGGAGCGTTGCATTACTTGGAGAGAATGCATTTAATATAGAACAGTGGCAGGGTAGAAGAAAAATATTAGCTGACCGTGACTTCTTCAAATTCAACTATTGATGTAGGTATCTTTTAGGGTCTAGTATATAAATACAATACCTTATGGTTTGCGTACCTTGAAAAATTCCAGATATATAGATGCATTTTAATATCTTTTTGGAAAAAATCCGGGGGGACAACAAGTTGTTCCTGAGTCCTCACACTTATAGATACATGCGAAGAATACTGCGATAAACTGATGTAGATATTTATTTCACCCTTTGTCCGAAAATCACTCTACCCGGCATTCAAGATCAGTGCACTCAAACAAAATTACGATGCAACATGTATGGTTCTGAGCAGCACGCTTTGGTATCTGTATCGTTTTGCCGTTTTGGTGACATCAAAATGTAGTAAAAATTAAGGATTGTTCGGTTCAGTCCAAACCATTGAGTGAATATGGCATGCCACATAAGAAATGAACAGCTTAACATATATGAATCTTCTTAGCCATAGGGAAACTGATGCAACCCCGCAACAAGTTGGGACACAAACAATATGTGCATGAAAATATATGGCACCACAGTTAAAACAAAATTAGCTAAACCCGTGATGGTCTGATGGAACTAACGTCCTCTGGTTAAATTCATGGGATTCCTGCGAGCTTAGAATCCAAAAAGGAGTATTGGACTTGCTTGCTAATTAAATTTGTTAGCCGATGCAACTATCTACAAACAAAAGTAGATATTGGTAGAGAGAGAGAGAGAGAGAGAGAGAGAGCATGTATGCATGATGAAACGGGTAGATTTTGCAAGCTGTGGCGGGGCATGGAACTTATAGGCTCGTTTGGCACCCATCACTTCATTTCATTTGGCAAAAATGAAATGAAATGAAATGAATTTCAGAGAAATGACAGCATTAGGGACATGAATTGACTTAACATAGCATAGGCATTCTTTGGAATTCCAATTGAAATGACATTCCAATTCCATGATAGCCAAACACGTTTGGGTATATAATATGAAATGAATTCCATGAAAATGATGGATGACAAACGACCCTTAAGTCAATCGTCGTGTGGCATTTGGCCGGGCAGGTGGTCTGCGTGTCAAGGCTCGTGTGCGAGTGGTGTCCTGACCAAGTGCGACAGGTGGGAATGTCAGAAAACGGTTTAAGCGGGATGAAACACATAATCAGTGCAATGTGTCAAAAACCTACCCCAATATTCAGTGATTTCCGACATTTTTGTCAAAATGGTGTTCCCTAACAGACCTGTCCGGATTTTTTTAGGGGAATCTCGCTCTTTATTAATTGGCAACAATGTTTACAGGTACAAAGATCATAAGGAGTACCTAGCCAAATATGCCTACCAGGCCCTAGAGACAAGGCATGCCGAGCGAGATTATGAGCTTCAAAATTAAAATTTCTACTCTCATGAAAAAACTTGCAGTAATCGAACTCTGAAGATAGGCGGTGGGTTTCCTTCACAATTGCTCTGTATCTTCCCATCGTTGAACTCTGAATATCATCAACAACCACCTTGCAGTCAGAAGCAAGATGAATTCTCCTTGTCATTACATCTTGAGCTAGAGATATGCCTTCTCTATAGGCTAAAGCTCCAGGGCGGGGACAACTTGCATAGGATCTAGCATTAGGTAGGATCTATGAGATCAATTTTTATAATACACAAAACCTGTTCAAATATTCTTAAAAAATGGACAACACACATCTAGCTCGTATATGCAGCTCCAAAAATTTGCTGCTTCAAATTTGACCTACACTTAGAGAACCAAAAAAGAGAAATTTCAGTGCAAATAGTGTGAAACACTATTCACCCAACCCTGATACTATTCACAAGTACAATTTAACTTTTTTGTTTCTCTACCTGTAGATTGAATTTTGAGTTCAAATTTTGTGGAGTTGTTAAAACAGCATGTAGGTATGTCATATAATTTTCTTAGATTTTTTAACAATGTCTAAACAGGATTTTTATGACTTGATCTTATGATCTCACCTAAAGGGGAGATCCTATACAAGTCTCCTTCAGCTGTTGCTGGGTCCGAAAAGAACTAGTGCTGAAGCACCTAGATACATGCCATTCACATCTCCATATATAGCTGACGCTGCACATAAGCCAGCTTCATCCGATAAACCTGCATCCACATTTATCTTCACACTTTCTCTCTGTGGTGGCAACGAACGCCGGGTGCTCTTGTTACACAAAGTAACCACCAACTCTGTAAATTTTGCGTCATTTACTCTGCCAGGGTGATCCTCGTCTGGGCCGCAAGCACCACCGGGTGGGTCGTGTAACCAAACGAAGCCCAAACTGGGTTGCCCATACCAAACGTAGCCGGTGCGCAACGCTGAGGCCCAGTGTTAAAACGGACGGCTCTTCTCTCGCTTCTAGTTCTAGGGTTTTAGGGTTCTACTCTCCCCATTCACCAGCCACCCTCCCCCACGCACCATGGCCAGGAAGGTCGCGCAGCGCAGGCCGGCGGCGCCCCCCGCGAAGCAGGTCACCAAGGTACCCTCGAGGGCGGCGGCGAAGAGGGCAGCGCCGCCTAAGAAGCAGAAGCTCCTCGAGCCCTCCTCCGACGACGACTCCGAGGCGGAGCAGCAGCAGCAGCTCCACGAGGAGGATTCAGACGTCGAGGTGTCCTCTGACTCCGACGCCGAGGAGCCCTCGGGCTCGGATGTCGGTAACAGCGGCGGCGAGGAGGAGGAAGAGGATGACGACGAGGAGGAAGAGGATGACGAGGAAGAGGAGGACGACGACCCCCTCGCTGGCGACATCCTCGCCGGCAGCGACGACGACAGTGGTAACGCTCTGCTCAGTTGACCATTAGGGACGCACTAGTACTAGTATCGAATTGACTTAGCTTCGGCAGCTTCATTTTCCCCCCCTATAAATCCTATTATCCTGTAAAATCCTTGTTAGCTGGTAACAATGCACGGCTGTCTGTCTGAACGTAATTTTTGATTTTCTATCTCGGGAATCGCTGTTGATGGACCTTATTGGCCTTCTCAGACGAGGGAGACGACGAGTCTGGAGATGACTCGGATGGGTCCGATGACCTCGTGGAGAGATCGGCAGCTATTGACCGGCAGCAGCACAGACTGAAGAGGAAGCAGAGGAGGAACTTGCAACCAACATACGATCAGAATCCGATGAATTCCGGTTGCCCACTAAGGAGGTTGCCTTTTCCTCTTCTGTTCTCGTTTATTTGTTTGTCGGGTGCTGTGTGCGTGTTGTAGTTTGTGGTTTGCGTGTGCTTATCATGGTTTAAACTTTACAGGAGTTGGAAGAAGAGGCGCTTGGACCACCTAACCTGCCAAATCTGAAGAGGCGGATTTCAGAAAGTGCGTTATCTTTTGTATTTACTGATTTAATTAAGTTCGTAATAATTTTCTTGAAAGACACAAGAGAGAGAGAACCAACTGCTGCTTGTAATGAGATGCATTTCTTATAGCTCATGTAAACTCTACTTGCAAAGTCAGCATGTAATGAAAATAGTGTGTATAGACCTTATGCAATTTACTGCTTGTCTGATTGCCACATTTTCAGGTTGTCATTAAGTATATGTTGAATCGGTTATCTGTATTTCTATGCGCTTCAATTTGTGGACCTTCCTGATTTTTCTTCTTTTGATATGTTGGTTTTCCTCTGTAGTTGTCCGGGTACTATCAAACTTTAGCAAGCTGAGGCAAGAAGATGTTCCAAGAAAAGATTATGTCGATCAGTTCAAAGCTGACGTGATGGCATACTATGGATATAATGAGTTTCTCATTGAAGCATTTGTTGAGGTGAGCTTCCTATCTCGAAGCAGTGATTGTTTGATATCTTCACTGCATTATTTCTTTCAGTCCAGGGTTGGTGATTCAGCTGTCTTAGATTACTAGTTGCAAACTGTCTCTGGCATGCTTGTTCAGAAAGTTATAACAATGTAGTTGCTGTTGTCGTTAACATTCTTTGTGCTATAATTGTGCAGATGTTCCCAGCTGTTGAGGTTGTTGAGCTACTCGAATCATTTGAGAAGAGACCACCTGAGTGCTTGCGGACAAATACACTAAAGGTAATGCAATATTAAATTGATCTCTTAGTTATTCATCTCGGACTGTAGATTCATCTCTGCTTCATTAATCATGTCTCTCTTATCATGTTTGTGGGATTTGCAGACCCGTAGGAGGGATCTTGCTGCTGCTCTTATTCCGAGAGGGTTTAATCTGGATCCTATAGGAAAATGGTCAAAGGTTTGCTTTATTTCAAAATTTCAATCTATTTTCTACACAAGTAAATAGTACGGACAGAATATTAAAGCAACTCATGGTATGAACAATTCAGGTAGGATTAGTTGTGTATGACTCCACTATTTCTTCTGGTGCCACTGTCGAATATATGGCTGGACATTACATGGTACCTTTTTCCTCTCCCTATAATTTTGTCAAGATCATTGTTTTTACTCTCCTTTTTGCCCGAATTAAAATGATTTTAAAAACACTGCAATGACAGAAACAAGGTGCAAATTCATTTTTACCAGTGATGGCTCTTGCTCCTCAGGAGAAGGAGCGAATTGTTGATATGGCGTAAGATGTTCCCCTTTTTTCATAATCTTTTTGCAATATTCATATTCTTCAAATATAATAGACAACTTTGTTTGCATGTATGTAAGCCTTCTCATGCAATCCTAATGCATCACATGCTTGCTTCTGAATTTATGTTAATATTCAGTTGAGTTTTTCATGTGGAACTTGTGGTGGAATTTTTTCTCATATACTTCCAGAGATGGAAACTGATTATTTTCTTGGTTCCAGAGCTGCCCCAGGTGGCAAGACCACATACATTGGAGCTCTGATGAAAAATACTGGTTAGTTCATAATTCCTTTTTTGACTACCATGTGGCCCTTCAGAGTAATTTGGTTACAAATTATTGGTGTTTAGTAGCTTGTTAAATGAAGTGCAATTAAAATGTTTCATCATCTGTCGTACAGGAATAATATATGCAAATGAGCTCAATGAGAAAAGACTGCACGGACTATTGGGCAACATACATCGCCTGGGTGTTACAAATACCATAGTTTGTAATTATGATGGTAAAGAGGTGAGTAGACAGTACAACTACTAGATGGTCTGTTGTTTCTTATGGCCCTCCATAGAGCATTCATATGCCAAAGCGCCAAACAGCAGTCAACTAATTGTATGCAATGTGTTAATATCATAAAATTGGTCCTTGTCAATAATAATACAACCAAAATAACATAATGTTTTGTCAAAAACTATTTGGGAAGGTGATTTTTACGCCCACAGCTTTTTATATAGGTACTGTAGCTAATATTATTTGGTTCATTTCAGTTGTAATAAAATGAAATTGGAGTTTTATCAATCTTTAGTTGCTTCAGTTTATTACATAGTGTTCTCATTGATATCATATTTTGTGGTAACATCCAATCTATTTCAGCTCCCCAAAGTACTCGGAATGAACTCAGTTGACAGAGTGCTGTTGGATGCGCCCTGCACAGGCACTGGGGTTAGTACAATCTATCCCATATAATCTTCTGAATCAAGTATACTCTGTCTTCGCTATTTCACACTGTTATGCTTTCTTTTCATTTCTGCAGACCGTGTGGAAGGATGCACAAATAAAGACATGTAAAGGCATTGATGATATCAGGAACTGTGCTTTCGTGCAAAAGGTGCATTTAGTATACAATTCAATTCCTAGGTTTTATGTAAAGCAAACCTTCTTAGATGTTCCTACATCCACTCCAATTGCATTCCACTTTCCTCAAAGTTACTGACAGTTCTTAACCCAGTAATTTTCTCCAAATAAAATATACTCACCTCCGCTGACTCCATGTTCAAGGTTGGTTTTGAAGCAATTAGTATATATTATGAACCCCAGAAATATTATATTCAACTCGCTCAGTCATTATTTCCTAGGTTATGTCTGATTGTAATCTAGACCTTTCAACTTTATGGTTTTCTAAAATAAATTAGAATCATGGCATAAGATGGTTAAATTATATACCCAGTGGATTCCCTTTCATTTTAACACACCAACTCCTGCAACTGATAAATTTGTTTTGCAGCAATTGCTGCTAGCTGCAATTGATTTGGTTGATGCGAACTCCAAAACTGGTGGTTACATTGTTTACTCAACTTGTTCAATGATGATTCCAGAGGTAAATAGATTCTTCTTGTTTGCTGGATGACGATTCAATTTCAGTAACTGAACCCACACCCTGTTTTTGTAGAACGAGGCAGTCATCGACTATGCCCTTAAAAAGAGAAACGTAAAGCTTGTTCCTTGTGGATTAGATTTTGGACGTCCGGGGTATGTTAATCTTACTCCTCCATCCATAGGATTCTGTTACCTCCTTTTCTTATGTTTTCCTGTTTATCGCACAGATTCATTCGTTTCCGGGAGCATCGATTCCATACTTCTTTAGACAAAACAAGGAGGTTTTATCCTCATGTCAACAACATGGATGGATTTTTCGTTGCTAAGGTACATTCTGTGATGTTTAATTATTTCCCAGGACAGGTCCTAACGATTTTGTGAACCATAAACACTCGGTTAGCTTCTTGGATGGTCTTATCTTTAATAGGCTGGTGGGATTGTTAGTACAGGAACTTAATGTGCGAACTTCTGTTGGCAAATAGTTTGATCAGGATGTTTTTTATTGGTCTGGTTAGGATACACTGAATTTATCATGTAGTGTTGATTATGATAGTAAAAGTTTAAATTAAAGCACAATATCTGATAGATTATTTCATTTCGTACAGCTGAAAAAGATGAGCAATACAATTCCAGCGTCTTCTGAGTCATCTAAAGATCCTGAAGAAGTAGCCGAGGGTGTTGATCTTAACAGTGATGGTGAAGATGAGAAGGATGTTCCCGATGAACAACCCCCTCAGCCGAAAAAGAGAAATCACAAAGATGGAAAGAAGAAAAATGAGCAAGCAAGCATTGCTGAAGGGGCTGCAGACCAGAGGCAGGCACCGGAAAGACCAGCAAAACAGCTCAAGAACCATAAGGATGTGAAGAAGAGCAGTGGCCCTAAAATTGCCGAAACGAATGGAGATAAGGAAGAGGCACACACTGAACAATCAGAGCATGTCAAGAGCCACAAGGGTGCGAAGAGAGGTAATGGCCCTAGAAATGCTGAAAAGAATGGAGATAAGAAAGAACCAAGCAATGAACAAACAGAGCAGGTCAAGGGCAATAAGAATGCGAAGAGAAGCAATGAACCTAAAAGCGCTGGAGTAAATGGAGATAAGATAGATACACCTGCTGAACAAACAGAGCAGACTAGCCACAAAAAGAAACGGTCGGATAAAAGGGCTGGAGTAAATGGGGATAAGATGGATACACCCAATGAGGAAACAAAGCAGACTAGCCACAAAAAGAAACAGTCGGATAAAATTACAAAATCTGGTTCCAAGAGCACCTCAGGTATCATCAAAGAAAAGAAACCGGCTGCTGACGGAGGAAACAAGAGGAAGAGGAAATGGCAATTCAAGCTGAGGCGGGACTGGTAAGACTGCTTATCTTTGACCTACTGTCCATTTTTTGCTACGTGTTTATTCTTACATTGGCTATTCTACTGACAGGGAAGCAAAACAGAAGTCTGAGAAGAGGACGAAGGTATGAGTAATGGTGGTTCAAGGTGACACCATTAGCCTTTGAAAGGAAGTGAAATTTGATGTGCTATATATGAGAATGTAAAAGGAACGACCTAACACTCAGTTTTGGTCTACGGTACAAGTTCGTGGCGATGGAAAATTTTGTTGTACGCGGGAATTGATTGTGTAATTTGATCATTATATATCATATTTTGGATTCCGTCTTGGCTTGGTGTATGATTAGTCGTTGTAGTTTTTCTCAACAATGAGGCTCCTCCTGAATGTTCTTGCATGGTTGAGTCGATGTACGTTTTACTAATGCGCAGTTGACGCTCCTGCAATGCATGATCAACGGGCATGTTTTGTTGTTGCTGCTGCTGCTGCTTGGATGAGGCACATTTAAACAAAGCTGTTCCCTTGATCAAACATTTAGCAGCGCCTGCTTATGGGCTTTGCCACGTTTCAAAAAGTTGTGTCATAAGCTAATGTCTACACAGGTGAAGGCCGTGAAGCGGCGATTGACTGTTCTTTCAGACGAGATGCAAGTCATGCACCAGACCTCGGAGTTTCCGACCATCAGATGATTTGAAGAGTTGTAGGTGTATTAAATTTGTCTTCAGACCATCAGATGCTTTGAAGAGTTTGTACAACAACAACAAAGCCTTTTTTTCCCAAACAAGTTGGGTAGGCTAGAGTTGAAACCCATAAGATCTCGAAACCAGGTCATGGTTCTGGCACATGGATAGCCAACTTCCACGCAGGCCTATCCATGGCTAGTTCTTTGGTGATATTCCAATCCTGTCACTTACATCTCGAAGAGTTTGTAGGTGTATTAAATTAAATTGTACTGTCACTTACATCTCGAGAATTCAAATCATGCGATCAACAGCTGTGGTCCTGTGGAAACAAAGAACCTGGACAAATTATGCGATCAACAGCTGTGGAAATAAAGAACCTGGACATGATACCCGTGGAAATAAGGAACACATTATACCTGTGGAAATAAAGAACCTGGACATATCATGCTCTGCAACAGCCATCCGTGTACTCGTTCCCAGAGATCAACAACTTGACTTAGCGATTGTTGTTTTCTTCTCGAAAATAAAATCATGCGGAAACTCTCAGACGAATAGCTGAACTGCGAAGAAGTCACAATTCCAAATTCCACAGGTAACAGATACTGTTTCAGAAAGAAAAAAACGTGGGGAAACAAGAAATTTCTCACGCAGAAATAGATAACCTGGACAATCATACGATGTTTGCAACAGCCATCCAAGTACTCGTGTCCTTTTCTTTTCTTTTTTCCGAAAAAGAAAGCAACATACGGGAGTAGGTGGTCGTGCAAAAATTAGCTAGACAAACAAATAATACGCGGTCAAGGTTATAGGACGAATAATTCACAATACCAAATTCAACACGTAGCAGATACTGCTTCAGAAATTAAAAAAATCGAGACGCAAAAATTTCTCATGCAGACGGAATTCGCAATACCAGTAATGCAGACTTTTTCTAATGCAAAAAAAACAACATGACCCAGAACATCCTTATTCCAACCAAACCAGCATAAGATCCATCACGTAGAACACCAGGGCCATAGTCTTGCTAACGAACACATACAGCCAAGGCGTGGAAAACAGATTTTCATCACCATCTCCAGACCAGCTACTTTTTAAGTTCTAACCATTTTGCATTACTATGCACAAGTAGTATATTATTCTCATATTAGACTGTTTTTACTGCGGTAGAGCATCCTTGGTGCACAAAACCTGGGCCTTGTTTTGAGATTCCTTCCTGGGCTTCAGTTCGAGTTCTTGTACAGCCTGAAAGTGACGAACACGGCGGCAGCAGCTGTAACAACAGCAAGAGTGGCGTAGGTGTCCTTCCTTTCCCAGGTCTCGAACCAGTTCGGCATCTGGCAAACCTTCATGTGCCCCTTCTTGGCGGCGGCACCGCTTTCTTTGTGGTTCTCTTCAGCTGGGACGCTCTTATCCTGTTTTTCTTCTGGCATATCACTTTGGCAGCAGGTAAAGCCTCCTCCATTGCCCTGGCAGCATCCACCTGTAGGTGCAGGGTTGCAAGCAGCACCATTGGTTCCATTTGCTTCAGGGGATTCCTTGGCCCTTGATTCTTCCTCAGTCACGCCATTAGTCCGCTTCAGCTCCAAAGCTTTCTTCTGCTGCTCTTCAGTCATACCCAACTGACCCCTGCATGATATGATAGCACTTGTAAGGTATCCGGTGATGGAGCAAACATAAGGCAAAATATCCATTGAACATGAACAAAACATATCAGGGCTTTATACAACAAATGTGAAACAAGATGGCATACTCAGTTGCTGGTTCGATTACAATGAGACTTAGAATAGAAAGATCAACATTTAATTTGTGAAGCCATTGCAAATAAATAATCAAGAACATTTCTAAATACAACAGAATATCTTTATGGCATCACAAGAGCAGAATAACTCATACGAATAAGTGCTTCAATATAATTCATGAAAAACAAATGATAATAAAGTATTTCTTAAATAAGAAATATTGGAGCCACAGCGAGTAAAAACAAACTAGGACAGTGTATCTAGACACGTTTCAGTGTGTAGGTTCAGTCAGTATGTAGTCCACATTAAAATATCTAAAACACCTTATAATTTGGAATGGATGAAATACACAACAATGCTCAAGAAAAGAAGCATCTAATGACAGACTTTCAACCCAGTATCTTTCGTGAACTCTACATTATGGTACTTGAAGTATCCATATCATTTCAAAACAGAGTACATACAGTGCTGTAGACAACTAGACATACAAGAACTACGACACACACCACGCAGATTTTTTAGTATTATCAGACCATTGATTAGACACAGAAACTATGTTGTACATTTGCATAAGCATGACAGTGCCCAGATACAACAGCAAGAGAAAAATAATGCAGAACTGGAAATGTTGATCGTCCTCAATGCCACTACCAAACATGGATGCACAGCAAATGCTGGGAAAAAATATACATAAAATAGTTAAAAGAGGAAGAATACCTCCACAGATGGTCCACGATCTCTCCTTGTCCAATATGTTTATGCAACAGCACAGGCACGTCATCAGGAGCAACATAACCATACCTAGAATTAAAAATATAGTGAGCAATGGCTGACTTTTGACAAAGTTAAATTAGAACAGAGAGTTCTAAATGAAGGAATTGAGATTACTAGTGCATAAGAATGTAAACAGTTCCTGGTTCTTACCAATGACCAGTCACTTCTCCCTTGGCATCTGAACTGAATATGATGACATTTCCTGCATACTTGTGACCTCCCACGTGTGAGCATGCACTAACAGACACCTGACCATCCAGACCTTGGCCTTCAATCTCCTCCTTGAACCTTGTAATCAAAGCAGGACCACAAACACCACACCTTTTATCCCTGCTTCCGTGGGCGCAGACAAAAACATAGGAACCTCTTATAGCCTCAGGAGATCCAGGAAGCCATTCAACATCTTTAACGAGCACTTCTTCAACAAAGTTGTCGACATCAAAGTGGGTCAGTCCTCTGCAAACATCATATATTGAAGAAAACAATCAGTTGGTCATGTATCCGATCACCTAACAGCATAAAGGTAACGACTGCTTGTTTATTGGTCTACAGCCTTGCAAGTACCTGTATCGGATCATATCAGGGAAGATGAACACATCTCCAAGAGATGATTCGGTGCCATCCTCTCCTTCACAAATGGTCAGTTTGGTCTGAGAAAGGTGGAATAGACCACTCATTAGCAAAGAAAAAAATATAATATGGTGAGGTCCTGTCTATTAATGAAACCACACAGCGGATTGTGCTTTCATAAGCACAAATCACATTGCCCCTAGGATCAGACGAAAATAGAAAAAAGGAAAATAACCAATCAAAGAATACATACTGAACGTAAAAGTGGAATATGAAAAAAAGAAAAGAACATAAGGCAATAACTAGCTTAGGAAGGTTCGTAGTAATATTGAACAATATCACCCTAGATTCCAGAACTGTACAAATTGCTCAAAAATTCCACAGTGCAATACCCCCGGGGAAATACACTTACTAGCTATTTTGGCATAGTTTTCAATAACTTTGCAACCGCGCAATATGTACTCATATGTACAATATATGTACACGCCGTAACTGTAATGATTTTTTCTTGGATATATACAGTTGCTCAGATCCTACCACATCCAATAGCAAAGAACAAGGCTCACACACAGAAACAAAGCAGGAGAGCTTTTTCACTGAAATCCGTGAAATGCACCATACAGATCAAGCACAAACACCTATATAAAGGCAAAAGGAACCTCGCAGCATATACTACTCTATATCACGTGATCAATGTTCCATAACATCAAATGCACGTATTGAACAATGTGGATTCAGCAAAAAAGAGTAAGCTCCTACAAGGGGAAATAGCAACGTTGATGCACAGAGCACCATATGATTTCAAAGGTACATAACTGCATAAGGACCTCCAGCTAATACAGACGGCAAGCAGATAACATAGCAACAGATGCAATAAAATAAAATAATGAAAACAATCTAAACAGGAAGAAACAAAGCCTGACTTCGAACCAAAATATAATACCGAATTCACATATAGACATGTCTTAGATAGAAACACAGGGTACACGGGATACCAGCAAACGGCTAAAAATAGTACGCCATGTGGATTTAAGGAAAACATATCATAAGACCCAGATGGACCAGAAACCCAACAAAAAACATATGAATATGTTACAATGAGTCAAGGAACCGTATATCTTCAACATACTGAGAAACTACGGATTTCATTAGCACTAGAAATGGTTATGGATACACAAATTCGTGAAGAATATCGAACGCAGTGAGAACATGCACCAAAACAAGGTGCGAACAAAATAAATTAATGAGACCATATCTGGCAAACATATCTGCCATCGAACAGTAAGAATATCAACACCACCGACCACGCTAATTAAGAGAACTTCCAATTAAGAAGCGACAGCAGTTGGAAACTACACCATCCGCCAACACTCGTCAGATCAACCGATTAGCGAGGAAGGATCGCAAACTCCTGCACGAACCCAGCACTACACCGCACGGTAATTCAAACTAATCGAGTACTAGCAACCGCTACACGCTAAACTCGAAGCGACCAGCAAGCAGTTGCTACTAAAATAGCACTACCAGAAGCATACCAAAACCACATCACAGCGCCAAATAAGCCAATTAGCAAGCAGGACGAAACGGGGAGGGAGGTAGATATGCTCACGCTCTTCTTCAAGTCGGTCTTCCGGGCCTTGATGGCGGCGGCGAGGAGGCGGGGGAGGCGGTCGGACTCGGTGGCCTCGACGCGGGAGGGCCACTCCTGGGGGCCCTTGTAGCAGAGGAACACGTGGCGCTCGTGGAACCCTACGGTCCCGGCGAGCTTCTCCTTGCCGAGCTCCGGGCGCTGGAACCCGAACTCCGCGTCCAGATCGGGGGCCGCGGCGGGGAGGGCCGCCTCCGGCGCATCGGAAGCCGCCGCCGCCGGCGCGAGTAGCGAGTCCGCCGTGGGGGAGGAGTGGGATGGGTCGGCCATGAGGAGGTGGAGGAGGCGGCGCTGCAGCGGTCGCCGGCGGATTGGTGCGCGCTGGGGAGAGAGGAGTAGCGGCGGAAATGGGAATTTCTTGGAGAGTTTGGGGAAAATGGAAAGCATCTCTCTGGTTTTATGGACCGGAGTTGTTCTTGCGGGAGGGGAAATATGGGTGGGCCCGTGGACCGACTGTGTAGGCCCCGGTTGTCGGTGTGATATGGCTTTCATCGCTTAATGGTGGCGGGGCCTACGCGAGAGATAGTGGTCAGCTATTTTTTTTTTTGAAAAGTAGAGATAGCGGTCAGCTAAACGGCGTCTTGTTCTTCCTTTCTGGGCAGGCTTGGATTATGGAACCCTGGAACTGGAAGTGATGTTTGGCGATTAATGTTTGAGCGGAGCACATCATGATAAGTGGTTTTCTTTTGGTGACGACAGTTTAAGGCCGCGATTGGAATAGCCTGCAGAATTCCGCTCCGTAAATATTACCGGTCAGTTAGCCTACTTGCTCCGTAATTTTAGGAGGACCTTCGCATGTCCGTATTCTGTCACGATCGTTTCCGTTAGAAAACGACAATCCAATCGAGCCCTAATTAGCTTTTCTTCACGAATAGGCTGCAGTTTGCGATTGGTTAGATTGGACTGTAGTTAAAACTTAAAACATAGCACCTCCGTTCGTTGAAAACAAGGCGTGTAATTTTTCTCGTGAAGTTTGACTAAGTTTATAGAAAAACTATCAACAATTAAAATATTTATGGACATACTATAAAAATATATTTAATGATGTATGTAATAAGACTTCACATGGTTTGACTTTTCGTAAAATTTATATGTCTTCTTTTATGGATGGGGATAGTACCGGACACAAACTAAAATGTAAACGTTCACTAGATCACTATAAAAAGTTAGCTCATGTGAAGATTATGCACGCACACGCCTACTTATAATAGTTTTTTCCTTTACCAGATTTTCTCTCTCGTAAGATTGCAACCACTTTCTCTAACCCACTATGCTTCTAGTGGTTTTTTCTTAGCCAAGGGAAATGCAATAGTATAAACAAATTTTCTCCACAACTGCGAAAACGCATTTCACAATTGGGTTCCCTAAAAGTACTCGTAGATAACATCCAATAGATTTTAGTAAAACAATTATTGTAAAAAAAAAGGAGGGAATATATTTTTGATTTGTCTGTCCAATTTGAGAACATCAACTTCTTAGATTTAAAAAATATATTTGATGATAAAGGGACAACACATTTTTTTCCAAGCTAGGTCTTTCGGGTCAATACACCTAGTGCTCGAGAGTCTTAAGACATGATGACATTTCTAAAATATTGAAATAGAAAATATCAAAAGAGAGGTTACTTAGTCCAATATTCCAAACTACATGGGCATAGGTAGCATATTCCATATTGTTTAAACTATGCAAAACTACAATTACATTTTTTAACCGGTATCCGGACTGTAGAGGTAATGAGCAACAACAAAAATAAACTCATAATTATGTTAGTTAGCTCGTTCACACTAACCATCCATGATACATGGCTCAATATTGCCACACGCTGGTCCACTGACTCATTCATGAATCGGTATGTGCACTGAGTGTTGGAATTTTGACTAGCATTTTGCTAGTGGGCCTTTGGTGCAAAGACCAACTTAAAAATTCTGAAATTTTCATTGGCCCATGTGCATATGGCTGTGTGTGGAGTGGGACTAAAGTTTAGTCTCATACTGCTAGTTGGAAGAGAGATGCACGTTTAGTCTCATACTGCTAGTTGGAAGAGAGATACACCACCTTATAAGGTGGAGTGTTGAGTCACTTAGTGTGCTTGTGAGAACAGAAGGCTCTCTCCCCTCCGCCGCCGCTCGCTCGTCTCGTCACGACACGCCACGTCGCGCCGTGGGTTGCGGGAATCTCGCCGAGCCGAGTTATATCTTTGCTGTTCGGGAAAATTTATTAGTCATTGATTAATAATTAACGGACGCGTTAATTGTTTTTCCGATTCCTTTGGATCGTGGGGCTGTTACCGACTCGATCGTGCGGCTGCGCCCACGTCCTACCCGACCTGCGCTATATATACTGGTTGGGCGAACCCTAGCCGCCACTACATGCAACACATGGTCGCTCGCCGTTCCAGTTCCAGAACATTGCGCCGCCGTCTTCCAAGTCTTCTCCATCCCGTCTTCCGGCGTGCACCGGTTGAAGGGACAGTAGGCCTCCGGAACCCCGCCTCTTGTGATCCTGTACGAGAGAGGGGAGATCAGGTTTTTGGGGAGCGCACTCGCGCGACTACTGGCTTCGAGTTCTTCCCCAACGACGATTTCTTCCTCGACATCGGCAGCCTCTTCATCGACGTCATGGGTGACAACGTGAACGCCAACGTTTCCGCTTCTGCTTCCGCTGCCGCTGCTGCCACACTGTATGATCTCCTGATCTTCCTGTTCGAGTTACTACTACAATTTCTGCTAGTAGTATATGTTGTAGATTTGTTCTATTTATCTACTATTTTAGTAGATCGCATGATTAGTTTAATTCTGATTATTCTAGTCATAAATTGTTTACTGTTTTCGCGGATTAAATCAATTGCTAAATTGCTTATATTTTCAACAATCCAAAAACCTGATTATAGGCAATTTGCATCGTCTGGCTTTCTCGCGTCAACGAAGCCGTTTCCCTTTAAAGGGGTGCTTTACAAACGGTGGCGCATGAGAGCAGTTTACTGGTTTCAAAACAGTAACTGATATGCCGCCACCAAAGGCAAGCCTGAGGGCGAGCTTAATGCTGAATAATTGGAGGCATATGAGAGGCTCGATACTCTTTTTAAGAGTGCCCTCCTTAGTATCCTTGACGACTCCATTGTGGACTCGTACATGTCGTTTGATAACGGCAATGATATGTGGGATGCACTCGAGGCCAAATTTGGGGCCTCGGACGCTGGCAACGAGTTGTACATCATGGAGCAATTATATGACTACAAGATGACTGATGAGCGCTCTGTTGTATAACATGCTCATGAGATACAGTCACTCGCAAAAAAACTTGAGCACTTCAAGTGTAATCTACCGGACAAGTTTGTTGCCGGTGGTATTATCGCTAAGCTTCCATCTTCATGAAGCAACTTTGCTACTGCTCTGAAACACAAGAGACAAGAGTTTTTCGTTTCGGATCTCATTGGGTCTCTTGACGTGGAAGAAAAGGCGAGAGCAAAGGACACTCGTGCTCGAGTGGCTGAGGCTGGTTCTAGTGCCCACGTGGTACAGAAGAAGAATTTCCAGCAGTCCCACATGCCCAAATATAACAAGGGCAAATCTGAGGGCAAAGGCAAGTCTGATGATATGCATAAGCCAAAACAGCCTACCAACTTCAAGAAGAACAACAATAAGCCGAGGAAGGGATCATGCCATGTTTGCGGTGATCCACATCACTGGGCACCTCTCTGTCCCAACCGCCATGAGCTGCGCGGACTGGACAAAAGCGGCAAGACTGCCAATGTTGTCATTGGTGACACTGAGATGAAGGATTCTGGGTACGGTATATTTCCTACCATCCTTTCAGTTTGTCATTCTCCTAAATGGTTGATTGACACTGGTGCCAATGTACATGTTTGTGCTGATGTCTCCATGTTTTCTTCTTACCAGTTCATAGGGACTTCTCCCGTGCTGATGGGGAATGGGTCGCATGCTTCTGTTCGTGGTGTTGGCATGGTCGATCTGAAGTTTACTTCGGGGAAGATTGTGCGCCTGAAGAACATGCATCATGTGCCCTCCATCAATAAAAATCTCGTCATCGGATCTCTTCTGTGTCGAGATGGTTATAAGTTGGTTTTCGAGTCCAATAAAGTTGTAATATCTAAGTATGAACAATTTGTTGGAAAAGGCTATGAGTGCGGAGGCTTGTTCCGCCTATCTTTGTCGGATATTTGCACTAAAGTTATTAATCATATTTGTCATGAGGTTGAGTCCAATATTTGGCATTCACGATTTTGTCATATTAACTTTGTTTGCATGACGCGGCTAGCTAGTTTGGATTTAATTCCGAAATTTAGAACTGTCAAAGGTTCCAAGTGTCAAGTGTGTGTGCAAGCTAAACAACCTCGCAAGTATCATAAGACTGCTGAGGCAAGAGACTTGGCACCGCTGGAACTTATACATTCTGATCTATGTGAGATGAATGGCGTGTTGACAAAAGACGGAAAGAAATATTTCATGATGCTAATTGATGACTCCAGTAGATATTGTTATGTGTATCTGCTGAAATTAAAAGATGAGGCTTTGAACTTTTTCAAATCTATAAAGCTGAAGCAGAGAACCAATTTGATCGGAAAATTAAACGGCTAAGGTCTGATCGTGGTGGAAAGTATTTTTCCAATGAGTTTGATTCTTTTTGTTACATGAGAGGACGCCTCCCTACTCATCTCAGTCAAATGGTGTGGCTGAAAGAAACAACCGAACTCTAACCGATTTGGTTAACGCCATGTTAGATACTTCGGGTCTCTCCAAGGCATGGTGGGGGGAGGCTCTATCGACAGCTTGTCATGTCCTAAACCGAGTTCCTACAAAGAATAAAACCGTTTCTCCATTTGAGGAATGGGAAAGGAAAAATACGAGACTCTTTTACTTACGTACTTGGGGTTGTTTGGCGAAAGTCAATATACCAATTCCCAAGAAGCGCAAGCTTGGACCAAAACCGTGGATTGTGTTCTTCTGGGATATGCTTTCCATAGAATTGGTTATAGATTTTTGATAGTAAAATCTGAGGTATCCGACGTTCATGTTGGTACGATTTTAGAGTCGAAGGATGCGACTTTCTTTGAGGATATCTTTCCCATGAAGGATATGCCTAGCTCATCAAATCAGGAGATACCCAATACATCTAGTCAGGAATTAGTTGATCCTACCATTTCAATAGAACACACCGATAATCCTGTGGAGGATGACAATGAAGTTCCTGTTTGGAGCAAGAGACAGAGTACTGCAAAGTCCTTTGTTGATGATTTCATTATGTACCTTGTGGATGACACACCCAATACCATTTTAGAAGCCTGTGCATCTCTTGATGCTGACTACTGGAAGGAATCTGTCCGTAGTGAAATGGATTCCATCTTGGCTAACGGAACCTAGGAAGTCACTGATCGTCCTTATGGGTGTAAACCTGTAGGATGTAAGTGGGTGTTCAATAAAAAGCTTAGGCCTGATGGTACTATTGAGAAGTACAAGGCGCGGCTTGTGGCCAAGGGTTATACCTAGAAAGAAGGTGAAGACTTCTTTTATACTTACTCACCTGTGGCTAGACTGACCATGATTCGAGTGCTACTTTCGTTGGATGCCTCGCATGGTCTTCTCATTCATCAAATGGATGTTAAGACGGATTTCCTAGATGGAGAGTTACATGAGGAAATTTACATGGATCAGCCCAATGGTTTTGTAGTACCTGGTCAGGAAGCAAAGGTGTGTAAGTTGTTGAAGTCTTTATATGGCCTAAAACAAGCTCCTAAGCAATGGCATGAAAAGTTTGAAAGAACTTTGACTGCTGCAGGATTCATCGTAAACGAATCTGACAAGTGTGTGTACTATCGCTATGGTGGGGGCGAGGGAGTTATTCTCTGTCTGTATGTCGATGACCTACTGATCTTTGGAACCAGTCTTGATTTAATTAAGGAGGTTAAGGATTTCTTATCTCGTTGTTTTGAGATGAAGGATCTAGGAGTAGCTGATGTTATCTTGAACATCAAGCTGCTGAGAGATGGTAATGGTGGGATTACACTGCTTCAATCTCACTATGTGGAAAAGGTCTTGAGTCGCTTCGGGTATGATGACTGCAAACCTTCTTCGACACCATATGATACTAGTGTGACTCTCCGAAAGAATAATCGGATTGCTAGAGATCAACTGAGATATTCTCAGATTATTGGCTCGCTTATGTATTTGGCTTGTGCCACGAGACCTGACATCTCTTTTGTTGTGAGCAAGTTGAGCCGGTTTGTTTCTAAACCGGGAGATGATCATTGGCATGCTCTTGAGAGATTTATGCGTTATTTAAAAGACACTGCGAGCTATGGAAATCACTATTCCGGGTATCCGAAGGTACTGGAGGGTTATAATGATTCAAATTGGATATCTGATGCTGATGAGATTAAGGCCACGAGTGGTTATGTGTTTACACTCGGTGGTGGCGCCGTTTTCTGAAAGTCTTGCAAGCAGACCATCTTAACAAGGTCAACTATGGAAGCAGAACTCACAACGTTAGACACAGCCACTGTTGAACAGAGTGGCTTCGTGAGCTTTTGATGGACTTACCTGTGGTTGAAAAACCAATACCCTCCATCCTTATGAACTATGATAATCAAACTGTGCTAGTTAAGATTAAAAGTTCTAAGGATAATTTGAAGTCATCAAGGCATGTGAAGAGGAGATTGAAATCTGTCAGAAAATTGAGAAACTCCCGAGTTATTCCGTTGGATTATATCCAAACGTCTAAGAACTTGGCAGATCCCTTCACAAAGGGTTTATCACGTAATGTGATAGATAGTGCATCGAGAGAGATGGGTTTGAGACCCACGGTATGAGTTGTCCACAGTGGTAAACCATTCTATGTGATCGGAGATCCCGTGAATTAGAAGTGGGCGACAAGTTGTTGGTCAGCTGAGAGGACAATATCCCTACATTATTTTCCCACTCCGTGAAGATGCAATACTCTCCTGATCTGCATGGCAGGTTGATACTTATCTTAATGTGTTCCAAGCGGCTTACTTTTATAAGCGGAGATGTTGTCCTGCAGAGCATCTCTTGAGGAATACACAGTCTAACTATTAAATGTCGTAGTCTGTGAGAGTTGGGTGCTCTTTAATAAACTCATGAAAGGTCTTGGAGTATGACGCATAAGCTCCACCACGGGGAAGCCTTGCGGCAGCACAATATCGGTCAAGGATTTGTGTGAAACTAGGTCGCAGCAAACTTCTAGTTCAAGGCATAGTCCACTATCCAAGTTGTGATCTAGTGTAGCATAAGTTTCTAAGTGGAAGTTCAACTTAACAGTCTCCACTAAGTACCGGTATATAAAACAATGTTTTGGAACCGATATTTGCCAATGAGACTTTGTGGGGGATTGTTGGAATTTTGACTAGCATTTTGCTAGTGGGCCTTTGGTCCAAAGCCCAACTTAAAAATTCTGAAATTCTCGTTGGCCCATGTGCATATGGCTATGTGTGGAGTGGGTCTAACGTTTAGTCCCATACTGCTAGTTGGGAGAGAGTTGCACCACCTTATAAGGTGGAGTGTTGAGCCACTTAGTGTGCTTATGAGAACAGAAGGCTCTCTCCGTGCACTCCTCCTCCTCCGCCGCCGCCGCTCGCTCGTCTCGTCACGTCACGACACGCCGCATCGCGCCGCGGGTTGCAGGAATCTCGCCGAGCCGAGTTATATCTTTGCTGTTCGGAAAAATTATTGAGTCATTGATTAATAATTAACGAACACGTTAATTGTTTTGCCATTTCGGATTCCTTTGGATCATGGGGCTGTTACCGACTCGATCGTGCGGCTGCGCCACGTCCTACCCGGCCTGCACTATATATACTGGCTGGGCGAACCCTAGCCGCCACTACGTGCAACACATGGTCGCTCGCTGTCGGGGGAATACTTTCTGGATTAACCCGCGGCCCAGTGCGACTTAACTTACTCGCACGGACGAAGGCCCACTTGGGAGCAAGCCCAATATTGAACCGCCATAAGGAGAAAGATCTAGAAGACAAATCCCGGAGGACGTGAAGACCAAGTAGTCTCCGAGTAGGCCTCTGTGGATGTATTCCTTATGGGGAAGTTTCCTTTTGTAACCTAGCGAGCCTCTGTGTATATAAAGAGGACTCGCAGGACTTAGAGCGGGTCAAGCTATCAAGCCCCAAACCCTAGCTCATACGGCGAGTACCAGATCGGATCGCCTCCATTGTAACACCTCGATTATCATATCAATACCAATCTAGGGTAGGCAGGAAGTAGGTCTTTTACCTCACATTGAGGGGGCCGAACCTGGGTAAATCTGTGTTGATCTTTGTTCCTGCGATCCCAAGCTCGGAGATGCTTGACTCGCATAATCCCACACCTACGAAGTCATCTATGACACCTGACGTGACAAACCCACGACAGTTGGCGCCCACCGTGGGGCCTGCGGTCAAAAGCGTCACGTTCCGCGCAGGATCGAAATCAGGCTTCAAGGACATCGCCATCGGCCAAGTTGAAGACATCAATGGGGTCCCCTTCATCGACGACTCAGAGTGGGGACCCGAGGCAGATCGCATCGAGTTCGGATACATCGTTCCCATCGGATCAGTAAAAGTTTTCGTCGGATCCGTCAGTCGCAGATCTATGGACGCGACTCAAGGAAGCGAATCGGTGAAGGAGCTGCGGCCGGTCAGGGTCCGCGTGTTGGAGGAGCTACAACAAGCTACGGCAAGATTGCCCATCCCCGTCCCATCAAGACCTGTTTGGGGATCTCTACCAAATCAGGAAGGAGACCTCAAGATTGAAGAGATTGAAGCTATCAGGACGGAGCTCTGTGAAGAGGCACAAAGACTCGCGGCTGAGCGCGAAAAACTCCAAGAAGAAGGCCGACGACTCCGCCGCTGCCAGCCGAAGCACCAGGCGGTGCGAACCAAGACGACATCTGAGCGCAAGAAACTCCAAGAAGAAGAGTGGCGACTCCGTCGTTGGCAGCAAAAACATCAGATCAAGATGGACAGAGGAGAGATGAAATCACAGTTCCACGGCGACCCAGAGAGCAACGTGCACGCCGCGATAGGGATATTGTCAAAGATAGCACCGGTTGGAGACACGCGAGCTGATAAGGAAGCTCGCTATGCGATCGACCTACTGCAAACCGCTGCTTTACAACAAGCAAATATGTATGGAGTCACGCCCAATGAGCCGCAAAACGAGGTATCATGGGGAGGAGAAAGTGCAGCGTCGAAGAAGTGGTCAACCAGTTAGCAGGTTTGCAGGTATCATTGGAAAAAGAAAAGAAGATAGAAGGCGAGTCGCGGACGTCCGGAGCGACTCAGCCATCCCAGATTGAAACTGATTCAGATGAAGATTCAGCGCCAGTAAACTCCTATTCATTATTGAAAGGACCAGCATGTTTTGGAGAGGAAATACGGCTCACTCGTTTCCCCCCGAACTTCGACGAGTCGCAGCGAGTCACCACCTATCGCAGTGACCAAGACCCTGCCTTATGGATAGAAGATTACGAGGCAAGCATGACAGGGGCTGATGTGACTCAAGAAATACGTGCGAAATACTTCCACTTGGCAATACAGGGAGAAGCTAGGGATTGGCTGTTAAGGCTGCCATCAAAATCAATAAGCACATGGGAAGACTTGAAGGACAAGTTCATCCGCAGATTCCAAACAGAAGATATGAAAAACCTTAGACAATGCATTCAAAAAGAGGACGAATCAAGCGGCGACTGGATCAAGAGAATCGCGGAGATCCTTGGCTCCGCCAAAAACTTAACAGTACAAGCTGCAATACAAGCTATGAGAAAGAACTGTAGATTTGAGCCGCTGGTGCACAAATTAAGTCGCGCTGAGCACAAGATTGATAGTTTCGACCAGCTTTTGGCAACGGCTGACAAGTACGCAAAGACAGATAAGGGACAGGCGGCTTATCACAGAACCCAACGGGAAACTGCCAGTCGCGAAGACAGAACGTCGCGCACACCAGATGCAGGAGCAAGGGAGTGATAAGGCCTTACCCCTAATAACTGCAAGGGGATCTTCGACGTGCCTTGCGACTTACATCGCAGGAGAGATGGCAGGCCAGCGGGTCACACAAAGGCGCAATGTCATTATTACCGGAGGTGGAAAGAAGGCGACACGCCAGATACAGCTCGCAGCAGATCGATGCAGCACAAGAATAAATCTAGCTCTCGTCAAGAGCCTGACGTTTTACCTAGAAGAAACATAGGACAGTTTCATACAGTGGAGTACAAACGACGGATGGAAGCCGGAAGAGCGGTCAGATTTCAACGCCAGAAAGGTATCGTCGCTGGACAGAGCAATCGGTTATTTGGAGTCGCGGCGATCACCCCCCAGAAGTAAGAGATCCAGGACAGCCAGCTCTGGTGGTCACGCCTGAAGTCGCGGGATACAAGTTAAGTAAGGTCCTAATGGACGGAGGAGGAAGAGTAAACATCCTATATCAAGACACGCTCCGAAGAATGAATATACCCGAGACAAGGCTGCGACCATCCAGGAAAGAAATTCAAGGAATAATCCCAGGAGCTGTTACGCGACCAATCGGAAAGATAACACTTGAAGTTAGCTTTGGAACAGAGCGGAACTTCCGCACAGAGCTCCTAGACTTTGAGGTTGTAGCAGTCAAAAGCTCATATCATGCAATCTTTGGAAGAGAAGCCTATGTCAAATTTACCGCTCGCCCCTGCTACGTCTACCTACAGTTAAAGATACCAGGACCAAACGGTGTTATTACAATATATGGAGACAGACAGAGAGCGTTAGAATGCGAGAACGCAGGCTCAGTACTCGCAGAAGAAGCTTGTATCGCCAACTCTTCACATGGATATCAGTCGCAGATCGGTAATCGCAGCTCAAAACGAGTCGCGTTGGAGGTACCGCGGAAGCGGCCAACAGGATGCAGCCACCGGATGGTAAATACCCACCGAGAAGTCGCGCATCAGCAAGATAATGCCCCAGAGGTCGCCTTGATACAAAAAGAAGACAAGAAATGGCGCATGTGCATAACCCAGCCTCGATCAACAACCCCAGCCAAAGGGGCTCAGTTATCGTGAGACCTTACAAAGCAAACTCAACTCAACATAAGTCGCAGCTCAGTGCGGCTAATCGCTAACAAAGTTGCTCTCTGCTTCAACATGAGATATACATCGGAGCTATCATGCTCGACCCGAGTCGCTTTAGCGACTCAAAATTGAACCAATCAGGTGTTCAACCCACTCCGTTAGGAGTATTAATTCGCAACTAAGTGCGATGAGTATCAAGTATGCATGGCCTGCGGGGAATAGAAAACCCGCATTAAAGGGCCTGCATCATCATGTAACACCCTGTAAAACATCGAGTGATTATGAAATAAAGCCGGCACCCTTGACATTCAAGGGTTTGTCGTTTCGCCTCAACTATCATTGAGTCGCTGAGTCTTTTGAATTTCATATATCACTGACCCTTGAGGGCTCCTTACGAGCATCGCGAGTACCAATCGCACCTCAAATTTTGCCAAACTAGTGGCAATCCTTAAGCTAGAAGCGTCTTGCATTATGCGACCAAAGTACTGGGGTGTGGCGTCAATCGAGCTTGATTGCCTATCATGGCCGCTCTCGACCCTGAACACACATGTTCCTAGGAAATACTGAGCCGCGCGAGCGTCTACTTAATGGAATTATCAAGAAAAGAACCTGCTTATAGGTCACAAAAATACTGTTTATAATACATGAATATCTTACAGACTAACGGGCATGTCCCACATTATTTATTTTTCCTCTTCCGAGCAACAGGAGTGGGAATTGGCGCGGCTTGTCTCGCAGTTGCAGTCGCAGGTGTCCTAATAATCAGGGCGCCGCCAGACGAGCAGAAGGGCCACCAGATACTGTTGCTGGAGTGGCAGCCCGAGATGACTCAGCTCCTGAGGACTTTTCCTTTGACACCTTGCTCCCATCAAGATTGAATTTATCGAGATAAGTGCCCAAGTCTAAGTTATCAACAAATTTTGTGGCATACCCGCATCCCTTTCCAGATATCGAAGTACTCGCTTATTGGCAGTTCAGTATCATCTGCGCTCATCGCCAGGCCGTGGCGAGCAACCTTGCCAACATCTATCTCTGGATAATATGCTCGAAGCAATGTCAAGACATGCGCGGCTCCGGCGCGAGCAGAGGATCGTTTCCAATCAGAGACATAATGTGGAGCCTTGAGCAGTTTATTTATCCAATACTCGCAAGATGTTGGGCCATCAGTCGCAGGAGAGATTACCGTCATAACTTCCTTGGTAACCTTTAAGAAGCGCTGGCTGAGTCAGACAGATATACCAGTTGATCCTTCAAATTGGAGCGGGACACTGGGGCCTCAGGTCCTATGTCAAAGAAAGAAAAGGCAAGAAACAAGTCAGAGACTAACGTTGGTTACCCAAAATATGTATGATTAAAGGAATAAAGACCAACCAGCAAGCTGCAGGACGGCTGATTTGACCATGGAGCCAAAACCCTCAAAGGCTTTGAGCAGCGAGTTATATTTTTCATCTCGCGCGGCGAGTTCCTTTGCGTGGTCTCCCTTCAGGCGATCAATCAATTCAGATTTAAGAGTCAGCCCTTCTCGCAAAGATCTAATGACCTCGTCTTTCTCCATGAGTCGCTGCTGCATATCAGCTTCAAGTTCTTTAAATTGCTCTTCGCAGGAGTCGAGTTGACCTTTGAGAGATTTTATTTCCTGATCTTGGTCCCTAATGACCTCATTATGCTGCTCCAGGCGAGACTGCATCATTTCAGGATGGTCTATGGAAATGCCTTTACCCTTTATTGAGCCAGAAGCATCAAGCAAGGACAGTTCACGCTGAAAACAAACAGAGCAAAACGCATAGGTAAATTATCCAGGAATTTGGGGGCTCGAGATTTGAAGCAGGAAAAGAATCAACACCCCGTGCGATGACACAAGGTTTTGATCCTTGGGGGCTACGGTATATGTACCTGGCGACTTGAAGAAAATTGCTCAACTAAGCCGCGCAGCAGAGCAGCATGCTTGTCTCCAGCAGAAATTATGGCATCTGCGATTGACTTAGAACTATTTCCTGGAGCTGGAATTCTATTTTCAGTAGATACCCTACCAGCAGCAGGAGTTGTGGATGGAGCTGGCTGGAGTCGCGGCAGGAGCCGCGTCTGCAATACCTTCCTCCAGGGAGGGCCTTGGTTGAGTCGCACCATTACTGTTTCCCACGTTTTCATCAGCAGCATCATCCTCGCTCATAGCTTGCTGAGAAGAAGTGGGATGGGAATTAGACTTGGTAGCCTCTTCAGACATAGCCCTGCAAAACATTGATGGGTTAATAAGCTGACCTAGCAGAGCCGCAACATTAAAAGAAGGCGAACCATACCCAGAGGCGACACGGATACTCTTCATCAGGCAACCAGAGAAGGAGAAGATAAACCTTGCAAATCTGAACCTACAGAGTATGAAAAGAAGTAGTGATCAGCAATTCCTTGCCAGAAAAGTAAAAACAAAAGGAGAAGAGTCGCAAACAATTACCCGAGCTTATTGAGAAGCAATCCTTGCAACAGCCTCGGAAGAAAAAGTAGCCTTGTTGGGATCAGCGAGTTTTAAAGATTTGGCAGCTCTTGTTTCTGCCAGTAATGCCAAGGCTTTGCGACGTTTCTCAGGCTGCGTGGGGTCTTCTGAGCTCTGGCATAAAATACGTTTCGAGGACCTGCGAGGCACCTCAGGAAGTTCCAGGAAAGGTGTATTTGGAGTCGAGACAAAAGAGCGTCGGCCATTTGTTGTTCCTCTTCAGAAGCACTACCCTCGTGCATAACTGTATCTTCGCCAAAGGCTGCGGCTTGCCTTGACGACTCAGCCACGGTTCCTTGGTTCAAGTCGACGTCCTCTGAAGGAAGAACCCAGAAATAGGGATCGATCTGAAAAGGAGCTCAGGTCAGAAATAATCAATTTTGGGAAAGGAATTTTCGAGGAAACAGTGACAAGTAAACATTACCACAAAAGGCTTGTGCTCAGCCCAGAAGGGAGCAAGTCCGACGTTGTCATACGAGTCAATATCCTCGTCCGTCACTCGGCGAATGAAATTTATCCACTCCCCTTTGTCCCAATCTTCAGGGCAAGTGCGATCGACGTCATTTGCATGACAAGTGAAATCCATCATAAGCCGCGAGCGGCGACTCACAGGCTGAACTCGCCATTTAGTCCAGCAAGATATGAGATCTAATCCAGTGAGACCATGGAGTGTCAGCGCTCTCACCTTGTCTAGAAGGGATTCGACAAAGGGTAACGAAGAAGGATCAGGTTTGGAAGACAAAGCATCGGTAGCCTCGAAGGGAAGAGGAGACCAAAGAGGAGAGGAATTTCACCCTCAGGAGAAGTGTTTTTACAATAGAAGAATGTCCTTTGCCACTCCTTGATTTTCTTGGCAAGAGTTAGTTTTGGGAAGATACTACCCCTACGGCGTTGGAAGGAAATGGCGCCGCATTGGAGAAAAGGACCATCTGTGGTTTCCCTTTGACTATTGCAATTGAAAAGAGCAAGCCAGAAATCTATTGAAGGCGGGATACCCAGATAATCTTCGCAGAGGACGTGGAAGTTGCTCACTTGCAACATCGAATTAGGGCCAATATCATGGAAGCGGAGACCTAACCGCTGCATCAAGGAGCGGA
The DNA here is from genome assembly GCA_947311845.1 of Poa pratensis. Classification (NCBI taxonomy): domain Eukaryota; kingdom Viridiplantae; phylum Streptophyta; class Magnoliopsida; order Poales; family Poaceae; genus Poa; species Poa pratensis. The sequence goes on along the minus strand of CAMZMU010000081.1, from coordinate 23,788,890 downwards.
AGAAGAGAGAGCCCGGGGGCTTGAACCCGCGCTCAACATGCTCCGCAAAAATCACTACTTCTCCTGGTTGAGGATTGGGGATTACCTCCTCACCAGCCGCCCGCCATTCGCATTGATCTTTTGGCGGAAGAAGGCCCCGTGCAGATAGGGATTCCAGGAAATCTTCGTCGACCCACGAGCCTTCCCAGTTGCACTTGCGGCGAGACATTTTTCTCAGATCGATGGAGATATCCACCGAAGGATTGTGAGTACGAGAAGCGAGATTGGAGGCGGCGGAAAGGAGTAGCGGATGCGTAATACAGGACTTGATGCAGAACGCTGGGGAAAACGATGAGCCAAGATAAATAACCCAGACGCGGAAGACGTTTAGATCTGAAAATCAACCGTCAAGACAGGATAAGTCGCGTTCTTGAGCCGCCAAGAAGAGTTATAAGCCGCAGATTGGAAATAAGAAAATTGGAGTTCAGCTGGGATAATTCACGTGCGCGGCTCAGGGGTTTGTTAAGACAAGGAGCCTTCACTCGAAATCCAAGCTAAACTTGGGGGCTAATGTCGGGGGAATACTTTCTGGATTAACCCGCGGCCCAGTGCGACTTAACTTACTCGCACGGACGAAGGCCCACTTGGGAGCAAGCCCAATATTGAACCGCCATAAGGAGAAAGATCTAGAAGACATATCCCGGAGGACGTGAAGACCAAGTAGTCTCCGAGTAGGCCTCTGTGGATGTATTCCTTATGGGGAAGTTTCCTTTTGTAACCTAGCGAGCCTCTGTGTATATAAAGAGGACTCGCAGGACTTAGAGCGGGTCAAGCTATCAAGCCCCAAACCCTAGCTCATACGGCGAGTACCAGATCGGATCGCCTCCATTGTAACACCTCGATTATCATATCAATACCAATCTAGGGTAGGCAGGAAGTAGGTCTTTTACCTCACATTGAGGGGGCCGAACCTGGGTAAATCTGTGTTGATCTTTGTTCCTGCGATCCCAAGCTCGGAGATGCTTGACTCGCATAATCCCACACCTACGAAGTCATCTATGACACCTGACGTGACAAACCCACGACACTCGCCGTTCCAGTTCCAGAACATTGCGCCGCCGTCTTCCAAGTCTTCTCCATCCCGTCTTCCGGCGTGCACCGGTTGAAGGGACAGTAGGCCTCCAGAACCCCGCCTCTTGTGATCCTGTACGGGAGAGGGGCGATCAGGTTTTTGGGGAGCACACTCGCGCGACTACTGGCTTCGAGTTCTTCCCCAATGACAATTTCTTCCCCGACATCGGCAGCCTCTTCATCGACGACATGGGTGACAACGTGAACGCCAACGCTTCCGCTGCTGCCACACTGTATGATCTCCTGATCTTCCTATTCGAGTTACTACTACAATTTCTGCTAGTAGTATATGCTGTAGATTTGTTCTGTTTATCTATTGTTTTAGTAGATCACATGATTAGTTTAATTATGATTATTCTAGTCATAAATTGTTTATTGTTTTTGCGGATTAAATCAATTGCTAAATTGCTTATATTTTCAACACTGAGGTCTGAGAGACATATCCATCTAGGCCCATAGTCATCATTGAGTAGCTCAACGAGGTGGCAACCCCTGGTAGCACCTCTCTCGAATTTACATATATCTAATCATAAATAAAGCTCATTAAAAGAACTAGCCCCCTAATTATATGTTATCAACACAAAAACCCACTTAGGGATACATACATCCTTTCAAAATCACCCGTTTTGATGGTTGATGTCATTATTATCTGGGCTCATAGAATGATATATAAACCTGTTAGATTATATTGTTGGACTCCAATTAGAGTTGTAATCCTATTAGGCTTGTAGTCCAATTTAGGGTTTAGCCCAAGTCGGTTTCCTCTTGTAATATATAAACCCATGTACTCCCACCGAATCAATCAATCAAATATTGATTCTGTTCAATCTTACATGGTATCAGTTTTTTGATCCTAGGGTATGGGTTCTCCACCCACGCCGCCACCACTACCGCCTCGGGCTATGTCACCGCCAAAGCCGCAGCCACGACGCAAACCTCCACCTCTGCCCAAAACTCTCTTGTCCCAATCTCCAACCCTCTTCCTACTACCCTCTTCGCCACTCCCATTTCGCTAGTGGATACCATCTCCGACGTCAGCCCGTTCGTTCCGATCGTTCTTGATCTAGCCTCTTACAATTACTATCATTGGCGCCACCTTTTCGACCTTCACCTCAAACGCTGCAATCTGCGCTCCCATGTCGCTGCTACTAGCGTGCCTCGGCACGATGATCCTCAGTGGGTCAAAGATGATATCGCGATCGTCCAGTAGTTTTATACCCGCATCTCCACAGAGATATTCAACATGCTCGACCATGACGGCGCCACGGCCGCCGAAATCTGGGCCTCCCTGCGCCAGCTCTTCCAAAGCAACAGTGATGCCTGGAAGAACGTTATCCACACCGAGCTTCGCAACATGTCTCAAGGTGATGCCCCGGTCAATCTTGTAATATATAAACCCATGTACTCCCACCGAATCAATCAATCAAATATCGATTCTATTCAATCTTACAAAATCAATGAAATAGAATGGATTTATCGATATAAAAAGCTTCCCATTTTTTTAGCATCTTTAGAATTTGCTTTTGAATGCGAATGCACAACATTTTTAACAAGTGCCCCCTCTCCCCAGATCCGTAGAATCTAGTGGGGGTGCATAGTGAACAAAATATATCAAGAAATATAAATTTGCACCTATCCGTGTGACTTGGAAAGAGAACAAATAGAGACTAGAAAGCACGTGACATAGTATGCCAACTAAAATTAAGGTTGTTCCAAAGCTCACCACATTCACACGGACATAGTCTCACACATTACACAAATAAATAGAGGATAGTTTCACACAAGCTCATAAGAATCAAAGAAATAGCAAGAAATTATGATTTAAACCAGATAAACCAGGGGCAATCTAAATAGAGTTGCTTCTCCCCCTTTGAAATCGAAAGGGGGAAAAGAGCGAGGCTACGCACCAAAGCCCCAAAGAACTAGCCCTCGCCAGACTCAGATTCCTACTCATCATCATCTTCTTCTTGTTATTCTTCCTTGTAGGGTCGGTGAACTCCAAAGAAGCTCTCAAAGTCATCTTCATTGAGCGGTGGCATGGTAAAACCTTCAATGTCATTAGTATTAAAACTTAGGAATATCACCAGGAACTTTGAAGCCACGTTGCCTACGGTCTTGATTAAACCCCATGCAACGCTTCTTGAGAAGGGCATGGAGAAAAGCACTCTTCTTCCATGGACCACTAGAGACTATCACAACTCCTCATTCGTTGACAAAAAATCTTGGTGGTGGAGGTGGTCGGAGATTTGGGTTTAATCTTGGAAGGCTTGAACAAAGGCGATGGTCTGTATCGGTGGGAAAGCGAGTCTTAATGGATGCAATAGAACCTTGCTTAAAATGCTTGATGAATTCATAGTTATAGGGTCCATAACAAAGTAAGCGACGGTCCATGACCACATACCTCATAGTCTCATACATTCATCACATCGATCTTGACCTTTTGAGGATGGAAATGGTACATAAGATTGATCTTATGCCGACAAGCCTTGCCTCTACCACTAACGTTGGCGCAAATGGTGGCTAGGAGAAGCTTGCACAAGTACCCATAAATTGGTGTCAACCCGGAGACGCTACCATAGTTGTAATAATTGGAATAGTAAAGATCTGCAATGCACTCCTTCCACCATGGATTGCCTTTCCCATGGCATGCAATAACATCGTCCTCTTCATACTCATCTTTATAACCCAAATCTTCACTTGGATTGGGGCACTAAGCATTTCTTTAACGGACATCCACTTCATGGTATAATTCTCACCACTTGTAATGAGCACCATTGCATAAAATTGCTTCACAAGCTCCTAACTGAAATCTTGTTGGAACGACATGATCTTGATAAGGCCCAACTTATCACATAACTCACAAAGGTTGAGAAAGGGTTGTTCATTATCTTGGACATAATTTAAGTCCATGGCCTTTTGCTCCACAACCTCGGTGCGCTTGATCCCAAAGACATCACGAAAGATGGCAGCTTTTTGCCTAGTCCAAAAACAACAACCATCAAGGTGTATAGAGATGCATAGGGATCATCATGCATTCGCTTCTCAATCAACTCCGATAGAGGCACGGTCATGAAGTTTGCAACCAGAGGAGGTGGCGGTGCAAGAGCAGCAGATCTATTCTTAGGCTTGGAACCACTTGGCTTAGGATCAGACACACTTTCCATGGATGTCCTTGATGCCTTTCTTGAGGGATGCGACCTGACCGCCTTAGTGGCCACACGCTTGCCACGAACACGACCGGGGACATACTCACGATCCTTTGTGAAAAGATAGGTTACTCTTGTGGAAACTTGGATTTTGTCCAATAGAACACCAAAGCTCACACATAAACACAAAATTGAGCATACGTTAACTCGATTAAAAGGATAGAGCTACGAATCCATTGGAATAGAATCTAGGAATGGTGATTTCCCCTAATTTTGTTGTCAATCCCACGAACAAGCTAAAACAAGAAGGGATTGAATAAAAGGTAAGAGAAGCAAGAGAAATACCCGAGTCCATGCCCTAGGTCAATATAGCTTTGTGAACGGTGTTGACGACGGGACACTTAAATGTATTGCTTATGTCTTCACGAGGACATGAGGTCCATCTTCTATAGTCTTCGGTAGGTCGGTCACATCTTCCATCTATATGAGAATGCTCACGTCTTACGACCAGGAGCCCCATGCATACACATATGGGTCTTCTGATTACTTTTCTTTCGAATTCATATTTTCTTTTCTGAGGAGTACAGATGGAACCTTTTCGAACTTTCTCGACCTAGTGCCCGACCAACCAAGATGCACACCGTGCCAGGTAGGATAATATTATCTGTAGATATCAACACATGGACTCCATCTATGTCTTCTTTCTCTTCTTCGGTCGTGGCGGAGCCATTTCATTGCCTGGGTCATCCCTTTAAATCACCAAAATTATCAAGCAAGTTTGGAGCTAAATCTTCAAACCACCATAAATTATTACCAAGGAAAAAAAAAACTACGCAACTGTGGGCAAAGCCCGGTGAAGCCCAACCCGTCAGAGCGACCGATAAAACCCCAAGCCCGCCACGAACGAGCGGATAAGCCCCCCGCACCCGCACACAACCGACGCCACTTTCGCGGCTTCGCCATGGCCACCACCACCACCATTCTCCGCCCACAGTTCCTGCCGCCGTCGCACCCGCGCGCACCCCGCGGGCTCCGTCCTTACCCCTCCTCCTCCCGCTTCACCGTCCGCGCCACCGCGTCAGCTCCGGCGCAACGCGAGGCCGAGGCAGGTGTCCCGTGGGGCTGCGAGATCGAGTCCCTGGAGAGCGCGGCGTCGCTGGAGCGGTGGCTCACCGCTTCCGGACTCCCCGAGCAGCGGCTGGCCCTCGAGAAGGTGGACGTCGGCGAGCGCGGCCTCGTTGCCCTCAAGAACGTCCGCAACGGGGAGAAGCTGCTCTTCGTGCCCCCGTCCCTCGTCATCACCGCCGATTCGGTAAAACTGATACTACTAGAATCTCCCTCGTCAGATCACCACCCCATTAACGACATTCAGCTGTGCTTGATGTTGCAATGCCAATTTTCACAATTATCGTGTTTCCTGTGCCCGTGTGCAGGAATGGAGCAACCGTGAGGTGGGGGATGTGATGAAGAGGTACTCTGTCCCGGACTGGCCGCTTCTCGCCACCTACCTTATCAGCGAAGCCAGTTTGGAGGGCTCGTCGAGGTGGAGCAGCTACATCGACGCATTGCCTAGGCAGCCTTACTCGCTTCTCTACTGGTATGGCGGCCTGAAGGATACTGTTGGCATGACGCCCAAGTGATTACGACCAGTGGTTTTTTTTTGAGATAACATTCTCAATCTTGTACAGCCTTTGTTTGTCATTGCAGGACTCGCACAGAGATAGATGCGTACTTGGCGGCTTCTCCAATCAGGGAACGTGCAATTTCAAGGATCAGTGATGTGATTGGGACGTAAGTTTGTCGGCTCTTGTACTACTCATTTATCAAACGAAGTTTCCTCCTCTGTTGGTGACCTTCACTAGAATTATGCCTAATGGTTTTGGCAGGTACAACGACCTTCGAGATCGAATATTTTCTAAATATCCAGATTTGTTCCCCAAGGAGGTATGATTCACAAACATTGCTACATTATTTGTTCAAACTGATGAATACAATAGGGGGTTTGGAAGATTATTCTTGTTAGTGACATTGGGCATTCACCCGGGCTCCATTTTATTGCAAGTCAAATAAATAAGACGATTCCATCAGCCAATTTTGTCGGGAGTTTGTTGCAACACCATTCCACCTTATTTCTACACATGGCATAAATTCGATTATTTAAGCTTTCCGGATATGGTATGACTAAAGAATGCTGATGGTATTTAGCTGTTTGGCTTTCACTATTAAAACAAACCAAGAAAGTGGTTACTCAAACAAATATATGGTCTGATGACACCAAATATGTGAATATTATCATACATCGATTCTTCATTTTTGTGCTTCTGCTTTCTTATTTTAGGTATACAGCATGGAGAACTTTAGATGGTCCTTTGGCATTCTCTTTTCACGTCTGGTAAGAGAGTGTTATGATGCTACTAAATATGATGCAAGCCTTGCTTTACGTTGTTTGCTTATCTACTAGTCCTTTTCATTAAATACTTTTGCTTGCTGTTGCTGTTATTTCCACTAATATTAATGTGCACACTGCACTGGACTATTTTGCAGGTTCGTTTAGAATCAATGAATGGAAGGGTCGCACTAGTTCCTTGGGCAGATATGCTTAACCATAGCCCTGAGGTATTGCATTCTGTATTTTACAAAATCCTCATCAATATTCAATATAATTCTATAAGCTACTGCAAGTCCCGCAATTCTTTTTACAAAGAATCATTGTCGATATTGTACCAAATTCCTTAAGAACCACACGCCCCACAGTTTTCCCTGTTTGCCGTCATTTCCTAAATCTTCCTGAAGTGTAATTGTTATATATTTTTCTCAGCAAAATCATCTTTCCAGGTAGATGCGTTCTTGGATTATGATAAGTCGTCGCAAGGAATAGTCTTCACCACTGACCGTTCATATCAACCAGGTGAGCAGGTAACATGTTCATTTGTTCTTTAACTCTGGTATTCTCCATACTGAATTAGTTAACACGAGGCCATTAGTCTATTTCTTCTATTGGTAATTTTCACGTTCATGAGATTAAGGGTGATCAAAATATGTACTACCTCCGATCCATATTAGTGGGCACAACTTTGTCTAGATACACATGTATCTAGTCTAAATACTTAACTAGATACATATGAATTTAGACGAAGCTATGCCCACTAATATGGATCGGAGGGAGTACTAATGTTAGTTTTCAGAAGGCAAGTTGCATATTCTTTTGGTGTTACAGAACTGTGAATCTTAGTTGAAATGTAACTTCATCTAGCATGTCGGGCACCCTTTATTGTAGCAAGAGACTGGTATTTAAAGTACTGAATCATCTGGTGTCTTGTACAGGCTATGTCCACTAGAGCTCTGCATCCATACACTTTATCCATTGTCTAATTTACATACATAATAAACTTGATTTCAAATGGGCCGCTATGCTTCTTTTATTTGGAAGTGTAGTTAGATGAGATATGTTTATCACGGCCTTATGTGTTACTCCTGGGGCCAATTCGTCTTATTCCATGCAGTATATAATTTAGCTGAGTTTTTAAATAGAAGTTGCTATCACTTAACTAGTCCATTTATTTATCCTCTTCAGGTGTTTATATCCTATGGGAAGAAGTCCAGTGGTGAGCTATTGCTTTCATACGGCTTTGTTCCAAAAGAGGGAACAAACCCAAATGATTCAGTTGACTTCTTGGTGTCTCTTAACAAGTCTGATGAGTGCTACAAAGAGAAATTACAGGCACTAAATAGACATGGTTTGACAGAGTAAGTGCCCTCATTCTTATGGTCTGTTACTTGTAGAGAGAGACAAAACATTTACCTAGTTTCTTTGTGGAATTTCTTATATTTATATTATTTTGTCAAGGTTATACGAGAATTGATTAGACTAGGATATTTCTTGGCATGTTCTTGTTCTTACTTCGCGATGGTATCAAGAATAAAATACAACAAATAGAATTTTGTTTGTTTATTGGGTTTGTTACACATTTTATTGAGAAGAAACTTCTTAATCACTTTTCTCGATAAAAAAAAAGAGTTTGAGGTGCTATCACTTGTGTCGGTGGTGTTGATTTCTCGGGACGTTTTGGTGTTTGCATCCATGTTAGTTCAGTGTTTCGTTATCCCCCTAATAAAATGGTAAAGTTCCTGCTCATGTTTCGAAAAAATATTTTGTAGATGTACATCCATTCATACATTTTGACATGGTTCACATTTTGGATAATGGAAGGGAAAATCAGAAAACTCTCCTAGTGTGTGCATCGTGAGATGCACATAGCCATTGTATTTATGACAATTGTTTTGCCGAAAGGCCAAAGAAAATGGCGACAGGAACCCCAAAACTGCTAAAGTATTACATAGCCTGTTATGCAAATGGAACCTAAACCGGGACATGAATCCCACAAACAATTCCAACTCTTGTTCATTGTTAGTATCACCTTTTTATCTTTGAGAGAACCTTTGAAATTGTATGTTCTCTACTTCTCTGGGAAAATACCACCAGTTCAGTATTATGTGTAATAATGTTTTCATTTTATTAACTTGTTTCATATATTTCTGATAACTATCAAAGTTATTATATACTTGGTACTTCTATTGACTAAAGAGGATATGTTCACCCTTAATAGGTCCGAAATTTTCCCCTTGAGGGTCACAGGGTGGCCAGTTGAGCTGATGGCTTATGCCTTCCTCGTGGTCAGCCCTCCTGATATGATTCAACGCTTTGAGGAGGTTAGTACTGTTATTTTGCACAGATTATTCAGAACTTTGCTCATAGAACTAGAACAAGGCTGGTCAACAGAGAATGCTTATGTTACCTATCCCTGCAGATGGCTGTTGCCGCATCCAATAAAGGTTCGTCCAAGCCTGCAGTTAATTATCCTGAGCTGGACGAGGAGGCTCTTCAGTTTATCTTGGACTGTTGTGAATCGAGTATAAAAAAATATACGAAGTATTTAGAGGTTAGTTCTTCTCTATGGCATATCTCACCAGTGAATTTCTCGATTTGAAGGCCTCACCATTCCTACTAGTTTTATGGGGAATGCTTTATCAGGATATGCAAAACCATGCTCATTCAACACTAAAATTATTCCGTTGATGTGTCAGTTTTAAGTCAACAAATAATGTTTCAGGGCGCCAAGGGTTCTCCAGAAGTTTCCATCAATTCAAAGCAAGCCACCAGGACCTTGCTGCTAAAACAGCTAGCCAGAGATCTATGCATCAGTGAACGGAGAATCCTATATCGTTCACAATACGTAAGTTAGCACAGCTCAAGCAGCTGCTTTGCTTTTCTCCGTGTGTCATGTGGTTATCCGTTGATGTCTCAACGTTTCCTCCCTTTGATTTGGCGCAGATACTGCGTAGGAGATTGAGGGACATGAGGGCTGGCGGTGAGCTTAAAGCTCTGTCATTATTCAATGGGCTCAGAAATTTCTTCAAGTAAACGGAGAAGGACTTTAGAGCTCAATGCTTGGTTTCTCCAGTGACTTGGTTTGTTCTCAGTCTGTCCTCACTTTGAATCACCTTGGTCGTCGAATGCTGTGTTTCTCACTGAACATCACATGCTGCAGTACCAGTTCCACCTCCTGCTGTTGGTGAGCTCAGTTGTTTGTCGTCCCAAAGGCATGTTGCGATATCAGGCTAAAATCTTCTCCGGAGTAACCTGAAGACTAGAAAAGGCCTACAAAAGGGTCGCAGTTACAGGACAACCAAAAATAGTTGCAAGTTGCGATTGTTTGAACAGCCCAGAGCTTGACGTAATTTGGCGTGCTGCCACGCATGTGTTTTTGTTGGGCATCTCGAATTGTTTATATATAAGCCGACAATGTACACCCACAGTTCTTCTATACGAATATACGATTAGCGGCACGTCTTTCTTAGTGCAAACCAATGCAACCCATATACCACAAACTTTACGCTATGATCAACCAGAACCTCTATTCCTCTTATATTTATTTCCGGGTTAAATTTTATCTCCGTCCCAAAAACCCACAGGTGACATATTCTTCCTTCATTTGGCTCAGCTCAAACTTGCCGCTAATTACTCTATTTATTGTTGTGCATTTATATTATATTTACAAGAAAATCAAAGATACAGTCAATTGTACAATCCATAATTGTTACCGGTACCAGGAAGACTAAATATTACCAATGATGTCCTTGACTGGAAGTAAGAAACAAGACAAACAAATATACAAATGCACGGAGTCGAATGGCAAGTCTAGATAATTTGATTAAGAGGTTGCTCACATCCGCACCACCGGAGATGAGCTAGTAATGAATTAAATTGGCTAATATCTACTCCCTCTGTTCGGAAATAAGTGTCTTAGATTTGTCAAAATACTCCCTCTGTTCGGAAATAAGTGTCTTAGATTTGTCAAAATATGGATGTATCTAGACATGTGCCGGAAATAAGTGTCTTAGATTTGTCAAAATATGGATGTATCTAGACATGAAACACATGTCTAGATACTGTTGGATTATTAGGCATAATTTTCATGATTAATTCCAGAATATATAGCATGATCGCAAGAGCTATTAACATGTTAATCTCGAAAATAGTAGACATATTAATTAACATGAACAACAGCAAGACATCTACGAACACAGTCATCGGAACGTGACGAACGTACCGAACAATTGTAGATGAAATAGTCGTTGGAGCAGCGACGGCAGCAGCTTGAGCGGCGATGGTAGCAGCTCGAAGTAGACGACGTTGGAAACGAGTCGCCCGCGGACCCGGAGATCGTCCAGAAAGTCGAGCCGTGATGAAGAACTTGAAAGCAGTCGCGCGGGGCGCTTCCCAAAAACCTTATTCGCCCTCTCCCGTACAGGATCACAAGGACAAGTGGTTCCGGAGACCTGCTGTCCCGTTCGCCGGTGCACGCCGGCACACGGGATGGAGTAGACTACGGTGGCGGCGCAAGGCACGAGATTGGCAAAACCTAGATTGGTTCGGGTGTGACGGCGCACGCAGTGCACGACAATATATAGTGCGGTTCGGAAAACCCTAACGGGTACAACGTGGGCTGGCCACGTCGCACACGTTCGAGTCGGTGCAGCAGCCCACGATCCAGGAGCGACCCGAACTGGCTAACCTGTACGCGTACGCTAGCGACTCGATTTTCCTGAACAGCAAAAATATAGGCATCGGCTCATTCCCGCAACCCGCGGCGTGTCGTGACGAGACGGGCGGACGGCGGAGGAGGAGGAGTGCGCACGAGAGAGCCTTCTGTTCTCAACTAGCACACCAAGTGGTACAACACTCCACCTTATAAGGTGGTGTTTGTCTCCTCCAACTAGCAATGTGGGACTAAAGTTTAGCTCCCACTCCACTCCCATGTGTGCTGCCATAAATGTGGGATTTTGAGATTTCTGAAATTGCTATTGGGCTGCCCACTAATGGGCCCAATTCTAACAATCCCCCACCAGATCTCAAATCCCCATTTAGAGATATTTGCCAAACCTCGTTTCTTGTTTATATACCAGTGTTTCAGCAGAGACTGTTAAGTTGAACTTCCGCCTAGAGCTTCAAGCTACATCTACCAGCAACTTGAACAATGGACGAACCTTGAATTGCAAGTTTGGTGCCAATAGACTTCACTCAAAGTCATAACCAGTACGTGGCTGCCAGTAGCCTACCCCGCGGGTGGAGCATATGCGTCATACTCCCTGGTCTCTTCATGAGCTTACTAGAGATCACCCAAATCTCATAGACTACGACGTTTAACAGTCGGACTCATATAGGTGTGTTCTTTCAAGGTCGCTCTGTAGGATAGCACCTTTGCTACGAATAGCCAACAGAAACACATTAAGTCATATTGCCAACCTGCCTTACAGAATGTGAGAGTTATGCATCTTCCCACGAAGAGGGTTATAAAATAACTCTCCTCTGTTAAACCACTAGCTTGTTCTTCTCAGGTCCTAATTCACGGGATCTCCGATCACATAGGTTGGGTTACCACTATGGTGTAACGCTCACGGGTCTCAACCCCATCTCCCTCGATGCACTATCTATCACATTACGTGATAGTCCCTTCGTAAAGGGATCTGCCAGGTTTTTGTCTGTTTGAATATAACTAACAGTTATTACTCCGGAGTTTCTCATTTTCCTGACAGACTTCAAGCGTCTTTTGACGTGTCTTGATGACTTCGCGTTATCCTTAGCACTGTTCACTTTCATGATAACCGTTTGGTTGTCACAGTTCATAAGGATGGCCGGTAATGGTTTCTCAACCACCGGCAAGTCCATCAAGAGCTCACGCAGCCATTCTGCCTCAACAGAAGCTGTATCTAAAGCAGCAAGTTCTGCTTCCATGGTTGACCTCGTCAAAATGGTCTGTTTGCAAGACCTCCATGACACTGCGCCACCTCCAAGAATAAATGCATATCCACTTGTGGCGTAGAGCTCATCAACATCTGAGATCCAGTTCGCATCACAGTATCCCTCAAGCACCGCAGGGTGCCCTGAATAGTGAATCCCATAACTCATTGTACCGTTCAGATAGCGCATGACCCTTTCAAGTGCATGCCAATGATCAATACCCGGGTTAGACATGAACCTGCTCAACTTGCTCACAGCAAAAGAGATGTCAGGTCTCGTCGCGCTCGCAAGGTACATGAGTGAACCGATCACTTGAGAATATCTTAATTGATCTCTCGTTTCCTTTTTGTTCTTTCTGAGTGTCACACTGGGATCATAGGGTGTTGGAGAAGGCTTGCTGTCTATATAACCAAAGCGGCTCAAGACCTTCTCAACATAGTGTGATTGCGTTAACGTAATCCCACTCTCATCCCTAATCAGCTTAATGTTCAGGATCACATCAGCTTGTCCCAGATCTTTCATATCAAAGCTCTTTGACAGAAAGACTTGACCTCATTTATCACTATCATGCTTGTACCGAAAATAAGTATGTCATCAACATACAAGCATAATATAACACTATCGCCCCCACCATGGCGATAATACACACCTGTCAGCCTCATTAATGGCAAAGCCTGCAGACGTAAGAGTGCTGTCAAACTTCTCATGCCATTGCTTAGGTGCTTGCTTCAGCCCATACAAAGATTTTAACAATTTGCACACCTTTCTCTCTTCACCTTTTACTACAAACCCATCAGGCTGATCCATATAGATTTCCTCTTCCAACTCTCCGTTAAGGAAAGCTGTCTTTACGTCCATTTGATGAACGATAAGACCATAGGAGGCAGCCAGGGAAAGTAGTACTCGAATGGTGGTGAGTCTAGCAACAGGTGAATAGGTGTCAAAGTAATCTTCGCCTTCGCGCTGGGTGTAGCCCTTGGCTACAAGCCGTGCCTTGTACTTCTCAATAGTACCATCAGGCCTTAGCTTCTTCTTGAACACCCACTTACAACCCACAGGTTTGCAGCCGTAGGGTCGTTCAGATAATTCCCAAGTTCCATTAGAAAGAATCGAGTCCATCTCATTATGGACAGCTTCTTTCCAGTCATCAGCATCAGGAGATGCAAATGCCTCTGCAATGGACGTGGGAGTATTGTCCACAAGGTACACAATGAAATCATCACCAAAGGATTTTTCAGTCCTCTGTCTCTTGCTCCTCTTGGGAGCTGATTCATTGTCATCCTTCTCAAGGACTTCCTCAATATGGTTGTTCAGAATGATCAACAGATGTACTAGGTTCAGCAAATATCTCAGAAGAAATTCTAGCAATGCTATGCATATCCTTCATAGGAAACATGTTCTCAAAAAATGTTGCATCACGAGATTCCAAAATAGTATCAACATGCATATCAGGTATCTCAGATTTAACCACTAAAAATCTATAGCAAATGCTCCGCTGAGCATAACCTAGAAAGACACAATCCACTGTCTTCGGTCCAAGTTTTCGTTTCTTAGGAATTGGAACATTGACTTTCGCCAAACATCCCCAAGTACGAAAATAAGAAAGTGATGGTTTTCTCCCAGACCACTCCTCGTAAGGTGTCTTCTCTTTATCCTTGTTAGGAACTCTATTCAGGACATGACACGAAGTCAACAAAGCCTCCCCCACCATGCCTTAGATAAACCAGCAGTGTCCAACATGGCGTTCACCAAGTCGGTCAGCGTGCGGTTTTTCCTCTCGGCAACCCCGTTTGATTGGGGCGAATAGGGAGGCGTCCTCTCATGAATAATACCATGTTCCTCACAGAATTCATCAAATACGTTGGAGAAATACTCGCCACCACGATCTGACCTAAGACGTTTGATCTTTCTCTCTAATTGATTTTCTACTTCAGCTTTATAATTTTAAAGTAGTCTAAAGCTTCATCTTTAGTGTGCAACAAATATACATAACAGAACCTAGTAGCATCATCGATTAAAGTCATGAAATATCTCTTATCACCTTTTGTCAACACGCCATTCATCTCACATAGATCCGAATGTACGAGTTCTAGAGGTGCCAAGTTTCTCTCCTCGGCTGCCTTGTGAGGCTTTCGAGGTTGCTTAGATTGCACACAGCTATGGCACTTAGAACCTTTGGCAATGGTGAAAGTAGGAATTAAACTCAAACTGGAAAGTCTACTCATTAAACCAAAATTAACATGACATAAACGAGAGTGCCAAACATTAGCATCCGAATCCACACTGCCACAAATATGGTTTACTGACTTATTACAAAAATCCGATAATGAAAAGCGGAACAAGCCTCCGCACTCATACCCTTTACCAATAAATTGTCCAAACTTTGACACAACTACTTTATTGGACTCCAAGACTAATTTAAACCCATCTCTGCATAGAAGGGAGCCGCTAACAGATTCTTGTTCATAGTAGGGACATGCTGCACGTTCCTCAGCTGCACGATCTTCCCCGAAGTAAACTTCAGATCTACCGTGCCAACACCACGAACAGAAGCATGTGATCCATTCCCCATTAAGACGCTTGAATCTGCGACCTGATAAGAAGTGAACATAGAGATGTCAGCACATACATGAACATTAGCACCCGTATCAATCCACCAACATGGAGATTGAAATACTGAAAGCACAATCGGTAAATTACCGTACCCATCAGCATTGCTAGCGGTCACGACGTTGACATGCTTTGGCGCCTTCCCTTTCTTGTCTGCACGATCTGGGCAGTCCACA
Organism: Poa pratensis; assembly: GCA_947311845.1. NCBI lineage: Eukaryota > Viridiplantae > Streptophyta > Magnoliopsida > Poales > Poaceae > Poa > Poa pratensis. The sequence goes on along the minus strand of CAMZMU010000081.1, from coordinate 23,773,546 downwards.
GAGAAGTGTCCGGGCTCTCCACAAGTGTAGCACTTTAGCTCAGATTTGTTCAGCATCTTCTTCTTCTTCTTGAAAGAAGTAGTCTTGGTAGGCATGTTGAAGGAAGGCTTGCTCTTTGCCTTGCTCTTGCCATGGTGAAAGTTCTTCTGCACCATGTTGGCGCTAGACTGACCTTCACCACCTCTCTCAGCAGTGTCCTTAGCCCGAGCCTTCTCCTCAACATCAAGAGACGCTATCAGGTTTTCAACCGATATCTCCTGTCTCTTGTGTTTGAGAGTTGTGGCGAAGTTCCTCCATGAAGAGGGCAACTTTGCAATAATGCATCCAGCCACAAACTTGTCAGGTAAGGCACACTTAGCGTGCTCAAGCTCCTTAGCAATGCACTGTATCTCATGAGCCTGTTCGACTACAGAACGGTTGTTAGCCATCCTGAAGTCATGGAAGCTCTCCATGATGTACAGTTCACTGCCAGCATCTGCTACACCGAACTTAGCGTTCAGTGCCTCCCAGAGCTCTTTGGCATCTGTAATGTGCATGTACACATCAAACAGCTTGTTGCTAAGAGCACTCAGAACGAGTCCCACAAAGGCAGTATTGGTTTCCTTGAACTTGTTCTGATCCTCGTCAGATATAGTTCCTTCAGGTAAACCCTCACTAGCCTCGAACACTTTCAGAGATCGCAACCACAGTGTGGTCTTGTACTGCCATCTCTTAAAGTCCACACCGGTAAACTTGTCCGGCCTCAGCGCATCAGATAGATGTCCCATGTTTAACTCAGGAAATTGCCTATAACAAATATAAGGTTTTTGGATTGTTGGATTATTAGGCATAATTTCCATGATTAATTCCAGAATATAAAGCATGATCGCAAGAGCTACTAACATGTTAATCTCGAAAATACTAGACGTATTAATTAACATGAACAGCAGCAAGACATCTACGAACACAGCCATCGGAACGTGACGAACGTACCGAACAATTGTAGATGAAGTAGTCGTTGGAGCAGCGACGGCAGCAGCTTGAGCGGCGACGGTAGCAGCTCGAAGAAGACGACGTTGGAGACGAGTCGCCCGCGGACCCGGAGATCGTCCAGGAAGTCGAGCCGTGATGAAGAACTTGAAAGCAGTCGCGCGGGGCGCTTCCCAAAAACCTTATTCGCCCTCTCCCGTACATGATCAGAGACCTGCTGTCCCGTTCGCCGGTGCACGCCGGCGCACGGGATGGAGTAGACTACGGTGGCGGCGCAAGGCACGAGATTGGCAAAACCTAGATTGGTTCGGGGTGTGACGGCGCACGCAGTGCACGGCAATATATAGTGCGGTTCGGAAAACCCTAACAGGTACAACGTGGGCCGGCCATGTCGCACACGTTCGAGTCGGTGCAGCAACCCACGATCCGGGAGCGACCCGAACTGGCTAAGCTGTACGCGTACGCTAGCGACTCGATTTTCCTGAACAACAAAAATATAGGCATCGGCTCATTCCCGCAACCCGCGGCGTGTCGTGACGAGACGGACGGACGGCGGAGGAGTGCGCACGAGAGAGCCTTCTGTTCTCAACTAGCATACCAAGTGGTACACAGTCCACCTTATAAGGTGGTGTTTGTCTCTTCCAACTAGTAATGTGGGACTAAAGTTTAGCTCCCACTCCACTCCCATGTGTGCTGCCATAAATGTGGGCTTTTGAGATTTCTGAAATTTCTATTGGCTGCCCACTAATGGGCCCAATTCTAACAGATAAATCCATATTTTGACAAATCTAAGACACTTATTTCTAACGGAGGGAGTAGATAGCTACTCCATGCATGTACCTGCTTGATCCAGATGGAATCTTGCGACCTGCACATGTTAATTTAGCAGCCAGCGGGAGAGGGTAGAAATCTTTCCGGCCGAGTTAGCAAGTATAGAAAACACGGATGCGCATGCATGTACGGATCGATACACGGCTGTTAATCGATCCGTCGATGCAGAAAACTGCGAGTCTGCACGGTCGCGACTCGCGACTGTTGATGTTGTCACTCGTGTGTGCTATGCGAGGAGCGTGTACGTTCGCGTGGAGGCCACCGCCGTACGTGTGTGCTTGGCTACTCCTACAAAGCGCGCGCAGCAGAGCAGCTACTGGCGACAGGGCGGAGATGTCACGGCCAGCATGTCAGTTGAGCAACAGGAGTATTCATCAAAGAAACATTGGGTGACTACACAGTCACCGACTCACCGCACTTCATCGGAGAAAGCACCGTGGGAGCCGCAACTGAGGAAGCCTCATGCTCCCTCGTCAGAGCTGCACTCGCACCACTCCCGACAGACGACGGCGGCATCAACAAGCGCACGGGGCCACCTGCTCCCGTACGCCGTACGATCGACGGCGTAGCTCCGGCACTGCTCGATACGACCAGGGACGGAGCCAGGATTGCACAACAAGGGGGGCCAATTGCATGTAAACCAGCTTGGAGGGGGCCATATGTGTAAAATTTGCTAAATTTGGGATCAAATCAACAATTTTACAAGGGGATTTTCGAAAAATTTCCACCATGCGGGGGGCCTGGCCCCAGCTCGCCCCCCGCTGGCTCCGTCCCTGGATACGACCACTACGATTCTACGAATAGCCGCCGCGCGCGTACTCCGGTACTCGACCTCCTCGACGCTGCTATCTCTCGAACATCCGCTCCCAGCGACGGCATCCACGCAGCTGACGCCGCCACCATGGCCGTGGTGGAAGCGAAGCCCCTACGACAATTTTAATAGGGCGGTTTCCTCATCCTCTCAATGGGAGAAAAGAGGGAGAGAGTCAAGAGCAAGAAACGACATGTCATTTGACGGAGAAATTTTAGGAGCGGTTGTGCCTATCATGTGCATGCTATTCTGGGGAATCGCCCTTCTAACGGGTGCGAAATTAATGCGCTGATTAGTTGCCTTCGTGAGGCGTTGAGTGGGCGGCCGAGATTTGGCAGAACATTTTTCTGCCGGTTGACAGGATCAATTAGGTCCGTCGACTTCTTTCCCAGCCAACTGACTAATATAGGCTGTTAGATTTCGTTGGGTGGGGTTAATCCGAGGGTGTTGTTTGATCCGTGTACATTAGTTTGGTGGACATAGGATAGTTTAAGTTTGCTCTTTTATAAGTAGTGTAGAAGAGTATATATGCTTACCTGCATTCTACCGTGCGGCAGAGCACGTTCCAACAACGGTAGCAGACATAATTGGTGCACGGGGCAATTTTATTTGTGTCAATTTCTCAGACACGCCACAGAAACATCAATTTGCTTGGTGCCGATTAAAATTCGAGCAATATCTTAACACATCGTCATACCTAAAGTAAATTTTTGCAGAGGCTGGGGCGATACCTCCATTTCTAAAAAAAAACCTAAAGTAATTTTTTGAGCTAGGAGACGACACACGCAAATGTGTCTTTCGTAAATAAACATTAAATATGTCCACATCTAAGTGAACTAATAGTTCTTATGTCTAAATCTATTCTGAAAAGTCCGACTTAAGTTGCTGAATTGCAGTTATGTAGATTTTGGAAATGTGCTTACACTTCTTACTTGAACCCAAGTTACACTTCGGATTAGTAAAACCATTTAAAATTTTATTTCATCATTCTCAGGTGAATTAGATTTAGAAAAACCTTTTAATAACTTATTTCCTGATTTCTCATGCAAGTCAGAATTAGCAAAATCAATTTGCTCCATTATTTCTTTACTAAAGTCATTTAAAATACACTGGCCTCTGGATGGCGGCGGCCAAGAAGTGCAAGGTGCAAAATGGAAAGGAACAGGTCGAGTGGTGAACCATACACAAATGAAAGGAGAAATATGTAACTATAAATAATACTCCCTCCGATCAGAAATGGTTGACACAGATTTGTCAAACTACGGATATATCTACGTATTAAAATATGTTTAGATACATCCGTATTTAGACAAGTCTGTATCAATCATTTTCGGAGAGAGTAGTATTAGCCAGAGCGATGTGTCTGTTAAGCTAGTAACTGGTTTTTGTAAACGTTTATTGCACAAGCTAGTGTCTTATATAGCGTGTCAGTTCTCATTGTAGTACGACGGGAAGATTGTTAGTCTGATAAGAGCATTTCCAACCAGAACCCCCGTATCCCATGTCCGGACGGATAGTCTGGACACGACCTGAACATAAATCACCACCCAACTGGACCCCCAAAGTTAGACCAAACGCCCGGCCTGTCTGGCAGCTCTCATATCCAACCCATATGTGGGGGAGGGGGCTTGGGGAGTGAGGGATGCGCCCGCCACGTCGGATCCGGCCCAGTCCGACCTACATATACCCCACTCCATCCCATCCCGGACCAAACCCTACCCCATTCTCCCCGATCCACTCCACTCTCTCCCCGTTCTCTCCCCTCCCGAGTTCTCTCCCCTCCCGAACGCTCGACCATGACCGACTCCGGCAGCGGATATGGGTTGTCCGAGACCGACCTCTACTGGGAGGTTTTAGCGCGGCGCCCCCGAACGACGAGGAGCTCGCTCACTGCTGTTTGCTAGAGGATAAGATAGCCGCGCGCCAGCTTGCCAGGGTTAATGCAGCGGTGGCAGGTTGGGCAACTCTGGAGCCAGACCAGTGTTCGGTCATCTTTTTTACCGTTGAAGGATCTAGTTTTAGGACGGTAGTTAATTGAGACACTTGTTAGTTGAATGCCTGATCCGTAGCGAAGAAGACGAAATCCCTACTCCGTTAATGAGGATGGGTTGTTGTGCAAGACTTGGTTGGCGCTAAGCAATTCCGGTGATGAATCAAACACCTCAGAATTTTGGAAAATACATCAAATGTTCAATGAAGAACCGGAAGCAAGCCACACCGATTAATCTCTCCACCATAGATGGGCATGCATCCAGGACTGCATCAACAAGTTTGTCGGGTGCTATGCCCGAGTGGGGAATGTAAGTTTTGTCTGGTTCCTTTTTGTTGTTCCTCCACTTATTATTATTACATATGTTGAATGACTCTTTTATTTGCTAGATGGAGGGTGCCATCCTTATGTACAATCACCTTCAGAGAATGCCATGACGTTGACCCATTGTTAGAACATCTTAAAGGGGTACCCGCTCTAAAAAAATGCAGCAGATAAAAAACAAAGAGAACGTCAAGAGCAGTCCTAAACCCGGATGGCACGACCAGAGGCAACGTGAAGCGGCAGCCGCCGCATATGCTGTGGTGGAGGATGGTCCGACCCCCCAACAGTGAAGCTCCGATCTGGCCACCATGGCATGCTCGGTTCATGAGAATTTTCCCTTGTTTGTCTACTGTTTTACTCCCTTCGTTCCAAATTAATTGACATGCATTTGTCTAGTAACGAATGTATCTAGACACTATACAAGTATAGGTACATCCGTATTTAGACAAAGGGAGTACTTAACTTCGTCCGATTTTTATCCATCGAACTGTGGTGTCTATATCCATATGTGGACATGTGGTATAGGTTGCATTGTTAGTATGGTTTGAGGGACGAAAATTGAGGGGACAGATGAAAATGCACACATTTGAGATTGTCCGGGGCCAAATTTGGCCAGTCCAGTTGGACCTGCGGTGGCTTCCCCATCTCTCCGTCGGCCGCTTCGGCGGCGGGAGGGTGGGGGAACGCCGGATCTCGCCGTGTACATAACGTAGGGTTGAGTAGGCTTCTAGCCGGCGGCGCTGGGGAGATGGCGGCGCGGTCGGAGTGGATTTTGGTGGCAGAGATCTTCCTCTTCGGCGTCGGAGCTCCTGGTGGCTCTGCCGTGGATCTCCTGTCTAAGCTTTGCTCGCAGTTCCTCGGAGCTGTGCTGCGAGGCTACCCCTCGCCGGAGTTCGAGTTGCGGCGGCTCCGGGTGTTGTTGATTTGGAAGTTTGATCTGGTTTGCTGCAAGGTGGTGGCGATGGTGACGCAGGGTGGAGGCTCTTGTGGAGCCAAGCTTCGTCGACTTCCCGGCCATGGAGGGACTCCTTCTGTTCCAAGGCGTCAGCGAGGGCGAGGAAGGAGTGGTGGCGGCGCGCCGGCGATACATTCTGTGCTTCGTCTTCGACACCGGGATCCTGTGGGCTTTGATGTAATTTTCTTGTTTTGCTGGATCTCTCTGTAATATGACCTTGTGCAATATCAGTTGAACTTTTCGGCAAAAAAAAAAAAGTCCAGTTGGACCTGCAATAGGATGTCAAAGTTTTAACATAGGGACGGCTGCTACGGAGCGTTGACCACCCGCCTGCACTTCTCTGACCCAGGAGTCCAGGGCCCAGACCCACCAGCTCCACACTTGCATTCTCGCTAGCAGGCAGGAATGGCCGGGAGCAGCATCTCCGCCGTCGCGGGCGGCAGACCGCCGCTGTTCGCGACGGAGAAGCCGAAGCGGATGGTGGCGTACCGGCTGTACGCGGGCACCGTCTTCGCCGGGATCCTCCTGATATGGCTGTACAGGGCCACCCACATCCCGCCGAGAGACAGCAGCAGCCTGGGGTGGCGGGCCTCGCTCGGGCTGCTCGTCGCCGAGCTCTGGTTCGGCCTCTACTGGGTCCTCACCCTCTCCGTGCGGTGGAACCCGATCCGCCGCACCACCTTCAAGGACCGCCTCTCCGAAAGGTGAGCGGCTAATCTAAGTTTTTTTTTTCTGTTCTGCTTGGACTGGATGCAGAGCTAGTGTTTGACGAAATGATTAGCTGGGCAAGTGGAAATTTGGTGGCATGTCAGTTCACTTCAGGGGCTTGACTCTAGAGACTTTGTGATCCAGATTCCGAATCAGAGCAAGTCCAGGCACTTGGAATCTGTGATCCATGAAGACCTATTTAATATTTATTAACGAATAATGTGACATGGAGAACAATTAGTGTATGACTGCAGTGTCGATAGCACCTGACCCATTTTCTGTTGCAATCCAGATGTGGTCCAGAGCTTTACGCTGATCTGTCGGTCACATTTATTTTATGCCCAGATATATTAGGCCATTCGAATTGAGAATTATCTTATGAAGAAATTAACAATAGTATTAACTCGTGGAAAAATATTTGTGGCTTTGTGGTCTGTGCTACTAAATATACTTAGCATGTGACAACACCAGATTTCTGATTCTGTTTAGTTTTGGGCCGAAGTAACAGAGCTGTGGGTACAAAAAAAGAATGATCACAGCCATGCTAGAATATGATTCATCATATAGTTGTATTTCAGCTAGGAGTTATGACTACTACCAAATCTGACACTAATGCTCCATCCAGGACCTCCATGGATATTGTAATACTGCACATTCATGGCTGGTTACACAGTTCAGATAGTTGATATCTGCATAACAACAGCACATGAACAAAATTTGTTTGACTCTATTATATATGTCACCAGTGAATGACTTGCTAAAGTACTGGCTACAAACAGCTATGGCGAGGACCAGCTTCCCGGTGTGGACATATTTGTGTGTACAGCGGACCCAGCTCTTGAACCACCGATGCTTGTCATCTCCACTGTTCTATCTGTCATGGCTTATGACTACCCACCAGAGAAGCTAAACGTCTATTTATCTGATGATGCTGGTTCCGCTGTAACGTTCTATGCTCTCTATGAGGCATCTGAATTTGCAAAGCACTGGATTCCATTTTGCAAAAATTACAAGGTGGAGCCCAGGTCACCAGCTGCCTACTTTGCCGAAGCAGCTACCCTCATGATGCTTGTAGCCCTCAAGAATTGCTTCGCATGAAGGTAGAGCACAAACTTGTTCTGCATCTATTCTGATGCAATGTAGCTTATCTCAAAAGAAATGATGTTGTGCTTATTCCTGATACAATAGTTACTGGTGTGGGTGCTTCCTGGCCTTTCAGTTGTGCTGTGTAAGGCTGTGAAACCAACACATCATTTTCTTATTAGGTTTTCTTCGCTTTTCTGAATTGCAGGAGCTGTACAAAGATATGACAAATCGCGTAAACTCAGTAGTACATTCAGGAAAGATTCCCGAGGTTCCAGAGTGCAATCGCAGAGGCTTCTCTGAATGGAATGAGACGATAACTTCTGAAGATCACCCTTCAATAGTCCAGGTAAAAATTGGTAGTTTGGTCAGAGTCTGACTACTAGATGCAGTACATGGCAATTGATTTCAGATAGTATGTTAACTATGATAAGTTTGAAAAACAACTTGTGTAGCTAATACAGAGCTGGTAAACTGGTTATAACAGCTAAATTAAAGTGTTGTGGAAATAATAAAAATGTTTGTATATCTATCAACTACCTATGATGAATAATTATAGGCAATCTATATCAGTATTGGAGCTTCCATGATCGCTCCGGGAAGCTAGAAATCCCACAGTAATCGGAAGGAAAAAGAAAGAGATATACATCACTTATTTTAGTGTTTCCAGACTATATAAGTGGAATTAATCAGTGTACACCAGAACATTTACAATTATTGAAGTATTAAGGATCATATTTGTGTAAAAAATACAACTGTAGTTTATTTTTTAATTATCCAACTGCGCAATGGATTGGGGAATCAGCAAGTAAAAATAAACGCATAAATGCCTATTTGGCTTAATTCACATGCAGCCTGATGCAAAACGACCCTGACATGGTTGATATTGATCCAGTGAAAAATCTATCTTCACAGGAAACTGTAATGGAATAATGAAATTTCTCTCTCTTGTCTGCATAATTTTTATGATCCCATCTGATCAATTTTTTTCACCATCGTTAGATTCTGATTGATAGAAATAAACGGAAGACCGTTGATGTTGATGGAAATGCACTGCCGAAACTTGTGTATATGGCACGCGAGAAGAGACCACAAGAAAAGCATCACTTCAAAGCTGGGTCATTAAATGCTTTGGTAGGTCATTTGTTCCCTGTTTGGTATATTAAAGATTTTCTAGAATTACCATTTAGAATAAAGCTGCATTGTGTTTCTATAACTCCTGATTTGTTTTGATACTCCTGAATAAATTCAATGGTGTAGATAAGGGTATCTTCGGTGATAAGCAACAGTCCGATCATTCTGAATGTTGATTGCGATATGTACTCTAACAATTCGGAGTCCATCAGAGATGCACTGTGCTTCTTCCTAGATGAAGAGCAAGGTCAAGATATTGGTTTTGTGCAGTACCCTCAGAACTTTGACAATGTGGTGCACGATGACATCTACGGCAATCCATCAATGTTGTCAATGAGGTCAATAGAAATATTATATAGCACCTCTTAAAATTCAATGGAGGACAGACTTATGTCCCAAGCCATACAATGTATCAGTTGAGACTAATCCTGATTTTTTTTTCACTGAATTGATGTTCAGTTGGATCACCCTTGCTTGGATGGATGGGGTGGAATGTGTTACTATGGCACTGGCTGCTTCCATCGGAGAGAGACACTGTGTGGGGAAATATATAGTAAAGATTACAAGGAAGATTGGGCTAGAGGGGTGGGGACAGCAGAAAATGCCGATGAGCTGGAAAGAATGTCGAAGTCACTCGTGACATGCACGTATGAGCATGACACCCTGTGGGGCATTGAGGTCTCTTTATCTCTTTCCACAAATCTGACATGAACATTTCATCGATCTACTTCGCATTAATGAACATATACACAAATTCCTTGGTGAAGCCTGAAAGATGTTCTTCCTTTTATGTGTGTACTATTATTCAGATCACATATTGACATGTTGCTGAGTTTGTGTTTCTGAATTGCAGAAAGGAGTTAGATATGAGTGCCCACTGGAGGATGTAATCACGGGATTGCAAATCCAATGCCGTGGGTGGAGATCGGTGTACTACAACCCTGTAAGGAAGGGCTTCTTAGGCATGGCCCCTACCTCACTAGGCCAGATCCTGGTTCAGCACAAGAGATGGTCAGAAGGGTTCCTCCAAATCTCCCTCTCCAATTATAGCCCCTTTTTATTAGGCCATGGTAAGATCAAGCTGGGGCTTCAAATGGGTTACTCGGTCTGTGGCTTCTGGGCCCTGAACAGCTTTCCCACTTTCTACTATGCCATGGTACCTTCACTTTGCTTCCTCGGTGGCGTCTCTGTTTTCCCTGAGGTAATCTAACGTTGTACAGTATGTTTCCAAGCTCATTTTGATGTGCCGTGGTTCAATACTGACACGATACTTGCATCTGCAATTCCTTCAGATAACCAGCCCCTGGATCATTCCATTCGGCTACGTCGCGGTGGCTGCATACTCCTGCAGCCTAGCAGAGTCATTGCAATGCGGTGACACTGCAGTGGAGTGGTGGAACGCACAAAGGATGTGGTTCATCAGAAGGACCACCTCATACCTCCTGGCAGCCATCGACACGATCGGGGGAATGCTGGGCGTCTCCGAGTCCGGATTCGAGCTGACAGTGAAGGTGGACGACTCGCAAGCTCTGGAGCGGTACAAGAAGGGGAAGATGGAGTTCGGACCCATCTCGGGGATGTTTGTAATCATGTCCACAATCGCGCTGTTCAACCTGGTCTGCATGGTGGCCGGACTGGGTAGAGTGTTGTGGCGTGAAGGTGCAGAAGGTTTGGGACCTTTGTTCCTGCAGGCCGTTCTGTGCGTGGCGATAGTGGCCATCAACGCCCCGGTCTATGAGGCGCTCTTCTTCCGCAAGGACAGTGGAAGCTTGCCTTGGTTTGTCACTCTCATTTCCCTTTGCTTCGTGTCATCGCTCTGCCTACAAGCTATCTGAATTACTGGTTGTGTACGAAAACGACAAAAACAGACATGAATGTCGGATATACAGTCTGAGCCTTATGATGTACAATTTGAGACGATCTATATATAAGGTTCCATAACTTCATGTTATTCAACAGTTCAGACAGTGATGTGTATTTCTTCTGTCTATAAGATTAACAACTATAGATGCATCCTTTTTATATATATACTTTTGTCCTATTATTAACAACTATGTTAGGATTAACTGTTCCTGAAATTGCAGAAGCATTTTGGTGCGCTGATCTCATATTGCCAGTGATAATTCGTTTACCCTTCCTAGGTAAATAACACATGTCCTCAAATCTCATAACACTAACGTTACCAATTCATACAAACAGGAAGCAGAACCATCATTTTCTCTTTATACAACTTGCATCATCTTGTCATGGATACATCAGCTCGTACAGAACCAGATAGAAAACAAATAAACATCCATCACAGTACCATGAACTGATGCAGAGGCTAAAACTACAGGAGATAGAAGATCTTGTTCACATTGGAATCAGGACTACGGAGCGACCTAAACCAAGCTAGCCCGGATAGTAGACATCAGGGCGCGCCCCTCGGCGATGGTGGCCTTGCATCGGACCTGGTCCCGCCGCCGGATGTTCTGGTTCTGATTCTTCTGCCCTGCCTCGCCATCTCCGGCGCCTCGACCACCTGGATCTTGCGCTGCCGCTTCGCGTCCTCGCATTCCTTGTAGCTGTCTTTCAGCCTGCGCTTCGCGGTCGCCAGCATCGCCTCCATGCTCTGCTCCGATGGCTGCGCCGGTGCCTTGTTCTGTCTGCAGCGGCGGCTGGAGGCTTCGTGAAGTTCTTGCGCGCGAGTTCGTTCTTGACCGGCGCCGTGGCCTTCTCTGCGAAACTCGCTGCTGGCCGGTCCTCCTTCTTGCTCAGGACCACGGACCGGCATCCCTTCAACGGCTTGGCAACCGAATCGTCGCCACAGGAGAGGATACCGCCGGTGTAGAGCCTCTGCGCGATCCGTTCGCGCCTCTGCTTGAGCTCGGCGGGGTGGTCAAGCGAGGCGACGGCGACGGCGGCGTCGATGATCTCGAAGATGTTAGCACCACCGGCGCCGTCGAAGAACCTCCTCCACTGCGCGTGCGCGCTGCCTTCGGACGACGCCATCTCGCTCGATCGATCGCTGGTTGCGCGTTGGGGGTGGAGCAGAGTATGAGATGTGGAGGGAGGAGGCCATGGCGAAGGGCCTTCCTTTATTGGCGACGGACGGGCTGCGCGTCGCGGCGAGTCCGAGTTCGGCTCAAGTCTGATGCAAGGTAGCGTTGGCGCCAAGCACATCGAACGAGATTCAAGCTGGAATCCGACTCTGGGGTCGATCGGCTTTGTTTCCAAATCATACCGGTACGCGTGACGCGTCCGCTGGTGTAAGTAAAGCTGTAATAATTCCAAAAAAATATCCAAAAAACTGCGGAAACTTCCCGTGGGAACTAAATTCAAAATGCTCTGTGTTCTCAACAGAAGACCCGTAGGCCTTTTGCAGAGTCATTGCAATGCGGCGGCACTGCAGTGGATTGGTGAAATGCACAAAGGATGTGGTTCATCGACGTACAAGGAAGTGCTTGTTATCTCGCTGAAACTTGTGCAATTACTTGTAAGTACTGTCAAGATTAATACTTCTAGTACTGTCAAGTTACTGTCCTTTGTTTGGTAGTACATTCAACAAAGATTTCCCGAGGTTCCAGAGTGCAATCGCAGAGGCTTCTCTGAATGGAATGAGACGATAACTTCTGAAGATCACCCTTCAGTAGTCCAGGTAAAAGTTGGTAGTTTGGTCAGAGTCTGACTACTAGATGCACTACATGGCAATTGATTTTAAATAGTATGCTAACTATGATAAGTTTGAAAAAACAATTTCTGTAGCTAATACAGAGCTGGCAAACTGGTTAGAATAGCTGAATTGAACTGTTGCGGAAAAAATAAATATGTCTGTAACTCTGTATATCTATCAAGTACGTACCTATGGCTATGATGAATAATTCTAGGCAATTCTAGGCAATCTATATCAGTATTGGAGCTTCCATGTTCGCTCTGGGACTTTATCGAAATAAATGTTCGATCTGGGAAGCTAGAAATCCCACTGTAATCAGAAGGAAAATGAAAACATATACATCACTTGTTGTAGTGTCTCCAGATTATATAAGTGCAAATTAATTAGTGTACATTAGAACATCTACAATTATTGAAGTAGTACTAAGCATCCTATTTCTGAAAAAAAAATACAACTGCATTTTAGTTTTTAATTATCCAACCGTGCAATGGATTGGGGAATCAGCAAGTAATACCCTCAGAAAAGTTGCATCCCCGAGTTATGATGATGGTATATCAGTCGATCACTACAAATTAATACACGGAGCATAGGAAGAGAAATTCTGCATTATTAAAAACGTATGGTGCAGATCTGACGACTGTCGCTAAACTCTGAACTACGAAGAACGAGAAAAATATTGATGATTTCCCTCCAGAACTTGTAAGACAGATCACCATCCTTTCATGCAGGAGCAACACAACTAGCAACAAAAGTTAGGGCTTCACTGTCAGAGAACAGCACTACGAAGTTCTAAAATCTTCTATTATATATACTAAAAGCATCTATTATATACTAAAAGCAATAGACGAAAGCAAAATAGAGACGCCACGCTAAGCCACATCATCTAAATTAATTTGATAGTTGGATCTACAATTTATGGCTATAATTTACCGAAGATTTAATAGTTACATTGCTAGGTAATCCGTTTTGACACGCATTAAGTTAGAAATGGAGGAATATATGTATCAAATAGGGGACACGGAATTACGTACGTGACATGCTGTCAAAAAGAGAACACGTGAGAGTTGATATTGATTATTTAAATCATACTACTGTGCCAAGATATGACTCTAGGTACGGCTGCTCAAAGTAAATCCATCAGTGTCTCACCTTAAAGATGCCAGCTGCACCATGGAACTGGTGTGGTTAAAGAGCTTACAAGAATTATTTCCGTTATATTTGAAGGTTCTTATTTTCACTGCTGAAGTATTTCACATATATTGGAGAGTCATAGCAAAAAGAGTCCACGTTTTGTCAAGAGAGAGTCCATATTATATAAGAGGTGAACAATAATAAATTTAGTACCAAAATATCCGATCACCATATATGATTTGAATATGCACCTAGGAGCCAAATTGAATTTCTAGCTTGCAAAATGTATTTTAAAGCGTTTTGAAATTACAAAAATCTCGTGTACATCACTACATTCTCTGTGCTCACAGAGTTGTTTAACGAAAAACGAAATTTTGTGTCTCGCCTGTAAAAAGATAAAATTTGGTGCTAAAAAGACTTTTCATGTGACATCTTTTTGTCTTTTTTACAGAGGCCACAAAAAATGTCGGTTTTCCACGGAACTTGGCGTACGCACATAGAACGTTGATATGTACCGCCCAAATATTTTTCCAATTTTTTTGACATATCGAAATGTTTTTTCCCGTACGCGTGAGCATATGCACCCGGGAAACAAAATGAATTTCTGAAGGTAAATCTGTATACCAAAAAAAGTTTGGTTAGAACATCTGGCCGATTGCGAAATGCACGACGCGATGGCTTATGGTAATTCATATACACCTATACATGGATGAGAGTACGCACACAACTATAGTACTTCATATATATGGAGAACAAGAACGTAAAACAGATACACGTGTTTACAGGATTGTTTGTTTTTCTCGCAAGTTTACACATTTATTCTTTTGAGGCAAATTTTTAATTTTAATGATGATAGAAGGATTTTATTTACAAACAAAAATCTTATTTAGTTTTTTTTTGAATCGTGCGATGATGTTTTGGGCTTACATTAAGCCAAGACATATATGAATGTTAATATGATTAGTACACACCATATTTCATGCACCTCTATTCTACGTTCAGATAAGTAGTGAAATAAAGGTAAGCCCGACTTGGCAGAGGAAGGTGGATATCCATTTTTCAAAGCTACGCTGAAAGATATAATCTTTTTTTCCAGAAAAAAGCTCGAAACATAACATTGGTCTATATAACATGGATCAAGATTGAGCACAAGACACACATTGAGGTGAAGGTTAAGTAGGCTTGTGGTGGCACAAGGGAGGGAGGGAGAGAGAGAACAACGATACTACTATATAAAGTACAATAGGAAAAATAAAGTTATTTGTAGAGAGATTTAAAATACTTTTGTAGATTTTGTTGTTGTTTAATAGTTATGTATGTTCTTGATTTGTTTGTTTAGAAAGTGTAGGAGTTTTCTCTACTGTTACACCCACTTTGAGAGTAAACGTTCATCAAATCTAAACTCCTTGAAAATCTTTTGTGTCAATTTCTATGATTTGTAATAGCTTAAAATTTAATATGACGTACATGCTATTGCAGTCATAAGTTATTTAATACTTATGTGTTTATGTGAATCAAGAAAAAATCCTGCAAATTTTATTGCTACATTGACGCTACTAAGAGTGTTGTTTACCGGCTAGAGGCCAAAATTGGCGGTGCCTGATACGTCTCAAACGTATATAAATTTTGATGTTCCATGTTGATATTATACCAATTGTTACATGTTTTATATACACTTCATAGCATTTTTATGCATTTTCTGGGACTAACCTATTAACAAGATGCCACAGTGCCAGTTCCTGTTTTCTGCTATTTTTGTATTCCAGAAAAGCTAGTATGAAAATATTCTCGGAATTGGACGAAACTTGAACTGAACCTCCTATTTTTCCAACACGTACACGGAGTCCAAAGGAGAGACGGAGGGGAGCCACGAGGCAGCCACACCATGGGGCCGCGCGGCCCCCCTGCCGCGCCGTGGGGTGGTGTGGGGCCCACGTGCGTCTCCAGCCGCCGCCCTTTCGCCTATTTATTCCTCCCGACGCGAAAACCTAAATACTCGAGCCATTATCCACGAAAAGTTCCAGAGAAGCCGCCGCCGTCGACCCTAGCTCGGGAGGGTCCAGAAGCTCTTCCCGGCACCCTGCCGGAGAGGGGAATCATCACCGGAGGGCTCTACATCACCATGCCTGCCTCCGGAGTGATGCGTGAGTAGTTCATCCTTGGACTACGGATCCATGGCAGTAGCTAGATAGTTGTCTCTCCACTTTATGCTATCATGTTTAGATCTTGTGAGCTGCCTGTCATGATCAAGATTATCTTATTGTAATGCTACATGTTTTGTTTGCTGGGATCCGATGAATATTGAATACTATGTCAAGTTGATTATCAATCTATCTTATATGTTATTTATGATCTTGCATGCTTTCCGTTACCAGTAGATGCTTTGGCCAAGTAGATGCTTGTAACTCCAAGAGTGAGTATTTATGCTAGATAGTGGGTTCATGCCTCCGGTAATCTAGGAGAGTGACAACAACTTCTAAGATTGTGGATGTGCTGTTGCCAATAGGGATAAAATAACCGATGCTTAGTTTAAGGGTGCGCCGTTAGGTCTAATGCATTTGTTTACATCACGCACATTACTTAATGCAATTATCCGTTGCTTGCAACTTAATACCAACGGGGAACTCAGATGACAACCTGGCGGTGGATTATTAGTCATAAACGCTGTTGGATAACGGTCTATGTATTTTGTCGTAATGCCCACATGAATATCATAGTAATCATCATGTCATATATATGCATTGTCATGCGCTCAATATTTTGTCAATTGCCCAGCTGTAATTTGTTCACCCAGCATGTTAGTTATCTTTTATGGAGAGACACCACTAGTGAACTGTGGACCCCGGTCCATTCTTTTACACTGATAATACAACCAACTGCAAACATTGTTCCTTTTCATTCTCTGCAATTTACTACTGTTTTCCACACCATACGTTTAATCCTTTGTTTTCAGCAAGCCGGTGAGATTGACAACCTCACTGTTTCGTTGGGGCAAAATAGTTTGATTGTGTTGTGTGCAGGTTCCACGTCAGCGTGCCACTGACAACCTTCATAAGTGATTTCTTGTTCCTACTGGTTCGATTAAACCTTGGTTTCATACTGAGGGAAACTGCTGCTACACTGCATCATACCTTTCTCTTGGGGTCTCCCAACGAACGTGTGATCCACGCAATCAAGCTCTTTTTATGGCGCCATTGCCGGGGAGCAAGAGGATTTCTGCAAGGGGAGTTTCACGCTTCCAATCTCTTTACTTTGTTATTGTCTTGCTTAGTTTATTTTTATTTAGTCTTGTTTGCTTTATTTATCAAAAACACAAAAAAATTAGTTACTTTTATTTTCAAGTTGTTATCTTTCTGTTTTGTTTTAATTTTGCTAAAATGAGTACCCCTGAGAACACTAAGTTGTGTGATTTCACTAGCACGAACAACAATGATTTCATTAGTACACCTATTGCTCCACCTGCTTCTAACGCAGAATTCTATGAAATTAAACCTGCACTTTTAAATCTTGTTATGAAAGAGCAATTCTCTGGTGTTAGTACTGATGATGCTGCTGCTCACCTTAATAATTTTGTTGAACTTTGTGAGATGCAAAAGTATAAGGATGTAGATGGTGATATTATTAAACTGAAACTTTTTCCTTTCTCTGTGGCGCCCTGACCCGACTACTATACAGTGATGCTGTGTGTCACCGGTTAAGCGATACAAACGGAGGTTACGGGTTTACCAATCCCCGGCCAAAACCTTTGGCAGGCGTTGCTGGGTACACCACACACCAACAACGCAACACCCCGAGTGATGCCTTAACACGGGCACAACCCTCAATGCATAATAGAGAGATCAAGACTTGTGGAACAACTGGCTCATCACAGACTCTACGACACAAAGCATTATAGTTCAACTCTTATAATAGAGAGATAGCAAATATTACAACCAGAGATCACAGACCCAACAGTACATCATGCGGAAGCAAATTATGTTGTTCTAAACAACAAGATCCAGATATGGCCTAAGAGGCCTATAGATAAACATTCCAGCGCCAGCTGTTCCGGGATGTCCCAAGCTGCCACCTGGGAACCCCAGACTACTCGTCGACGTCCACAAAGAACCCACCTTCGAGGTCGGTGAAGTCCTCTCCTGAAATAAGCAAACGACGTTGAGTTCGACGAACTCGCAAGATTAAGAGCTAATATATGCTCGATGATTGGCTTTTAAGGTTTTATGGCTGTTTTGCATAAAGCTGATTTTATTTATAAAACACAACTCAATGGCATCGACTAATCAGAATATTTTTAAAGAGGTAAGAAGTAAACTCTTTTCTTCTGATCATCTTCAACAGCAACCACCATCAATCACTTCACCTATCTACAGAGGCACCTCCCCGAATCACCCTCGAGGAAGTCAACCTTGCATCCTTGTTAGTACCTTTAGTACTCAGGTTTTAATCATTCCGTTCAAGTTATTCTATGGTCTCTGAATCCGGCACCAAGTCGTCCTTAACCGTGGACACGGCTTTTCGAAAAGATTTACCCTGCAGGGTGTACAATGTTTGCCACGCGTACCGTCCGGCCCATTGCCTACGTATTAGCTCTCTTCCATGGAGAGCCGGCTGGGTGGGAGCGGCGTCGACTTCTCCCTCGTTAAGGACTTTCCAGGATCATCAGTGGCGGTAGGACTGCCAGGATCACATCACCCCGCCCCACAGCCACTTATTTTCCTAATACCACAACCCTCATCTCAGTTCATACCACCATCATCACGCACGCGCAAATGGAAGCCCGAACTAGAGGACCCTGGCTAGCCCCGCCCGAGTTATTTAGTCTATGAGGCTTCCTGCACTGCGAATGCATAGGCCCCACGCATGGTAGCACGCTCAGTCTTGGTTCGAAGGGGAGAACTCGCACTTAGGCGGCGAGAACGAGACAACCCACCACATTCCATGTGGCCCCTCATCTCCGCCTTTAGACAAGTTATTATATGTCACCACAACTTTCCACCATCATCCGAATATTCCACCACAGTTCCAACAATAACATATCCACCGGACGCCTAAGCATTTCACTAAGCATGGCTAAGCATAAACATAGCGGATATAATTAACTCAGGCCAACACAACAATCCTATGGATATTAGGAGGGGAACAGGTAATGGCATCGGAAAACATAATGCATCTAATAGGATACTCTAATCCAACCAAATTGACATTTAGAATCGCATGCAATATTATAGTGGGGAAAATATCTGCGGAAAACATAGGAGACATGCTCAGAGGGGGGATTACGCTTGCCTTGTTCGACGGACTGGTAATACGGGTCGTCAGGGTATTGTGGAGAAACCCCGACTGCTTGATCTATCGATGCATAAGAACACCGGAAAGAACATAATCAATAATCACTCATGCCTAACAAATGCAATGCACAACCACATGATGACATGACATTTTAAATGCACTGGAATTATTATCCCCAATGTATCAATTTAAATGGGGTGCAAAATAATTAAATTGACAAGGGAGAAGAAAGTCCCATATTTGGTTTTAATGCTTTCCTGTGCTATGAATCCATGTAAGCATGCATGTAACTGATGCTACTGATTAGGTATTGATTTGCTGAACATTTAGAGCCTTTCAACATCATTTTTGGAATACTTTTGAATTAACCATGAATTTCCAAAGTGGCATTCCGGTACTGCCATTTTTGGTATTTTTGACATACAGAAGATTTAAATTGGTCAATTATGTCCAAATAAAATACGGATGTGTAAAGGGTGTCAAGACAAATTTTTAGACACCTTATTTGCTCAATTTGGAGTTTCAGAGCTAAAGTTATGAATTTTCAAAGTTTGCCATTTATTCTGCATTTTCTGTAATTCATTTAAAGAGGCAATTTATTTTGAGCTAACATGTGACCAAATGACAGAAACATGTCGAGCACACTTTCCTGAACATGTGGGAATTTGAATCATCCAAATTGGAGCATTTTTCAATTTGTTATGGATTTTAGAAGTAAAGATTTGAATCTGCAATTCTGTTTTTAGTTTTTTTTTAGTTCTCAGAAGAAATACGCCGAAACGTTTTTCACCGAGGCTGGGCTAGCCACAGCCACTGACTGGTGGGCCAGCGGCCACGCTGGCAGCCACGCAAGCGCGCGGGCCCAGCGGCTGGTTTGACCACGGTCACCTCCCGCGCGGCGACGCGGCGGTGCTGGCCGGCGGCAACGGCGGCGATGGACGCGTCGATCTACGGCTCGCCAGAGCTGGGCGTCTGGACTAAACGAACCTACTCATCGAGGGCTACTCGTGGGTGTGCAGGGTTTCACCAGAAACCCACCAGAGCAACGGCGGCGTCAAGCTACGGCGGCGGCGTGCTACGGCCTGGCATCGAAACGGCGAACCAGAGCGAGAGGAGAAGAATGGGGATGTCCATTTGGACAGCAAGCTCACCCTGAGCACGTATGAGGAGACGGCGAGGTCGGAGGAGGTCGGAGACGGCGGCGATGTTGCGGCGGAGCTCCGGTCGTTGACGGGGAAGAAGATCTCGATTCGCCCGGTACACGGCCTCCCAGCAAGCGTGAGTCGACGAGGAAGTAGAGGAGGAAGAGGCGGAGCTCGGGGGCCTGTTCGATCTGCTCCGCGAGCTCTCAATCGCCGGCGGCGAGCACGGCGGCCATCGACGGCTAGGGTTCGGCTTCGGGAGAACAGAGGGAGAGAGGGGGCAGAGGAGCGGTGTCGAGCGGAGGAGCACGGGGGGCCTGGTGGCTCCTTTAAGCGCGACGAGGCGCGGGGAGGGGGGGGGCCTGGCATCGCCGTGTCGCCATGGCGGCTAGGCGGTGCGGCTCGGCTGCGGCGTGCGTCGCTACAGCGTGAAGGAGATGACGGTTTTGCGGAAACCCCCTCGCCTGCCCTTTTTTATTTACAAGTAAGCCCTTTTTTGTTTCTTTTTAAAACCAGTAGCATTTCCAGTATTTAATTGAGGCACTTAAACAATTTATAAAAATTTGGGAAAATTCAGGGTGCCTCCCAACATCATGCAGAAGCACCACAAAAATTTGGTTTGGCAAAATCAAAAGTTTTGCCACACTTTTGTTCATAGGGTTTGTGTATGGCATTTTAGGTAAAACTAAAATGAAATTACTTTTGAATTCTTGAACCAGTGCAAAGTGTTAAATCTTTAACCCTTGGAACTTCCTTGACAAATATGATTTGCATTTGTATTTGTGTTTGCCAAAGCAAACACATTTGGACTTGCAAGGATTGAATTTAATTTGTGACATTGCTCCCATTTGTTTTAATTTGTTTTCCTCACTTGATTTCAACTTGAGCAATAAAACAAATGATGCCATGATGCAGGTATGAGAAGCAAAAGTGAAAATTTGGTTCAAATTTTACAGTACCAAGAGTGGGGCTGTTACATTCTCTTTGAGAGGACGTGCTAAAGAATGGTTGCTATCTTTGACTAGAAATAGTATTGATTCATGGACTAAATGCAAAGATGCTTTCATAGGAAAATATTATCCTCCTGCTAAGATTATATCTTTGAGAAGTAGCATTATGAATTTCAAACAATTTGATAATGAGCATGTTGCTCAAGCTTGGGAGAGAATGAAATCATTGGCAAATAATTGTCCCACCCATGGACTGACTGCTTGGATGATCATCCAAACCTTTTATGCAGGACTAAATTTTTCTTCAAGAAACCTATTGGATGCGGCCTCTGGAGGTACCTTTATGTCCATCACTTTGGGTGCTGTAACAAAGCTTCTTGATGATATGATGATAAATTATTCTGAATGGCACACCGAAAGAGCTCCACAAGGTAAGAAGGTAAATTCTGTTGAAGAAATCTCTTCCTTGAGTGATAAGATTGATACTATTATGTCTATGCTTACAAATGGAAAAATGCATGTTGATCCAAATAATGTTCCTTTAGCTTCTTTGGTTGCTCAAGAAGAGCATGTTGATGTGAACTTCATTAAAAATAATAACTTCAACAACAATGCTTATAGGAATAATTTTGGTAATAGCAATTATAAGCCCTATCCTTCTAACAGTGCCAATGGTTATGTTAATTCTTATGGTAGATCTGGAATGCCTAGTGAGGAAAGGATGTTAGAAGTTGGAAGGGCTACTAAGAACTTTATGCAAACGCAATATGAGCAAAACCAATTGTTTACTAAAACTATGAATGAACAATCTGCTATGTTGAAGAATATATGACATCAACTTGAGAACTTAAATAGGGAAATTTCTGGTTTGCAGATTAAGATTTCTAATGCTGAAACTTGCATTTCATCCATGTCTGAAGCACAAGCTTCTTTGATTAATAGAATGGCAGCTAAACCTGAAACTATTGATAACAATACCTTTGCTACTGCCAATGCCATTCAAGTTAAAATTGATAATAATGTGAGGATGTTAGCTGATTTACATGCTAGGTGGGCAAGAGAGGATGAAATTGCGAAAAAGAATAGTATTGCTAGAGTTTATACTATTACTACAACTGAAAATGCTATAAACTCAAGTGTTAACAAACCTCCTACTATCAATGGTAAAGTAATTGGTGTTGGCAATGTCTCTACTTCTGTTGCAAAACATTTAAAATTGTCTAAAAACACTGAAACTGTTCCTGATAAAAGTGCTGAAATTTTTCGGGATGTGGGAGACAATGGTCCCATTACTTTTGATAATAATGACTTTGATTTTGATGGTTGCAATATTTCTGAAGTAATTAAGTTCTTGCAAAAGCTAGCTAGAAGTCCTAATGCTAGTGCTATAAACATGGCTTTTACTAAACATATTACTAATGCTCTCATGCAAGTTAGGGAAGAGAAATTAAAACATGAAGCTTCTATCCCTAGGAAGTTAGAAGATGGTTGGGAGCCCATCATTAAGATGAAGGTGAATGATTTTGATTGCAATGCTTTATGTGATCTTGGTGCTAGTATTTCTGTTATGCCTAAGAAACTCTATGATATGCTTGATTTAGCACCTTTGGAACACTATTATTTGGATGTTCACCTTGCTGATAATACTATAAAGAAACCTTTGGGGAGAGTTGATGATGTTTTTATAATGGTTAACAATAACCTTGTCCCCGTTGATTTTGTTGTTTTGGATATTGAATGCAATGCTTCTTGTCCTATTGTTTTGGGAAGACCTTTTCTTAGAACTGTTGGTGCTATTATTGATATGAGAGAGGGGAATATTAAATAGCAATTCCCATTCAAGAAAGGTATGTAACAATTCCCTAGAAAGAAGATGAAGTTACCTTTTGATTCTATTGTTAGAGCAAATTATTCTGTTGATGCTTCATCACTTGGAAACACTTGATTCTTACTTTCTGCGCCTAGCTGAAAGGCGTTAAAGAAAAGCGCTTATGGGAGACAACCCATTATTTTATTTCTACAAATTTTCTTTTCTTTTTGAGTCAAGGAGTTGTTTACTTCTGTAACAATTCCTTTGTATCTTTATTTTATCGCATTGTTGTGCCAAGTATTGCCTCTAATAGGAAGATGATGCTAGATTTGGATTTCTGCGCAGGAACAGATTTCTTCTGTTCACCATTTTACTTCTGTAAAATCACAGAAAAAATATTTAAATCTGCAAATTTTGGTGCGTGATCCTCAGATATGTACGCATCTTTCGTTAGTTTAAAGTTTTTCGATCTGAGCAACGTAAGTGCCTAGAAAAAATTCGTCTTTACGAACTGTTCTGTTTAGACAGATTCTCTCTTTTATTTTTCGCATTCTCTCTTTTACTAGTGCTGAGTGGAATTCTTTTTTAGGGCGAAGAGCTTCACATAACATCAGTGGCAGTAGCTAATGTTAAAAGTAACGGTCATGTTTGTGTCCTTATAGAACATGTGAGTTTTTGATTGTGCACTAACTCTCTAATGAGAATTACTCTGAGTTTGGTGTGGCGGAAGTTTTCAAGGGTCAAGAGAGAAGGATGATATAATGTGATCAAGAAGAGTGAAGAGCTTAAGCTTGGGGATGCTCCCATGGATCACCACATCATATTTCAAGAAGACTCAAACGTCTAAGCTTGGGATGCCCAAGGCATCCCCTTCTTCATCAGCAACTTATCAGGTCATCTCTAGTGAAACTATATTTTAATTCTTTCACATCATATGTGCTTTACTTGGAGCGTCTGTGTGCTTTTATTTTCAGTATTTTATTTTTCTTATGGTCAACTTGATTGGACCCCAGCATTCTTGATTGGGAGAGAGACACGCTCCGCTTTTTCGTATGAATACTCCTATTCTTCACTTATACTTGTTAAGTATTCTTTTCTAGCTATTGCTATGCTTTTATCTCCTGTTTTGCATGCATCTCTTATTCAGAGCTGTTAGTTCTGTTAAAGAAAGTAGTCTCTTACTTCACTTATAATTGTTTGGAGAATTTATGTTGAAATAAATTGATTGGTGTTTGGTTGGAACAGAAAATGTTGCATGTGGTAGACGGTATAATGGAAAAAGCCTACATATT
This sequence comes from Poa pratensis, assembly GCA_947311845.1. Taxonomy (NCBI): domain Eukaryota; kingdom Viridiplantae; phylum Streptophyta; class Magnoliopsida; order Poales; family Poaceae; genus Poa; species Poa pratensis. The sequence goes on along the minus strand of CAMZMU010000081.1, from coordinate 23,749,475 downwards.
CTTGTAGATCACTGTATTGGATAATTTGATACTTGTCAATTGTTTTGAGTTATCAAGTAGTTCATGTTTAAGCTTTTGTATCATGTAGTTAAAACCTATTAATGAAGAACTACCGTAAAGCTCGTTGAAATTTGGTTTGCATGATTCGTATCTCTAAGGTCTAGATATTTTCTAGTAAAAGGGTTTGGTTAACAAGGAAGACAGTGTAGAGTCTTATAATGCTTGCAATATGTTTTCATATAAGTCTTACTGAAAGGACATTTTGTGATCTCTTAGTTTTGTGTGTTAGTTAACAACACTTAGGATGTCTAATCTGGTGCTAAGTGATGCAGGTTTTATTGTATACAACATGTGCATCAACACCAAAAAGAGAAAAGAGTTTCTGGAGCATTTTAGGCCGGAGTTTCCGGCCTCCATGACCGGAGTTTCCGGTCCTGGACTTGTCCTCGAAGAAACAGCAAAGCTGCTGAAATGTTGCTCAGCCCCTGGTGTGGGGCGGAGTTTCCGTCCCCAGGACGGAGTTTCCGCCCCTGGCCAAACATTCCGGCCCCAGGGCACCGGAGTCTTTGCCCAAGTCTCTGCTGCGAAGTTGTTGCTCAGCTCCTGGTGTGGGGCGGAGTTTCCGGCCCCTGTAGGCCGGAGTTTCCGCCCCAGGCCGGAGTTTCCGGTCACTAGGGCCGGAAACTCCGGTGTGATTCTTCTCTGCAACGGCTACTTTTCTGGGAGGGGTATATATACCCCTCCATCTACCTCCAGCCAGCTAGCTCGCCCAGAATTCAAGATCCCCATTGTTGCAAGCTCAAGAATCACTAGATCTCCCAATCCCTCCACCCAAACTCGTTGATCTTTGGAGGATTGAAGGAGAAGGCCCCGATCTACATCTTCACCGAGCCGTTTGTCATTTCCCCCTCATTCACTTGAGGGACCATTAGCTAGGGTTTCCACTAGGAAAACCTAGCCCCCTATTGTACTCACTTGATTGTCTTTGTGACAGATTGTAGCTGTTTGGGAGCCCCCAATCCTTTGTGGGTTGTGCCCCAAATCGTTGTTGTAAAGGCTCCGGACTCCGCCTCGAAGGTTTCCGATAGTTGAAGTGAACCAAACCTTTGTGGTGCGGTTCACCGGAGAAGAGGGTGAGGCCTTTGTGGCCGTTGAACCATTGTGTTGGTTCACACCTCTCCAACGAGACGTACTCCCCTAAAAAGGAGGAACTCGGGATTACATCCGTGTCTCCGCGTGCTTTGACTTCGGTTACCTCTATCCTTGTTTACCGCCTTATTATCGTGCTTAGTTGCTAGCTTGTCATATAGGTAAATTCACCGTAGTTGCATATCTAGAGAATTTACCTTTTGTGTCAAGCCTAAATTGAAAAAGACTAAAATTGGAGTAGCACCTATTCACCCCCCCCTCTAGGTGTCATACCGATCCTTTCAATTGGTATCAGAGCTAGGCTCTCTTGTTTTGGGCTTAACCGCCTAAGAGAAGTATGACACAAAGTGAGGATGAGGCCGATCTTGCCAAGGCCAAAGAGACCATGGCATCCATGGCCGATATCAAATCGTTGGAAACAACATTGACATCGTCCATGAATGACATGAATGTCAAATTTGATGAGTTGCGTGACATGCTCATGAAACTCACAAATGCCAAGGTTTCGGAAACCATCCCACTAGAGGGTATCTCTAACTCCGATGAAGGTGATTCCGAGGAGGGTAAAAAGAAAAATGAGAAGGGGTGGAAACCACCTCCGGATCTAAACCATCTCCTCCACCTCCTACCAAGCATGAAGATGGGAAGGAAGAGTACCATAACGTTCCGGGATGGTACCCTATCGACCCACCTATCACCACCCGCATAAACCCCATTGGTCCTCCACCTAAGCTTAATGCATTAGCTTTTGCTAGTTGGCAACGCTCAATGAAATCTCATATTAACAGTGCCTCTATCGAGCTTTGGAGGATCATTGAAGATGGTACAAGGTTGCGGATCCAAGCAATGTGACAAGAAGAGAATTTGCCGAAAAGCAACTCAATGCCTCCGCACTCCATATGATTGAACTTTCAGTGAGTGAAAGTGACAAGCATTATGTTCTCAATGCCACCACCGCCAAAGAAGCTTGGAATTGTCTTGAGGTTGCATTTCTTGGGAATGAAAGCATGAAGAGAAACCGATATGAGTCTTTGAGCAATGATGCCGAAGGCTTCTACATGTTTGACAATGAGAATCATGAAGACATGTATGGAAGACTCAAGACTCTTGCAAAGGCCTTCTTTGATGTGGGGGCAACCTATGTGGATGATGCTTATGTCAAGAGGAAGTATGTGAATGCTCTCTTGCCTTCGAGCCCATCGAGGTGAAGGCCATTCAAGGAAGACACAACTACAACGAAATGACATCCAATGAAGTTATGCAAGAAGTGCAAGCCTCCAAGGTTGCCACCAAGAATGCCGAAGATAGCCGTGCTAGGGCCATGGGGATGAAACAAGGCCCCTCACTTGCTTTGAAGGCCAAGGTGGTATGTCTTGATGAGGTTGAAGCGTGCCCAAGCAACATTGCTCCAAATGATCTTGAACCGGCTCTAAATGGTCATATAGCTCTTGCCACAAGAGAGTTTTGGCAAGACCCGGCAAAAGCTAAAGCCAAGGTTGATAAAGAGAACAACTCAAGTGGGAAGAAAGAGCTAGCCTCAAAGTGGAAGACGTGCTACAATTGTCATGACAAGAACCACTACATAAGAGAGTGTCCTTATGAGAACCGAGAGCAAAATGGTGGGAAGCTCATCCCCAAGGACCATTCAAGTTGATCCAAAAGAAGCCCGCAAGACCAAGGAAGCCTTTCTTCAAGAAGGCACCAAGAATTGTGTTGGTGGCACAAGAAGAATATGCCACAAGTGATTCCGAAGATGAAGATGCACCTACTAAAGAGGTAGCCGCATTGGCTATTGTATCAACTTCATCATCTTCTCTCTTTGAATCCCCCAATGAGAACTTCTCCACCAACAACGCTCGTTGCCTCATGGCTAATGTCACCGAGGTATCATCTCCTTCTCCCAAGACTATGCATGAAATGAGTGATCAATCTAGTCTTGTGATTAAGAAGAACTTGTTGCTTTCGATACTTTCATGACTAACTTGCAAGGTGAAGCTAAGGAACATGTTGAGTCTCTCATGAGACAACTATGTGCGGCCGAAGAACTTCTTCAAGAAAAGAGTAAGATTGAGAGAGAGGATTCTCTCACCATTGCCTCTTTGAATGCTTCCGTAGCATCCTTGAATGCCTCTCTTGATGAAGAGAGTGAAGAAAGATGTTCTCTTGAGGAAAGACTTGATCTCTTGATGCTAAAAATGATGATATCATTAATAAAATCATTAAGGATAGAGATCATGTCTTGCTAAATATAAAGTGCTTAAAAAGGAGAAAGTTGAACTTGGGGTTGCTAATGCTAGACTTCTTGAGGATATGGAGAAGCTTGACAAGGCTCACAAGGCCTTGGAAACAACTCACTCCCTTTTAGTCAAGTCTCATGAGCAACTTCAAACTCAACTTTCTAAATCTAGCTCAACTAGCATATCTATTCTTCCTCGTGTTCATGAAAATGTTATTGAAGAAAATGTTAGTGCCAAGACCTCTATTCCCAAAGGTAAAGATAAGGGTATTGCTTACTTATTTGAGCAAAAACCACACAAAGGGAAGGAGGGTCTTGGTTATGTAGCCGAGCCCAAGAAGAAAGTGGGCAACAACAAGAAGATCAAGACCAAGCCCGCACAAGCCAGACTTCCATTGCGGGTGGTAGTGCCACAAGGGGCAAGACCACTCGTAGTGACTTTGCGGGGCATAACAACCCCAACTATATTCTTTATGTTGATTATTATGGGGATGTTTATGCTCAATATGTTGGTCCATATGATGGTTACATTGATTACTCTATTTGGGTCCTAAGACCCTTGTTGCTAACCAAAGAGGACCCATTGAGAAATGGGTACCTAAATCCAAGCAATGATTTCTTGTAGGACTATGCTTCCGGTGGATCGAAATGGGTGGTTGATAGTGGATGCACTAGTCATATGACCGGAAGCAAGGAGATTATGACGGAGTTGAGACCAAATCTAAATAACTCATCCGTCTCTTATGGTGACAAGTCAAAGGCCGAGGTAAAGAGTCTCGGCAAGGTGGTAGTTGCAAGGGATATCACCCTTGTAAATGTCATGCTTGTTGAGTCTCTAGGTTACAATCTTATGTCCGTTCGTGCTCTTAATAAGATGAACTTTGATGTCCATTTTACTATTGATATGGTGGTACTCTTGAGGAGCAAGACTCTAAAGGTCATGTTCGTTGGGTATGTTGAAAATGAGTTGTTTGTGGTAGACTTTTCGGGGTCTACCAACACTCAAGCAATATGCCTATTCGGAAAGGCCGACGTGGGGTGGTTGTGGCATCGCCGCTTGTCCCATGTCAACATGAGAACTTTGCAAAGTCTTCACAAGGGTGGCCACATTCTTGGACTAAAAGAGGATGTTTCTTTTTCTAGAGATCGTCTTTGTAGGGCTTGTGTTGAAGGAAAGATGCATGATTCTCCCCATCCGGGCAAGACCATTATTTCATCAACGAGGATATTGGAACTTCTTCATGTTGATCTCTTTGGTGCCGTGCCTCAACCTAGTCTTGGTGGGAAGAAATATTGTTTGGTGATTGTTGATGACTATTCAAGATTTACTTGGGTTTATTTCTTCAAGACGAAGGATGAAACCCAACAAACCGTCATCGACTTTTCCAATATTGTTCAACGCCAATACAATGTCCCTATTTTGGTCATTAGGAGTGATAATGGCTCCGAGTTCAAGAACTACACCTTAAATGAGTTTCTTAGTGAAGAGGGGATTCGTCATCAATATTCCGCTGCATATACCCCTCAACAAAATGGTGTAGCCGAAAGGAAGAACCGGACTCTCATGGATATGGCAAGGTCTATGTTGGCGGAGTTTAAGTCTCCGCTATTCTTATGGGCCGAGGCTATCTCCACGGCGTGTCACTCATCTAACCGGTTATTCTTTCGTGTTGGCAAGAAGTTTACATCTTATGAGATGCTCACCGGCAACAAGCCCAATGTCTCCTACTACCGAGTTTTGGTTGTAAGTGTTTCTATAAGAACAAAAGTGTTCGTTTGTCTAAATTTGAATCTAAAGCTTTAGAGGGTGTTTTTGTTGGTACGGTGCCGAATCTCACACCTATAGAGTCTATGACAAGACCGTTGGGAAAGTCATAGAATCTTGTGATGTGAGGTTCGATGAGAATGACGGCTCCCAAGTGGCGCAATTTCATGTTTGTGATGTAGATAATGAGGAACCTCAAGAAGCAATAAGAAGAATGGGGGTTGGTTTCCATCGCCCCATTGAAATCCATCATGAGCCTCCTCAAGCAAGTCCTAGCTCCACTCATGTGGAGACTCCATCATCACAAGTTGAAGTTGCACCTTCTATGGAAGCAAATGATGCACCTACCCAAGAACAAGTTCAAGACCCTCCTCAAGTTGACCAGTTGCTATGCAAGAACCAAGTTCTCCTATTGTTGACTAGCCAAGGTCATGACCAAGATCAACCCTCTCCTTCCTTTGTTGAAGATGCTTCAAGATGATCAAGGTCAACACCGGTCAAGACGGGGACTCAAATGATCAAGATGATCAAGCGAAATTCCTCGCATCAATGAGGATATCGAAACCCGTCGTATAGCAAGAGTCAAAAAGGATTGGAGAAGAAAGAGTCTTCATCTAGAAATATCATTGTTAATGTCAAGAACAAGGTCACCACAAGAAAACAATTGGCAAATTTCAATGAACATCAAGCCCACATCTCTATGGTGGAACCAAAGAAAGTCTTTGAAGCTCTTGAAGATCCGGATTGGTTGGAAGCCATGCATGAAGAGCTCAATAACTTCAAGCGCAACAAAGTGTGGAATCTAGTGGAGAAGCCAAAAGATTGCCTCAATGTTATAGGCACCAAGTGGATATTCAAGAACAAGCAAGATGAGCATGGAATGGTTGTGAGGAACAAGGCAAGATTGGTAGCTCAAGGGTACTCTCAAGTTGAAGGCATTGATTTTGGAGAGACCTATGCTCCCGTGGCTCGCCTTGAGTCCATCCGTATCCTTCTTGCATATGCATCACATCATAATTTCAAGTTGCAACAAATGGATGTGAAAAGTGCCTTTCTTAATGGTCCTTTAAAGGAGTTGGTATATGTTAAGCAACCTCCGGGATTTGAGGATCCACACTTCCCTAACCATGTCTACAAACTTGATAAGGCGCTCTATGGTCTCAAACAAGCACCTCGTGCTTGGTATGAGCACCTAAGAGAGCTATTGGTAGACCGTGGCTTTGAAGTGGGGCAAATCGATCCCACTCTTTTTACCAAGAGGGTTAAAGGGGAGCTTTTCATATGCCAACTTTATGTTGATGATATCATATTTGGCTCTTCTAACAAAGCTTTTAATGATGAATTTTCAAAGCTTATGACCGATAGGTTCGAGATGTCCATGATGGGAGAGTTGAAGTACTTCCTTGGTTTTGAGATCAAGCAATTGAGTGGAGGGACCTTCATCTCTCAAGCCAAATATATCCAAGACATGCTCAAGAGGTTCAAGATGCAAAATGCTAAAGAGAAGAAGTTTCCTATGGACACCAAGTGTCATCTTGAACTTAATCCAAAGGGTAAAGATAAGGATGTTGATCAAAAGCTCTATCGTTCTATGATTGGTTCTTTGCTTTATCTTTGTGCATCTAGACCCGATATTGTGTTGAGTGTAGGAGTGTGTGCAAGGTACCAAGCGGCTCCCAAAGAAAGCCACCAAACGGCGGTTCTTCGAATCTTTCGATATTTGGTTCATACCCCAAGGTTTGGTTTGTGGTATCCTAAAGGCTCAACTTTCTCTCTTGCCGGTTACACGGATTCGGATTGGGCCGGTTGCAAGGATGATAGGAAATCAACTTCCGGGGCTTGCCAATTCCTTGGTAGGTCCTTGGTGAGTTGGTCTTCTAAGAAGCAAAATTGCATATCTCTCTCCACCACCGAAGCCGAGTATGTGGCGGCCGCTAGTTGTTGCACTCAATTGTTGTGGATGAGGCAAACTTTAAAGGAATACGGTGTCCATTGTGACAAAGTGCCTCTTTTATGTGACAATGAAAGTGCTATCAAGATTGGCCACAACCCGGTGGAGCACTCAAGAACGAAGCATATTGAGATTCGCTATCACTTCATCCGTGATCACATCATCCGGGGTGATATTGAGCTTGGTTATATTCCCACGAAGATCCAACTTGCCGATATGTTCACGAAGCCACTTGATGAAGCAAGGTTCACTTATTTGAGGCATGAGCTAAATATCATCGATTCGGGGAGCGTCGCTTGAATATCTTGCATACACACCTATATCTTAGCTATATGTTTGGTTTAGGTGTAGGCATGGACATAGGGGGAGTGCGGTCCTAATCCATTGGACTATCCCTCCCCCCATTATGCCGATAGAAAGAACTCATTTTGTCTCTATATTGTTCATTTTATGAATTGTGAGCTTAAATGACGAGTAGTGGCGGTGAACCCAAGATATATCTTCGCGGTGTCACACCACATACACTCATACATGGTGGCTTAGGCCACCGCCATCTTCTTTGTGAAGATTTGATCTTGTTGGAGCTTTATGGCCTTTTTGCCTATCCGTTGGTCTTTATGGAAAACACACTCAAATGATGCTTCTTAATGTTTTTTTGTGCCTCTTACCAAGTTTGAGTGTGAAGTACCATTTCCAGTGACTTTGTGTCCCATCCCAGGCCTATCCCTTCTGAAAACTTGCTCCTCTTGCATCTTGCATGTTCAACAACAAATCTGGCATTTTTGAGTTGGTGGGGCCGGAAACTCCGGTCCTTTGGGCCGGAATATCCGGTCTGACTGAAGTTTCCGCCCTAAACCCGGAATCTCTGGCTTAGGCCGGAGACTCCGGTGTTTAGGCCGGAAACTCCGGTCTGGGCAGTTTCGCAGGGGTCCAAAAGGGGATCGGGGTGGGAGTTGACTTCACAACTCCCACACACCCCCGACCCCCAACCTCTCCCCTGCAGCCGCCGCCGCCTCGAAGTGCCTCCGGCTGCTCCCCGCCGCCGGAATCCGCCGTGCCTCCGGCCTACTCCTCCTCACCAACGCAGGGGACCTTCCTCTCCTTCGTTTGGGCTGCACCATGGACAAAAAGGGTACCTCCTCTCTCTCCTTAGGTTTTTCACCTCGATCTAAGTTTGGAGAGTAGTTCCCCTAGTTTTTCATGGTGTAGAATCTTCTAGATGGCAAGGTGTATCCTAGATTTAACCCTAGAATTCTCAGCACAAAGTTTCTTGAACTAAATCGAGGTTCCCCATCTCAGGGCCGGAGACTCCGGTCTTCCAGGCCGGAAACTCCGGTCAGGGCCGGAATCTCCGCCCCCTGAGGCCGGAAACTCCGGTGTAGATCAGACACTTTGTGCCCAGAATTCTTTGGTTACTTCTTCTTTGGTTCCTGGACATGCAAGCTTATCCCCATGCTTTTCTCCTATTCTGTTTTTCACAGGTGTGCAGAGGACAAAGTCTTCCATGAAACATCCTGAAAATCACCAAGAAAAGCCATCGTGCTCAAACAAGGGACAAGCTTCTTTTGACAGCAGCGCTGGCCGTCTGAGACAGCAGAGTACCATAGATGAAGAAGCCACAAGACATGCTGCCCTAGGTGGGTTTGATGATGAAGAAGAGGCCGAGAGAGCTCATTTTGACTCCTTGACCACTGTTTTGGGCATGGGGAAGATCGAGTTTCGTCGGATGAGATCTCAGCAGTTCTATGACTTGCCATCCAACACCGATGATCCTAGGTTTCCAAGGAGAGAGCAGCAGCTGATCATGAATGAGATTATGCCCGCATTGAGAAGCATATGGTGTGTGAGCAAAAGGTGTTGAGCCTTGAGAGCTTGGACAAGAAGCCTTATTTTCAAGAGGCCGTGTGGATTGCTCGGAAGCTTGGACTTGAGAGGCTCATCTCCATGTTCATGAAGATTATGATATTCAGCTTGTGCATCAGTTCTTTGCCACAGTGGTGTTTGATAATGATGAAGATGTCACCATGACTTGGATGACCGGTTCTCAAAAGTGCACCTCTAACTTTGTGGAGTTTGGAAGATGTTTGGGATACAAGTTCAAGGGTGCCACTACTTGTGTTGGGAAGAGGATGCATGTGGAAGGGGTGCCTACAACAAACGCCGCTTGCGCCCTTTATATTCAGTTGCATCATCCGTTGGCACCAATCAAGACCTCCTCCCCACCTTCAACATTTTCCTTCGCATGGTTCGGCTCAATCTTGCTCCTCAAGCCGGAAATGTGGATGCCATTCGAGGAGGGCTTGTCAATCTCTTATACCATGCTTACAAGGTGCTCCAAGCCGGTCCGGATTGTGAAGGCCAAGAAGTTGATGTCATGGATTTCATCAAGTGTGAATTGCATTGGGCCATTTTTGAGCACAAGAACCCTCTCTATGCACCTTATGTGATGAAGCTCATCCTCTCCAAGGTCTCCAACATCGATACCTCTCGCCTCACCAAGCATGCCAAGGGGACTCTCCACCAACTTAGCAAGCACACCAAGCAACCGTCTTCCTCTCGTGCACCTCCTCCGCAATCTAGTAGTGAGGAAGCGGAGACCGAGGCCCCAATGCCTAAAGGAGAAGCAAGAATGCCGACCCTCCCTCATATCTTCAAGGAAGGGCTCAAGTGAACTCGGAAGTGAGTAAACTCTCTTGGTGGAAGAGAAAGTTGCTTTGCATGGATGTTGCACTTCACAAGGAGAACCATGCCTCATATGTGAGAGAGAAGCACATCATTGACAACCAACAAATCATGATCAAGGAGTTGCGCAAGCTCAACAATGGTAGTATCACTCCTCCTCCGGAAGAAGATGAAGATGGCAATCCTATTATCTCCTCCTCGTCGGCCGAGACTATCCCTCTTGAGAAATGGAACGAAGACATCTTTCCTTGGTCGGATTATGCGGATGTGACTTCATTGCCCTCCACTTCTCGCAACACCGGCAAGGCTCCCATGAACCTTTCCGATGAGGACTACAATCAAGAAGGGGAAGGTGATGATGACATGGAAGAAAGCTCCGGGTGATCTCCATGGGTTCGTGTAGTTATGCTCTTTTCCCTTTTTGGCGTCTCGATGCCAAAGGGGGAGAAGTAGTTCTATTAGGTTCTCTCCGGGATTTGCATGGGTTGGACACAAGCATGTGCTTTTATCATTTTATTGCGCTTGTGTCCTTTTATGTTATTTGGAACTTATTTGCATCTTGTGTTGTGAACTATGTGAGTGTAAGACATATGGATTTCTATTATGTATGGTTGAACCTACATTATTGTGCTATGGTTATATGGATGTTTATCTACATTTATATGCACAAGGTATGGTTTTTATCTCTAGGCTCAACCTACTTTGTGATATGTCTTGTTTGTGAAATGTATCGTTTACATATCATGTCGCCTTGTTGTGGAACTTGTTCTCTATATGTGTGCATTTGCATTCCAAAGCAAATGAGTTATATGCACACATCTAGGGGGAGCTTTTCCTTTGTTAAACATGATAGTATGGTGAACTTTATTGCAAATCCGTGTGTTGTCATCTAACACCAAAAAGGGGGAGATTGAAAGGACATTTTGTGATCTCTTAGTTTTGTGTGTTAGTTAACAACACTTAGGATGTTAATCTGGTGCTAAGTGATGCAGGTTTTATTGTATACAACATGTGCATCAACACCAAAAAGAGAAAAGAGTTTCTGGAGCATTTCAGGCCGGAGTTTCCGGCCTCCAACCGGAGTTTCCGGTCCTGGACTTGTCCTCGAAGAAACAGCAAAGCTGCTGAATGTTGCTCAGCCCCTGGTGTGGGGCGGAGTTTCCGGCCCTCAGGACCGGAGTTTCCGCCCCTGGCCAAACATTCCGGCCCCAGGGCACCGGAGTCTTTGCCCAAGTCTCTGCTGCGAAGTTGTTGCTCAGCTCCTGGTGTGGGGCGGAGTTTCCGGCCCCTGTAGGCCGGAGTTTCCGCCCCAGGCCGGAGTTTCCGGTCACTAGGGCCGGAAACTCCGGTGTGATTCTTCTCTGCAACGGCTACTTTTCTGGGAGGGGTATATATACCCCTCCATCTACCTCCAGCCAGCTAGCTCGCCCAGAATTCAAGATCCCCATTGTTGCAAGCTCAAGAATCACTAGATCTCCCAATCCCTCCACCCAAACTCGTTGATCTTTGGAGGATTGAAGGAGAAGGCCCCGATCTACATCTTCACCAGCCGTTTGTCATTTCCCCTCATTCACTTGAGGGACCATTAGCTAGGGTTTCCACTAGGAAAACCTAGCCCCCTATTGTACTCACTTGATTGTCTTTGTGACAGATTGTAGCTGTTTGGGAGCCCCCAATCCTTTGTGGGTTGTGCCCCAAATCGTTGTTGTAAAGGCTCCGGACTCCGCCTCGAAGGTTTCCGATAGTTGAAGTGAACCAAACCTTTGTGGTGCGGTTCACCGGAGAAGAGGGTGAGGCCTTTGTGGCCGTTGAACCATTGTGTTGGTTCACACCTCTCCAACGAGACGTACTCCCCTAAAAAGGAGGAACTCGGGATTACATCCGTGTCTCCGCGTGCTTTGACTTCGGTTACCTCTATCCTTGTTTACCGCCTTATATATCGTGCTTAGTTGCTAGCTTGTCATATAGGTAAATTCACCGTAGTTGCATATCTAGAGAATTTACCTTTTGTGTCAAGCTTAAATTGAAAAAGACTAAAATTGGAGTAGTACCTATTCACCCCCCCTCTAGGTGTCATACCGATCCTTTCACTTACTGTGTCGGTTGATATCCTGTGTTTGCTTCAAATAACCTTGCTAGCCTAAACTCTGTACTGAGAGGGAATGCTTCTCGTGCATCCAAAACCTTGAGCCAAAATCCATGCCATCTGTGTCCACCATAACTACCTATATGTGGTATTTTCTTGCCATTCCAAGTAAAATTTACATGTGCTACCTTTAAACTATTCAAACTTTATTACTCCTATTTTGTGTCAATGTTTACCAAGCTCATGAGGACGGGGTTGATGTCTTTATGTCAACTGTCAAATAGACTTTAGCACCGAAATAGCGGCATATACATCCGCTTATCCATTAATTTTGCAAAAGAGCTGGCAAATGGGGTGCCCAGTCCCGATTAATTACAACTTTAACCGCTTAATTCTCTTCACATTTTTGCCCTGATTTATCAGTCAAGCAATGACAAACAGTGAAATATCTGCATGTGTAAACAAAAGAGAAAAGGGATGATCTGCCTTGCAGGTAGAAATAACATCCTTCATGGGAGCCGCTCTTAAAAGTCTGGTTGGCAGGGGTCATATTGTACTTTCCATTTTCTGATTCGTTGACAATTAACAAACACCTCTCAAAACTTATTTTTACTCTCTATATGATTTCAAAAACTTAAAAAGCTCTAGCACATGATTTAATCCCTGCTTCCCTCTGCGAAGGGCCTTTCTTTTACTTTTATGTTGAGTCAGTTTTCCTACTTCTTTCTATCTTAGAAGCAAACACTAGTGTTAACTTTGGTGCAACAATTTTTATATGCTTGTATATTGCACTTATTATATTGCTTTGTGTTGACAATATCCATGAGATATATATGTTGAAAGTTGAAAGCAATTGCTGAAGCTTAAATCTTCCTTTGTGTTGGTTAAATATCTTTTACTTAGAATCTATTGCTTTATGAGTTAACTCTTATGCAAAACTCTTTGATGCTTGTCTTGAAAGTACTATTCATGAAAAGTTTTTGCTTATATGATTCAGTTGTTTGCTCATTATCTACTTGCTAGAAAACATTAGACCATTGACTTGGATCACTTCATTCATAACATGTGCTTTACAATGCTATTTGATCAAGATTATGATTGTAGCATGTCACCTCTGAAATTATTTTGTTTTTATCGTTTTACCTACTCGAGGACGAGTAGAACTAAGCTTGGGGATGCTTGATACGTCTCAAACGTATCTATAATTTCTGATGTTCCATGTTGATATTATACCAATTGTTACATGTTTTATATACACTTCATAGCATATTTATGCATTTTCTGGGACTAACCTATTAACAAGATGCCATAGTGCCAGTTCCTGTTTTCTACTGTTTTTGTATTCCAGAAAAGCTAGTCTGGAAATATTCTCGAAATTGGACGAAACTTGGACTGAACCTCCTATTTTTCCAACACGTACACGGAGTCCAAAGGAGAGACGGAGGGGAGCCACGAGGCAGCCACACCATGGGGCCGCGCGGGCCCCCCGCCGCGCCGTGGGGTGGTGTGGGGCCCACGTGCGTCTCCAGCCGCCGCCCTTTCGCCTATTTATTCCTCCCGACACGAAAATCCTAAATACCCGAGCCATTATCCACGAAAAGCTCCAGAGACGCCACCGCCGTCAACCCTAGCTCGGGAGGGTTCAGAAGCTCTTCCCGGCACCCTGCCAGAGAGGGGAATCATCACTGGAGGGCTCTACATCACCATGCCTGCCTCCGGAGTGATGCGTGAGTAGTTCATCCTTGGACTACGGGTCCATGGCAGTAGCTAGATGGTTGTCTCTCCACTTTATGCTATCATGTTTAGATCTTGTGAGCTGCCTATCATGATCAAAATCATCTTATTGTAATGCTACATGTTGTGTTTGCTGGGATTCGATGAATATTGAATACTATGTCAAGTTGATTATCAATCTATCTTATATGTTATTTATGATCTTGCATGCTTTCCGTTACTAGTAGATGCTTTGGCCAAGTAGATGCTTGTAACTTCAAGAGTGAGTATTTATGCTAGATAGTGGGTTCATGCCTCCGGTAATCTGGGAGAGTTACAACAACTTCTAAGATTGTGGATGTGCTGTTGCCACTAGGGATAAAATAACCGATGCTTAGCTTAAGGGTGTGCCGTTAGGTCTAATGCATTTGTTTACATTACGCACATTACTTAATGCAATTATCCGTTGCTTGCAACTTAATACCAACGGGGAACTCGGATGACAACCTGGCGGTGGATTATTAGTCATAGACGCTGTTGGATAACGGTCTATGTATTTTGTCGTAATGCCCACATGAATATCATAGTAATCATCATGTCATATATATGCATTGTCATGCGCTCAATATTTTGTCAATTGCCCAGCTGTAATTTGTTCACCCAGCATGTTAGTTATCTTTTATGGAGAGACACCACTAGTGAACTGTGGACCCCGGTCCATTCTTTTACACTGATAATACAACCAACCGCAAACATTGTTCCTTTTCATTCTCTGCAATTTACTACTGTTTTCCACACCATACGTTTAATCCTTTGTTTTCAGCAAGCCGGTGAGATTGACAACCTCACTGTTTCGTTGGGGCAAAATAGTTTGATTGTGTTGTGTGCAGGTTCCACGTCAGCGCGCCACTGACAACCTTCAGAAGTGATTTCTTGTTCCTACTGGTTTGATTAAACCTTGGTTTCATACTGAGGGAAACTGCTGCTACACTGCATCATACCTTTCTCTTGGGGTCTCCCAACGAACGTGTGATCCACGCAATCAGTGCCATCATCTTCCAAGAGATTGTGTATGTGAGAACAATTAATAAGAACTCATAGTTTGTAGGAGTTGTTCCTATAGAGATATTTAATTTTAGGATTAGAAATATAAGGAATTATTTCGATTAATCACACTCAATTTGAAACAAAAACTGATATTGATTATAATTTTTTCCTAAAAGTATCTACTGATGTATTTCATGTTATATAATCAAACACACTTTTTTTGGGTTTCTAATCCTTTATTTAATAGAATGTGGCATTGCAATCTTGTAATAAAATTGATGAAAAAGGGTCCTGTAACGCCCCACTTTTGGGAAGCCAGAAAAACACAGTTGTTACAGAGCCAAAAATCAGGGCAAAAAAAAAAACATTTTGAAAATGCCTCACTAATGTTTGTGTTTCCCTTATCATTGCTCTGTTTGACCTTGTGTGCTTTGTAAATTGTGTTAACAACCTCATCTCGGTGATCATGTCATGACAAGAAAAATAATCCATATATCTTCTCCAATCTTGTTTTGGCCAAACTCTTTTTCAAAGATGGTTTGATTTTATCAACTATCCAAATGCCTAGGATTTAAGAAAGTAAAGTATTTCCAAAAATTACCTGTTTATAAACTATGGAGGTCTATATAATATCTCCTACCTATTTTCAACCTTGTTGTTTTGCAAGTATTTACATCTCTTATTTTAAGCTCCTATTTTCATCTCCCTTTGGAAATAATGCATGTCGGAAATATATTACCCCATATATTTTCTATATCAAAACCTTTTGAAAAGTATCATGGAGGTAATCATCTCCTACCTATTTTCAAACCAAGCTACTTTTACAAGTGTTTCGAAAACCCCATCTTACTTCCTCTTTGCAAAGAATATGAGTGGGGACTATATTACCCCTATACTTTACCTTATCTGTATTCTTTTTGAAAGTCTCAAGAATTGAGTTGAACTACTTTCCAAATCATATTGTCATGATCTTGCTTGATCACCAACTCACAAACACTTGGGAAGTTGGTTTGTAAACACAATTGTTTGAGTGAACTTGTTGTCTTGTTGTGACTTGCTAGAGGTGAGGCCATTTCCTATGTTTATCTTGGAATGATTGTACCTGTTTGTTTGTGAGTGTGTGTGGACTTAGATAATTTGAAACCTACAAATAATGGGACTATATAAAAAGGATCAGATTTGAATCCTATCTTAAGCTATCTTCCTAGCTATTAAAATCTTCCAACTTTGGAGACATGCCACCATTGTGGCAAATCTTGCTCTTCTCATCAATGCACCGTCAGGGATCTCATATTCCATATCTATACTTTCCATCCAAGCTATGAAAGTGTATTATGAAACTCCCTAGCATCTTATTTCAAAGCCCTTTAGATGGCATTCCAAGTTAGTGACTATATCCCTCTTATCTTGGCAACCTTTCTAAAAACCACTCCTATTTCTTTTTGAGCTCAACCAAAATTTCCTTGCCCATCCTCATGACTTATATTTCACATTTACTATGGCCAATGTTCTTGCCTTGGCCATTAAACCCCTTTTCTCTCCAAGTTTTGGTGCCTACTAAAAAGCCTCCTGTTTTCCTTGTTTTCAAAAGAAATCTCAAATATTTTTCAAAGGAGTTATTTATTAAAAATAACTTATGTGATCCATATTATATACCCTCTCTTCTCAATTGAAAAATATTTATTTTGGAAGCATTTTTATATTTATTATAATTTATTTACCAAAAGGCCAGGAATGGATTTTAAAATATTTTGTGAATAAAAGTATTTCCAAAATTCTTAGCAAAATTACCCAACATTACTATGGTCTTATGTAAGCCCTTTATGCAAAAATATTTGCTTATGTTACTCAAAATCTTGAAGAAAATTTGGCAAAACCTTCTATGGACCTATCTTCTTCTTTGTTATTGTTTATCCATTTGGCATTTTTTGTTTAGCAATGCACCAGAATCCCATCCATACTTGACATATTTTCTTTCATCCTCATGTTTTGTTTGAGCTTTTCATAGTTTAAACATCCTTATTCCATGATGGTTTTGATGCCACCATAATAACAGGTGCTGGAGACTGTTAAAACATTCAGTTTTAACCAGCATGAACCAGTGCTCAAATCATTTCGTTTATATGATTAAAAATGTGTTTCTCAAACTTTGGAGTATGTACTTAAAGTCCCTGCCCTTATATAAAAATTTCGAGCATATTAGAGCCATAAGTTCTTCTGCAACTTTGGACACAAAATAACAGTTTTCTGGGACTAGTTTTTCACCAAGTCTGAAACTGAAAACTGAATTTTCTGATAAAACTGCAAATTTCGGCCAAATTGAAATTGGTTCGAATTTGTGGTTCAAACACCTCCAAAACCCCACCTAGCCTCACCCCTTTGCTAACCTATCTACCCTTGTGCATTTTGTGCACAATTGGCGTGCCAAATGAGCGTGCACAAGCGTGCCAGCCCGCGTCCACCATGTACGCCACACATCCGAACCGCGCACACACGCGCCCACGGCCTCGACCACCTTGCCACGGTGCACCGCACCCGCACCTGCACCGTATTCCCGAAATCCCGGGCACGCGCAAGGATCTCCTTTCCCACCTCGGAAAACGAGCTCATGCTTGATGCCTTGATCTCCTCTCCCACTCTTTTAATCCTGCCGCTGGAGCCTAACCAACGGGCGAGGCAGTCTACCTGCAACCCCACCAGCCTCTCAGACACCGTCCCTCCCGACCTATCTCGCCCCAGAAGCCAACCCACGCGCGCCCGTGCACCCAGCTCACCATGGACCGACACCCGCACGGTTTTAAGCCCACACACGCTCTCCGCGCACCCTAGCCTTGCGATTTACACTCCTCCCACTCTCCTCCACCTCCTGGAGCAGTAACGACCGAGCTCTCGCTAAGGTTCCACCGGGAACGCGAGTTGAGCGCCGCTCGGACCCGCATCTTGCCGTGGAGATTGTCGTCGAATCCGACCTCCGCTGCTCTCCATTCTTGCGCCATCGTCTTCCTCACCCCGAGACCTATATAAGAGACATCTCTTTCTTTTTATAGGAACCACGAATCTGCCGTCGCCATTGATGACCCGTGGAAGCTCACCTCGGCGCCGCCATCGACCTGGAGCACGCCGGCATGATATGCAGCCACCCCCGGCCTTCCCGAGACCTCCCTTTTTCATCCAAACGCTCAGCTTCGACCTTAGCGCACCCTAGGTGACCCATCCGTGCTCGATGCCATGGCTGCCTCCGCCCCTGTTCTGTTCGTCGAGAGGAAGGAGGTCAGCACACTACTGTGCGATGTTGGGCCGGCCTGGCACTGCTCGGCCCATCTCTGCTCTGGATCTGGCCCTTTCCATTTTTTTCCCTGCAGGTTATTCTTTTCCTCAAATCTGTTTCTGACCCTCCACTTTAAATCTGTTTAAAATGCTTATATCTACTTTTTCCCAAAAAAAAATCACAGTAATACTAGTATGTTTTTCTGACCATATGCAACTTGCAGAATCGAAAAATATGAAATTTTGTGGCTTTGATAAATGTTTTGCTGTCACTGATCTGAAACACTGTTTCATCAATAACTTGAGTTTGGTTAATCCAAATGGAGTGAATCCAATTGCTTTGGATAGACCTTTTCAGTAGCTCTCACTAGAATTTTGCCCCATAATTAATTGACGCTTATAATAAAATTTCTATGCAAAATAAAATTCTGTCAGAACCAACTTTAACTTTTTTTAATAATTTATGTGAGTAAAATTTTGGAGCAAATCCAATTTTGTTAGTTTATAATATTAACAGAGAACCCAAATCTAGCTTTGCATGATTTTTTGCTTAACAGAACATGCTAGTTACATTTGTTTAGCATGTTAGTACTGTTAGTGACTTGTGTTAAGCTTGTTTTGAGTTCAACATGTGTTACTAAGATGAATTTGGTGTTTCGAACTAATATTTAACTATGCTTGTGTGCTTCATAATTTAGACAAGATAAATAATCTTTTTAGCTAAGTTTTGGCTACTGGTTAATTAGGATAATTAATTGTGTTAGCCTTTCATGTGAATAGTAAACCCTAAGAGTTGCTTAATCACTACTTAAACCCTATTTTTCTAAAATAGATAGTGTGGTGATTGCCAAATTGGTTTGTTAGATGATAATCTTGCCTCTTGATTGTTGCTTGTTATTTGTGCTTGATGTTTGCTTTGTTAGGAATGCCTTGTTGTATGTTGATTGTGTTCTTTTATGTTTGCGACGCTAGAAAATCGAGAGGAGGATTTATCAGCTGAGGGTTTCTGTGGAGATTGTATTGATCATATCAAGTCCGGGGACAAACCACTGAGCAAGGCAAGCCATCTCAGAAAACTTGCACCCTTCACCTATTTTGTTCTTACCATATGCATATTTTCTTGCATAATATATATTTATATATACTTATTATACACCCCAGTACTGGTATATACTCCAGACCGTAGCAAAAACTGTAGGAAACTTTACCCCAACCACCCTCTTACTATTTCAAGAAAGCATAAAATTTTAGGATGGGCACCCTTGTGTTGTTTTGGAAAAACAAAAATGCTTTACGAAAACCCTCTTGGGAAGGTGGGATCTTGCCCAATTGGTGGTATGGACATGAGATTTTCGGAGAAGTGTTTTTTCTAAAAAACGACACATAACCTAGTCTTTGCTGGACAGCGATATCGTACAACCACATTACTCCAAAATGGGCACGGGGCTTGACTGAAGCTTGTTTGTGTTAGTATGAGATTTTACCTCAAATGCTATAGGGGGCCGTGACCCTTGAACCGAAATGCCGCTAGGAGTGGGGTGACGGGGCATACAAAGTGTGGGACTGTTATGATTAACTTTCGCCACCGGTTGCAATCGTTGGGTCTCCTGACGTGGCGGTGTGATGTTGGGAGATTGAGAAAGTAAAGGTATTGGAATGTTATGGCCAACACACTCGGTGCCGGGGAGAATAAACCCAATCGAAGAGGTATATCTTGTACTAGCATCGACATAGTGGAAGTTAGGATTAGTCATGTGATGAGTGCATGCTGTCTCGAACAGTTCGCGATTAAATCACGGCGGATGTACTAGATCTTGTGGTGAAAGTGTACACACTCTGCAGAGTTAAAACTATTCGAATAGCCGCGTCCGCGGTCATGGACAGTTGAAAGGCCATGTAGCTAGCATTGTGTCGAAGTTTTCAAAAAGTGGTGTTGTGTTGGTAAGCAAGTGAGTACATGGAAGTACTGGAAGACTGGGAATGATTGTATCTTTGAGGTACATAGGTGTGTTTTGAAAGAAAACCTGGAGGTGGCCCTAGTCCTAAGAAGTTCTGCAAAGAAAACTATTTTTGGGAAAGTTTGTCAAAACCCTCAATGATACGTGGTATCTGTGAGAGGATTATTTTCTATAATAATATATTTTTTGAAGTATCTTTTTCAATAAAGATATAGAGATGTCAGCAACCATGGTAAATCTTACATTCACCATGGGTAGTGAGCCTTATTACTAAAGCCTTTCCTACCACAGCCTCAAAACGTCATATCTTGCATCTATTAGCTTGTTTTCTGAGTAGAGCTTGCGAGTACATTCAAACGTACTCATATTGGCTTCGTCCCTGGCTATTGTCCTAGCCAGACTTCTATCCCGAGGAGTCTCAGGAGGAGACTGGAGAAGAGGAGGGCTTCGTCGATGACTATTCCAACTAGGAGGTCTCCCGGCCAGCTGCCTGTAGGTGTTGGGCGTTGACATGAGCTTTATCGCGTTTCGTCGAGACTTCCGCTGTGTTAGTTAAATCTGCCCTGCGTGGCAGTTATGTGAACTTGGTCATGTGACCATTTGTTGTAAGACTATGTTTGAATTCGTGTAATGGATGATGTAATCTGCAATGCCAACTCGAGTATGTTGTTCACTACACACTGATCATGGGATCGTCAATGAATGCATACTGGTGCTTTTTGGACAGCTGGTCTGGGGCACCACAGTTCCTAAACTATATCGGACACGAAGTAGGTATAGGAGTGACATTAATGACAATTGATAATGATATATGGTAGGTTAAAAAATATTGGTAATGATAATAGTACCTCCATTTCGAAATTAAAGTTGTCAAGAAACTTGCTGTCAAAGTCTCTAACATTTAATAGTACAAAACATTAAACCTCTGAAATAATAATCTTACTCTTAGTTAAATTTTGTTGTATATTTGTGTAAAACTAATGGTATAAGAATAGTACAAAACATAAAACCATTGCACCTTGGAATATGTCTGCATGTGTCTAAAATGTCAAGTATTACCGAAGAGAGGGAAACGTCTAATATTTCAAAATAAATAAGTAAATGAGAAGGAAAATATCTACACAAAGTAAAATAAAATTTCTTACTATTTAAGCGGCTAATATTTGAACGAAGAGAAATGATACTGTCTTTTATGAATCTAGAGAATGGTTCTTTTACCTTAGCGAAGTTGTTACGCTGCTCCACTAAATATCTTCTAAATATATTGCCCAAGTGAAGCATAATATGATTTGGACCAGCAAAACTGGTTTTTTTTTGTAGCTTTCACATCTGATAAAGCAATTGACAAACTGAATTTAACCTGACATGATTTAATATCACAGAATAATTCACGACCGGGTCTTTAATACAATGTACAAGTCACACATATGGTCATATATGGTTGATTTTTAAATGACATAATCAACCATATGTGATATTTTAGATACTCCCTCCGATCCCAATTAAGTGTCGCAAGTTGTACAAGGAATTCTACGTGGGTAGTTCGTTTCTCACGTCATTTTTAACGGATCGGAGGGAGTAGAATAGATAAAGTTAAAATGTGTTCAGAACCATACCATTTCCTTTCTATTACGTGACTATGTATGGAACAATAGATTTATTTCTGAGCCCTCGCAACCAGTCGATTTGAAAAGTGTAACTACATCTTGATAAAGCTACACTTGTAACTCTACTAAATCTGGACCAACTAATCAAGAACCAAGTTCCAAGTCTCGTATATATGTCGGAGAAGTGAGAATATACGCCAAATTAGTTGACCTCAACAAATGGATCTGGAAGCATCAAGCGCTAAGCCCTAAGTTCAGATTAATGGATCCAAGAAAAAAAAGAATACATACATGCCAAAAAATCATCTATTTCCAATAAGAAAAAATTATGCTTGTGGTTTGCCAAGTTGTTTTGCATGTATATTCTACTGTTGAGTGTCTTCTGAAAAAGAGATGTTAGGATTAACTGTTCGTGAAATTGAAATTGCAGAAACATTTTATTGTGCTGATCTCATATTGCCGGCAATAATTCCATTACCCTTCCTTGGTAAAATAACACATTTCTTGGTCGTCAAATCTCATAACAATAACGTCACCAATTCATACAAACAGAAAACGCAGAACAATCATGTTCTCTTTATACAAATTGCATCATCTTGTCATGGATACATCAGCTCGTACAGAACCAGATAGAAAAAAAAATCCATCACAGTACCATGAACTGATGCAGAGGCTAAAAACATGAGATAGAAGATCTTGTTCACATTGGAATCAGGACTACGGAGCGACCTAAACCAAGCTAGCCCGGATAGTAGACATCAGGGTGCGCCCCTCGGCGATGGTGGCCTTGCATCGGACCTGGTCCCGCCGCCGGATGTTCTGGTTCTGATTCTTCTGCCGCTGCCTCGCCATCTCCGGCGCCTCGACCACCTGGATCTTGCGCTGCCGCTTCGCGTCCTCGCATTCCTTGTAGCTGTCTTTCAGCCTGCCCTTCGCGGTCGCCAGCATCGCCTCCATGCTCTGCTCCGATGGCTGCGCCGGTGCCTTGTTCCTGTCTGCAGCGGCGGCTGGAGGCTTCGTGAAGTTCTTGCGCGCGAGTTCGTTCTTGACCGGCGCCATGGCCTTCTCTGCGAAACTCGCTGCTGGCCGGTCCTCCTTCTTGCTCAGGACCACGGACCGGCATCCCATCAACGGCTTGACAACCGAATCGTCGCCACAGGAGAGGATACCGCCGGTGTAGAGCCTCTGCGCGATCCGTTCGCGCCTCTGCGAGCTCGGCGGGGTGGTCAAGCGAGGCGACGGCGACGGTGGCGTCGATGATCTCGAAGATGTTAGCACCACCGGCGCCGTCGAAGAACCTCCTCCACTGCGCGTGCGCGCTGCCTTCGGACGACGCCATCTCGCTCGATCGATCGCTGGTTGCGCGTTGGGGGTGGAGCAGAGTATGAGATGTGGAGGGGGAGGCCATGGCGAAGGGCCTTCCTTTATTGGCGACGGACGGGCTGCGCGTCGCGGCGAGTCCGAGTTCGGCTCCAAGTCTGATGCAAGTTCAGGGTAGCGTTGGCGCCAAGCACATCGAACTAGATTCAAGCTGGAATCCGACTCTGGGGTCGATCGGCTTTGTTTCCAAATCATACCGGTACGCGTGACGCGTCCGCTGGTGTAAATAAAGCTGTAATAATTCCAAAAAAAATCCAAAAAGCTGCGGAAACTTCCCGTGGGAACTAAATTCAAAATGCTCTGTGTTCTCAACAGAAGACCCGTAGGCCTTTTGCAGAGTCATTGCAATGCGGCGGCACTGCATTGGATTGGTGAAATGCACAAAGGATGTGGTTCATCGGACGTACAAAGGAAGTGCTTGTTATCTCGCTGAAACTTGTGCAATTACTTGTACTGTCAAGCTTAATACTTCTAGTACTGTCAAGTTACTGTCCTTTGCTTTGGTAGTACATTCAACAAAGATTTCCCGAGGTTCCAGAGTGCAATCGCAGAGGCTTCTCTGAATGGAATGAGACGATAACTTCTGAAGATCACCCTTCAGTAGTCCAGGTAAAAGTTGGTAGTTTGGTCAGAGTCTGACTACTAGATCACTACATGGCAATTGATTTTAAATAGTATGCTAACTATGATAAGTTTGAAAAAACAATTTCTGTAGCTAATACAGAGCTGGCAAACTGGCTAGAATAGCTGAATTGAACTGTTGCGGAAAAAAAAAATATGTCTGTAACTCTGTATATCTATCAAGTACGTACCTATGGCTATGATGAATAATTCTAGGCAATCTATCAGTATTGGAGCTTCCATGTTCGCTCTGGGACTTTATCGAAATAAATGTTCGATCTGGGAAGCTAGAAATCCCACTGTAATCAGAAGGAAAATGAAAACATATACATCACTTGTTGTAGTGTCTCCAGATTATATAAGTGCAAATTAATTAGTGTACATTAGAACATCTACAATTATTGAAGTAGTACTAAGCATCCTATTTCTGTAAAAAAATACAACTGCATTTTAGTTTTTAATTATCCAACCGTGCAATGGATTGGGGAATCAACAAGTAATACCCTCAGAAAAGTTGCATCCCCGAGTTATGATGATGGTATATCAGTCGATCACTACAAATTAATACACGGAGCATAGGAAGAGAAATTCTGCATTAGTAAAAACGTATGGTGCACTGTCGCTAAACTCTGAACTACGAAGAACGAGAAAAATATTGATGATTTCCCTCCAGAACTTGTAAGACAGATCACCGTCCTTTCATGCAGGAGCAACACAACTAGCAACAAAAGTTAGGGCTTCACTATCAGAGAACAGCACTACGAAGTTCTAAAATCTTCTATTATATATACTAAAAGCATCTATTATATACTAAAAGCAATAGACGAAAGCAAAATAGAGACGCCACGCTAAGCCACATCATCTAAATTAATTTGATAGTTGGATCTACAATTTATGGCTATAATTTACCGAAGATTTAATAGTTACATTGCTAGGTAATCCGTTTTGACACGTATTAAGTTAGAAATGGAGGAATATATGTTTCAAATAGGGGACACGGAATTACGTACGTGACATGCTGTCAAAAAGAGAACACGTGAGAGTTGATATTGATTATTTAAATCATACTACTGTGCCAAGATATGACTCTAGGTACGGCTGCTCAAAGTAAATCCATCAGTGTCTCACCTTAAAGATGCCAGCTGCAGCATGGAACTGGTGTGGTTAAAGAGCTTACAAGAATTATTTCCGTTATATTTGTAGGTTCTTATTTTCACTGCTGAAGTATTTCACATATATTGGAGAGTCATAGCAAAAAAAGTCCACGTTTTGTCAAGAGAGAGTCCATATTATATAAGAGGTGAACAATAATAAATTTAGTACCAAAATATCCGATCACCATATATGATTTGAATATGCACCTAGGAGCCAAATTGAATTTCTAGCCTGCAAAATGTATTTTAAAGCGTTTTGAAATTACGAAAATCTAGTGTACATCACTACATTCTCTGTGCTCACAGAGTTGTTTAACGAAAAACGAAATTTTGTGTCTCGCCTGTAAAAAGATAAATTGGGTGCTAAAAAGACTTTTCATGTGACATCTTTTTGTCTTTTTACAGAGGCCACAAAAAATGTCGGTTTTCCACGGAACTTGGCGTACGCACATAGAACGTCGATATGTACCGCCCAAATGTTTTTCCAATTTTTTTGACATATCAAAATGTTTTTTCCCGTACGTGTGAGCATATGCACCCGGGAAACAAAATGAATTTCTGAAGGTAAATCTGCATACCAAAAAAAGTTTGGTTAGAACATCTGCCGATTGCGAAATGCACGACGCGATGGCTTATGGTAATTCATATACACCTATATATGGATGAGAGTACGCACACAACTATAGTACTTCATATATATGGAGAACAAGAACGTAAAACAGATACACGTGTTTACAGGATTGTTTGTTTTTCTCGCAAGTTTACACATTTATTCTTTTGAGGCAAATTTTTAATTTTAATGATGATAGAAGGATTTTATTTACAAACAAAAATCTTATTTTGAATTTTTTTTGAATTGTGTGATGATGTTTTGGGATTACATTAAGCCAAGACATATATGAATGTTAATATGATTAGTACACACCATATTTCATGCACCTCTATTCTACGTTCAGATAAGTAGTGAAATAAAGGTAAGCCCGACTTGGCAGAGGAAGGTGGATATCCATTTTTCAAAGCTACGCTGAAAGATATAATCTTTTTTTCCAGAAAAAACTCGAAACATAACATTGGTCTATATAACATGGATCAAGACTGAGCACAAGACACACATTGAGGTGAAGGTTAAGTAGGCTTGTGGTGGCACAAGGGAGGGAGGGAGAGAGAGAGAGAACAACGATACTACTATATAAAGTACAATAGGAAAAATAAAGTTATTTGTAGAGAGTAAAATACTTTTGTAGATTTTGTTGTTGTTTAATAGTTATGTATGTTCTTTGATTTGTTTGTTTAGAAAGTGTAGGAGTTTTCTCTACTGTTACACCCACTTTGAGAGTAAACGTTCATCAAATCTAAACTCCTTGAAAATCTTTTGTGTCAATTTCAATGATTTGTAATAGCTTAAAATTTAATATGACGTACATGCTATTGCAGTCATAAGTTATTTAATACTTATGTGTTTCTGTGAATCAAGAAAAAATCCTGCAAATTTTATTGCTACATTGACGCTACTAAGAGTGTTGTTTACCGGCTAGAGGCCGAAATTGGCGGTGCCATCGTGTTCAAAGAGATTGTGTAGGTGAGAACAATTAATAAGAACTCATAGTTTGTAGGAGTTGTTCCTATAGAGATATTTAATTTTAGGATTAGAAATGTAAGGAATTATTTCGATTAATCACACTCAATTTGAAACAAAAACTGATATTGATTATAATTTTTTCCTAAAAGTATCTACTGATGTATTTCATTTTATATAATCAAACACACTTTTTTTGGGTTTCTAATCCTTTATTTAATAGAATGTGGCATTGCAATCTTGTAATAAAATTGATGAAAAAGGGTCCTGTAACGCCCCACTTTTGGGAAGCCAGAAAAACACAGTTGTTAGAGAGCCAAAAATCAGGGCCAAAAAAACTTTTTGAAAATGCCTCACTAATGTTTGTGTTTCCCTTTTCATTGCTCTGTTTGACCTTGTGTGCTTTGTAAATTGTGTTAACAACCTCATCTTGGTGATCATGTCATGACAAGAAAAATAATCCATATATCTTCTCCAATCTTGTTTTGGCCAAACTCTTTTTCAAAGATGCTTTGATTTTATCAACTATCCAAATGCCTAGGATTTAAGAAAGTAAAGTATTTCCAAAAATTACCTGTTTATAAACTATGGAGGTCTATATAATATCTCCTGCCTATTTTCAACCTTGTTGTTTTGCAAGTATTTGCATCTCTTATTTTAAGCTCCTATTTTCATCTCCCTTTGGAAATAATGCAGGTGGGAAATATATTACCCCATATATTTTCTATATCAAAACCTTTTGAAAAGTATCATGGAGGTAATCATCTCCTACCTATTTTCAAACCAAGCTACTTTTACAAGTGTTTCGAAAACCCCATCTTACTTCCTCTTTTGCAAAGAATATGAGTGGGGACTATATTACCCCTATACTTTACCTTATCTGTATTCTTTTTCAAAGTCTCAAGAATTGAGTTGAACTACTTTCCAAATCATATTTTCATGATCTTGCTTGATCACCAACTCACAAAAACACTTGGGAAGTTGGTTTGTAAACACAATTGTTTGAGTGAACTTGTTGTCTTGTTGTGACTTGCTAGAGGTGTGGCCATTTCCTATGTTTATCTTGGAATGATTGTACCTGTTTTTTGTGAGTGTATGTGGACTTAGATAATTTGAAACCTACAAATAATGGGACTATATAAAAAGGATCAGATTTGAATCCTATCTTAAGCTATCTTCCTAGCTATTAAAATCTTCCAACTTTGGAGACATGCCACCATTGTGGCAAATCTTGCTCTTCTCATCAATGCACCGTCAGGGATCTCATATTCCATATCTATACTTTCCATCCAAGCTATGAAAGTGTATTATGAAACTCCCTAGCATCTTATTTCAAAGCCCTTTCGATGGCATTCCAAGTTATGACTATATCCCTCTTATCTTGGCAACCTTTCTAAAAACCACTCCTATTTCTTTTTGAGCTCAACCAAAATTTCCTTGCCCATCCTCATGACATATATTTCACATCTACTATGGCCAATGTTCTTGCCTTGGCCATTAAACCCCTTTTCTCTCCAAGTTTTGGTGCCTACTAAAAAGC
Source organism: Poa pratensis (assembly GCA_947311845.1). NCBI lineage: Eukaryota > Viridiplantae > Streptophyta > Magnoliopsida > Poales > Poaceae > Poa > Poa pratensis. The sequence goes on along the minus strand of CAMZMU010000081.1, from coordinate 23,721,743 downwards.
CTCCTGTTTTCCTTGTTTTCAAAAGAAATCTCAAATATTTTTCAAAGGAGTTATTTATTAAAAATCACTTATGTGATACATATTATATACCCTCTCTTCTCAATTCAAAAATATTTATTTTGGAAGCATTTTTATATTTATTATAATTTATTTACAAAAGGCCAGGAATGGATTTTAAAATATTTTGTGAATAAAAGTATTTCCAAAATTCTTAGCAAAATTACCCAACATTACTATGGTATTATGTAAGCCCTTTATTCAAAAATATTTGCTTATGTTACTCAAAATCTTGAAGAAAACTTGGCAAAACCTTCTATGGACCTATCTTCTTCTCTGTTATTGTTTATCCATTTGGCATTTTTGTTTTAACACTCAAACTTAATCTTTTTGGCAATGCACCAGAATACCATCCATACTTGACATATTTTCTATCATCCTCATGTTTTGTTTGAGCTTTTCATAGTTTAAACATCCTTATTCCATGATGGTTTTGATGCCACCATAATAACAGGTGCTGGAGACTGTTAAAACATTTAGTTTTAACTAGCATGAACCAGTGCTCAAATCATTTCGTTTATATGATTAAAAATGTGTATCTCAAACTTTGGAGTATGTACTTAAAGTCGCTGCCCTTATATAAAAATTTCGAGCATATTAGAGCCATCAGTTCTTCTGCAACTTTGGACACAAAATAACAGTTTTCTGGGACTAGTTTTTCAAGTCTGAAACTGAAAACTGAATTTTCTGATAAAACTGCAGATTTCGGCCAAATTGAAATTGGTTTGAATTTGTGGTTCAAACACCTCCAAAACCCCACCTAGCCTCACCCCTTTGCTAACCTATCTACCCTTGTGCATTTCGTGCACAATTGGCGTGCCAAATGGGCGTGCACAAGCGTGCCAGCCCGGCGTCCACCATGTACGCCTCACATCCGAGCCGCGCACACACGCGCCCACGGCCTCGACCACCTTGTCATGGTGCACCGCACCCGCACCTGCACCGTATTCCCAAAATCCCGGGCACGCGCAAGGAACCCACAAAACGAGCTCATGCTTGATCTCCTCTCCCACTCTTTTAATCCTGCCGCTGGAGCCTAACCAATGGGAGAGGCACTCTACCTGAAACCCCACCTGCCTCTCAAACACCGCCCCTCCCGACCTATCTCACCCAAGAAGCCAACCCACGCGCGCCCGTGCACCCAGCTCACCATGGACCGACACCCGCACGGTTTTAAGCTCACACACGCTCTCCCGCACCCTAGCCTTGCCATTTACACTCCTACCACTCTCCTACACCTCCTGGAGCAGTACCGACCGAGCTCTCGCTCATGTTCCACCGGGAACGCGAGTTGAGCGCCGCTCGGACCCGCATCTTGCCGTGGAGATTGTCGTCGACTCCGACCTCCGCTGCTCTCCATTATTGCGCCATCGTCTTCCCCACCCCGAGGCCTATCTAAGAGACATCTCCTTTTGTTTATAGGAACCACGGAGCCGCCGCCGCCATTGATGACCCGTGGAAGCTCACCTCGGAGCCGCCATCGACCTGGAGCACGCTGGCATGATCTGCAGCCACCCCCGGCCTTCCCGAGACCTCCCTTTTTCATACAAACGCTCATCTTCGACCTTCGCGCACCCTAGGTGACCCATCCGTGCTCGATGCCATGGCTGCCTCCGCCCCTGTTCTGTTCGTCGAGAGGAAGGAGGTCAGCACGCTGCTGTGCGATGTTGGGCCGGCCTGGCACTGCTCGGCCCATCTCTGCTCTGGATCTGGCCCTACTCATTTTTTCCCTGCAGGTTATTCTTTTCCTCAAATCTGTTTCTGACCCTCCACTTTAAATCTGTTTAAAATGCTTATATCTAATTTTTTCCCAAAACAAACATCACAGTAATACTAGTATGTGTTTCTGACCATATGCAACTTGCAGAATCAAAAAATATGAATTTTTGTGGCTTTGATAAATGTTTTGCTGTCACTATGATAAAAGGAAAAAGATTAAATGCCTTTATTATAAAATTGTTGTTTGTGTTATTTGATGATTGTCTTGGAACTGTCACATGCTTTTTACATTTGTTTAGCATGTTAGTACTGTTAGTGACTTGTGTTAAGCTTGTTTTGAGTTCAACATGTGTTACTAAGATGAATTTGGTGTTTCCAACAAATATTTAACTATGCTTGTGTGCTTAATAATTTAGACAAGATAAATAATCTTTTTAGCTAAGTTTTAGCTACTGGTTAATTAAGATTGTTAATTGTGCTTAGCCTTTCATGTGAATAGTAAACCCTAAGAATTGCTTAATCACTACTTAAACCCTATTTTTCTGAAATAGATAGTGTGGTGATTGCCAAATTGGTTTGTTAGATGATAATCTTTCCTCTTGATTGTTGCTTGTTATTTGTGCTTGATGTTTGCTTTGTTAGGAATGCCTTGTTGTATGTTGATTGTGTTCTTTTATGTTTGCGACGCTAGAAAATCGGGGAGGATTTATCAGCTGAGGGTTTCTGTGGAGATTGTATTGATCATCAAGTCTAGGGACAAACCACTGAGCAAGGCAAGCCATCTCAGAAAACTTGCACCCTTCACCTATTTTGTTCTTACCATGCTATGCATATTTTCTTGCATAATATATATTTATATATACTTATTATACACCCCAGTTCTGGTATATACTCCAGACCGTAGCAAAAACTGTAGGAAACTTTACCCCAACCACCCTCTTACTAGTTCAAGAAAGCATAAAATTTTAGGATGGGAACCCTTGTGTTGTTTTTGGAAAAACAAAAATGATTTACGAAAACCCTCTTGGGAAGGTGGGACCTTGCCCAATTGGTGGTATGGACATGAGGATTTTCGGAGAAGTGTTTTTCTAAAAAACGACACATAACCTAGTCTTCGCTGGACAGCCATACCGTACAACCACATTACTCCAAAATGGGCACGGGGCTTGACTGAAGCTTGTTTGTGTTAGTATGAGATTTTACCTCAAATGCTATAGGGGGCCGTGACCCTTGAACCGAAATGTCGCTAGGAGTGGGGTGACGGGGCATACAAAGTGTGGGACTGTTATGATTAACTTTCGCCACCGGTTGCAATCATTGGGTCTCCTGACGTGGCGGTGTGATGTTGGGAGATTGAGAAAGTAAAGGTATTGGAATGTTATGGCCAACACACTCGGTGCTGGGGAGAATAAACCCAATCGAAGAGGTATATCTTGTACTAGCATCGACATAGTGGAAGTTAGGATTAGTCATGTGATGAGTGCATGCTGTCTCGAACAGTTCGTGATAAATCACGGCGGATGTACTAGATCTTGTGGTGAAAGTGTACACACTCTGCAGAGTTAAAACTATTCGAATAGCTGTGTCTGCGGTCATGGACAGTTGAAAGGCCATGTAGCTAGCATTGTGTCGAAGTTTTCAAAAAGTGGTGTTGTGTTGGAAAGCAAGTGAGTACATGGAAGTACTGGAAGACTGGGAATGATTGTATCTTTGAGGTACAGAGGTGTGTTTTGAAAGAAAACCTGGAGGTGGCCCTAGTCCTAAGAAGTTCTGCAAAGAAAACTATTTTTGGGAAAGTTTGTCAAAACCCTCAATGATACGTGGTATCAGCGAGAGGATTATTTTCTATAATAATATATCTTTTGAAGTATCTTTTTCAATAAAGATATAGAGATGTCAGCAACCATGTAAATCTTACATTCACCATGGGTAGTGAGCCTTATTACTAAAGCCTTTCCTACCACAGCCTCAAAACGTCATATCTTGCATCTATTAGCTTGTTTTCTGAGTAGAACTTGCGAGTACATTCAAACGTACTCATATTGGCTTCGTCCCTGGCTATTGTCCTAGCCAGACTTCTATCCCGAGGAGTCTCAGGAGGAGACTGGAGAAGAGGAGGGCTTCGTCGATGACTATTCCAACTAGGAGGTCTCCCGGTCAGCTGCCTGTAGGTGTTGGGCGTTGACATGAGCTTTATCGCGTTTCGTCGAGACTTCCGCTGTGTTAGTTAAATCTGCCCTGCGTGGCAGTTATGTGAACTTGGTCATGTGACCATTTGTTGTAAGACTATGTTTGAATTCGTGTAATGGATGATGTAATCTGCAATGCCAACTCGAGTATGTTGTTCACTACACACTGATCATGGGATCGTCAATGAATGCATACTGGTGCTTTTTGGACAGCTGGTCTGGGGGCACCACAGTTCCTAAACTATATCGGACACGAAGTAGGTATAGGAGTGACATTAATGACAATTGATAATGATATATGGTAGGTTAAAAAATATTGGTAATGATAATAGTACCTCCATTTCGAAATTAAAGTTGTCAAGAAACTTGCTGTCAAAGTCTCTAACATTGAATAGTACAAAACATTAAACCTCTGAAATAATAATCTTACTCTTAGTTAAATTTTGTTGTATATTTGTGTAAAACTAATGGTATAAGAATAGTACAAAACATAAAACCATTGCACCTTGGAATATGTCTGCATGTGTCTAAAATGTCAAGTATTACCGAAGAGAGGGAAACGTCTAATATTTCAAAATAAATAAGTAAATGAGAAGGAAAATATCTACACAAAGTAAAATAAAATTTCTTACTATTTAAGCGGCTAATATTTGAACGAAGAGAAATGATACTGTCTTTTATGAATCTAGAGAATGGTTCTTTTTACCTTAGCGAAGTTGTTACGCTGCTCCACTAAATATCTTCTAAATATATTGCCCAAGTGAAGCATAATATGATTTGGACCAGCAAAACTGGTTTTTTTTGTAGCTTTCACATCTGATAAAGCAATTGACAAACTGAATTTTAACCGGACATGATTTAATATCACAGAATAATTCATGACCGGGTCTTTAATACAATGTACAAGTCACACATATGGTCATATATGGTTGATTTTTAAATGACATAATCAACCATATGTGATATTTTAGATACTCCCTCCGATCCCAATTAAGTGTCGCAAGTTGTACAAGGAATTCTACGTGGGTAGTTCGTTTCTCACGTCATTTTTAACGGATCGGAGGGAGTAGAATAGATAAAGTTAAAATGTGTTCAGAACCATACCATTTCCTTTCTATTACGTGACTATGTATGGAACAATTGATTTATTTCTGAGCCCTCGCAACCAGTCGATTTGAAAAGTGTAACTACATCTTGATAAAGCTACACTTGTAACTCTACTAAATCTGGACCAACTAATCAAGAACCAAGTTCCAAGTCTCGTATATATGTCGGAGAAGTGAGAATATACGCCAAATTAGTCGACCTCAACAAATGGATCTGGAAGCATCAAGCGCTAAGCCCTAAGTTCAGATTAATGGATCCAAGAAAAAAAAAGAATACATACATGCCAAAAAATCATCTATTTCCAATAAGAAAAAATTATGCTTGTGGTTTGCCAAGTTGTTTTGCATGTATATTCTACTGTTGAGTGTCTTCTGAAAAAGAGATGTAAGGATTAACTGTTCGTGAAATTGAAATTGCAGAAACATTTTATTGTGCTGATCTCATATTGCCTGCAATAATTCCATTACCCTTCCTTGGTAAAATAACACATTTCTTGGTCGTCAAATCTCATAACAATAACGTCACCAATTCATACAAACAGAAAAAGCAGAACAATCATGTTCTCTTTATACAAATTGCATCATCTTGTCATGGATACATACAGGCACTAGACGAGCCTGGACGTCTCCCTCTCCCGTCACTGTAGCAGAGGGCGATTTTTTCTTCCTCCCCACAGATCCACCTCCGCCCCATCGTTCCGCCGGATTCCTCGTCCTCCGTCGGCCGCTTCGGCGGCGGGAGGGCGGGGGATCCCCGCTTCACGGGTGTACATAGCGTAGGGTGTGCAGGGTCTTCAGTCGGCGGCGCCATGGAGGTGGTTGGGTCGCCGGTGGTGCTTTTGGTGCAGGTGCGCGTCCCTTTCGACGGCGGAGCTCCATGGAGGTCCGCGGTGGTGCGCCGCGCCTATCCGCTCCCTCGGACCTGTAGGTCTGGTGGGTGCACCATCCCCCTCCCGGATTCCGCGTGGCGGCGGATCTGGGTTGACTTCGAAGCCGATGATGTTGAAGGACGGCGATGCAGCAGCTGGAGCTGGGTGGAGGCTTCTCGGAGTTCGAGGTCCGGCGACTTCCCGTCCGCTAGGGGACGTCTTCTGCTCCAAGACTTGAAGGAAGACGCAGCGGCGGCTCGTCACCGGCACATCCTGCTCCACGCCGGCGTCATCGAGTTGCAGAAGGACTGCTTTGTAATTTTTATCTTTGTTGGGTGCCTGTCTGTAATGTCCGTCCATTGATGTTGTCAATGGCTTCCTCGCAATTTTTTTTTTAATAATAATCTTGTCATGGATACATCAGTTCGTACAGAACCAGATAGAAAAAAAAATCCATCACAGTACCATGAACTGATGCAGAGGCTAAAACTACATGAGACAGAAGATCTTGTTCACATTGGAATCAGGACTACGGAGCGACCTAAACCAAGCTAGCCCGGATAGTAGACATCAGGGCGCGCCCCTCGGCGATGGTGGCCTTGCATCGGACCTGGTCCCGCCGCCGGATGTTCTGGTTCTGATTCTTCTGCCGCTGCCTCGCCATCTCCGGCGCCTCGACCACCTGGATCTTGCGCTGCCGCTTCGCGTCCTCGCATTCCTTGTAGCTGTCTTTCAGCCTGCGCTTCGCGGTCGCCAGCATCGCCTCCATGCTCTGCTCCGATGGCTGCGCCGGTGCCTTGTTCCTGTCTGCAGCGGCGGCTGGAGGCTTCGTGAAGTTCTTGCGCGCGAGTTCGTTCTTGACCGGCGCCGTGGCCTTCTCTGCGAAACTCGCTGCTGGCCGGTCCTCCTTCTTGCTCAGGACCACGGACCGGCATCCCTTCAACGGCTTGGCAACCGAATCGTCGCCACAGGAGAGGATACCGCCGGTGTAGAGCCTCTGCGCGATCCGTTCGCGCGTCTGCTTGAGCTCGGCGGGGTGGTCAAGCGAGGCGACGGCGACGGCGGCGTCGATGATCTCGAAGATGTTAGCACCACCGGCGCCGTCGAAGAACCTCATCCACTGCGCGTGCACGCTGCCTTCGGACGACGCCATCTCGCTCGATCGATCGCTGGTTGCGCGTTGGGGGTGGAGCAGAGTATGAGATGTGGAGGGAGGAGGCCATGGCGAAGGGCCTTCCTTTATTGGCGACGGACGGGCTGCGCGTCGCGGCGAGTCCGAGTTCGGCTCCAAGTCTGATGCAAGTTCAGGGTAGCGTTGGCGCCAAGCACATCGAACGAGATTCAAGCTGGAATCCGACTCTGGGATCGATCGGCTTTGTTTCCAAATCATACCGGTACGCGTGACGCGTCCGTTGGTGTAAGTAAAGCTGTAATAATTCCAAAAAAATATCCAAAAAACTGCGGAAACTTCCCGTGGGAACTACTCCCTCCGTGTCAAAATATAAGTCGCACTAGTCACTTACCACACACATGTATATAGACATATTTTAGTGCAATATTCACTAGTCACTTACATGAATCTTGCACTAAAACATGTCTACATACATGTGTGTGGTAAGTGACTAGTGCGAATTATATTTTGATACGGAGGGAGTAAATTCAAAATGCTCTGTGTTCTCAACAGAAGACCCGTAGGCCTTTTGCAGAGTCATTGCAATGCGGCGGCACTACAGTGGATTGGTGAAATGCACAAAGGATGTGGTTCATCGGACGTACAAAGGAAGTGCTTGTTATCTCGCTGAAACTTGTGCAATTACTTGTACTGTTTTTTTTTTGCCAACACGCAAAACCTTGCGTGTCCAGTGCAATAGATAGGAGGAAGAAATTACAGCGAATCCGGCATCGCAATGATGCGGTTACAGAGTCGGTGTCGATGGTTGGGCAGCCACCGAGAAACCACAGCTAAAAGGAAAACAGCGCCCACAAACACAACACAGCTAAGCCCACAGGGCACCCAACCTAACAGTGCCGGCGAGCTTCCATAGCTCCACCTCGTCGGCAATCCTCCTGCAAGTCACATGGCTCATCGTCGCAAGGCGCTGGAACACCCTTGCGTTGCGCTCCTTCCAGAGCGTCCACACGGTGAGAAGCACCACGGAGTCGAAGCCCTTCCGATGCGGCGAAGGCACTCTCGATCGCGCCTCAGGCCACCACTCGATCAGGGTTGCCCCTGGGTCCGGCGTTAGGTGTTGGAGATTGCAACGAGACAGCGTGCTATGCCAGACTTCCCGGGCGAAGACGCAGCGGACCGAGATGTGATCAGCGGTCTCATCCTCCTGATCGCAAAGCGGGCATCTAGTGTGGGACTCCATCCCACGACGGCGCATCCTGTCCGCCGTCCAAATACGGCGTTGCAGCGCGAGCCAGAGGTGCACCTTGCACTTCGCCGGCGCCCACGCTTGCCATATTTCCTTGCCGCAGGGGAAGAACTCCAACCCTGCGAAGAACGCCTTGTAGGCGGAGCTAGAGGAATAGGTAGCAGACGGCGTCCACCTCCACAGCACGCGACCGGGAGTCTCCGCCTGCAGCTCGACGCCATGAAGCTCATCCACTAGACGGAGGAATTGCACCAGAACGCGCACGGTTAAGGGACCGGTGATGTCTCGAATCCACTGGCGGTCCGTGAGCGTGCGGGTGCGCCGAGCCTCGGGGTCCACCGACTCAAACAGCGCCGGTGCGCGCAGCCTGAGGGACAGGGCGTCGTCGTCGAGCCATGCATCAGTCCAGAACAGCGCCAGCCTGCCATCGCCGACGTCAACCCTGACGGACGCGTCAAACATGGCCTGAACTTCAGGCTCGACCTCCAAGTGCAGCCCCGTCCAGCATCCGACCTGCAGCTTCTGCAACCACAACCATCTGATCCGCAGCGCAAACCCCAGCAGCTTAAGGTTTAGGATCCCGAGCCCGCCAAACTCCACGGGCCGGCACACCTTGTCCCACGCCACTAAGCAATGCCCTCCCTTCACCGTATCCGTTCCCTTCCAAAAGAAAGCACGGATTCTCTTATCCAGAAAGGCCAGCAGCCACGGCGGTAGGGAGATCGCGATGGACATGTAAACTGGGATGGACATGATGACGGATTTGATGATCACCAGGCGACCAGCGATGGTGTAGAAGCCTGTGAGCCCGGGGGATAGACGGCGACAGACCTTGTCGATGATGGGCTGTAGGCTCGTCTTGGACAGGCGCTTAAAGGACAGCGGGAGCCCTAGATAAGTGCAAGGGAACTCCTTCACGGCACACGGAAAAACCTGGGCGGCCACAGCTAGGTGTTCGTCCGTGCAGCGAATTGGCGAGATGGAGCACTTGGCCATGTTGGTGCGCAGCCCGGACGCGCCACCAAAACATTCCAACACGCCACGGACAAGCCCAAGATCACGTGCCAAAGGGGGGACGAAGATGACAACATCGTCCGCGTACATGGACGTGCGGAAGCGTACCCCACGACATGGCAGCGGAGATAGAATCCCTAGGGCCTCGGCTTGCTTGAGAGCGGCGTTAAGCACCTCCATGATGAAGAGAAACAGCGTCGGAGATAGTGGGTCGCCCTGACGGAAACCTCTCCGGTGGTGGATCACCCTGCCCGGCACCCCATTAAGCATGATCCGCGAGGACGCCGAGGACATGATGATGCAAACCCAGCCAATGAATCTACGGCCGAAGCCCATGTGCTGCAGCACTCGGATCAGGAACGGCCAGGACACCGAGTCGAACGCCTTGGAGATGTCCACTTTGAGCAGCAGGGCAGGTGTGCGTCCAACGTGCAGCGCCCGTGTCGTGAGCTGGACCATCTTGAAGTTGTCGTGGATGGATCGGCCCTTAACGAACGCCGACTGGTTCTCCGCAACCAGCGTCGACAGCCGGGGAGCAAGGCGATTGGCAAGCAGCTTGGAGAAGAGCTTGCCAAAGCTATGCGTTAGGCTTATCGGCCGGAAATCCTTAACATCGGAAGCGCCGTCCATCTTAGGAATGAGCATGACCAGCGCATTATTCAGCCTGTCCATGCCCCTGGATTGCAGCGCAGAGAGATGCTGCACTGCTCGAAAGACATCAGCCTTGATGATGGGCCACGCGGCTTGATAAAAATGGCCCAAAAAGCCCTCGGGACCAGGGGCCTTATCCACCGGCATCCCCTTGACAGCAGCCCAGACTTCATCCAGCGAAAACGGCACGTCCAGCCCAGCGAGGTCCAAGGAAGGCAGCCCCAGGAAGTTAAGATTGACGTCGTGCTCCCTCGCGAAATCAGAGCCAAGCAACCCGGAGTAGAAATTGAACAACATGTTTTCCTTGTCCTCATGATTCACAGCCACATTGCCGTCCTGAGAAAGCGCCACGATGTGGTTGTTGCGCCGCCGTAGCCTAGCCCTCATATGAAAGTATCGTGTATTGGCATCGCCCTCGGCAAGCCACAAATACACGGGAGCGATGCCGTGCAATGGTACGCTCGAGGGAGGCGAGGCCAATGGCTTTTCGCTTTAGCTCAGCACGAAAGGCAAATTCAGCATCCGACAGCACGCGCGATTCCTGCGCCACATCCAGCCTAAAGATCAATTCCTTCGCCAGGAGGAGCTGTTGGCGAACGTTGCCGATGTTCCGGTCGCTCCAAGACTGCAGGGCCCTCGCCGTGCGACCCAGCAAGATATTCAGGCGAGCAAGGGGATCCATGTGCTCCAGTGCAGTCCAAGCCTCTGCAACCGCCGCAAGGAACCCGTCATACTTAGGCCAGAACGGCTCGAACCTGAAGCGGTAGCAGCGAGGGGTCTGGAGATCTGTATGCAGAACAATGGGGCAGTGGTCTGAGGCCAGAGATGGCCCAGCCCGAAGCAAGCAGTTGGGGAATCTCTCCTCCCAATCGGCAGAGTGGAACCAGCGATCCAGACGGACCAGGGTGGGCACACGGCGTTCATTACTCCACGTATATCGCCGTCCGTGCAGGTTCAGCTCAGACAGCTCGAGATCATCCAGGAATCTACGGAACCGCGACATCCAACGCCTATCCAGATTTGCATTATTTTTGTCCACCGCTTGATAGATGAGATTGAAGTCTCCCATCAGAGACCACGGCCCCGGGTGCGAGGCGCGGAAGGTGCGCAACTCCTGGAAGAACAACAGCCGATCAGCGGTAGCAAAAGGGCCGTAGACCACCGTCAGCCACCATGGTGGCGAGGAGTCACACCGCTGCCTGATGCGCACCGATAGGGCGAAGGAGTGGAACGCCACCCCGGACACCTCCCAAACGGAAGTGCGCCACGCAACGAGGATCCCACCCCTCGTGCCAACCGCCGGCAGCGAAAAGTGCTCGAAGCCGGGTCCAAACAGCCGCAGGATGAGCTGCGCGTCGATAGTTTCCAACTTCGTCTCCTCAATGCAGATCAAGGAAGCGTGCTCGTCCCTAACCGTGTCTCTAAGCAGATCACAGCGCGCGGCGGAATTGAGACCACGGAAATTCCACCCGCAAATATTCTCGTTCGGTGTACACATATGGAAAACGTGAAAACAACCGAAAGACAGCCGCGGCCTAACAGACCGCCTCCGCCTGCGCATGGTGCGCGGCAACATCAACACCCGAGAGGGTACCGCGAGAAAACAGCTCGCGAAGGGCTACTTGTACTGTCAAGATTAATACTTCTAGTACTGTCAAGTTACTGTCCTTTGCTTTGGTAGTACATTCAACAAAGATTTCCCGAGGTTCCAGAGTGCAATCGCAGAGGCTTCTCTGAATGGAATGAGACGATAACTTCTGAAGATCACCCTTCAGTAGTCCAGCCGTCCAGGTAAAAGTTGGTAGTTTGGTCAGAGTCTGACTACTAGATGCACTACATGGCAATTGATTTTAAATAGTATGCTAACTATGATAAGTTTGAAAAAACAATTTCTGTAGCTAATACAGAGCTGGCAAACTGGTTAGAATAGCTGAATTGAACTGTTGCGGAAAAAAATAAATATGTCTGTAACTCTGTATATCTATCAAGTACGTACCTATGGCTATGATGAATAATTCTAGGCAATTCTAGGCAATCTATATCAGTATTGGAGCTTCCATGTTCGCTTTGGGACTTTATCGAAATAAATGTTCGATCTGGGAAGCTAGAAATCCCACTGTAATCAGAAGGAAAATGAAAACATATACATCACTTGTTGTAGTGTCTCCAGATTATATAAGTGCAAATTAATTAGTGTACATTAGAACATCTACAATTATTGAAGTAGTACTAAGCATCCTATTTCTGTAAAAAAATACAACTGCATTTTAGTTTTTAATTATCCAACCGTGCAATGGATTGGGGAATCAGCAAGTAATACCCTCAGAAAAGTTGCATCCCCGAGTTATGATGATGGTATATCAGTCGATCACTACAAATTAATACACGGAGCATAGGAAGAGAAATTCTGCATTATTAAAAACGTATGGTGCACTGTCGCTAAACTCTGAACTACGAAGAACGAGAAAAATATTGATGATTTCCCTCCAGAACTTGTAAGACAGATCACCATCCTTTCATGCAGGAGCAACACAACTAGCAACAAAAGTTAGGGCTTCACTATCAGAGAACAGCACTACGAAGTTCTAAAATCTTCTATTATATATACTAAAAACGGAAATTCAATTTGGTGCCTGAGCACCAATGCTCCCGATATCCTGCCCCTTCTTTCGTCTGGAGATCTGTGCTCGTCAGCAGTTTTTTAAACTGGACGTGCAGACCGCCATGTGCCCGCGTCAGAAAACGAATCACAAAGCATCCTGGACGGCCACGATTTCAGGAGCAGGTGTGCCCGGGTACCAAATCGCCCTCCTCTACTAAAAGCATCTATTATATACTAAAAGCAATAGACGAAAGCAAAATAGAGACGCCACACTAAGCCACATCATCTAAATTAATTTGATAGTTGGATCTACAATTTATGGCTATAATTTACCGAAGATTTAATAGTTACATTGCTAGGTAATCCGTTTTGACACGTATTAAGTTAGAAATGGAGGAATATATGTATCAAATAGGGGACACGGAATTACGTACGTGACATGCTGTCAAAAAGAGAACACGTGAGAGTTGATATTGATTATTTAAATCATACTACTGTGCCAAGATATGACTCTAGGTACGGCTGCTCAAAGTAAATCTATCAGTGTCTCACCTTAAAGATGCCAGCTGCACCATGGAACTGGTGTGGTTAAAGAGGTTACAAGAATTATTTCCGTTATATTTGTAGGTTCTTATTTTCACTGCTGAAGTATTTCACATATATTGGAGAGTCATAGCAAAAAAAGTCCACGTTTTGTCAAGAGAGAGTCCATATTATATAAGAGGTGAACAATAATAAATTTAGTACCAAAATATCCGATCACCATATATGATTTGAATATGCACCTAGGAGCCAAATTGAATTTCTAGCTTGCAAAATGTATTTTAAAGCGTTTTGAAATTACAAAAATCTCGTGTACATCACTACATTCTCTGTGCTCACAGAGTTGTTTAACGAAAAACGAAATTTTGTGTCTCGCCTGTAAAAAGATAAAATTTGGTGCTAAAAAGACTTTTCATGTGACATATTTTTGTCTTTTTACAGAGGCCACAAAAAATGTCGGTTTTCCACGGAACTTGGCGTACGCACATAGAACGTCGATATGTACCTCCCAAATGTTTTTCCAATTTTTTTGACATATCGAAATGTTTTTTCCCGTACGCGTGAGCATATGCACCCGGGAAACAAAATGAATTTCTGAAGGTAAATCTGTATACCAAAAACAGTTTGGTTAGAACATCTGGCCGATTGCGAAATGCACGACGCGATGGCTTATGGTAATTCATATACACCTATATATGGATGAGAGTACGCACACAACTATAGTACTTCATATATATGGAGAACAAGAACGTAAAACAGATACACGTGTTTACAGGATTGTTTGTTTTTCTCGCAAGTTTACACATTTATTCTTTTGAGGCAAATTTTTAATTTTAATGATGACAGAAGGATTTTATTTACAAACAAAAATCTTATTTAGAATTTTTTTTGAATCGTGCGATGATGTTTTGGGCTTACATTAAGCCAAGACATATATGAATGTTAATATGATTAGTACACACCATATTTCATGCACCTCTATTTATGTTCAGATAAGTAGTGAAATAAAGGTAAGCCCGACTTGGCAGAGGAAGGTGGGTATCCATTTTCAAAGCTACGCTGAAAGATATAATCTTTTTTTCCAGAAAAAAGCTCGAAACATAACATTGGTCTATATAACATGGATCAAGACTGAGCACAAGACACACATTGAGGTGAAGGTTAAGTAGGCTTGTGGTGGCACAAGGGAGGGAGGGAGAGAAAGAGAACAACAATACTACTATATAAAGTACAATAGGAAAAATAAAGTTATTTGTAGAGAGATTTAAAATACTTTTGTAGATTTTGTTGTTGTTTAATAGTTATGTATGTTCTTTGATTTGTTTGTTTAGAAAGTGTAGGAGTTTTCTCTACTGTTACACCCACTTTGAGAGTAAACGTTCATCAAATCTAAACTCCTTGAAAATCTTTTGTGTCAATTTCTATGATTTGTAATAGCTTAAAATTTAATATGACGTACATGCTATTGCAGTCATAAGTTATTTAATACTTATGTGTTTCTGTGAATCAAGAAAAAATCCTGCAAATTTTATTGCCACATTGACGCTGCTAAGAGTGTTGTTTACCGGCTAGAGGCCGAAATTGGTGGTGCCATCGTGTTCAAAGAGATTGTGTAGGTGAGAACAATTAATAAGATCTCATAGTTTGTAGGACTGTTCCTATAGAGATATTTAATTTTAGGATTAGAAATGTAAGGAATTATTTCGATTAATCACACTCAATTTGAAACAAAAACTGATATTGATTATAATTTTTTCCTAAAAGTATCTACTGATGTATTTCATGTTATATAATCAAACACACTTTTTTGGGTTTCTAATCCTTTATTTAATAGAATGTGGCATTGCAATCTTGTAATAAAATTGATGAAAAAGGTTCCTGTAACGCCCCACTTTTGGGAAGCCAGAAAAACACAGTTGTTAGAGAGCCAAAAATCAGGGCCAACAAAACTTTTTGAAAATGCCTCACTAATGTTTGTGTTTCCCTTTTCATTGCTCTGTTTGACCTTGTGTGCTTTGTAAATTGTGTTAACAACCTCATCTTGGTGATCATGTCATGACAAGAAAAATAATCCATATATCTTCTCCAATCTTGTTTTGGCCAAACTCTTTTTCAAAGATGCTTTGATTTTATCAACTATCCAAATGCCTAGGATTTAAGAAAGTAAAGTATTTCCAAAAATTACCTGTTTATAAACTATGGAGGTCTATATAATATCTCCTGCCTATTTTCAACCTTGTTGTTTTGCAAGTATTTACATCTCTTATTTTAAGCTCCTATTTTCATCTCCCTTTGGAAATAATGCAGGTGGGAAATATATTACCCCATATATTTTCTATATCAAAACCTTTTGAAAAGTATCATGGAGGTAATCATCTCCTACCTATTTTCAAACCAAGCTACTTTTACAAGTGTTTCGAAAACCCCATCTTACTTCCTCTTTTGCAAAGAATATGAGTGGGGACTATATTACCCCTATACTTTACCTTATCTGAATTCTTTTTGAAAGTCTCAAGAATTGAGTTGAACTACTTTCCAAATCATATTGTCATGATCTTGCTTGATCACCAACTCACAAAAACACTTGGGAAGTTGGTTTGTAAACACAATTGTTTGAGTGAACTTGTTGTCTTGTTGTGACTTGCTAGAGGTGTGGCCATTTCCTATGTTTATCTTGGAATGATTGTATCTGTTTGTTTGTGAGTGTGTGTGGACTTAGATAATTTGAAACCTGCAAATAATGGGACTATATAAAAAGGATCAGATTTGAATCCTATCTTAAGCTATCTTCCTAGCTTTAAAATCTTCCAACTTTGGAGACATGCCACCATTGTGGCAAATCTTGCTCTTCTCATCAATGCACCGTCAGGGATCTCATATTCCATATCTATACTTTCCATCCAAGCTATGAAAGTGTATTATGAAACTCCCTAGCATCTTATTTCAAAGCCCTTTCGATGGCATTCCAAGTTAGTGACTATATCCCTCTTATCTTGGCAACCTTTCTAAAAACCACTCCTATTTCTTTTTGAGCTCAACCAAAATTTTCTTGCCCATCCTCATGACTTATATTTCACATCTACTATGGCCAATGTTCTTGCCTTGGCCATTAAACCCCTTTTCTCTCCAAGTTTTGGTGCCTACTAAAAAGCCTCCTGTTTTCCTTGTTTTCAAAAAAATCTCAAATATTTTTCAAAGGAGTTATTTATTAAAAATCACTTATGTGATCCATATTATATACCCTCCTTCTCAATTCAAAATATTTATTTTGGAAGCATTTTTATATTTATTATAATTTATTTACCAAAGGCCAGGAATGGATTTTAAAATATTTTGTGAATAAAGTATTTCCAAAATTCTTAGACAAATTACCCAACATTACTATGGTCTTATGTAAGCCCTTTATTCAAAAATATTTGCTTATGTTACTCAAAATCATGAAGAAAACTTGCAAAACCTTCTATGGACCTATCTTCTTCTCTGTTATTGTTTAGCCATTTGGCATTTTTGTTTTAACACACAAACTTAATCTTTTTGGCAATTCACCAGATTCCCATCCATACTTGACATATTTTCTATCATCCTCATGTTTTGTTTGAGTTTTGCATAGTTTAAACATCCTTATTCCATGATGGTTTCGATGCCACCATAATAACAGGTGCTGGAGACTGTTAAAACATTCAGTTTTAACCAGCATGAACCAGTGCTCAAATCATTTCGTTTATATGATTAAAAATGTGTTTCGCAAACTTTGGAGTATGTACTTAAAGTCCCTGCCCTTATATAAAAATTTCGAGCATATTAGAGCCATCAGTTCTTCTGCAACTTTGGACACAAAATAACAGTTTTCTTGGACTTTTTTCACCAAGTCTGAAACTGAAAACTGAATTTTCTGATAAAACTGCAGATTTCGGCCAAATTGAAATTGGTTTGAATTTGTGGTTCAAACACCTCCAAAACCCCACCTAGCCTCACCCCTTTGCTAACCTATCTACCCTTGTGCATTTCGTGCACAATTGGCGTGCCAAATGGGCGTGCACAAGCGAGCCAACCCGGCGTCCACCATGTACGCCTCACATCCGAACCGCGCACACACGTGCCCACGGTCATGGTGCACCGCACCCGCACCTGCACCGTATTCCCGAAATCCCGGGCACGCGCAAGGATCATGTCCACCTCGGGAACCCACAAAACGAGCTCATGCTTGATCTCGTCTCCCACTCTTTTAATCCTGCCGCTGGAGCCTAACCAATGGGCGAGGCAGTCTACCTGCAACCCCACCTGCCTCTCAGACACCGCCCCTCCCGACCTATCTCGCCCCAGAAGCCGACCCACGCGCGCCCGTGCACCCAGCTCACCATGGACCGACACCCGCACGGTTTTAAGCTCACACACGCTCTCCCGCACCCTATCCTTGCCATTTACACTCCTACCACTCTCCTCCACCTCCTGGAGCAGTACCGACCGAGCTCTCGCTCAGGTCCCACCGGGAACGCGAGTTGAGCGCCGCTCGGACCCGCATCTTGCCGTGGAGATTGTCGTCGACTCCGACCTCCGCTGCTCTCCATTATTGCGCCATCGTCTTCCCCACCCAGAGACCTATCTAAGAGACATCTCTTTTTGTTTATAGGAACCACGGAGCCGCCGCCGCCATTGATGACCCGTGGAAGCTCACCTCGGTGCTGCCATCGACCTGGAGCACGCCGGCATGATCTGCAGCCACCCTCGGCCTTCCCGCGACCTCCCTTTTTCATCCAAACGCTCAGATTCGACCTTCGCGCACCCTAGGTGACCCATCCGTGCTCGATGCCATGGCTGCCTCCGCCCCTGTTCTGTTCGTCGAGAGGAAGGAGGTCAGCACGCTGCTGTGCGACGTTTGGCCGGCCGGGCACTGCTCGGCCCATCTCTGCTCTGGATCTGGCCCTTTTCATTTTTTTCCCTACAGGTTATTCTTTTCCTCAAATCTGTTTCTGACCCTCCACTTTAAATCTGTTTAAAATGCTTATATCTACTTTTTTCCCAAAAAAAATCACAGTAATACTAGTATGTTTTTCTGACCATATGCAACTTGCAGAATCAAAAAATATGAATTTTTGTGGCTTTGATAAATGTTTTGCTGTCACTGATCTGAAACACTGTTTTATCAATAACTTGAGTTTGGTTAATCCAAATGGAGTGAATCCAATTGATTTGGATAGACCTTTTCAGTAGCTCTCACTAGATTTTTCCCCATAATTAATTGATGCTTAGAATAAAATTTCTGTGCAAAATAAGATTCTGTCAGAACCAACTTGAACAATTTTTTTATAATTTCTGTGAGTAACATTTTGGAGCAAATCCAATTTTGTTAGTTTATAATATTAACAGAGAACCCAAATCCAGCTTTGCATGATTGTTTGCTTAACAGAACATTCTAGGTGAAATAATTAGTAGAAATGTTGTTTCTGACTATAATAAAAGGAAAAAAGATTAAATGCCTTTATTATAAAATTGGTGTTTGTGTTATTTGATGAATGTCTTGGTACTGTTACACGCTTGTTACATTTGTTTAGCATGTTAGTACTGTTAGTGACTTGTGTTAAGCTTGTTTTGAGTTCAACATGTGTTACTAAGATGAATTTGGTGTTTCCAACAAATATTTAACTATGCTTGTGTGCTTAATAATTTAGACAAGATAAATAATCTTTTTAGCTAAGTTTTAGCTACTGGTTAATTAGGATTGTTAATTGTGCTTAGCCTTTCATGTGAATAGTAAACCCTAAGAGTTGCCTAATCACTACTTAAACCCTATTTTTCTAAAATAGATAGTGTGGTGATTACCAAATTGGTTTGTTAGATGATAATCTTGCCTCTTGATTGTTGCTTGTTATTTGTGCTTGATGTTTGCTTTGTTAGGAATGCCTTGTTGTATGATGATTGTGTTCTTTTATGTTTGCGACGCTAGAAAATCGAGAGGAGGATTTATCAGCTGAGGGTTTCTGTGGAGATTGTATTGATAATCAAGTCCAGGGACAAACCACTGAGCAAGGCAATCCATCGCAGAAAACTTGCACCCTTCACCTATATATTTATATATACTTATTATACACCCCAGTTCTGGTATATACTCCAGACCGTAGCAAAAACTGTAGGAAACTTTACCCCAACCACCATCTTACTAGTTCAAGAAAGCATAATTTTTTTAGGATGGGAACCCTTGTGTTGTTTTTGGAAAAACAAAAATGATTTACGAAAACCCTCTTGGGAAGGTGGGACCTTGCCCAATTGGTGGTATGGACATGAGGATTTTCGGAGAAGTGTTTTTCTAAAAAACGACACATAATCTAGTCTTCGCTGGACAGCCATACCGTACAACCACATTACTCCAAAATGGGCACGGGGCTTTGACTGAAGCTTGTTTGTGTTAGTATGACATTTTACCTCAAATGCTATAGGGGGTCGTGACCCTTGAACCGAAATGTCGCTAGGAGTGGGGTGACGGGGCATACAAAGTGTGGGACTGTTATGATTAACTTTCGCCACCGGTTGCAATCGTTGGGTCTCCTGACGTGGCGATGTGATGTTGGGAGATTGAGAAAGTAAAGGTATTGGAATGTTATGCCCAACACACTCGGTGCCGGGGAGAATAAACCCAATCGAAGAGGTATATCTTGTACTAGCATCGACATAGTGGAAGTTAGGATTAGTCATCTGATGAGTGCATGCTGTCCCGAACAGTTTGTGATTAAATCACGGCGGATTACTAGATCTTGTGGTGAAAGTGTACACACTCTGCAGAGTTAAAACTATTCGAATAGCCGCGTCCGCGGTCATGGACAGTTGAAAGGCCATGTACCTAGCATTGCGTCGAAGTTTTCAAAAAGTGGTGTTGTGTTGGAAAGCAAGTGAGTACATGGAAGTACTGGAAGACTGGGAATGATTGTATCTTTGAGGTACAGAGGTGTGTTTTGAAAGAAACCTGGAGGTGGCCCTAGTCCTAAGAAGTTTGCAAAGAAAACTATTTTTGGGAAAGTTTGTCAAAACCCTCAATGATACGTGGTATCTGCGAGAGGATTTTTTTCTATAATAATATATCTTTTGAAGTATCTTTTTCAATAAAGATATAGAGATGTCAGCCACCATGGTAAATCTTACATTCACCATGGGTAGTGAGCCTTATTACTAAAGCCTTTCCTACCACAGCCTCAAAACGTCATATCTTGCATCTATTAGCTTGTTTTCTGAGTAGAGCTTGCGAGTACATTCAAACGTACTCATATTGGTTTCGTCCCTGGCTATTGTCCTTGCCAGACTTCTATCCCGAGGAGTCTCAGGAGGAGACTGGAGAAGAGGAGGGCTTCGTCGACGACTATTCCAACTAGGACGTCTCCCGGTCAGCTACCTGTAGGTGTTGGGCGTTGACATGAGCTTTATCGCGTTTCGTCGAGACTTCCGCTGTGTTAGTTAAATCTGCCCTGCGTGGCAGTTATGTGAACTTGGTCATGTGACCATTTGTTGTAAGACTATGTTTGAATTCGTGTAATGGATGATGTAATCTGCAATGCCAACTCGAGTATGTTGTTCACGAC
Source organism: Poa pratensis (assembly GCA_947311845.1). NCBI lineage: Eukaryota > Viridiplantae > Streptophyta > Magnoliopsida > Poales > Poaceae > Poa > Poa pratensis. The sequence continues at coordinate 23,701,047 of CAMZMU010000081.1, read as the reverse complement.
ACACTGATCATGGGATCGTCAATGAATGCATACTGGTGCTTTCTGGACAGCTGGTCTGGGGGCACCACAGTTCCTAAACTATATCGGACACGAAGTAGGTATAGGAGTGACATTAATGACAATTGATAATGATATATGGTAGGTTAAAAAATATTGGTAATGATAATAGTACCTCCATTTCGAAATTAAAGTTGTCAAGAAACTTGCTGTCAAAGTCTCTAACATTGAATAGTACAAAACATTAAACCTCTGAAATAATAATCTTACTCTTAATTAAAGTTTGTTGTATATTTGTGTAAAACTAATGGTATAAGAATAGTACAAAACATAAAACCATTGCACCTTGGAATATGTCTGCATGTGTCTAAAATGTCAAGTATTTCCGAAGAGAGGGAAACGTCTAATATTTCAAAATAAATAAGTAAATGAGAAGGAAAATATCTACACAAAGTAAAATAAAATTTCTTACTATTTAAGCGGCTAATATTTGAACGAGGAGAAATGATACTGTCTTTTATGAAACTAGAGAATGGTTCTTTTTACCTTAGCGAAGTTGTTACGCTGCTCCACTAAATATCTTCTAAATATATTGCCCAAGTGAAGCATAATATGATTTGGACCAGCAAAAGTGGTTTTTTTGTAACTTTCACATCTGATAAAGCAATTGACAAACTGAATTTTAACCTGACATGATTTAATATCACAGAATAATTCACGACGGGTCTTTAATACAATGTACAAGTCACACATATGGTCACATATGGTTGATTTTTAAATGACATAATCAACCATATGTGATATTTTAGATACTCCCTCCGATCCCAATTAAGTGTCGCAAGTTGTACAAGGAATTCTACGTGGGTAGTTCGTTTCTCACGTCATTTTTAACGGATCGGAGGGAGTAGAATAGATAAAGTTAAAATTGTTCAGAACCATACCATTTCCTTTCTATTACGTGACTATGTATGGAACAATAGATTTATTTCTGAGCCCTCGCAACTAGTCGATTTGAAAAGTGTAACTACATCTTGATAAAGCTACACTTGCAACTCTACTGAATCTGGACCAACTAATCAAGAACCAAGTTCCAAGTCTCGTAAATTGTCGCAGAAGTGAGAATATACGCCAAATTAGTCGACCTCAACAAATGGATCTGGAAGCATCAAGCGCTAAACCCTAAGTTCAGATTAATGGATCCAAGAAAAAAAAGAATACATACATGCCAAAAAATCATCTATTTCCAATAAGAAAAGATTATGCTTGTGGTTTGCCAAGTTGTTTTGCATGTATATTCTACTGTTGAGTGTCTTCTGAAAAAGAGATGTTAGGATTAACTGTTGTGAAATTGAAATTGCAGAAACATTTTATTGTGCTGATCTCATATTGCCGGCAATAATTCCATTACCCTTCCTTGTAAAATAACACATTTCTTGGTCGTCAAATCTCATAACAATAACGTCACCAATTCATACAAACAGAAAAAGCAGAACAATCATGTTCTCTTTATACAAATTGCATCATCTTGTCATGGATACATCAGCTCGTACAGAACCAGATAGAAAAAAAAATCCATCACAGTACCATGAACTGATGCAGAGGCTAAAACTACATGAGATAGAAGATCTTGTTCACATTGGAATCAGGACTACGGAGCGACCTAAACCAAGCTAGCCCGGATAGTAGACATCAGGGCGCGCCCCTCGGCGATGGTGGCCTTCCATCGGACCTGGTCCCGCCGCCGGATGTTCTGGTTCTGATTCTTCTGCCGCTGCCTCGCCATCTCCGGCGCCTCGACCACCTGGATCTTGCGCTGCCGCTTCGCGTCCGCGCATTCCTTGTAGCTGTCTTTAAGCCTGCGCTTCGCGGTCGCCAGCATCGCCTCCATGCTCTGCTCCGATGGCTGCGCCGGTGCCTTGTTCCTGTCTGCAGCGGCGGCTGGAGGCTTCGTGAAGTTCTTGCGCGCGAGTTCGTTCTTGACCGGCGCCGTGGCCTTCTCTGCGAAACTCGCTGCTGGCCGGTCCTCCTTCTTGCTCAGGACCACGGACCGGCATCCCTTCAACGGCTTGGCAACCGAATCGTCGCCACAGGAGAGGATACCGCCGGTGTAGAGCCTCTGCGCGATCCGTTCGCGCCTCTGCTTGAGCTCGGCGGGGTGGTCAAGCGAGGCGACGGCGACGGCGGCGTCGATGATCTCGAAGATGTTAGCACCACCGGCGCCGTCGAAGAACCTCCTCCACTGCGCGTGCGCGCTGCCTTCGGACGACGCCATCTCGCTCGATCGATCGCTGGTTGCGCGTTGGGGGTGAAGCAGAGTATGAGATGTGGAGGGAGGAGGGCAGGAGGCTATGGCGAAGGACCTTCCTTTATTGGGGACGGACGGGCTGCGCGTCGCGGCGAGTCCTAGTTCGGCTCCAAGTCTGTGATGCAAGTTCAAGGTAGCGTTGGCGCCAAGCACATCGGATGAGATTCAAGCTGGAATCCGACTCTAGGGTCGATCGGCTTTGTTTTCAAATCATACCTGTACGCGTGACGCGTCCGCTGGTGTAAGTAATAAAGCTGTAATAATTAAAAAAAATAAAAAAACTGCGGAAACGTCCCGTGGGAACTAAATTCAAAATGCTCTGTGTTGCCCATAGAAGACCTGTAGGCCTTTTGCAGTCATTGCAGTGCGGCGGCAGTGTATGACTGTAGTGGATTGGTGAAATGCACAAAGGATGTGGTTCGTCAGAAGCACAAAGGAAGTGCTTGTTATCTTGCTGAAACTTGTGCATTTAGAGCATCTCCAGCGGCACCCCAATTTTGTGTCCGGCAACCCCCAATTGAGGCCTAATTGGGGGTGCCGAACATGTGTCCGCCCAAGTGAAGGGTGTAGCCCACAGCGGCATTCGTCAAAGGCCCGCCCCTCAAACGGACCGAAAATTTGAGCGTATGATCAAACATCTTGCGGGCATCGAACCGCTGCCGCTTCAACTTCGCGCCGCGAGGAAACACTGCGGTTGGTGTCGACGCGCAACCGCCGCTGCTTCAACTTCGCGCGTCGCTTCGGTGTGGCGTTGGCGCCGATTCGCATGAATATAACCCTCGTCGACGGCCGCATGTCGTTCATATTCTCTCCGCGCAACACCGCCCACAACTCGCTCGTGATATCGTTGCCTGAGAAGGAGGCCGTGGTGGCCGATCCGGCGCAGGAGAAGGAGGCCGTGGTGGCCGATCAAGAGGCCGATCCGGAGCATGAAGAGGAGGCCGTGGTGGCCGATCTGAAGAAGGAAGAGCAGGCCGACGAGGACGCCACGACGGAGGACGACAAGCCCGCAACGCCATCACCCGCATGTCCAGCTTTCTCACCATGGGAACCTTGATCCCCGTGGTCGTCCCGGGTGGCTCGTGCCGACCAGACATGGTTTGCAGCCGCACCGGCAGCAGCTGAACCATCAACTCTGTAACACCCCGAAAATTTAGACCGAATTTTAAATTTATTTTCGGACGCCGGAAAAACTTTTTCGGGTTTCTAAATATTTTCTTCGAACCCGTTGGTCTTTTATTTGACTTTGGTTTCGCTCTCTTAGAAAAAAAAATTCCCAACAATCCTCGATCTTTGTCAACCTCCACCAGAATTTCAGGATATTGTTTTATCTGCTAAACATTGGTTCCATCTGGAGATTGCAAAAACCCTTCTGCCTGTCCCACTAAAGCCGTCACCGCAATCTTAGCTTGGAATAAATTCTACCAAGCTACCGTATGGTCCCCTCATACCTATACATCACTCCCATGGAAAAATATTTCATAGTCCCATGCAAGATTCCAAAATTAAGTCCTATTTCCTATTATGTCGTTCTCGATCCAGAATTTATCTAGACACCTTCCACTCATCCAGAAATTCTACAATTTTGGGGAGATGCATAAATCCACCTCCTGAACATTTCACTCCACTGTCTGAACCTCATTTGAGCAATATTTGAGGTACTTCCTTTGTAATGCTCTTTTCATGCCTATTAGCAAATTCCAAGGAACCCCTATTTTTATGTCTCCAAAAATTCTGCAAAAATTTGGGAATGATCCCTAGGCAGTGTGCAACCCATGTATGCAAAAATATTGGATACCTTGTTAAGAAATATTTGACTTTTCCTCTGTCCAAGTTTCTACCCTAAAATTCAAATGTTTTCAAAACCAAGCCAAATGATTTTTGTAGTGGGAGGAGAACACCTAGATGCAAGCACTAGGAGAGCCCACACCTCTGGGCAAAGTCTTGACCAAACCAAAAATCATTTGCCTCCTCAAACAATCAATATCAAATTTGACCAGTACTGTTTTTCAAAACTTCTAGTCGCACCAACTTTCGAAATTGTAAAAACTTTAGTCACCAAAGTTGTAGAGTTTTGAATTTGGCGTGCAGTGGTGAAAACCCCATCGCGTTTGGAGCTCCGAGTCGCCGGAAACGCGACGATGTCGCCGTGTCACGCTCTATACGTCGCGTACGCACGCTATGACATTACCTTAATCTTATTTAAACCTTAATCTCTGTGTACTATCCAAGCTGCAGTACGAGCGCGTGCTCCACTGCACATCCAGCTCAGCCTCTCTATCCTCTCCTCTTGCTTATCCTCTTCCTTGTAGCAAGAATATCAACCGTGACCTTACTCTCCATCGGTGGACGAACAGCCACGACCTACCTCTACATCCATGCATCTTTTTTTTTTGGAGCAGGGATGTTTACGTGTTGCACTCGGGTTGGAGCACCGACACTCTTCACTCCTTCCATCTCCAGCTATATAAGAGCAGCCCCAGCCCTCTCTGGCTGCACCTCACCCCATTCTCTCCTCTTTCTCCTGGAACTCTGTGAACGTTTAGCTGAAGAACAGCATGGCTCTGCTTCTCTTTTGGCTGAGGCCGGAGTCGACGATTTCTGACCATGCCGAGCTTGAGCCGGAGCTGTTCTTCGTTTAAACATATCTAGAGCCTCCTACCATCCCCCTCTACCTTCCCGTGCAATCAGAGCATCAAGTAGTAGTCTAGCACGTCGTGTCCATCCTTGCGTCCGCCATGGCCGTACAAGCAAGCTCGCGAGCAATGGGCGCAGCGGGCGTCGCTACCGTCGGCTTCGCCTCCCCTGGCCGCGGCACGGCGCCGCCGTTCCGTCCCCGCTGTTGGCTGGTGGCCAAGCCGTCCCGGCGGCCGGCGGCCATGCTTCCCCGTACCAGCTCCCGTACGTGCTGGAGCTAGAAGATGGCCAATCATACAAAACTGCACCAGCAGCTCGAGCTGACTATTTGCTGCACCGTGCGGTATATAGCTATCCTTCGCTCGCTCATTTCTCCCAAACCGTAGCTCCGATCGGAGTGATTCAAATTTCTAAATCTTCGTCTCGACGAGCTCTTTCCGGTAGTACTGATTTCATCTCATTCCAAAATAGTTCTATGGGGTGCCCTTTTGTACGTGCATTCCGGAGTCCGTGGAACGGGGCTATCGTTGCCCTACGCCGCGGAATCACCCCGACCTCTCCAAACCCGGTGGATGCCCATCTTCGGAGGCAAGCTAACCCCTTGCTATGAGCGGTCCCTCAATGTTGTTTGTTTATTTGTTGATTGCCATACCGAGTGTTATATTTTCTGTCTGTACCCTGTTTTATTATTGCATGTCTGTTGTTATTCTTGTTTAATATGTTGCTTCGATTATTGCTCCTGCCATGTTATATTCATCATCTATGTATGCATTAGAATGATGTGTGAATTATATGTGCGCCTCGCACTCGCGTGGCTCTGTCGAACCCTCTAAATAAACAACTATAAAATCTACGTTCCTATGATTGTTTGCTTCTTCTCCTTCGCCGAGGTGAGGAGCGGACTAATGTCGTCTTATGATCCTCGAAGTTGGGGGCATTTGCCAAAAGAGTTATTTTTTTCTTCTCCCTCCGTCAAACGTGGTTGGCATATGCCCGCCTAGACTGCGACGTTTGGGACATTTGCTTTCCATTTGGTTCTTTTTGCCAAGATTGCTGACACCACGTCGGGTTAATACTTGAGTGGAATGGATGCTTTCTTTCTTATGAATGCTTTTCGGTTCATTGTTTCGAGTCTACATGCCTCACCAACTTTGAAATTAATCTGCGAGGACGCTGGCTGGAGGAACCGCCACAGTCGTCCGATTGACCCACTGTGTTATATTTTGTAGTTGATTTGTGAAGGCGCTGGTCGGCGGAATCGCCGCCGTAGTCTTCCGGTTGACGTTTCTTTTTCCTTGTCAAACGAGAAGGCGCTGGTCGGCGGAATCGCCGCCGTAGTCATCCGGTTAACGCCATTTTATTTTGCTAAGTTTGGACATGGATTCTACTATTGCTTGAGATATTATGTTGCTAATGTCTTAATGTTTGATGATATATATTATGTTATTGTGATTGTTATGTTGGACTAACCCTCTGTTGTTTGGACTTGTTATGATGAAACTTGATTAAATGAAACACCCCTCCAAACTTCGATAGGGTCAGTCCATAGTGCCACTAATCTGAGCATCGAAAGCACTACCACTGTCGCTCATATGGGCGGGGCTTGACCTACGTAATCCTATCGAGCCTCCTTTGATGCCACCCTTTTTGGCAAGTCTAGTCGGTTACCATAGTTGGTCGGGGCTAGTCTTGCGAAGGTTCCAGAGCTAGGCGTCGCTCATGGGTTGGGGACGTGCCGGATTCACTTCCGCATAAGGCATATAGTTATGTCGGTGGCTATATAGGGAGTGTCTTGATAGCGTGAACGGTCGAGTGAGTGTATCAGACCGCCTTAAGGATGTGATCCTAAAGTATCGGTTGTTAATGATCCACTTGGATGAGTGAAGTATTGCAACCTCTCGAGAGTGTAAATCTGGATGTCTAGCCTCGTTCCAAGGTTATGGAACAACAGTTCAGTGTCGGTCACACTATTGTCTTTGTCGAGTCAGGAGGTTAAACATAAGTTCTGTTTGAAAGAAATACGAACAACCTGATTTCACTAAATGGACAATAAGTTGATGCAGGGAATGCTACTTGAGATGTGATTGTGAACCAGGTTTAGGGATGACGGTGTGATGCGTTGGGAAGCCTATAGTTAGGCCAGAGCCCACATCAACCGCGCGTGCCCAGAGTGAAATGATGAGACCAGTGGGCCTAGCAGTGATCACAGGTGCTGTTGTGTATTATTTGGTACCCACTTGGTACACCCGTTTTCTCATCACAGGTAAGCCCTTTGTATGATTGCTGGTGCACGATCCAACCCCACCTGGCTTGGACTCTGTACTGGTGATACCCCCGTTGCTTGCTTACGACATGTTTGGTTGTCAATGCCATGCTACTTTTATGTCATGTATCTAGAGTACACCTTGACATGTTGTAGGATTTTATTTCCAGTATATATCTTGTTGCATGATTGTTGGATTGTTTGTAGTAAGGGGCGATTCTTGCTGAGTGCATACAAATGTACTCACGGGCCTTGTGATTGTGGCCAGATTTTGGCGAGGACTCAACTTCCATCTTAGCAAGGATAAGGAGCAGAAGCGTGCTAGGATCAGTAGCCCAGCCAGATACCTGTGGAGTGGAGCCGCTCCAAGCCGTTGCCTCATTTATGTATTCCGCTGCCAGTTAAAACTCTGAGTTGGGCCATACTTGGCTTGATATTTTGTAAAGCCTCGACGGCCTTGTAAACCCTTTTGTAGCACTTTGTGCCTGATTGTGTAATGATTTCCGCTATGTTGCATTGTCGTAACGTGCGGCCAGATATCTTGGGCTGGCGCACGGGGCGACCGCCCTTCTGACAAGCTGTGCCAGAAGGGGGTGCCACAGAGCATGGTATCAGAGCACCAGGCTGGCTGTAGACTACCCTAGCATGGAAAACCCAGCCTTACTTTTGCCGACAAGGAGCCCGATGGATTTGACCCATCTCCGCCTAACCGGCATGGCTATTGTTGGTCAACAGTATGGTGCCGTAGGACTTGTCCCAATCCCCGAGTGAGGCTCGCCGGTTTCTTCCATGAGAAGGAATCGACACTACCCATTAGTATGAGACCCAGTCCTAGCTGCCATATAACCCACCCTTGCCTGCTACCCTTGGCAACCCAACTCTCTTGAAGCAGATCCCGCTCAGGAATCTTGCGCTCTCCTCTCTCCCAAGTACCTTAGCTTGAGTTGTAGATGGAACCTACCCTTGTTTTCGAGACCACCGCTGAGTTTCGCCCCGGTTTTCCCCTCTGCTGTGGGAAGCTGCTCGCGACATTCTTGGTTGTGTTTATCGGCCGGTGTACCATGTATATCGGTCTAACCTCTCCTCCTGCGTGAGCGAGTATCATGCCGATGTGTATGTCGCCACAAGTGCCTTAGGAAGCGCGGCGCCATATGTGATTCAAAGCCACTTCGTGGATTCCCCTGAGATGGCTCTCCAAGTTGCAGCTTGGAAATGTCTCGCTCGTCTGCGGTACTTTGAAGCCGCGACAGAACCTCCCGCCTCTCGCTTCTTTCCGCCAAGATCCCTTGCAAGCCCCAGCCAACCCATGGTAAGCATTGAAGTGATGCTCAACTCAACCTTGTCCCACCTCGAAGCCTACACCACCGCCTTGGAGCATTCTTGCCTACCACTTGGAGGAATGCCATTCCAATAGGCAAGCCCTTGCCCGAGTCCCGCAGCCCACTGACAAGAGCCCAGTGGATACCAAGCTTTGCGTAGGACCAAAACCGCAAGATCCAGAAGGCAACAAAGTGGATGCCCAGACCAAGTCCCCACCAAGTGAGGGTCCTAAGTTGGTAGGTGAGAGTTTGTCAGGTTGTTTGTAACCCCTTGTGTTTTCTTGTGCTGCATGTTTGTTCTGTCCACGGTTAAGTTGTTCTTAGGTTAGCCTATGAAAAACTTGATGTTCTGATTCCCTTGTTAACCACTTGGTTGACATGTGACGGAATACCATGTCCTTTTCTTCAGTTGAAAGGTTTTGAAGAAATGACAGATCACACAAAAGCAAAAGTGGTATATGTGAACCCAGACACATATGCACGCCTGTAAAATTAATGCAAACTTTGAATGATATTATTTTCTAGTATAAAAATGATTTTGTGTGTGTTGCACAAGTTTAACTATTAAGTTGAAGTATTTAACGAGACACTGTAACCACGGTGTCCCGCTCACTTAATGTTGGCTCGTGTATAGGTTTGAAAAACTCATACATGTAACGACTCAAGGTTCCTCACCCAATATGAACCTTGTGAGAACTCATGTTAAAGAAAGGGCCCAAGCCCTCCACGATGACCCCCGTCACAAGCTTTAGTATGCTTGTTGAGTGTCCCACATCGTTGGAGCACAAAAGGATTTTTGTAGGTGTTTTGTTAGCTTGTTTGTAGACTTGCTTGTTTGCTTTTGCCATGGTTGTGTTGTTTATGTGTGCCCTGCCAGTGAATGTTTGAGCAAAAACCATAGATTGTATTTATATACCCGTGGTGGTAGCTCCTATTTGAATGATTGTGTGAGCCCCTGCCATGCCATCCCTAGATGCATTAAGTGCGATAAAAATATCGAGCCTTGAAGATACCTGGTTTTAGGAAAAATCCCGTTTAGTGTTGATCTTTCTATGCGTTTCCAACTATAGTCGTGGTAGGAAAGTTTACGAAAAAGGTTTTAAAATATAGGGGCATATTAAACCATACAAGGAATATCTTGTATAACCCCGGGAATCTCTATAAGTCTCCGAATCTCGGGACGAGATTCTTTTTAAGGGGGGAAGGTTTGTAGCACCCGAAAATTTAGACCGAATTTTAAATTTATTTTCGGACGCCGGAAAAACTTTTTTGGGTTTCTAAATATTTTCTTCGAACCCGTTGGTCTTTGATTTGACTTTGGTTTCGCTCTCTTAGAAAAAAAAATCCCAACAATCCTCGATCTTTGTCAACCTCCACCAGAATTTCAGGATATTGTTTTATCTGCTAAACATTGGTTCCATCTGGAGATTGCAAAAACCCTTCTGCCTGTCCCACTAAAGCTGTCACCGCAATCTTAGCTTGGAATAAATTCTACCAAGCTACCGTATGGTCCCCTCATACCTATACATCACTCCCATGGAAAAATATTTCATAGTCCCATGCAAGATTCCAAAATTAAGTCCTATTTCCTATTATGTCGTTCTCGATCCAGAATTTATCTAGACACCTTCCACTCATCCAGAAATTCTACAATTTTGGGGAGATGCATAAATCCACCTCCTGAACATTTCACTCCACTGTCCGAACCTCATTTGAGCAATATTTGAGATACTTCCTTTGTAATGCTCTTTTCATGCCTATTAGCAAATTCCAAGGAACCCCTATTTTTATGTCTCCAAAAATTCTGCAAAAATTTGGGAATGATCCCTAGGCAGTGTGCAACCCATGTATGCAAAAATATTGGATACCTTGTTAAGAAATATTTGACTTTTCCCTGTCCAAGTTTCTGTCCTAAAATTCAAATGTTTTCAAAACCAAGCCAAATGATTTTTGTAGTGGGAGGAGAATACCTAGATGCAAGCACTAGGAGAGCCCACACCTCTGGGCAAAGCCTTGACCAAACCAAAAATCATTTGCCTCCTCAAACAATCAATATCAAATTTGACCAGTACTGTTTTTCAAAACTTCTAGTCGCACCAACTTTCGAAATTGCAAAAACTTTAGTCACCAAAGTTGTAGAGTTTTGAATTTGGCGTGCAGTGGTGAAAACCCCATCGCGTTTGGAGCTCCGAGTCACCGGGAATGCGACGATGTCGCCGTGTCGCGCTCTATACGTCGCGTACGCACGCTTTGACATTACCTTAATCTTGTTTAAACCTTAATCTCTGTGTACTATCCAAGCTGCAGTACGAGCGCGTGCCCACTTCACATCCAGCTCAGCCTCTCTATCCTCTCCTCTTGCTTATCCTCTTCCTTGTAGCAAGAATATCTACCGTGACCTTACTCTCCATCGGTGGACGAACAGCCACGACCTACCTCTACATCCATGCATCTTTTTTTTGGAGCAGGGATGTTTACGTGTTGCACTGGGGTTGGAGCACCGACACTTTTCACTCCTTCCATCTCCAGCTATATAAGAGCAGCCCCAGCCCTCTCTGGCTGCACCTCACCCCATTCTCTCCTCTTCCTCCTGGAACTCTGTGAACGCTTAGCTGAAGAACAGCATGGCTCTGCTTCTCTTTTGGCTGAGGCCGGCGTCGACGGTTTCCGACCATGTCGAGCTTGAGCCGGAGCTGTTCTTCGTTTAAACATATCTAGAGCCTCCTACCATCCCCCTCTACCTTCCCGTGCAACCAGAGCATCAAGTAGTAGTCTAGCAGGTCGTGTCCGTCCTTGCATCCGCCATGGCCGTACGAGCAAGCTCGCGAGCGATGCGCGCAGCGGGCGTCGCTACCATCGGCTTCGCCTCCCCTGGCCACGGCAAGGCGCCGCCGTTCCGTCCCCGCTGTTGGCTGGTGGCCAAGCCGTCCCGGCGGCCGGCGGCCATGCTTCCCCGTACCAGCTCCCGTACGTGCTGGAGCTAGAAGATGGCCAATCATACAAAACTGCACCAGCAGCTCGAGCTGACTATTTGCTGCACCGTGCGGTATATAGCTATCCTTCGCTCGCTCATTTCTCCCAAACCGTAGCTCCGATCGGAGTGATTCAAATTTCTAAATCTTCGTCTCGACAAGCTCTTTCCGGTAGTACTGATTTCATCTCATTCTAAAATAGTTCTATGGGGTGCCCTTTTGTACGTGCATTCCGGAGTCCGTGGAACGGGGCTATCGCTGCCCTACCCCGCGGAATTACCCTGACCTCTCCAAACCTGGTGGATGCCCGTCTTCGGAGGCAAGCTAACCCCTTCCTATTAGCAGTCCCTCAATGTTGTTTGTTTATTTGTTGATTGCCATACCGAGTGTTATATTTTCTGTCTGTACCCTGTTTTATTATTGCATGTCTGTTGTTATTCTTGTTTAATATGTTGCTTCGATTATTGCTCCTACCATGTTATATTCATCATCCATGTATGCATTAGAATGATGTGTGAATTATCTGTGCGCCTCGCACTCGCGTGGCTTTGTCGAACCCTCTAAATAAACAACTATAAAATCTGCGTTCCTATGATTGTTTGCTTCTTCTCCTTCGCCGAGGTGAGGAGCGGACGAATGTCGTCTTATGATCCTCGGAGTTGGGGGCATTTGCCAAAAGAGTTATTTGCTTCTTCTCCCTCCGTCAAACGTGGTTGGCATATGCCTGCCTAGACTGCGACGCTTGGGACATTTGCTTTCCATTTGGTTCTTTCTGCCAAGATTGCTGACACCACGTCGGGTTAATCATTGAGTGGAATGGATGCTTTCTTTCATATGAATGCTTTTCGGTTCATTGTTTGGAGGCTACATGCCTCACCAACTTTGAAATTCATCTGCGAGGACGCTGGCTGGAGGAACCGCCACAGTCGTCCGATTGACCCACTGTGTTATATTTTGTAGTTGATCTGTGAAGGCGCTGGTCGGCGGAATCGCCGCCGTAGTCTTCCGGTTGACGTTTCTTTTTCCTTGTCAAACGAGAAGGCGCTGGTCAGCGGAATCGCCGCCGTAGTCATCCGGTTGACGCCATTTTATTTTGCTAAGTTTGGACATGGATACTACTATTGCTTGAGATATTATGTTACTAATGTCTTAATGTTTGATGATATATATTATTATGTTATTGTGATTGTTGTGTTGGACTAACCCTCTGTTGTTTGGACTTGTTATGATGAAACTTGATTAAATGAAACACCCCTCCAAACTTCGATAGGGTCAGTCCATAGTGCCACTAATCTGAGCATCGAAAGCACTACCACTGTCGCTCATATGGGCGGGGCTTGATCTACGTAATCCTATCGGGCCTCCTTTGATGCCACCCTTTTTGGCAAGTCTAGTCGGTTACCATAGTTGGTCGGGGCTAGTCTTGCGAAGGTTCCGGAGCTAGGCGTCGCTCATGGGTTGGGGACGTGCCGGATTCACTTCTGCATAAGGCATATAGTTATGTCGGTGGCTATATAGGGAGTGTCTTGATAGCGTGAACGGTCGAGTGAGTGTATCAGACCGTCTTAAGGATGTGATCCTAAAGTACCGGTTGTTAATGATCCACTTGGATGAGTGAAGTATTGCAACCTCTCGAGAGTGTAAATCTGGATGTCTAGTCTCGTTCCAAGGTTATGGAACAACATTTCAGTGTCGGTCACACTATTGTCTTTGTCGAGTCAGGAGGTTAAACATAAGTTCTGTTTGAAAGAAAGACGAACAACCTGATTTCACTAAATGAACAATAAGTTGATGCAGGGAATGCTACTTGAGATGTGATTGTGAACCAGGTTTAGGGATGACGGTGTGATGCGTTGGGAAGCCTATAGTTAGGCCAGAGCCCACATCAACCGTGCGTGGCCAGAGTGAAATGATGAGGCCAGTGGGCCTAGCAGTGATCACAGGTGCTGTTGTGTATTATTTGGTACCCACTTGGTACACCCGTTTTCTCGTCACAGGTAAGCCCTTTGTATGATTGCCGGTGCACGATCCAACCCCACCTGACTTGGACTCTGTACTGGTGATACCCCCGTTGCTTGCTTACGACATGTTTGGTTGTCAATGACATGCTACTTTTATGTCATGTATCTAGAGTACACCTTGACATGTTGTAGTATTTTATTTCCAGTATATATCTTGTTGCATGATTGTTGGATTGTTTGTAGTAAGGGGCGATTCTTGCTGAGTGCATACAAATGTACTCACGGGCCTTGTGATTGTGGCCAGATTTTGGCGAGGACTCAACTTCCACCTTAGCAAGGATAAGGAGCAGAAGCGTGCTAGAATCAGTAGCCCAGCCAGATATCTGTGGAGTGGAGCCGCTCCAAGCCGTTGCCTCATTTATGTCTTCCGCTGCCAGTTAAAACTCTGAGTTGGGCCATGCTTGGCTTGATATTTTGTAAAGCCTCGACGGCCTTGTAAACCCTTTTGTAGCACTTTGTGCCTGATTGTGTAATGATTTCCGCTATGTTGCATTGTCGTAACGTGCGGCCAAATATCTTGGGCTGGCGCACGGGCGACCGCCCTTCTGACAAGCTGTGCCAGAAGGGGGTGCCACAAACTCCAGACGCCGTGCCGAAGGACGACGGGCCTGGAACCCCGCCACCCAAGGCCGACTCCGATGACGACGAGTAGTGTTTATAGTTTCTAGTTGTACTAATCGTATGTAAAAGGATGCATGCATTAATAAAAGGTCTCAATTCCGACCAACAATGATATAAAGTCTCGACACTATGATGGATGCATGCAAATCACTCGTCGACATCCTCTGACAAGACACAATAAATACATAGGAGTAAGACTCTAGATCAATTGGATTGAAGAGTGGGGAACAATGTGAAAAGTGTAAAAATAGATCGAAATAGCGCTACCTACGTTAAAAAACCGTGACATGGTATTTTTGAAAATATAAATAGACCTGTAATTAAGAATTCCATTCTTTTAGTATCTCTGAAACAATGAATGAATTTCATAGACCCATTCAATATGCTAAAGATGATGCCCTCGCATTTGCGAGGGCTACCTTGCTAGTTAAGAATAAAGTTGCATTGTGTTTCTATACGTGACATGCTTGATACAGTTAATCAGTTCGATTTCAGCGACACATACCGGATCGGAAGGAGTAGTGAAAACACATGCCTTGGTGAAACAAAGTAAACAACTAAAGACGCACGAGACAATAACCAACAACTCCGGTGATTATGTATAAACTGAATAGCTCTTTAATATGAGATTACCTTTCATCACTGAACTTACGCCAATGTCGAAAGCAAATGGCTCCAGCCCACGGTCCTTGGTACTGAAAATTAAAACATAATACCCTCAGATAAATATCTAATGCGCCGATGTCGAGCCAAAATAAAAGTTGCATCCCTGAGTTATGATGATGGTATTTCAGTCGACTACTACAAATTAATACACGGAGCATAGGAAGAGAATTATACATTATTCACAACGTTTGTTGCACGGTCGCTAAGCTCCGAACGACGAAAAACAAGAAAAATATTGATGATTTACCTCCAGAACTTGTAAGACAGATCACCATCCTTCCCTGCAGTAGCAAGACAACTAGCAACAAAAGTTAGAGCTTCACTACCACAGAACGTAACTACGTAAGTTCTAAAATTGATTTGAAAAGTGTAACTAGATCTTGATAAAGCTACACTTGCAACTCTATTGAATCTAGACCAACTAATCAAGAACCAAGTTCCAAGTCTCCTAAATATGTCGCAGAAGTGAGAATCTACGCCTAATTAATCGACATCAACAAATGGATCCAAAAGCATCAAGCGCTGAACCCTAAGTTCAGATTAACGGATCCAAGAAAAAAAAAACATACATGCCGAAGAATCTTCTATTTCCAATCAGAAAAGATTATGCTTGTGGTTTGTCAAATTGTTTTGCAAAAAGAGATGTTAGGATTAACTGTTCGTGAAATTGCAGAAACATTTTGGTGCGCTGATCTCATATTGCCGGTAATAATTCGATTACCCTTCCTAGGTAAAATAACACATTTCTTGGTCGTCAAATCTCATAACAATAACGTCACCAATTCATACAAACAGAAAAAAGCAGAACAATCATGTTCTCTTTATACAAGTTGCATCATCTTGTCATGGATACATCAGCTCGTACAGAACCAGATAGAAAAAAAAACATCCATCACAGTTCCATGAACTGATGCCGAGGCTAAAACTACACGAGATAGAAAATCTTGGTCACGTTGGAATCAGGGCTACGGAGCGACCTAACTAAACCCGGCTCGCCCGGAGAGTAGACATCATGGCGAGCCCCTCGGCGATGATGGCCTTGCATCGGACCTGGTCCCGCCGCCGGTTGATCTGGTGCTGATTCTTCTGCCGCTGCCTCGCCATCTCCGGCGCCTCGACCACCTGGATCTTGCGCTGCCGCTTCGCGTCCTCGCATTCCTTGTAGCTGTCTTTCAGCCTGCGCTTCGCGGTCGCCAGCATCGCCTCCACGCTCTCCTCCGATGGCTGCGCCGGTGCCTTGTTCCTGTCTGCAGCGGCGGCCGGAGGCTTCGTGGAGATCATGCGCGCGAGTTCGTTCTTGACAGGCGCCGTGGCCTTCTCTTCGAAACTCGCTGGTGGCTGGTCCTCCTTCTTGCTCACGGCCACGGACCGGCATCCCTTCAACGGCGTGGCAACCGAATCGTCGCCACATGAGAGGATACCCCCGGTGTAGAGCCTCTGCGCGATCCGTTCGCGCCTCTGCTTGAGCTCGGCGGGACGGTCCAGCGAGGCGACCGCGACGGCGGCTTCGATGATCTCGAAGATGTCAGCATCACCGGCGCCGTCGAAGAACCTCCTCCACTGCGCGTGCGCGCTGCCTTCGGACGACGCCATCTCGCTCGATCGATTGCTGGTTGCGCGTTGGGGGTGGAGCAGAGTATGAGATGTGGAGGGAGGGAGGAGGGCAAGAGGCCATGGTGAAGGACCTTCCTTTATTGGCGACGGACGGGCTGCGCGTCGCGGCGAGTCCTAGTTCGGCTCCAAGTCTGTGATGCAAGTTCAAGGTAGCGTTGGCGCCAATCACATCGGATGAGATTCGAGCTGGAATCCGACTCTGGGCTCTGGGGTCGATCGGCTTTGTTTCCAAATCATACCGGTACGCGTCACGCGTCCGTTGGTGTGTAAGTAAAACTGTAATAATTCCAAAAAAAAAATCATCGACGCAATCGGGGGAAGATGGAGTTCGGACCCATCTCGGGGATGATGAAAAATCGCGCTTTTCAACCTGGTGTTCATGGTGGCCGGACTGGGTAGAGTGTTGTGGCGTGAAGGTGCAGAAGGTTTGGGAGCTTTGTTCCTGCAGGTCGTTCTGTGCGTGGCGATAGTGGCCATCAATGCCTGGTCTATGAGGCGCTCTTCTTCCGCAAGGACATGGAAGCTTGCCTTGGTTTGTCACTCTCATTTCCCTTTGCTTTGTGTCATCCCTCTGCCTACAAGCTATCTGAATTAGTTGTGTGCGACAACTACAAAAACAAACACGAATGTGGAATGTTGGGTATGTTCGGTCTGAGCCAACATTCCACATTTATGTCTGTTTTTGTATAAGGTTCCGTAACTTCATGTTCTTCAACAGTTGATGTGGCATTCTGTCTATGAGGGTACCACTCATAAGATTAGCAACTGTTGATGGCTCATTTTTTCATATACTTCTGCCATATCGTCTGCTGCTTCTGCAAGCAGGTAGCACATCGAATGGGGAATCTCTACTTACCCAGGTCAGGATGGGATCGTGCAGTTTTTCAAGCAAATTGAACATGAGGTGCGCGAGTTTACGGCCGCGTGCAACACTACACCACGGTATACATTTAGGGACACTTTGGTTGGGGCATTTTTCAAAGTGCCCCAAAAGTTTTCAATTAGGGGCAGTTTATCAATATGCCCCAATAGATATGACATTTTGTGGCACTTTGACAAAGTGTCCCTAAATGTCATACCTTTTGGGGCACTTTGGCAAAGTGCCCCTAAATGTCATACCTTTTGGGGCACTTTGATAAAGTGCCCCTAAATGTCATATTTTTTGGGGCAGTTTTCAAGGTGCCCCTAAATCTCAATACCCAAAATCATAAGTTTGAGGTGTGACATCGTCGATTGCACTTTAGGGCCCATTTGGAACACATTATTTATGTAGGAATTTCATAAGATAGGGATTCTGTAGGAAATATTTCGTTTGTGCCGTTTGAAATGCATGAATAGGAAAAGTAGTTTCGTACGAATCGGTTCCTACGCTTCACGTTTCACAGGAAAGGAAAAATCTCGTCCGATCTATTGGAAAGTTTCCTGGCGTGAAACAACTCTTGGTGGCGCATCCAAATTCTCCTTCGCTCGCTCATGCGTCCCAAAAAAAGCCCGTGTAAAGAACCCAGCCAACAC
The DNA here is from genome assembly GCA_947311845.1 of Poa pratensis. Taxonomy (NCBI): domain Eukaryota; kingdom Viridiplantae; phylum Streptophyta; class Magnoliopsida; order Poales; family Poaceae; genus Poa; species Poa pratensis. The sequence goes on along the minus strand of CAMZMU010000081.1, from coordinate 23,683,117 downwards.
CGGTGTCTTCGTGTAAAACTAGCACCAACACCGCAAAAAGGAGAGGCCGGCAAGGCGCAGGCCAAGCGACTGGGTCGGCGATATCGTCGAATTTAGCAGGGGCAAGAACCGGTGAACGGCGGACGGCCGGTAGCGGAACACTTGACCGGGGTCAGCCACCATAGTGCGTGGTGACCGGCGAGGCGCACAGATATGCTGCAACGCGACAAGCCTGGCACCCACCTCCGGCAGTTAGCAGGTTCCATAAAATCTGCCGCTTCATCTTTATGTTTATCATCAGTGTATCTGTGTATGCATGGATAGATAGATCCATGTATCCACCGTGATTGCTTCACTTAATATATTAAGTTAGATTACTAGTACTTTATTTGCCAGATTTTGTTCTTTTGTGCTGTAATTAGAACAATTTCTTTTATGGTCCTGTAATTGACATGATTCCTCAATATACTAACTCGATTTTGGGCGATTTTCAGATGGCTGGTCAACGTAATTTTCAGAAATTCGTATGCAGCATGGTAATGTTCAGGAGTCAGATCATAGCAGTGGAAAGCGTAATTTTCAGAAAGACAACGGCTAGTTGTTCAAATTTAAAATGGTTACTACGTTTTTCCTATCCTGCATATCCAAATGGTTACTATTTTTCATTCATGTGTTTTAAATGTGAAAATTGTTCATATTTAAAAATTGTTCAAATCTGAAAAAATTCAAACCCAAAAATGTTTCAAATTAGAAAATGTTCAGATTCGAAATTATTCAGATTCAAATAAATTGTTCATATTGAAAAAAAATCGATTTCCGAAATTGTTGGAATTGGAAAAAAATTCAGTTTTTAAAAATGTTCAAGTTTCGAAAATATCCTTATTTGAAAAAAAAATCAAATTTTGAAGAAATTCAAATTTAAAAAATTGTTTAGGATGTTTTTTTCCTGCACTAGCATCCGGCCCAACCCACCTTCTACCTCTCTCGTCAGCCCACCCAAAGACCTATGTAACCCCCACGGGACGGAGTTCTCAAAAAACAAAAACAAAAACCCACGCGACCTCCTCATCTCCTCCTCACTCGCCGGCAGTCCGCCGCGCACGTCGCCGGCAACCGCAGCCCCGAAGCTGGCGAGACCGAAGCCGCTCTACTTCTCCTCTCCGTCCTCGACTCCGTCCGCTTGGCCTCTCCCCGACCTGGCCAGCACCGCGACGATGTCTCCCGCCGCCGCCGCCGACAGCTCCTGCTCGAGACCGCGCGCGCCACCACCGCCGCCTTCCGATGTCGCCCGCGCTCGCGCCCGAACCCGCGCCGCCAGCGCCAGAGACACCGAAGCCGACCCCGCCCCGTAGGACGCCAAATTGGGCGCCTGCTTTGACCTCTCCATCCGCCGCGTCGCCTACGCCTCCCTCGCCGGCTGCTTCGGGGGCCTCATACTATTCCGTACGTCCTCTCCCATCCCCATCCCCTTACTCGCGAGTTTGATTGAAAATGTGATTTTGGGATAAATGGTTGCTATCCAGGTGTTTGTGCTATTGCCTAACTGAGCTATTTCTCGGAGTTGGAGGGAGCTGTGACAATGGAAGGAATACGTCCAGCATGTTCCACCGCGTCCTCTACTCCTAGGTACTCTACTGCCTCCTCTGCTCCTCATTGTCCTATCAATCCGCTCGGTTCCTCACAAAGCGGATTAAATGCCTCGTCTGATAATCCTCTCGGTACCAAACAGAGGAGCCTTGGCCCTAGCATTATTTATTCTTATTCATTTGGAAGCTACTTAATGTAAATTTTGCTTGAATTATAGTGCGCTGAGAGTCAAATCTAACATTGCTATTCCATTTGGTAAGCCAGTTGGACATGCTGCTTAGCTTCTCTGGAAGAGTTCCTTATGCTATTTTTCTTTCATTTTGCAGGTCAGTATGGATACGATGTTGAGAAGGTAAACACACTTAATCTCTTGTCTGTGTACAAAGTTCCGCATTTCACTAAAGTATCATTGATCGATTGGAGCTAGAGTCTTGCCTGTTCTTGGTAGTATCAGCGATCTATCTGCCTGCTTTACTTTTATATTTGAACGGAAAAACATTTCTGTATGTGTACACATGGTTTTGGAAAAGTTCTCTAGTTCTATGATCATATTCACAAAACGTTAAGATGTTATTATTGACATATGGGGAACACATGCAGTTAAACTTAAAAGCTGCTTCTGTCAAAATTTATGCGTGCTTGTGTTTTCACGTCACCTAGTCATCGTTTACCATATATGAGTAACCAGTTTGCAACAACATGTGCCTTCTTCGTGCAGTCGTTTGGTGGCAGTTACCAGGGACACTCTCTGATAGAGAGACATAAACATGTACATACTCAATTATGACATTAGACTGCTGCCTTTTCTACTGAATGGATGTTGTATTGGAACTTAGCAGCAATTTATTGAGAATTTTTACTAACCAGGTACTTTCAATCTCTGGACGCATTACTCGATATCTCTGTTATGGGATGGTGCATTTCTAATGCTGAAGATAATAGCACAAACTCTCCAGATATCTTCCAAGGATATGGGCTATATGAGGAAAATCCTACTACAGGGATTGGACAAAGTCCATGCCAGGTAGTACCATCACGTAGTTACAATTTGGGCTTAGAAATTTCAGTTAATCTTTGTTGACTTATGCATTAGCAGCTACAAAGTTCATTAATAAATATATTTTCCTAAGAATAGAATGGGAACATATGCTGTTTGTTAGTGCTTAGTGCATGTAGTATCATCACTTCTTACTTTCCAGCATGAGATGTCTCGGTTAGACGGGGCAGTAATATTTCATTGCTAAGTAATAGAGATGTTCCAAACAGAGAATGGCAATTACTTAGTAACACTGCATAAGACTCAGGTGACTTTTCTTTGTAGGAATGCATCCTCCTTTTGCTACACAAACTGAGGAAATCAAAGCAATGGCAAAGCACTGTACTGCAGGTGTGTATTTCAGGATATCTCATGAACGTTTTATACTCCTTGACACTCAGGTGAGATCTTATTTTACTCTCTGCAATGGTGTGTTAAAACTTTAAAATATGAGAAGAGTTAAGCCAAACAACTTGCTGAGTTTTTTAATTCCTGCAGCCAGTATACAGTCCATCCATTCTAACTGACTGTACTTAATGTAGACTATGGAGTTGGAAGAAGCTGATATTATATATATAATTACATTAGCTGGCACCACGACCACGTATACATACAGTGAGCTGGCTCGACGTAATTCATCTAAAGAACACTGATATATCAGTCAAAATCAAAATCTTGATACTGGCCCGATTGATGTTGTGGCTAGATCAATGTAGTGGCTAGATCGACATCATAAAAGATCAGAAGACGTCTCCATCTCGTTATTCTCTATACCTGCAATTCAGCAAATTAGAGGTGTCATGAAAATGTGTCACGTCCACATATGGTGTAGTAATAAGAATGAATGGTTTACCACGAAAATGCCAAGTCAAGAAACAATATAAGAATCAGCTCATATGCTTGAAAATCATTAAAATTTTAGAAACACCGAAGAACATGTTTCAAGCATCAGGAATTTAATTTTCATAAACCTGACATTAGTACATTATTCAGATAGATAAACAGGTCAATAAACCTGGAAGAAGACATCAGGCAAAAAAAACTTGGACCTGTAAGAGTAAATTGAGTTCATGAAGCTAAGACACAGTACACAAAAGTTTTTTCTTTTGTTTTTATTTACCCTTTGTAAATCAAGAATCAAGTTAGAATGGCACGAATTTGTCCAGTTGGACAGGACCAAATCATTTCATCTTTAACATGGTAGCCTACAGTGTCCTTGTTGGCACTTCGGCAACATTAGTACTGTCAGTTGCCAACAACTCGTCAAAGAAAGTACATAATCCGATTAATACTACATAAATCTATGATGAGAAAACTACTTGTCTGACATCGACCAACATACTCACCAGTGAAGAATAACCCAGATCAATAATATGGTACTCCATAAGGCTTTCGTTAATTGGCCATACTCAAACTGCCTTGTGCAATATGCACCCAGTTCAGCTTCCAACGCATGCTTCCTTTGGTTCCATTTTGTAAAGGCATTGTTTGTCTACAAACACATTCGCTGCTCAGGTTTCCGCAACATGTTGCATCAGGTTACAATGGTGTGGACGTCTTTGAACTTCATCTGTGAATAAAATTAGAACTCTTAACTACCGGAGCTGAAATCAACAGTTGTCACAGGACTGATATAAAAAAATCAAAAAATAGCCAACGCAAGAGTAAACCAATACAAAGCTAGCATTCTTGCGGGAAGGTGATGTCGCGTGACCCATGAACTGGCTGGTTGAAAACAAAATGAACTTTAACCACATAAAATGAACCTCAAGCACTCGTTAGTCATACATTCCAAAATTGATTGCACTATCGATTCCAGATATCTAATGACCTGAATGATTAGCCGAAACCTTTCCTGATTGTTGGTTTGCATTCCTCGCACATTCCTACACAAATGGAAGGCAACATCGACAAAAACAGCAAAGCGAAGCATCACTTACAGTTTAATATGTATTGAACTTCTAAATTTTGAGAAAATGGTGTTGAGACAATTACTGATATAGCACAATAGTGAACTTTAAAACCCAGCTGGTCAGTACAAAGGTATTGCACAAATACATCTACATGCTGTTGCATCTATGTCACCAATATGACACTGAATCTAGCAGCGAGGGAAAACAACACTGTTATACAGCAGCAAAGGTATATGCAGACTATTTGCAAGCAAACCTCCTTTAAAGATACATACCGATCAGCGCCTCTGCAGAAACAAACCAGCAGAACTTGGAGGTCCCTATTGACAGCTCAACACCTAGAAGAATGCATTTGGAGAACATTTATTTGCCCTTCAATAAATCCAGAGTGACAGGCAAACCAATATATTGTTTTCAGCGAAGACCAAGCTCTGAAATTATCAATCAAACGGAAGTCATCAGAAACAAATTGTGGAGAAATCGTCCTAGATTCGGACAAAAGAGCGACGAATTGCAGCAAATGAGAAAATAATAAGTGTTACCGACCAATGTTGGCAATATATAAAGTGCAACATTTATTAATTTCAATTGCATAAATGAGGTGTTTTGTTCGGCTTCCTAATTTTCAGTTATTATTGACAGAAGAATCTCGAGTTCAGAAGATAACAAAGCTCCATCGGTATCACTATTTTGCGAAAATGCATCTATAACAATGACCTACCTGTTTTATCAAGCTTTGTGCATAACACATAAATACTTACCATCTGTTTCATGTTCACAATTCATGCATTGAAGCTGGTTCTTTGTTCAGATCAGTCTGCACCTGTACACACATTATAATGATAGCATACATGAGTCCAGCTTTGAGCAAAGTGGAAAAGATGCAGAAATTGTAAGGATTTGAATAAAAAGAAAAAATGTAAATAAGGAAGTTGATCTGGTAGGAAGAAACTGGCATGCTCTTTATTTAGATGGAAAGAGATACAATACAAATACTATTTGACTTCTATAAAGCTTGAAATAATCCTAAGCGATTCATGAGAATAAATTTATTGAGATGTGATAGTGCAACATCTTCACTGAAAAAAACACAATCTAGTTCAGGAACAACATGTGCAGTGTTTTAAAAATGTGTGCTTAACCGCCACAGAAATTCTCTGGAAAGACACAGCCATGAGTTAGCCGTAATCTAAGGCAACAAAGCTGCATTGGAACATATCGTCAAGTACCTACCAGTCCATCTAACCAGCAATGTCAGGGTCAGCCCTAGACGGGCTCATTACACTGGCATAAGAATAATCCTTAGAGGTTGCACAACCTTTACATAGATGTACTACAGAGATCATGAGAGAGCAGAAACTAAGATAATTTCGTGAAAACAATAGATTCATAGCCTCCTTGGCGTTGCTACAATCACAACTACGCTTGTGTGATATTTTCTCTATAGCATTCCCTCGAGCACATAAAGACAATGACAAAGAACAATGTAACAGATTTTATTCAGCTATTTCATCAAGCATGTCAAGGGCACAACCAGCCACCAAGAACCACTCATGGCCAAAGTGGGGGCATTGTGGTTGAGTTGAAATGAACTTGTTTCTTTGGAAAATAAAAAGCAATCAGTAGGCATAATGAGTATTAAGCTAGGATCGACCTTGCGCTGCAGAATCAAAATCATGGATGGATCAGATTTTGGATTTGGGTAAGGTGGACGACCAATCAAAAGCAAGCTAATGGTACCTTACCAAGATAAGATGGGACGACCCGAGCCCCCGAGCCGGTCCAGTAGAAGGCAGGAGGACGGTGAGCGCTGCTAGCGGAGAAGTCCAGCCCGCGGCGTGCTCCCGCGGAAGCAAGACCGGTGGCGGCGCAGGCGAGGGCAGCATGGTTTCTCCGAGGCGCAGTGCTCTGCTAGACGAACGGGTCACCGCCGGCGGGAGCAGGAGGGCGTGCCGGCGAGGCGCCGGGAAGAGGCCGGAATGGCCGCACGATCCGGATGCCATGGGGACGTGGACTCCTTGTGGCTTTTGAGATAGGGTTGCGTGGGCATCCGACGGTGGAAAGTACGGCAGAGCACAGCTGAGCAGGAAGCTCCGGCGGGCCAGGCGAGCGGGGCGTGGAGGCTCCTCGTCGCGCTTGCCGGGCGAGATGGCTCGAGCGCGTCGAGCGGGGCGTGGAGGAGGAGCGACGGGATGAGAGGAGGAGGGCTGAGGTCGGGGCTGGGTGGTGGCGCGGTAGAGGAAGGCAGCCGACGGCGAGGGGCCGGAGCGTGGCCGCCGCCGCCGCTGTGAGAGAGAGAGAGAGGGGATGAGTGGAGCGTGAGGATAAGGGTCCTAGGGTTAGGGGCTGGGCTAATATACAGAGGGACCAGCTCGTAATTTCCGATAAGTGGAGGGGTTGTTTTTGCAAAGCTGCCACGGTACTGTTCAACACTGTAGCAATCTACAGTAACTCGCGCGCTGAGAGGCCGCGAAAATGCTTGTCTTTGATATAGTTAGTAATAATAATAATAATATGACACTAAAAATGTCGAAATTTAGAAATAATGTTAGTTGTAATTGGGAAAATTTACGGTTTTTTAGAACGTTTAGATTTTAAAAATTGTTGAAAGTGGGAACGTACATGTCACGTTCATAAAATATTCGGTTTCAAGGAGTTATAATTTTTGTTTGGAGGGTTTAAATTTGGAATATGGATTGAAATGCTTCACTTTGTTTATTTGTTTTCCTAAAATTCTGCCAGAAGTTGACAATTTTGAATCTTCCAAACATGTTTGTTTTTTTGTTGTGAATAATTGGTTTTATGTTTTGGAAATGTTTAGGTTGGAAAAATTGTTCAGGTTGGAAAGTTGGTGTGCCCGCCAGCGGCGGCGCCACCGATTTTGAGACGCCGGAGAGTCGCCGGCGACCTGCAGACGGTGTGGAGGCCTGCGACGATGGCAGCGTCGATTGCGGTGAGGTCGCGCCGTTCCGGCTTGCGAGAGCGGGCGAGGAGGGGGAGCGCGCGACGGCGGACGTCTCCGTGTGCGCCGATCTGGACGGGGAGGGCCGGAACGGCGACGGAGCGCGCCGGCGTCGCCGGCGACGGCGGGTTCGCGGGAGAGAGAGAGGAGAGAGGGGGAGTGCGCGAAGTTTTACGACGGGGTCCCTGTGCTTGTACGAAATTTCGTTTTAGTCCCTGTCTGCGAGAAAACGTGGGTAGCGGAGCTAATTCTCGAATTGTGAGGGCGTTTTTGAAAATCTATCACGGAGGATGTGCTGCACGTTGGATCAACAATTGACGGCAGGATCGAGTACTGTAGATAGCTACAGTGCACAACAGTATTACTGTAGTTAACACTGTAGATCTACAGTGTCAGAGGGACTCTCCGCGCGAGAAAGTCACTTCCCTTAATATATTGAGTAATAGTAAAATGTTTAGGTGCGAAAGACCTTTAAAAGCCTAAAGTAATGAAATTTGGAATTTGAATTATAATGTTTCAATGTGGTTTTATTTCAATTTTGATAACGTCCGTTTGAAGGATTGTTCAAATTTGGAAGGTAGTTTTCGTTTTTTTTTTAGAAATGTTCAAATTTTTTAAATTGCTGAAGTTAGAAAATTATTACGAATTGAATTTTTTGCATGTTTGTAGAATGATCAGGTTTGAAAGATGCTGTGATTTTGGAGGCTTAAAAAAAGGGAAAAATATTGTGTAAAAAAAATAACGTCCGTTTGAAGGACTGTTCAAATTTGGAAGGTAGTTTTCGTTTTTTTTTTAGAAATGTTCAAAATTTTAAATTGCTGAAGTTAGAAAATTATTACGAATTGAATTGTTTGCATGTTTGTAGAATGATCAGGTTTGAAAGATGCTGTGATTTTGGAGGCTTAAAAAAAAGGGAAAAATATTGTGTAAAAATTTTAAATTGCTGAAGTTAGAAAGTGACGCGCCTTAATATATAGTAATGAGGCCTGATGGTTCATCCACACTTCTGGTGCTTAGTGATTATCCATTACCAGCAGACCTGGCCCATGAGCTAATGGGAATCCAGGTAAATACTTTATTTTAATTCTTACACTTGATTGCCTTACTGCTATCTTTATGTTCGATTTACCATGACCGAACATGGTGACTGATGACCCTAAGTTACAAGTAATATCTGTCGATATTGCGGAATGCTGAAATGAGTGCTGTTATGTATTTTTTTACAGGTTGATTTGCTGAAGAATAACATACCTGACCCATCATTGTTAACCTCATCATCTTCGCTAGACAAGGAAAATAAAACTAAAACCAATCAGGCAGTGAAGATTACATGGCCAATCTCTGTTTTGTGCATGCTAGGTGAGCATTATGAAGTCTTATACTTTGCCTTAAGAGGGACATGTTTATTTCCTTGGCACACCATTATCTTTTATTTGCACACTACACTATCTGTCAAATACTGACTGTGCTGACATGACCAATCTTGGTACAGAAACACACGCAGAAATGTAAATTTTGTTATTCAGGCAGGACCTGCTACTGTGCTTTGCAGGTACTTCACTGTTTCAGTTTATCTCATACCAGTTAAGCTGTTCTTATCCAAGTGATGCATAGCATGACACTGATAGACTAGACAACCACTGTTAGTTTTGGACATATTTAAGATTGTACTGCTTGAATTTTTCTACAACCTAGGCGTTGACACACGAAAGAGGGATCACTAGAGTAACAAATCTCCACTCGTTTTCTAATCTTAAAATTCACCGTCTGGAAGAGCAAATGTCAAATACATATGCAATTCAGATTTGGATGAAGTAAATGATCAATAACGAATTATCAATGCGAATACTGTGTTCAGCTCTCTTTGTTTCCATTTTGAGAAATATATTACTCGGTCTCCAAATGTTATGTACAAGGGTTTAAGGAGAGGTAGGGGGTCTGAGATTGATGCACTAAATGTCAGGTTTCTTCAGTAATTGGCCTAGATTGTTTGGTAGAAATTACAGCCTAGCTTGAACCTTGGTTCAAGGTTGCTTTTTTGCAGTTGATAATAGTTTTCAGAAGTGAAAATTTGCACTATATATAGAGAGCATGCATGTGGCCACATTTTATATTTGTCAGCGAGGACACAGATTATCACGAAGTTGCATTTATGTCTCTCTCTTTGGTACCAGCAGCTCACAGAGGCGCCCTACATCCCGCCCGAGAAGGGGGCGTTCGTGGTGACACTCTTGCAGCATTCTTCCCCACCGGCGCTTGGCGGCGGCAGTGGAGCTGGTGCATACCTTCGTGTGATATTTTCTTCCTCTATTGTCACTTATCTGCTGTCTTGTGTAATTTGCTTATGTACGAGATGCTGATTTGGTGATACTATGTACTTTGTGTAATGTAAATATGTTTCTGAAATTTGTGTGCAGCGATGAGACATTTCTGTAATATGTAAATATGTCCTTAGTATTTTGTACATTGTTGAATCATTTATTTAATCATTTATTGAATTCTGTGTAATATTATTTTGGGGCAGTTTCTCGAAATTTCTCAAATATTATTTGGGGCAGTTTTACAAATGCCTTTGATTAAATTAGGGGCAGTTTTTCAAAGTGCCCCAATAGGTATTTGGGGCATTTTGAGAAAGCGCCCCAATAGATATTAGGGGCAATATCCAAAGTGCCTCTAATACTTACATTTAGGGGCATATTTTGTGGCACATTTGGAAGTGCCCCAGTATCCTTTACCGTCATGAGCATCCGATGCACTTATACAAAATGCCCCAAAATCAATTTGAGGCACAAAATTGACATATAGGGGCACTTTGAAGTGCCTCAAAATGTCAACCGTGATGTAGTGCAACTGACTAACTGAGAACATTTGATAGCAGATTTACCCGTAATGTAAGAGCAAGTTTCTTATGCGACGGCCATACATAACATATATGCCAGTGCCATGCCAGCGGCACCAGCGACAGAGCCACGTACAACCATCACAGAATTACATCTACATCTTGTCTCATCTCATCTCCAAAGTGGCGAAGTGTGTGTTTGTGTACGATAGTAGTAATTACTCCTTTAAATGTCACAACGTTCCCAGGCCTCTCAGCCATCCTCAGAGGCAGCTTATCCTGACCGTAGTTTCATCCGTGTACAGTAATTTTCTCCTCCCGCTTTTCACCACAGCCGTCGGATGCGGTCGTTTCTTTTCTTACTCCTTGGCTGGCAGAATGGGTCGCTGACGGGTGGGTACATTGCGCACTGGGTCCAGAAATCAGTGGGTGAGACCGGCTCCTCTGCGTCTCAGTTTGGCCCGCTCAGCCGCGTGAGACAAAACCCCGCGCCGCGGTGAAACCCTAGCTCCAATCGACGCTCGTCTCTCCTCCTCCAATCCCCTCCCGTGTCCCTTTCTCCTTGCGCCGCCGCCGCGCGCCGTGCCCCGCGCCCCCGCTCTCCACCGGCCCAGCTGCCCAGCGAGGCCTCCTCCCTCCTCTCTCCCGTGCCCTCCTCCCCGCTCTGGCTGGCGCAGAGCCTCTCCCTCCTCTCCTCTACTCCGCCCTCGCCAGATCCGGTCGCCGTGGGGACACTCGTCTTCGGTCCTCGTCGCCGGCAGGCTCCCTCTCGTGCTGCTCTTCCGCGTCTCCCCGGCGGCAGCAGCCAGTCTCCTGCTTGAGGCTGCGTAGGTCGACGTCGGCGAGCCTGCGCGGGGACGTGGTCGTCGGCGATCGAACTCGGAGTGTCGGGCACGCGGCGGCTCCCCGGAGGCTGCAGCAAGGCGAGCGCGCGCCCGTGCGGCCGGCGGCGGCGTCCAGCCTCCCGTTTGAGGCGGCGCGGGTCGAGGACCTGCCCGGAGCGGCAGCTCGCCGTCCCTCCTCGTGCTGCTCGCCGCCTCCTTCTATTGACGACCCAACGCCTCGTCTCCCCCGCTCCCGGGGCGAGCCCGACGAAACGCCAGCAGCCGCCGAGCCCGTCGGGACGCCGGCAGCCGGCGACGGACGGAACTGGTCAAGCGGCGGTGGTCCTCCGGAACGCTGGAAGCCGGTGACGAACGGTTGGTTCAGGTTTGCTTCTCCATCCTCTCTTTGTCTCTTCCTCTCCATCTATCTCTCTCATCTCTCACTCTTCTTTCTCTCCTTGATTTCGTGGACAAGGGTGCCGGCTACAGAGAAGGGAGGAGGAGGGGTTGTGAGCCAAGGAGGCTGTCAGCTGCGGCTGTCACCGTCATCAGGTTCACACCATCCAAATTGATGCTGCCCCAATGCGGCTGAACGGAGGAGGCTGTCGGCCATGGTATGGTGCTGCTCTCACACGCCAGCCAAGGGCCCCGTCTCGCGTGCGGCTGCTGGCCGTGGTCTGGTGCTCCAAAGGGGCTCTACCTCTGGCTCTACATCTCCACTGAGGTATATAGCTTGCCATTCCCCTCTCCTTCAGGATAAATGGTTGGATGCATGTTTATATATATGTGGTGTTTTCTTGCAGATCTGATTAGCTTTCACCCGCATGTAATGAAAGGTCTTGATTAACTACTTATTGTAAGTCGACAATTTTACTCTGCAGCTTATGGTCTGGTTTTATGATCCTTGATTGTGTTTCTTTTATACCATACAAAGGAGTTCTGGTATATTTGTGAGCATATTATTTGTGGTCATGTGATTCAGCTGACCTGTAGTCTTTTTTCTGTGAAGAGAGAAGAAAGAAAATGGTCAATGAGAGACTCTTTCTGTGCAGAAGAAGAATCTGGGGATTGTTTTGAAGAAGAAGACCAAGGTAATTTTTATCTGTGAAGAGAGAAGAAAGAAAATGGTCAATGAGAGGCTCTTTCTTTGCAGAAGAAGAATCTGGGGATTGTTCTGAAGAAGAAGACCAAGGTAATTTTTACGAGTCATATTTTGTTCGGTCAATGTCTCACGTGTTTAATCTACATGTATAAAAAGTCATGTTTGGTCCAATTTAATTGTATCAGTTCGTCCTACAATTTGCTGTGTTCTGTCCAAAAGAGCAGGAACAAACTTGATAGGTTTTAGCCTTTTTTAATGATTGCAGAGAGAGGACAAGGTTTAGTTGTCACTTATGCTGATCTCTGTAGTTCCTTGATTCTCATATCTCCTTATACATTGATTTCTGGAGGTATAAGAAATAGGGATAAAGGGGGTATCCAGGTTGTTAATGCCACTATTATTTTCCTTTTCTAGCTGTCTCCTAATCCAACAAATCATATTAGTAGGCTTCCAACAAGATATTTCTGAATATTTGTTGGAATGCTACTCCTGTATCAGTAACCAGATGAGCCTATTTACAGCACTGCGTCTAAATTTCCTTTTAGATATTCCACTCTAACCGCAACTTCGTTTTGTGCTGATCGGTCAGATAGTTTTGCATGGAAACAAATGGAGTGATTACACACTAACTCAATCCAAAAAAAACATTTAGAAATGCAACAAACAGAGCGACAATCAGCGTTTTGCTCCAGAATAACAATGCAAACTAAAAGGACTGAAATAGCAACAGGAACCTTCAGAGGAAATAGAGGATTAGTGTCATCAACTTGAAAACTGTAGCATTAAAGTATAGAGACGATCTAAAAGGAAATTTAGACGCAGTGCTGTAAATAGGTTCATCTGGCATAAATTCGTTTTTTTGTGGCAAGTAATTCTGCGCATCAGCTGTTTTGTGTGAGTTCTGCTGTTTGGTTGGCTTAGTAATCATCTTTATGCCTTCCGCTCTTTTCAAATAGTGGTTCATATAATTTTGAGCTAATTTTGGTTTTAGCTTTATCTTGGATTGGTAGATGCTTATTGATTTTATTACAAGATTGTGGTGTGTGTAAAACTATCAAGATGACAGGATCAACCTTTTGTTTCTCTCTGACAGGTACAAGGGGCTCATTGGTAGTTTGGCCTGCTGTTGGTATATCAATGTGGATTTCCCTGGCATAAATTCATTTTTTGTGGCAGGTAATTCTGCGCATCAGCTGTTTTGTGTGAGTTCTGCTGTTTGGTTGGCTTAGTAATCATCTTTATGCCTTCCGCTCTTTTCAAATAGTGGTTCTTTGTGCTTGACTACCTAATTATAACCATTTCAGTCTTTACCTTTTGGAATGGTAAATTGGTGATGCCATATGTGCGGCCATGACCGTGTCGAGGTGGAGGCAGCCATTCAGCTACAGGTTGTGGCTTCACCATGGTGGGCTATTCGGTTCTTCCCTTCCTTCTTGATCTCTCTCGATGCCCCTTTATGCAGATTTGACCTGTGATATGTTTTGAATTTGCTTGATATTTTGGTACAGATTCTGTTACAGTAGATGCAAGCCAATGCTCCTCCCAAGTTCAATATTTTGGTACAGCTTCATGATGCTACACGTTTCCTTGTTGAGGTAAGATAAATTACCTCTTATAAGCATCTATTCAAAGTATTCCTATTTAGGACATATGATTCCTTGTATGTACACAGATAGTTGCAGTAGCTTTCTTGCTGAGATGTATTAAGTATTACTCCCTCCGTTCCAAATTAATTGACGCAGATTTAGAACAAAGTTGTACTAAAACTGCGTCAATTAATTTGGAACGGAGGGAGTAGCTCTTAATTTCCCTTGGTTTACGAAAATGATTGTTTTGCACTGTTTGATCAGCATTGATCCTCTCTTTTTCTTGATTGTCATGTTTAATATTTAGAGTTACAAGAACTGTACTAATATATATTGTGTGTAAACTGAAAGAGCCAAATCCAATTATTCCGTTGCTTGACTAATGCAAAATGGTATTTCCTGCAGTATTTCTGATCCTTATAGTCAATATGGAATCAATCTTCTGTTTGTTCCAGTAGATTCTCATGTGTGATTACTTTTTTTATACATGTGTGCTTGCTGTTGTTCAAGCATCAGTTCCATACATGTGTGCTTGGTTATATTCAGGCATGCTTTCTTATGTTCAAAGGTTAATTGTGGTGTCTGTGGCAGCGATTAATTATCCAGCGGTAGTAATTAGCAACCCATCATTATCTATAGCTCACTGTTTAGTAGGAGTCATCTTAGCTATTTTCCTTACTGATTGTAGATGTATGATGTACATGCTGACTGTTTTTTATGTCTATTCAGCAAATGGATAAATTGGATTAGCTTCATCTACTTGGTTGATGTGCAAGTCCAGTCGTGATTCTCTTCATCCATGAAAAAAGTGTATGTCATAGCGATTGTCAAGATTTAGGTGAGAACCATGAAGTTGTTGGTGTATTTCGTTATTAATAATTAATGATTTTTAATAGACGCTGTATGTGCAGGTCCGAAGAAAATGAGAAGAAAGAAGAATATGGGGGAGTTTTGTGAAGAAGAAGAAAGAAGAAGAAAACCAATGTGCACAGTGTGATGTCTTGATCAATGTTTATTTATCCCGATGAGGTTACTGATCCTGCACTACAGCCAGGAAGGAAGGCTGCAAGGTGAGTCGATGTGCTTTTTTATCTTCACATAATCACATTTCTCTGTTGTCTATTAATAACAGACTTGTACGTCCCAAAAATAACAGAACACATTGGTTTATTGCTGCATGGTTAGTAATATGGTCGAACGCTAACAGAGCTGAACTAATTTGAGTTAGTTTATGTTCATTTTGCAGGATAATATTTTTTCAGTATCATGACTGAAATTGATTTAGGCTGGTGGGACATGTTTGGTTTTGGTAAATCCGAGGAATCAAAAGGCAAGAAGGCACTTGAGTAAGGAACAAGGATGCAGTATGTCATAGTTCAGTGTTGATTGTGAAGCTGCAGTTCACCAGCTTAGACCTGAAGTAGTAGTGATAGCGATTCCAGGAGGCTTGCATGGTTTCCCAATTGCTGCAGGGATTGAATGCAAAATAGATTGTTAAGAATAACATAGTACCATAAGGGATATTTTTATTTAGGCTCATCAAGTGCTTCATGATCTTCTTGCGGGTAGATTTAGGTGATGGTCTTTAGACCATTTATGGTGAGCTCCTCCTTCTGATTCGTTCCTCCACAATTCAATTTTTATTTTTCCGGGTAAGGTTTGGATGTCTAGCATGTATTCTCAATTTCTCATCCTCTCTCTTTCCCTTGCAGATCAATTTCCACAGCTCCATGATGTTGCACTTTATATTGTTGTTTGATGGTTGATATGAATGCCAAAGCGCTGACTAGCAAGTATGCCGGTATGATTTGGTTAATTTCCTCTGATTTCTGTGCAATCCATGATTTTGTTATGCTCGGTTCGTGTGTCATGTGCTTGATGTTGCATTTTATATTGTTGTTTGGTGGCTGATACAAATGCTAAATGAGAGGTGTAGATTTGGGGATTAGGCAATTTTACATATAGTTGTTTAATTTGTATTCTTGGTGTTAGCTTACTAATAAAAAACAACTCTCCATGATTGTTGCAAATTAACTGTGAGGATTATCGCAAGATGCACAAGTTTGACTTGGTAAAGCAAGAGCAAACTTCACTTTGTTTTGTTAATTAATGAAATGAATTTGCGTTAATTTATCGCTACAATCACTACCTTGAAGGTGTGACTAATAGATCCAACTCTCGGTGTGCTTTTATCCTCTCAAAGCTATTAATATCCACTTGGTGAGTAATTGCAAGCAATAGCTGATTTTTTTTACTAGAATAATTATGCTAGAAACTGTGGTAATTGAGTGTACGGCTGCAAAATGAATGATTTCATCTATTGAAGCTAGGTTGGTGCGTATTTAATTGATAATGTTGATGTTGGCCATTGTGCTAGGTTGATGTCGGTTTTGTGCTAATTCAGGTCAGTACGGGACAGTGTGCTTTATGTGGTTCCACTCTTTGACCTCACTGTTTTGCTTCTGCCAATGACATGGGACGGGGTGCAATCACGAGACTCGGCCTCAAACCAGAAAGTATGGTTGTGATGTATGGTTCTATGATCTGTGTATGTTTTGATATTTCTTGTCCTGATCCTGCGGTCTATTGAAACTGGCTAGGATTTGTGTAGATCTGACTTTATCATTGGTTCTTTTTTGGAAATAGTCATGATAGGTCAGGAAACAGTCTTATTTGTATGCCCAGTAACTTCGATGAGTGTATTCATGTGTTGCGCAGAGCTTCAGGAGAAATAAAGTGAGAATAAATCGCTGCTATATATTTTTAGTCTGATTTATAAATCTATCTGTGCCACACTTCCTAAAAGCAATTAATTAAACACTTCAGTAACATAGAACAGAAACTGTATGCCAGGCAACTGGTCTATGCAAGGCTCGCTGAAAATCATCGAGGCCATTATCATAACTGGTTCGAATATACCGCTAGAGACGCTGAATGGTCATTTACCTTGCATTGATGCCAATTTCCTATTAGAATTTCCTATGCCACGACTATTAACAAAATCCTGATCCAAACCATATATATGGCGATGTACATTATGATGTTCAATATGATGCATTCTTGGGTTGTCAATTTTGTATTATTTTGGCATATACACAGTATTTGCTATTATCGTTGGCATCTAACCAATCAGTGTTCTGTTTGAAGTTTCTGTTTGTACACATTTTTTGTTGGTCAAATTCCTTGTGTACAGTTTGATTCTCAAACTTGCTGGAATATGCGGAGGCTATGCTTAACTTATTCCTAATAAGTTTTCGATCGATATATTTGATTCCCATAACAATTCTCACAACATGCCTACACATACCATGTTTTAGAGGGTACAGTGTGCAATCAAGGGATAATGTTCTACTTCAAGATAATACTTCTCCATATTGTATAAATTATTTTAGATGCGTCCACTATTACAGATGTTTCTGTGATCAAATGAATTATAGAGAAAACCTTAAGGAAAGCAATTTACTTTTGTTTGATGGTAGCCACAGGAATTTAAAACTTGGAAAACAATAGATTTAAATATATATAACTTAATTACTTTCCAACGGATTACAATTCATTTTGTAATGATGTTTTTTATTCATCTAAGCCGTTTTCTTTAAACGGGACTCGCCTTTGGCACTTGCGCGAGTGGCGCAACGGGTCATCTAGTGCTTATAAACGAAGCAGCGGCATTGTCGACACTCCTCTTCGCACGACACTCCCGCTCGATCCTCTCCTCCTCGTCCTCCTGGCTCAAGGCTGCGTGGGGCTCGGCGACACGCAGCAGAACCATTTCTTCTGGAACGAAATGCAGCGCGCGACATGAGGTGAGAACGAATCTGCAAGAAAAACTCGAGACGATCGATTTAGATGCGTACCGATGTGTTGGCCCTGGAGTTGTTGTTGTTGTTGTTGTAGGAGTTCATCTTCTCGGCCCTGGCGTCCTTGCTGTCGGTAGACCTGTTGGTCTTGTGCACGTTGGCGGGGGCCTTCTTCTCATCCCTGGCCTTGCTGAAGATAACCGTGAACCCGTCGGCGGAGGCCGGGTTGTTCACGTCCCATTGCCCGAACTTGGGGATTGTGCGGCCAGCCTCCATCTGAAGAAACAATGTCAACCACCATTAATTTGTGAGTACTACATACATGTCATTCCGATCGAGATCGATTAATGAGAATGAAACATGCATGCATCTCGATTCGATGGGTGATCTAACAACAGGAGATGAAACGGAGAACACCGGTCGATCGGGAATCCATGGAAGGAACTCACCGACATGGTTGTTGACGGGGGCCGGTTTCCTTCAGCTGGAGACGAGAGAAAATTTTGCCCCCTTGAATTGATGTGAAGCGCAAAAAGTTTTTCGGGGCAAAATTTCCCCCGGGATGAGAGGAAAGGCTGGCAAAGATAACCGGAGAGGAGAAGATTGGGGGCGAAACGGCCACTCGCCTCCGCCTACTCTTATATCCCGCTAATCGCATGCATGCTTTGCATGAGACCGGACGCTGGCTAAAATTAAGCAGATTTTCAAACGATTTTAGTTTTACTTTTTTTAACACAAGCCTCGGCCTGTACGGTCTGGATCCAGCTAGGGCCATACCCTGGAAATTCCTGGCTCCGTGTGAAATCGAAATTCAGACTCATATGTACAAAAGTAAATCAATATATTTCTGTAGGATAGAAGCAGTGAAGCTGGCCTTGAAAAATACCATGTCGCGCTAAATTCGAGTAAAAGTCTTCTGTAAAACTGATACTCCCTCCGTTCAAAAATAAGTGTCTCAAGTTTGACAAAAAGTGGATGTATCTATACATGTGTTTCATGTATAGATACCTCCACTTTTTGTCAAAGTTGAGACACTTATTTTTGGACGGAAGGAGTACATCATTGTGCCTGCGTGGCGGGGTTTCCTAATTGTTTGGTAGAGGACTAGAGGGTGACCTGCGGGGGCTGCCTGGTTGACCGGATACATCTGGACCGTTTATCTTATTGTGGGATGATTAAACTAATCAGGACCGTTGGATACTTAGCTTTTGTTAACAGGGGATAACTTAAGGGTGCAGGGTTTTTTTGTATTGGTAATGGAGATTCCATGACCCCGTAGAACCGACGATACCTACTGAATTCCGAGTCCGACATACTCCTTACTTCCCGTCCTCTGCGTTTAGCCCCCTTTGACTCCAAGTCGAAATTCTCAGCCCATATATGCTGAAAGCTAGGTGGTGGCCTCGCTGTGACGCCCCCATCGCTCCGCCCTTTCCGCGAAATCACTAAAAAAAAGCTTCCCTTTGCAAGGAGAACATGCGTGCATTGTGGTCGCGTCAAGTGACAGCTTTTTCCTCCACGCAGCCCCCATGGGTGCTTACATTTGTGACACGTGGCAGCACCAGAGAGTTTTGGTGGGATTTTCGTTTCCCATATTCGGTGGTTGTAGCACGCATTTATTTCGAGATTCGTTTAAAAAAAATGAAATATCTTGAGAACCGCTTATCCAAATTACGAACCGTTTTCATTTTTGAACTCCTCGCGTCGAGATATTCAAAACTAGATCCCATGTGTTAGGTTTCGATGAACTTTTTTTTGTACAACCTGTTATGCATAGTTGTACAACCTGTGTCTGTGTAATTATATAACATGTATCTGTACAGACTGTGTCTGCGTAGTTGTACAACCTATATAGTTGTACAACCTGTGTATGTACAACATGTGTCTGTCTAGTTGTACGACATGTGTTTATATAGTTGTACAACCTGTGTCTGTACAACCTGTGTCTGTCTAGTTGTATAACTTGTGTTATGTAGTTGTACAACCTGTGTCTATATAGTTGTACAACCTTTTTAGTTGTACATGTGCCTCTTTAGTTGTACAACTTGTATCTGTGCAGTTGTACACATTGTACACCTTGGTAGTTATACAACCTGCGTGTGTATAGTTGTACATATCAAATTTCTAGATTCAACGTGTAGTAGCAGATTTTGTACTTCCCGTTTTATGTAATTTGTACACCACTTTCTATATATTTTTGTACAATGTAATCTATTTTTGTTGTACTCCTCACATGTTGTGTACTAAATAATGTTGTACTTTTGTCTCAAAATTTGTAACAACACGCCGGCGGGGACGGTTGTACGTGAAGCCTTCGCATTGGCCGGCCGGACGTACGCGCACGAGGCTTCGTACAAGCGCGTAGAGAGCTTCGCTCGCCGGCCGGGACGGATATGCATGCATGAGTGCATGCACGATCGGTAGTTGTACAACGTCAGATGCGTTCTACAACAGTGAGCCAACGCGTACGCGGAAGCTCCGGCTGAATCGTAGAGCACCAACCAAATCGCGTGGCTTCGTCTAGCTTTGCTCCTGGCCTCCTGGACGCGCACGTACGTGACGTGACGTGGGGACCGACGCGCTGCCGTGCTCGTTTTAACTTCCTCGCGCAGGGCTGCACGTGGCGCGCCACAGCGCGTCGTTTGCTGGCGAAGTGACCTTCGGAAAGGGTTCCCTTTTCTTAGGTGTACCCCCCTCTCCGCCTCCAGGATCATTGCCTGTACGCAGATCAATCTGCCGGCCGGCGCCCGTACCAACTCGCCGCCAGTGCCACAGGTAAGGCCTCGTTTGGTAGGCCGGGGTGGGCCGGTATTTCGAGGGAAAATCCTCTAGTGGATAAAAAGCCCCGAAATTCCCCGCAGGCCTATTTGGTAGGCCGGGTGGGGGTTGGGCCAGCCCAGTCGAACCCAGGCAAACCGCCCCGACCCACGCGTGTATCGACCCTTGAGGGTTCACTCGCGGATCGACCGGGACGAAGAGAGGAGAGAAAGGTGCCGCCGCCGCCTCCTCCCCGTCGCCGGGCGCCACCGCCGCCTCCTCCCCATTGTCGGGCGCCTCCGCCGCCAACTCTCGTCACCAGGCGCTGGCTTTTTCTCCGGTACGGCTCCCTCCTCTTCTTCCCCCCTCCGATTTTGCCAAGGTCGGCTCCCATCTCCGCAGCTCCGTTCCAGCCGGCGACGCTCTCGCTCTCTCTCTCTCTCGAGCGCCACCTCCGCTCCTGACCTAGGCACCTACCATGTTCTTGGTCGGGCAGAGTGTCCTGACCTAGGCACCTACCATATTCACGATGCGGGCATGTTCTTGGTTCTTGTGTTCTGGATCGATCGGGTTGTGCGTGGTATTATTGTAGTCCTTGTTGGAGTAGGCAGTAGTATCAGAATACTAATTTGCAGCGTGGTGCTGCTGACTTCGAATCTGTAGTTTATTGTGGAGATTAATTTAGCTGAACACGCATATGCATTGGGATTCAGGTGTTCTCAAGTCATTGTGTATCTCCTTTATAAGCATAAGAAAAATCACCAGGCAACATTTAGAACTTGGTTTCCTTACAGATTGGCACTAGTGTTCTCAACGGAAACGTGTTGCTAGTTCGGATTGGAGTTGGGAGACCAGTGACCATGGACCACCACATCAGTTTAGTGTCTTAGTTTTAGTAATTCTACTGTCATGAGTCCTGCAAACTTTTTTGTGCACTCTGGACTGATTGAGTGTCATGAATTCTTATTATAGGTACCCGCTGCTCCGGTTCTGGTTGTAGTGGACGAACCCCCGCCTTCGTGGGATCCAGTTTGCACTCCTATTTTCGGTATGCTTGCATCCCTTCTCTGTACTACTAGTTCTCTTATTATAGTTATTGTGTCTTGTTAGCTGTTGTAGTCTTATTGCCTCTTAATTTCTCTACTTAGTATTGCAATGAATTCATGGAGGCTCGATCGAGTTAGAAAGAGAAGAGAAGAAGATGATGATGAGATGATACTCATCATTTTGCCACTATTGCACCAACTTGGTAGTAGAGTACAAACTGAGAAGAAGCAACGACACAACTCCATTCTATATGGCAAGAATCGTGTTGATGGCATTCTTACGGGGCATGTTAAGAATTGCCGAACAGCTTATAGGATGGAGCCACACATCTTTAGGTCTTTGGCATCTTACCTTAGAAGAGAGAAGCTGATAGTGGATACAAGAATTAAGGTCGAGGAGAAGCTTGCATTTTTCTTGTACATGTTGTCACACAATGCGTCCTTCGAAGATTTGCAATTAGAATTCCAGCATAGTGGGTGGACTTTCCATGAGTACATCAAGGCTTTCTGTGACATCGTCCCTGTCCTAGCAAGCAGATTTCTCAAACCTCCATCCATTGATCATCCACACCAAAAAAATCTCCACGGACCCAAGATTCTATCCATATTTTCGGAACTGCCTAGGTGCCATAGATGGAACTCACTGTAACCATGACACCTGAAAGTGCTGCTCCATTTCGGAATAGGAAATGCACCCTTAGCCATAACATAATGATTGCCTGTGACTTCGATCTCATGGTCACTTACATATCATGTGTATAGGAGGGGTCTGCTACAGATGCAAGAGTGCTTAGGTCTGCTATGAACAATGGATTCAAAGTACCTGCTGGCAAGTTCTATCTAGTGGATGGTCGTTATGCAAATACCCCATCTTTTCTTGCTCCATACTGGGGTGTCCGGTACCATTTGAAAGAATTCGGACATGGCCGCCATCGGCCGCAGAACTATAAAGAGTTGTTCAATAATCGGCATGCCATGTTGCACAACCATGTGGAAAGAGTGCTAGGGGTTCTTAAGAAGAGATTTCAGATTCTACATGTTGGCACTTTTCATCCAACAAGGAATCAAGTCAAAATTCCAGCAGCTGCTTGCGTTTTTCATAATATCATAAAAATGCACAATGGTGATGAGGCTTGGCTTGACAACCAACCCAATAACATAGACCCAATTCTCTTTGTTGATCTTCCATGTGAGGTAGTGTTGTTCAAGTTTGTTTCTTAACTTTCTTAACTAGTCAACTAGTTGGTGTCATGTAAGATATGTTTTTTCAGTGAACCAGAGTGGTGCTGAATCTTTTTTTGCACTTGTTCTTTTTCAGCTGAGGATGAAGAAAAAGTTTATGTCCAAGTTTGGGAAAGACTCCGACTGAACATTGCAGCACAAACCTTGAACTGATGCTGAACTTCTATCACTGATAAGAAGTGACCTAAATGTGTGTTAACATTGCAGCGCAAACCTTGTTGGAATGAAGTCTTGCTTTTCATTTAATCTTGGAGTTGTTTGCAACTCAAAAATTGCTGGTTCTGTAATGTTTGCTGATAAAGTGGAATTGATTTTAGCATGTTACGTTAACATATGAATTGGGAGCGCTGAATTAATTGGCAGTACAATACTTAGTTTTGAATGTATGATTGTACAATGCTGAGTTCAAATTAAGGAGTGCTGGTTTGAAAGTTCAAATTTTTATTTTATTCAATCTGGTTCTCGTTATATGATTATACAATGCTGAGTTCTGAATGTATGAATCCCTGTGAGTATGAAACCTTGCGTACCAAACAATCGGAATGAGGTTGGGGCTTGTAGGGGATTGTCCGGAAAGAGGTTTTGAGAGGTTTGGGTGAGTGGAGAGATTTCACCCAAACCCTATGAGGATAATCCCCGCTAATCCTCTGAAAACCCCTTGCACCAAACAATGCCTAAGGGGGTCCGGATATATCTAACCCTCCGTTGATCTGTGAAACAAAAATGTGATGGTTGCGATCATATTTGTGCATGGGAATGAATGACGAACCTCTCCTCTTCGATGAATGGATCTATTTTTGTTTCAGATTTAATGGGAGTATAGTGCTCATTTGTCTCCTCTTTCTCTTTTCTGGTTGCTTTTTTTTATTAGGGCACGAATCTAAATATTTGTCATAATTGAATACACTCATCCAACGTACGTAGTACATAGGATACAAAAAGCAATCCAAATAATCTAGAAGCTAAGGCGTTCTCTGACTCTCTCTCGTGGCATTAGCACTTTGCACTTACACGGCATTTTTCTCTCTCCATATTTCAGGTTTGGCAGTCAATAGCATATATCCCAATGTATAGAAGTAAGAGAGCAAAGCTTTCTGATGGCAGATCAATCTTCAGAAACAAAAATCAATCCAACCACCCACTACCGGAAATCACTTCTTTGCCGTGCGGCGAATAAGCACGGTAAAGGCTATGCGGAACCCGGCAAAGGCTTTGCCGTGGGGAACAGCACGGCAAAGACAACACGACACAACTCGTGTCGGCAAAGGCTCTTTGCCGTGCGCTTTCGCCAAAAAGCACGGCAAAGGCTTTGCCGTGCGCCCTCCTCGCACCACACGGCATATTTTTGTCAGAATAGGGTAAACGTTCGCTCTGTCGTGCGCTTTTCTATCCCCCTCTTTGCCGTGCGCCTGGACAAACTGCTCCATGGCACGCCTTCCGGTTTTGTCGTGTTCTTTTCTTCCGGCAGCACGGCACATAACCCCTCTTTGCCGTGTGCTCTGCGCGCCCACAGCACGGCACACCTTCCCTCTTTGCCGTGTGTCTGGTTGACACAGCACGGCACAGAGCATTTGCCCAGACCCCACGCATTTGTTCTTTGCCGTGTGCTTCCTGGAATACCGCACGACATATCTGCAATATGGTCATCTGACAAGTTGCCAGGATCACAGGTGCGCGCCACGTGCACTCTTTGCCGTGTGTCTTTACACGGCAAATTGACATTATGGTCCAGTTTTGTTCTGTTTTTTAAAAATCCCTGCAATTCATAAATTTTTGCAAATATGGAAATAACAGATCACAATTCACACACAAATATGACAATCTGTGAACATATCATAGATCACAATTCACACGCACATATGGAAATAACTTAAACTCCTCCATAACATATAGATACAATCTCAAACTCCTCCATAATATAAAACGAACTCAAACTCCACAAACATGTCATCTATTCTACAAATAGGTCATGCACTCCACATGTAGGTCACAAAGGGATGGAGCTTGCTCAATCTCCACATGTAGGTCACGACGGCGAAGATGGACATCATTGAGTAGGATCCTCCTACACGTTTGCAAAAAAAAAATGATGAGTTCGACAACTAGGTGGAAATGGCATAGTCATGGCATTAAAAGAAAGCGAACTAAAATTGTGACAAGTTCAACTAGTGGGTAAAATTTGACAAGTTCAACTAATGGGTAAAATTTAACAAGTTCAACTAGGTGGAAATGGCATAGTCATGGCATCATTGAACTAACTAAAATTTGACAAGTTCAACTAATGGCTAAAATTTGACAAGTTCAACTAGGTGGAAATGGCATAGTCATGACATCATTGAACTAACTAAAATTTGACAAGTTCAACTAATGGGTAAAATTTGACAAGTTCAACTAACTAAATTTTGACAAGTTCAACTAAAGTGGCAATGTCATGGCAAGCTAAATTATAAGTCATGCGAGCATACCCACGGGAGCCTCCGGACAACGGAAGGGTTGGACAATCGGGGTTGCCCCTCCGGATCGTCCTGGCCACCAGGCGGCGGCGCCATCGAGTGAGATCCACCCGCCGATCCTAGATTCATCTACAACATGGAAAAATGCTCGCATTACACAAATAATTTAGTAACAACAATAAGATGGATAGAATGACAAGTTTGACAACATACCCATTGGAACAAGTTTGCCGTGTTACGTCCTTCAGAGCGCACGGCAAAGCGCTAATTCAGAGCGCGGGAAATTGGCCGCCAAGACGGGGACAAAATTTGTCCAGTCCCGCCAATTTATTGGAAGCGAGGGAAAGTTGCGGATCCTGGTCGTCGCAGGTCTCACTCGTCTGCCGTGCTGGTAAGTTAAGGCTCACGGCAAAGATTTCTTTGCCGAGTATGGTGTGTTTGCCATGCGTTATTTGCGCCGTTTGCCGTGCATAATTCTTTGTCGTGCGCCCGTTCTGTACTGTGCCGTGCGTTATTCATTGCCGTAATCTTTTTATTGTCCAACACGGCAAAGTAGCCTTTGCCGTGTTCCGCGAAATCGAGTGCACACGGCAAAGTTCTGCTGCACGGGGAAGACAAATTTTCCGGCAGTGATCTGTTTGAAAGCCTTACACAGGTGTGCTATCTACTACTTCCTCCGTTTTATGTAGCAGTCCCTTTTTTTTTAGGGATTTCTGTGGCAGTCTTGTACCTACTTGTCCAAAAGACCAAGCCACAACAGCAGAACAATGATTACGGAATTTAATCTACGGAAATCTTGTTTCGAGTTCTCCACAGCGATCAGTCATTATGTCCCCCAAAATACTGATTTTACTCATCAAATCAACAGGAATTTGATAATATGATATTATATGTTCCAAACAAAATTTTCTTATGTGCATCTCGTAACAGCAATCTAATTGATTCTCTTTAAATTGCTGTGGTTCAGGGTATCCAATGTTTGATCCTATCAAAGCTGCCACTGAATGAAATCGTAAGGACCAGTACTCTTTCAACAAAGTGGAGACACACATGGACATCATGCGCTAAATTAAGATTTGATGGCGCAACGATATGTGGCAACAGTTCTTCTAGCAATAAGCGGTACACACAGATTTTCATTGAAAGCGTGAATGCCATCTTGAAGCAGCGTGGTGCTACGGCTGTTGAAGAGTTTAAGATTAAGTTTCCTTTCCACCGCATGCTAGTTGGTCATCTCAACAAATGGGTCAAATTCGCTGTCTCGTCACGCGCAAAGAATCTAGCAATTGATTTAGCCGGAGAACTTCAGATGCTGCAAATATCGGCACAGGTTCCCGTTTGAGCTTTTCGATAAGCAAAGCATGTCTCGCCTTGAGACAATTTATCTTAGCTTGGTATTGCTTAAACCACAACCCAATTTTAGTGGTTTTCCAAACCTCAAAGTACTTGATCTTCGCGTCGTCGATGTCTCTTCGAATGATCTTCAGCTTGTTCTGTCGAGTTGCATCAATCTTGAGAGATTAAGCATCATTCTGTGTCACCTGCATGATGACATAAGAGTATCACTTCCGCGTCTGCAGAACTTGCATGTAGCGCACTGTTACATAAACAAAATACACTTCATCTCCAAGAACCTCAGAACTTTTGTATATGATGGTACTATGGTACCTCTTGATCTCAGTGGAAGTATGCAACTAAGTCATGCGGAAATGAATTTTTCCCTCGTTAACACTGGAGCATGCCATTATGGAACTTCCTCGAGCTATGCCTCATGCAGAGAACCTGAATCTGAGTGCATGCATGACAGTAAAGGTTTGATGCTAGAACACTTTGATGCTTTTGTTACACTGTCTTTACACGCAACTCACTTTGTTATGCCTGCATTTATAGGTGCTTCACTTGCCAGAGAGCGTGAGCAAGTTTTCTCATCTAAAGCATCTGCAGCTGAAACTGTATTTATGTTCACCCAGTCAGGACAATCTCCTCTCTTTGGCTTCTTATCTCAAAGCAGATCCTCTATTAGAAGAATTATATATACATGTAAGTTCTCGTCATCTGATCTCTTGCGTCGCATACCTCCTATCTCGCAGCGACTTAATTAATGTGCACTCTGCATCTGAACTAAGACCCCTCTATTTTTATACCTCTGCAGTTTCTGCGTTACAGCTTTCCGCTGCAAGATTATCAGAAGTTACCTATCAGGAGCATCCCTCCGTGTCGCCACGATCATCTCAAGAGGGTGCTCATCACGGGGTTCCATGGGGCCCGGGGCGAGATCGAACTCGCAGCTCACATCGCCGACAACTCCACCTGGCTTGAGGACTTCGTCATAGATCCGGTCACCAGAGGTGTGGATAATACTATGCTTATTTTACGGCCTGAGGAAAGAGAGATGTTCTTCTGTATGGCCCGTGACAATGCTAGGAAGTACCTTGCCGGGAGACTCGCACAGGGCACACGGTTTGATGTTTGTCTGATGATCATGAATGTTGTGGAGGAGGTTGAAATCATGCATTCCTGTGCAAAGGCTTGGATTTGGGAGTTATCCTCTAATCCTCTATAACGAAATAGGAAGCTTGGAAGCCGTCAACCAGGGTTATCAAACTTGCCGGCGCCTAACCAGAGCGACCATTTTGGATTCCTCGCAGGAAACCGGCGATCGTACATTAACAACATAAGGCGAAACTTATTTCCATTTTATTTCAGTGGATCGAATGGATTACATCAAGGTTTCGCACTTTCGCCTATATAATTTGCTAACAGTCACCCGACAGATCGATGTGTGGAGCTCCTCACTAACAATCTAACATTACCTAGACCTCAATGCTAACATTAATCCCTACATCGGTAACACGCACGCCTTCAGATCGAGAACCTAAATTAACCTCTTCTAAACAAATCACGCAAACGCAATCATGGCGATGACAACGGCGAGCAGACAAGTCACGACGGAGAAACCAGCCGCGAGGGCTCGCGTGGATGCACCACTGGGCTCCGTCAGCGGGCTCGGGCCGAAACTGGTGGGCGTGGACCCACCAGAACTGGACCCGTACGACGGAGATGCCGGCGCCGACACCGGGCTGGACGCGCTGCCGACGCCGACGGAGGGCGCAGACGCCGGAGCGGCGGCGAGCGCGGAGTGTGCCACGACGCTCAGGATCATCCGCTGGCCCGCCTCGCAGTGCCCCGGCACGCCGCTGACGAAGTAGAAGAACCCGGTGCGGTCCAGCTTGAACTTGGTGTCGCCGCCCGTGAACCGGCTCACCGGGCTCGCCGTGCTGCACATCTTGAAGTCGTCGTGGTTCACCAGGAATACCGAGTCGTTCTTCGCGTACTTGAAATCTGACACGCCACCAAGAACGGAATGCACCAGTTATAGATTATGCTATATTACATCAACAAAGACGATACAGATGCCTTGCAAGAATCGAACTTGATGATCGAGTGCTTACCCAAGACGTCGCCTACTTGGAATAAGCGGTTCTTCTTGGCCCAGTGGTTGTACGTCTCGGTGCCGTTGCCCGACGGAAGCGTCCACCCCCTCACGTCGCCGACGCTGTACGTCACCGGCATCGCCGACGACGGCGACACCGAGGCCGCCGCGAGCACGACGCAGATC
Source organism: Poa pratensis (assembly GCA_947311845.1). NCBI lineage: Eukaryota > Viridiplantae > Streptophyta > Magnoliopsida > Poales > Poaceae > Poa > Poa pratensis. Next base: position 23,654,372 of record CAMZMU010000081.1, on the reverse strand, counting down.
GTAGCAGCGAGGACGCTGGCCATTGGTGTATGTAGAAACTTGGAATAACTCTCTGAGCAAACTCGAAACAAGATCGATGGATAGACACAGGAAGATTTAGACTAGAGTGGCGTGTGTGGCAGTTGTTTAAATAGGGAGTTGGATTGGAAGGAAGAAACGCCGGCGAAGAGGGAGATTACGTTGGGTTCGTGCGCGAGATCGGAGGGCAGTTGCAGAATAGACGTTGGATTCTTGGGACGTTGGACCTGGTTCGAGTCATGTTGACGAGGTCACTCGTGGGTTTCATGGGCCTCAGTTGTGTCAAACGATGGCCCGGTGGGCCGATAGGCAGGCCACGGCCCACGGGAGTGTAAAATTAGTGGGGCCTACCGATCACACCGTAATACACATGCCTACCGAAGAGGCGTATTATGGAAGTACGTCAAAGACCAGTCAGATTACGCTCATGCGGCAGTGGTCTTCAGAATCCAACGAGAAACCCAAACCCCTCTCCGAACACAGAAACTACTCAGGGTTCCGGCGGCGGCGGCGGCGCGTTGAGATGGCTGACGACGCGGAGAGCGAGCAGGCGGCGGTTTTTGTGGACGGGAATCCCCCACCGCTTTCGAAGAGCGCGAGGAAGAAGCTACTGAAGCAGGAGCGGCAGGCGGCGCGGAAGGCCGAACGGAAGGTGGCCGACAAGGAGCGCCGGCGCGCCGACATAGAGAGGCGGAGGCGCGAGTGGGAGGAGTCGCTGGCCGCGGCTCCATCGGAGGAGGCGCGCGAAGGGATGCTGGCGGCGCGCAGGGAGACACGGCTCGAGCGGGTGGGGAAGCGCGTGGAGGAGCGAGGTGCGCGCGCGGAGAGGCTCCGGCGTGCCGCCGAGGGCGGAGGACAGAAGGTGGTGCTCGATCTCGAGTTCGCCGACCTCATGCGGCCCAACGAGCTTCACAGCCTCACGCAGCAGGTGAATCCCCCTTACCCTTCTTGTCGCTTTTTCTCTCTATTTTTAATTTTGAACTCACACCAAGTAACCTCGATGGTTTGAGTTAAGAGAACTATAAGAGGCGATTACGTGATACTTGATGATTTTACTTAGCTCTTATGTAGCTAATTCATAAGCGGGGAGTGTCTGGCCTTGTCGCTGCAATTGGTGAACTGAAGTTAATAGTCAGATTAACATTAGATGCGAAGGTTGCATTCGTTGAATGTTTAGATAAGCTCCTTCGTATGATGTAGCAAAAACATGAATAGTCCTTTTTCACTCTAGTTTTGGTTTGTGGGTTCATTGTATCTGTCTGAAGGAAATGAATGGTGTTAATAATCGGCTTCTTACTGAAATGCATAAGGTAGATAATTAATTTGTGTGGGTGACACGGCCTATTTCTTGGTTTGCATCTTGCACAGATGATGATTTTGCCTAAAAAAACTTATCAATTTGTGCTGTACTGCTATCAAATGTTAATTATGGATGTGCTATACCCAATTATTTCTTGTCTATCTGAAACATGAACAATGTTCTGACATTCAATCAAAATGCACTATATCAGCATCAACCAATAAAGAAGTAGAATGAGAGTAGCATATCCATTATTGTGGACTGAAGTATATAAATGTCTGTCTACCATGATACTTCTACCTTCACGAACGTACCGTCAACTAATGCAAGTTACAGATTATGTACTGCTATGCAGTGAATGGAAGATCAGCAACCCCGGCTCATCTATGGTTGACAGGTTGCAGTGGAGAAATGGGGACCCAGGTTCAAAGGATCCCTGGCTTTGATAAGTGGATCATAGAAAAAGAGTCCAAGCCTTATCTTGAAGCATTTGCAGATTGTAAAGAAGATCTTGTGTATCTTACAGCAGATGCTGAAACTGTGCTTGATGATCTAGACATGTCGAAAATATACATTATTGGTGGTCTGGTGGACCGGAACAGATGGAAGGGCATAACACAGAAAAAGGCAGTTGATCAGGGCATTCAATCTGCCAAGCTCCCAATTGGAAATTATTTAAAGATGTCGAGTTCTCAGGTGCGCATATTCATGCTCCTCTATTTTTTGTTACCTTTGCCCAGTTAATGTTATAGACTTTGTAGCCTCTGTAATCTATCAATTTATTGCGTTTGTATTTCAAGTTTTATGTAATATACCACAGATATACCCTTAATGTATCAAGATACCTAGACGTTGTGATGATGTCTTCTTTCAAATACTATGGTATCATAGGACTCATCCTTCCTCAACATGTTAAAAGATTCTGAAGATCGTTTTAGAAAGGTTAAATACATCACACATGATTTTGGTGATTTTCTACACGGTAGTATTTTCACATTTTAATGCAGCAACCAGAGGACCCTGTGTATTTTATGCTGCTGCTTATTTTAAACTATAACAATCCGTCAGTCGTTTCATTGGTATGTCTAGGTGCCAGTTTATTTACAATGTTAGTTTATGAAAAGCGTTGCTGAAGAATATCTGGTCTGAATTCTTGGCTTCAAAGTACTTTGAAGAGCTGTATTAAGAATCTAAGGCTATCGACTCTCCTTGTGCGTTGATCATGCAGGTTCTTACGGTTAACCAAGTGTTTGAGATCATGCAAAAGTTTGTGGAGACAAGGGACTGGAAGACCGCATTCTTTCATGTCATCCCGCAGAGGAAACGGGGAGAAGCTGGAGCTGCAGATGACGAGGTTGAAGCAAGCATGCGCGATGCTGCTACACTTGAAGGGACTACAAACGGAGATCATCCCGAGGGAGACCTTGACAAGTGTAATGATGAGGAAGTAGACGACGATGATGTTGATAGTGGCAGTGGTGATGAAGAAGACAATGTCGCTAAGAAAAAGCATTGTGTTAGAAGCGAAAATGGAAAATCTTAGTACCACTCTTCCGCTGCTGTGGTGTGGTGGAAGCGACTTCCGTTGGGTGTGTACGTTATCTTGGGGGAACAGCAGAGCAAAAGAGCAATCCGCTGTGCCGGCTACTGAAAGATGACTTGTCTCCAAGTGTATCATTAGTATTAGTTTCGCAGGACTGCTTTGTTTACTTTGGTTTGCATCTTTGGGAGTGCTCTCTGGTCTCTACTGTCGGAGTATTTCTGTTGCTTTATTAGATCTAGTCCCTGTACTTTGGGGCAGAGGCGATGCTAAACTTGACTACATAGTAGTAGTACTAGAGATAAATATAGTGCTCTGTTCTAGTGAAATCCTTGTCTGTTGAATCTTAGAATTCAGAAAACCATACGGTATCCCGACTGAGTTTCGAAAGCAATCCTATCTTACAGCCGGAGAGTACTAGTACAATTTACAGTTGAGCAGTAATAAATTATCTCCCCCAGTTTAATACGGAGTACCCATCAGTTTGATAGCTCGTTGAGTTTGCAAACAAGCCATAACTATACAAATGGTACTACTGGCCCGATGCTCATCAGTGTGAACTCGGTCGAACGTACGTGTGTGCTTTCTTTTCTTCTTCGGAGGGAAAACATCTTTTTGTTGTTAGAATGTTGGCAGGAGAGCTGCCAAATCGGAAAGTGTTTTTTTTATCCGAGCTCCAATGATTCTGTTAGTTTTAAAAAAGTGAAACAATATTTACGAGTTTCAGAAAAACTTAAAAAAAAATCCTGAATGTAGCCAATGGTGTATCTCACAAGCGCACAAAAAAAAAACTTCGAATAACTTTTTATTCTGCTCTACATAAAAATGACAAAATCTGATAAATTTGAAGATATGAAAATATGCATATTCAGATCCATGCTTTTGTCATTTTTGTGTATCCCAGAATATAAAGTATTTGAAGGTGATTTTTGACACGTTCGTTGCATATTCAGATCCACGCTTTTGTCATTTTTGTGTATCCCGAAATATAAAGTATTTGAAGGTGATTTTTGACATGTTTGTTGAATACATTACTGGCTACATCCGACATTTTTTATATTTTTTAAACTCGTAAATATATATTTTTTGATTTTTTTAAACTAGGGGGATCATTGGAGCTCAGGAGCACGAAATCTCCTCTCGCTCAGGAGCTCAGGAGAACGACGACGCCGAAGATGCGGACCTCCAAGCCGCCATCGACCAGTCCAACCCGGAAGAGCTGGCGATGTGGCCGGAGATCGGGCGGGTGCTCCGCGAGTCCACAGAGGAGGCGGCGCAGCGAGCCCACGAGCACGAGGAGGAGGCGGCGCAACAACGGGCCCGTTGGCAGGTGTCGTGATCGAAACGCGAGGCGGGCTAGGCCGCTGGGCTCAAGAGGCGTCGCAGACGCCTCCTCCGACCACTCCATCGGCGCACCTCTACGCGCCTCCACCCTTCATCATCCTCTCCGACGACGAGGACGAGGAGTAGGAGGCACGACGAAATTCTGGCAGCGGTGGTACCACCACTGCCCATCCCCGACAAACCCATTAGTATATATAGGGTGCTTTTTATGTAATATTTTGTGACTCTGGCCGGTGGGGCCTAAATATATTATATTTAGTTATTTTTCTTTGCATTCTTTTTTTTGTGATTTGCCGTGGGCCGTTAGATTCACCACCACCCAAACGGACACATGCCACAAAAATGTCCGCGTACTGCCCCAAACGGATAGAACCGGATACATTTCGTGTCCGTTTTGCGGAGCCCCGTTGGAGGTGCCTAAGGATTCAAGCTGCTGGATTTATTGAGAAAACCTGGTGAAAACCTGAACAACCGCAAGTCATATGCCCGTTGGACTTAAGCTTGTACTCCTGTCGAAGCAGTACACGGGACAGGGGAAAGTAGACAGGTGAATGAGATGAGTGAAGTGGTTCAGGCGCATGGGCATGGACGGACGCTGCATGGCTACAGGGGATTCATCAGGTCCGGGTATATATCGTCACCCGCGCAGGACGCAGTACAGCAGCAGCAAGAAACAAAAAAAGATCTGGCCTGAGTGAGCTCACACGGTCGTGCGTACAGTAGATAGAGAGGCCGGTCAGCGAAGCTAGCTCGTAGGCAGGCGTACATTTTTTTTTTTTTTTGCGAGTGTAGGCAGGCGTACATAGGGAAGGAGCTGAGACTGCTGCGAGAGAGCTCACGAAACTAGGCCGGGCTGCGGTTCCCGAAGCGGCCATGCACTGCAACTGGAAGAAGGGGAAACGAAAGGAGACCCTGATACAGTTGCTGATACATACTGCTGCAGCAGCAGCAGCAGCAGCATCATATTTTAACCCGGGGGAAGAGGAACCTGAGCGTGCCCGGCACTTGTCGTCCGCCTCAGCTCGCTGCCTGCGGATAACGTGATCGATGTATACGCCACTGTCGTATGATATACTCTACCTAGTACTATCTAGTAACGTACATCGGTGATGGGAGCGTACATCCACACCCTCTACTCTCTTCCTCTTTCTCTCCTTGTCTCTCCTCAAATCGCTTTATAAATAATACAATCACACCATACATGAAATCGAAAGAAAGAAAGAAAATGCTAGATGAACAGAAAATGATACACACCGAAAGGACGCAAAGCGGTACTGAAAGGACTTTGTCCGTTAATCTTGTTTTGGTGTTTGATAACAACACTCGGAAGTTTTTAACATACCGCTATGTGTCTACAGGTTTTTGAGTGTCTAAACCATATGTATACTAGTGTGTATCTGTGTATGCAAAAGGGAAGAAAAGTGAGTTGTCGCAAAGAAGAGACGAAAGGGAAATTGTGCAGCGCGTCGGCCGGCCCTCCAGCCGGCCTAGGCCGGCCCTCAGGCCGGAGGTGTCGGGTCCCTCGCCAGCCTCTCCGCCGGCCCAGGCCGGCCCCCAGGCCGGCCGTGTCTGGCCTTTCGCCGGCCTTCCCGCCGGCCGTGTCTGGCCTTTCGCCGGCCTTCCCGCCGGCCCAGGCCGGCCCCCAGGCCGGCCGTGTCTGGTCTATCGCCGGCCTTCCAGCCGGCCCAGGCCGGCCGTGCTCTGCCTGGTCTGCCGGCCTTACTGCCGGCCCAGGCCGGCCCCCAGGCCGGCCGTGCTCTGTGGTGTCAGCCGGCCCTCCAGCTGGCCCAGGCCGGCCCCCAGGCCGGCTGGTCGACGACCCCTGCTCGTTTTCTAACGGCCACTTTTTCAGCAGGGGTGTATATATACTTCGTCTCCTTCCTTTGGACAGGAGGCTTGGACAACATTGAAGACCTCCATTAACACAAGCACAAGCTTTACTAGATCTCCCAATCCCTCCACCCAAACTGTTGATCTTTGGAGGATTGAAGGAGAAGGCCCCGATCTACATCTTCACCGAGCCGTTTGTCATTTCCCCCTCATTCACTTGAGGGACCATTGCTAGGGTTTCCACTAGGAAAACCTAGCCCCCTATTGTACTCACTTGATTGTCTTTGTGACAGATTGTAGCTGTTTGGGAGCCCCCAATCCTTTGTGGGTTGTGCCCCAAATCGTTGTTGTAAAGGCTCCGGACTCCGCCTCGAAGGTTTCCGATAGTTGAAGTGAACCAAACCTTTGTGGTGCGGTTCACCGGAGAAGAGGGTGAGGCCTTTGTGGCCGTTGAACCATTGTGTTGGTTCACACCTCTCCAACGAGACGTACTCCCCTAAAAAGGAGGAACTCGGGATTACATCCGTGTCTCCGCGTGCTTTGACTTCGGTTACCTCTATCCTTGTTTACCGCCTTATTATATCGTGCTTAGTTGCTAGCTTGTCATATAGGTAAATTCACCGTAGTTGCATATCTAGAGAATTTACCTTTTGTGTCAAGCCTAAATTGAAAAAGACTAAAATTGGAGTAGCACCTATTCACCCCCCCCCTCTAGGTGTCATACCGATCCTTTCAATTGGTATCAGAGCTAGGCTCTCTTGTTTTGGGTTTAACCGCCTAAGAGAAGTATGACACAAAGTGAGGATGAGGCCGATCTTGCCAAGGCCAAGAGACCATGGCATCCATGGCCGATATCAAATCGTTGGAAACAACATTGACATCGTCCATGAATGACATGAATGTCAAATTTGATGAGTTGCGTGACATGCTCATGAAACTCACAAATGCCAAGGTTTCGGAAACCATCCCACTAGAGGGTATCTCTAACTCCGATGAAGGTGATTCCGAGGAGGGTAAAAAGAAAAATGAGAAGGGGTGGAAACCACTCCGGATCTAAACCATCTCCTCCTCCTCCTACCAAGCATGAAGATGGGAAGGAAGAGTACCATAACGTTCCGGGATGGTACCCTATCGACCCACCTATCACCACCCGCATAAACCCCATTGGTCCTCCACCTAAGCTTAATGCATTAGCCTTTGCTAGTTGGCAACGCTCAATGAAATCTCATATTAACAGTGCCTCTATCGAGCTTTGGAGGATCATTGAAGAAGGGTACAAGGTTGCGGATCCAAGCAATGTGACAAGAAGAGAATTTGCCGAAAAGCAACTCAATGCCTCCGCACTCCATATGATTGAACTTTCAGTGGGTGAAAGTGACAAGCATTATGTTCTCAATGCCTCCACCGCCAAAGAAGCTTGGAATTGTCTTGAGGTTGCATTTCTTGGGAATGAAAGCATGAAGAGAAACCGATATGAGTCTTTGAGCAATGATGCCGAAGGATTCTACATGTTTGACAATGAGACTCATGAAGACATGTATGGAAGACTCAAGACTCTTGCAAAGGCCTTCTTTGATGTGGGGGCAACCTATGTGGATGATGCTTATGTCAAGAGGAAGTATGTGAATGCTCTCTTGCCTTCCGAGCCCATCGAGGTGAAGGCCATTCAAGGAAGACACAACTACAACGAAATGACATCCAATGAAGTTATGCAAGAAGTGCAAGCCTCCAAGGTTGCCACCAAGAATGCCGAAGATAGCCGTGCTAGGGCCATGGGGATGAAACAAGGCCCCTCACTTGCTTTGAAGGCCAAGGTGGTATGTCTTGATGAGGTTGAAGCGTGCCCAAGCAACATTGCTCCAAATGATCTTGAACCGGCTCTAAATGGTCATATAGCTCTTGCCACAAGAGAGTTTTGGCAAGACCCGGCAAAAGCTAAAGCCAAGGTTGATAAAGAGAACAACTCAAGTGGGAAGAAAGAGCTAGCCTCAAAGTGGAAGACGTGCTACAATTGTCATGACAAGAACCACTACATAAGAGAGTGTCCTTATGAGAACCGAGAGCAAAATGGTGGGAAGCTCATCCCCAAGGACCATTCAAAGTTGATCCAAAAGAAGCCCGCAAGACCAAGGAAGCCTTTCTTCAAGAAGGCACCAAGAATTGTGTTGGTGGCACAAGAAGAATATGCCACAAGTGATTCCGAAGATGAAGATGCACCTACTAAAGAGGTAGCCGCATTGGCTATTGTATCAACTTCATCATCTTCTCTCTTTGAATCCCCCAATGAGAACTTCTCCACCAACAATGCTCGTTGCCTCATGGCTAATGTCACCGAGGTATCATCTCCTTCTCCCAAGACTATGCATGAAATGAGTGATCAATCTAGTCTTGTGATTAAGAAAGAACTTGTTGCTTTCGATACTTTCATGACTAACTTGCAAGGTGAAGCTAAGGAACATGTTGAGTCTCTCATGAGACAACTATGTGCGGCCGAAGAACTTCTTCAAGAAAAGAGTAAGATTGAGAGAGAGGATTCTCTCACCATTGCCTCTTTGAATGCTTCCGTAGCATCCTTGAATGCCTCTCTTGATGAAGAGAGTGAAGAAAGATGTTCTCTTGAGGAAAGACTTGAGTCTCTTGATGCTAAAAATGATGATATCATTAATAAAATCATTAAGGATAGAGATCATGTTGTTGCTAAATATAAAGTGCTTAAAAAGGAGAAAGTTGAACTTGGGGTTGCTAATGCTAGACTTCTTGAGGATATGGAGAAGCTTGACAAGGCTCACAAGGCCTTGGAAACAACTCACTCCCTTTTAGTCAAGTCTCATGAGCAACTTCAAACTCAACTTTCTAAATCTAGCTCAACTAGCATATCTATTCTTCCTCGTGTTCATGAAAATGTTATTGAAGAAAATGTTAGTGCCAAGACCTCTATTCCCAAAGTAAAGATAAGGGTATTGCTTACTTATTTGAGCAAAAACCACACAAAGGGAAGGAGGGTCTTGGTTATGTAGCCGAGCCCAAGAAGAAAGTGGGCAACAACAAGAAGATCAAGACCAAGCCCGCACAAGCCGAGACTTCCATTGCGGGTGGTAGTGCCACAAGGGGCAAGACCACTCGTAGTGACTTTGCGGGGCATAACAACCCCAACTATATTCTTTATGTTGATTATTATGGGGATGTTTATGCTCAATATGTTGGTCCATATGATGGTTACATTGATTACTCTATTTGGGTTCCTAAGACCCTTGTTGCTAACCAAAGAGGACCCATTGAGAAATGGGTACCTAAATCCAAGCAATGATTTCTTGTAGGACTATGCTTCCGGTGGATCTAAATGGGTGGTTGATAGTGGATGCACTAGTCATATGACCGGAAGCAAGGAGATTATGACGGACTTGAGACCAAATCTAGATTATACAATAACCGTCTCTTATGGTGATAATTCAAAAGCTGAGGTAAAGAGTCTCGGCAAGGTGGTAGTTGCAAGGGATATCACCCTTGTAAATGTCATGCTTGTTGAGTCTCTAGGTTACAATCTTATGTCCGTTCGTGCTCTTAATAAGATGAACTTTGATGTCCATTTTACTATTGATATGGTGGTACTCTTGAGGAGCAAGACTCTAAAGGTCATGTTCGTTGGGTATGTTGAAAATGAGTTGTTTGTGGTAGACTTTTCGGGGTCTACCAACACTCAAGCAATATGCCTATTCGGAAAGGCCGACGTGGGGTGGTTGTGGCATCGCCGCTTGTCCCATGTCAACATGAGAACTTTGCAAAGTCTTCACAAGGGTGGCCACATTCTTGGACTAAAAGACATGTTTCTTTTTCTAGAGATCGTCTTTGTAGGGCTTGTGTTGAAGGAAAGATGCATGATTCTCCCCATCCGGGCAAGACCATTATTTCATCAACGAGGATTTTGGAACTTCTTCATGTTGATCTCTTTGGTGCCGTGCCTCAACCTAGTCTTGGTGGGAAGAAATATTGTTTGGTGATTGTTGATGACTATTCAAGATTTACTTGGGTTTATTTCTTCAAGACGAAGGATGAAACCCAACAAACCATCATCGACTTTTCCAATATTGTTCAACGCCAATACAATGTCCCTATTTTGGTCATTAGGAGTGATAATGGCTCCGAGTTCAAGAACTACACCTTAAATGAGTTTCTTAGTGAAGAGGGGATTCGTCATCAATATTCCGCTGCATATACCCCTCAACAAAATGGTGTAGCCGAAAGGAAGAACCGGACTCTCATGGATATGGCAAGGTCTATGTTGGCGGAGTTTAAGTCTCCGCTATTCTTATGGGCCGAGGCTATCTCCACGGCGTGTCACTCATCTAACCGGTTATTCTTTCGTGTTGGCAAGAAGTTTACATCTTATGAGATGCTCACCGGCAACAAGCCCAATGTCTCCTACTACCGAGTTTTTGGTTGTAAGTGTTTCTATAAGAACAAAAGTGTTCGTTTGTCTAAATTTGAATCTAAAGCTTTAGAGGGTGTTTTTGTTGGTTACGGTGCCGAATCTCACACCTATAGAGTCTATGACAAGACCGTTGGGAAAGTCATAGAATCTTGTGATGTGAGGTTCGATGAGAATGACGGCTCCCAAGTGGCGCAATTTCATGTTTGTGATGTAGATAATGAGGAACCTCAAGAAGCAATAAGAAGAATGGGGGTTGGTTTCCATCGCCCCATTGAAATCCATCATGAGCCTCCTCAAGCAAGTCCTAGCTCCACTCATGTGGAGAATCCATCATCACAAGTTGAAGTTGCACCTTCTATGGAAGCAAATGATGCACCTACCAAGAACAAGTTCAAGGCCCTCCTCAAGTTGACCAAGAGGCTATTCAAGAACCAAGTTCTCCTATTGTCAACACTAGCCAAGGTCAAGACCAAGATCAACCCTCTCCTTCCTTTGTTGAAGATGAGCTTCAAGATGATCAAGGTCAACACTCCGGTCAAGACGGGGACTCAAATGATCAAGATGATCAAGCGAAATTCCTCGCATCAATGAGGATATCGAAACCCGTCGTATAGCAAGAGTCAAAAAGGATTGGAGAAGAAAGAGTCTTCATCTAGAAATATCATTGTTAATGTCAAGAACAAGGTCACCACAAGAAAACAATTGGCAAATTTCAATGAACATCAAGCTCACATCTCTATGGTGGAACCAAAGAAAGTCTTTGAAGCTCTTGAAGATCCGGATTGGTTGGAAGCCATGCATGAAGAACTCAATAACTTCAAGCGCAACAAAGTGTGGAATCTAGTGGAGAAGCCAAAAGATTGCCTCAATGTTATAGGCACCAAGTGGATATTCAAGAATAAGCAAGATGAGCATGGAATGGTTGTGAGGAACAAGGCAAGATTGGTAGCACAAGGGTTCTCTCAAGTTGAAGGCATTGATTTTGGAGAGACCTATGCTCCCGTGGCTCGCCTTGAGTCCATCCGTATCCTTCTTGCATATGCATCACATCATAATTTCAAGTTGCAACAAATGGATGTGAAAAGTGCCTTTCTTAATGGTCCTTTAAAGGAGTTGGTATATGTTAAGCAACCTCCGGGATTTGAGGATCCACACTTCCCTAACCATGTCTACAAACTTGATAAGGCGCTCTATGGTCTCAAACAAGCACCTCGTGCTTGGTATGAGCACCTAAGAGAGCTATTGTAGACCGTGGCTTTGAAGTGGGGCAAATCGATCCCACTCTTTTTACCAAGAGGGTTAAAGGGGAGCTTTTCATATGCCAACTTTATGTTGATGATATCATATTTGGCTCTTCTAACAAAGCTTTTAATGATGAATTTTCAAAGCTTATGACCGATAGGTTCGAGATGTCCATGATGGGAGAGTTGAAGTACTTCCTTGGTTTTGAGATCAAGCAATTGAGTGGAGGGACCTTCATCTCTCAAGCCAAATATATCCAAGACATGCTCAAGAGGTTCAAGATGCAAAATGCTAAAGAGAAGAAGTTTCCTATGGACACCAAGTGTCATCTTGAACTTAATCCAAAGGGTAAAGATAAGGATGTTGATCAAAAGCTCTATCGTTCTATGATTGGTTCTTTGCTTTATCTTTGTGCATCTAGACCCGATATTGTGTTGAGTGTAGGAGTGTGTGCAAGGTACCAAGCGGCTCCCAAAGAAAGCCACCAAACGGCGGTTCTTCGAATCTTTCGATATTTGGTTCATACCCCAAGGTTTGGTTTGTGGTATCCTAAAGGCTCAACTTTCTCTCTTGCCGGTTACACGGATTCGGATTGGGCCGGTTGCAAGGATGATAGGAAATCAACTTCCGGGGCTTGCCAATTCCTTGGTAGGTCCTTGGTGAGTTGGTCTTCTAAGAAGCAAAATTGCATATCTCTCTCCACCACCGAAGCCGAGTATGTGGCGGCCGCTAGTTGTTGCACTCAATTGTTGTGGATGAGGCAAACTTTAAAGGAATACGGTGTCCATTGTGACAAAGTGCCTCTTTTATGTGACAATGAAAGTGCTATCAAGATTGGCCACAACCCGGTGGAGCACTCAAGAACGAAGCATATTGAGATTCGCTATCACTTCATCCGTGATCACATCATCCGGGGTGATATTGAGCTTGGTATATTCCCACGAAGATCCAACTTGCCGATATGTTCACGAAGCCACTTGATGAAGCAAGGTTCACTTATTTGAGGCATGAGCTAAATATCATCGATTCGGGGAGCGTCGCTTGAATATCTTGCATACACACCTATCTTAGCTATTGTTTGGTTTAGGTGTAGGCATGGACATAGGGGGAGTGCGGTCCTAATCCATTGGACTATCCCTCCCCCCATTATGCCGATAGTAAGAACTCTTTTTGTCTCTATATGTTCATTTTATGAATTGTGAGCTTAAATGACGAGTAGTGGCGGTGAACCCAAGATATATCTTCGCGGTGTCACACCACTTACACTCATACATGGTGGTCTAGGCCACCGCCCTCTTCTTGTTGAAGAGTTGGATCTTATTCGAGCTTTCATTGCATACATTTCGGTGTTGTGTCCTCTAATCATTTCCAATGTTGTTTCTTGCATGTTTTCATTTGTTTTGTCCATTGGAAGTGTGTCGATTTCTTTGTCATATTGCATCTTCCCCGGATCACTCATTTGGTTGCTCAGATGTTCAGAGGTCCTTGTTTGAAGTTTCAAGTTTGGGAAGTCAAAAAAAAAAAAAAGAAGGAAAGGATAAGAAGAGGCAGTTGCCTGGCCGGCCTCCCGCCCAGCCCAGGCCGGCTGAGGGCCGGTGGCCTCGGATGCCTGGCCGGCCTCCCGCCCAGCCCAGGCCGGCTGGAGGGCCGGTGGCCTCGGATGCCTGGCCGGCCTCCCGCCCAGCCCAGGCCGGCTGGCAGGCCGGGCCTGCCCTTCTTTGTCTCCCCCGCCCAGCCCGAGCTTCACATCCCTCTCTGTCCCGAGCTCCATCCATGGCCGTCCTCCTCTTCCCTTCAAGCTCCTCCACCTCCTCCCCACCCCATGAGCCGCTCCCCACCCCGTTTCCTCCACAGATCTGAAAGGGCTCCACTCCCTCTTCCTTCCTGTCCACTCAGATTTCTCATTGGTGTTTGAGTGTGTGAGATCTCCTCCATTGTTGGTGTGCTTGGAGCTTCTCAAGGTTGAAGGATGGACAATTGGCCAGATGATATGGAAGTTCCTCCTCAGTCCAGCAGGGCAGGTAACAGCAATGTCTTTGAGGGGTTGGAAGATCTTGTTGATCTCAATGCCGTGTCCTCCTCCGGGCACCATTCCAAGAGGCTCAAGAAGTGCAATGCAAGGAAGCAAGTGACTCCTCCGGGCCAGCAGGGCAAGCAGCCCAAGAAGAAGGTGAGCAAGAAGCCTCCTGTCAATCCTCTTGAACCGGTACGTGCATCTTGGGTCAAAGTGAAAGCTAAAGAGTTCAAGAAAGATCGTTTGCTTTTCAATCCATATGCCTTTGGTCAGCCCACATGCCTAGATGATAGCCGATTCTATTGTAAGATGCATCAACAAGTTTTTCATCAACGTGTTCGTATGAGGAAGAATGCTCATGTCCCCACGGATTATTTCAACCTTGACAATGTTAGAGAACATTGGCCTGATGTGATGGCTCTTATGGATTTTCATCAAATCTCGAAGATCATGACTGTTAGTACCCCATATTCGCCTGATTTACTTCAGCAATTCTATGCTACAGTGCATTTCTCCACTGATCCTCAAAGGAGTTTGACTTGGATGAGTGCAAATGTTCAGTGTTCAGCTACTCTTGCGGAGTTTGGGGCACTCTTTGGTCTCTCTGAATTGCAGCCTGCACCGTGCTATGTTCGTCTTCACCTCTCGAAGCCTATTCCGGCTGAGTCTGGGATCCGTCATTGCTATCCTCCCGGGATAGGGCTTCGTGGGAAAATTCCCAAGACGGTGTACATGTATCCGTATTGGAAAGTTGTTCACGGCATTTTGAGGAATTGTCTTGCTTGCAAGTTTGGAGAAAAGGGCATGGTTCGTGACAGGATGGTTAATTGCCTTTATCACTTTGTTGATCCGGCAAAGAAGAACAAGCAGATTGATATTCTTGATTATCTTTGGCAAGAGATGCAGCAGGTGGTTCTCAGGAACCAAGTTCCCATTTATGGTCCGCTTCTTCAGACTCTCTTCAACAACAAGTTGCCGGCTAGTGTGGTCGAACAGTTCAAGTTGCATTTTCCTGATCTTATTTCGATTCCTCCTATGCCAGTAGATGGTCCGGTTTGGCCGCCTTCTCATGCTGCCCATGAGGATGAAGAAGAGGATGTTGTGCCTCCTAAGAAGCAGGGTGGTATTCTTGATGCTCTCAAGATGATGAACTGTTTTGCCAAGGCGGAACGGAAAGAAGCGTATCAGTCTTATCGCCGCCAGAAGACCATCATCAAAAATCAACATGCTCTCATGGATCATGCTGGGATTGCTCATTCCAATTGCTCAGCTGAAGTTTCAGAGAACACATACATGGCTCGGAACAAGTACACTCACTGGTTTGGCGATGACGCCTCCTCTCTTTATCCTTTTTGGCAAGGTGATTCCGGTCAGTCCAGCTCAGCTCCACCCCCTCCTACTACTGATGTTTCTGCTGATGACAGTGATGGTTCTGATGATGAGGAGGAAGAGGAAGAAACTGAAGATGATGAGTGATCTTGGTCTTCATGTCCCTTTCTTCCCCTTTTTGGTGTCTTGATGCCAAAGGGGGAGAGAGAGTTATTTCCGGGGATTTGCATTGCATCTATCCGTTTTCGTTTTCATGCTTCCGTTCTCATTTGCATCGAACTTGTTTTTTAGAGAACTCTATTTGCTATGTTTCGTGAAACTTATGTCATGGATGTTTGTAAGGTTATGGATCTTTATTATGCTATTGTAAGGACTTCCCCGGTCTATTGTCTATTCTTGGAGTCCTTTGCAATGTGATGTTATTCCAAAATTGATTCTACATGAAGTCCATGGTGATATTATTCCGATATTGATTATATATGAAGTCCATGGTAAGACAAGTTGCTCTACTCAAATAAGAACTATGGTGAGAATATATCAAATCTTTTACTCACATAGTGGCTATTTCTAGCTTGACTTTTGTTGTCACATAAGATCTCTTTTACTTGTATACCTTGTTGGTGTATAAGTTTGAGGGGGAGCTTCTCTCAAAAATCTTGTCATGCTTAAATGAGATATCCTTTTGCAAATCCTTTTGTTGTCATCAAACATCAAAAAGGGGGAGATTGAAAGGACTTTGTCCGTTAATCTTGTTTTGGTGTTTGATAACAACACTCGGAAGTTTTTAACATACCGCTATGTGTCTACAGGTTTTTGAGTGTCTAAACCATATGTATACTAGTGTGTATCTGTGTATGCAAAAGGGAAGAAAAGTGAGTTGTCGCAAAGAAGAGACGAAAGGGAAATTGTGCAGCGCGTCGGCCGGCCCTCCAGCCGGCCTAGGCCGGCCCTCAGGCCGGAGGTGTCGGGTCCCTCGCCAGCCTCTCCGCCGGCCCAGGCCGGCCCCCAGGCCGGTCGTGTCTGGCCTTTCGCCGGCCTTCCCGCCGGCCCAGGCCGGCCCCCAGGCCGGCCGTGTCTGGCCTTTCGCCGGCCTTCCCGCCGGCCCAGGCCGGCCCCCAGGCCGGCCGTGTCTGGTCTATCGCCGGCCTTCCAGCCGGCCCAGGCCGGCCGTGCTCTGCCTGGTCTGCCGGCCTTACTGCCGGCCGTGCTCTGTGGTGTCAGCCGGCCCTCCAGCTGGCCCAGGCCGGCCCCCAGGCCGGCTGGTCGACGACCCCTGCTCGTTTTCTAACGGCCACTTTTTCAGCAGGGGTGTATATATACTTCGTCTCCTTCCTTTGGACAGGAGGCTTGGACAACATTGAAGACCTCCATTAACACAAGCACAAGCTTTACTAGATCTCCCAATCCCTCCACCCAAACGTGTTGATCTTTGGAGGATTGAAGGAGAAGGCCCCGATCTACATCTTCACCGAGCCGTTTGTCATTTCCCCCTCATTCACTTGAGGGACCATTGCTAGGGTTTCCACTAGGAAAACCTAGCCCCCTATTGTACTCACTTGATTGTCTTTGTGACAGATTGTAGCTGTTTGGGAGCCCCCAATCCTTTGTGGGTTGTGCCCCAAATCGTTGTTGTAAAGGCTCCGGACTCCGCCTCGAAGGTTTCCGATAGTTGAAGTGAACCAAACCTTTGTGGTGCGGTTCACCGGAGAAGAGGGTGAGGCCTTTGTGGCCGTTGAACCATTGTGTTGGTTCACACCTCTCCAACGAGACGTACTCCCCTAAAAAGGAGGAACTCGGGATTACATCCGTGTCTCCGCGTGCTTTGACTTCGGTTACCTCTATCCTTGTTTACCGCCTTACTATATCGTGCTTAGGTGTTAGCTTGTCATATAGGTAAATTCACCGTAGTTGCATATCTAGAGAATTTACCTTTTGTGTCAAGCCTAAATTGAAAAAGATTGAAATTGGAGTAGCACCTATTCACCCCCCTCTAGGTGTCATACCGATCCTTTCAGGTACCCCTAGCCCCAGAGCTCCCAGGCGATTTAGGTTTCCCTCGCCTCCCATCGGTGCCACCGCCGATCTGCCCCGCCTCTGTGGCCTTCGGGCCATGGAGGCGCGGTGGATCTCGGCCCCCGTCGGCGGGAGGGCTCCATTTTCGGGTGTTCGGGTCAAGATTTGTTGGGACGACGCTCAGATAATGATGACGATGCCTCGTTTCAATAAGGTCTCCCCGGATTCAGTCCCATCTCGGCGGCGACGTCGAGAAACCTGTGAGAGTGGTGTGGTCTCGACGGTTCTTCCTTCTTCTTCGTTTTCGGGACGGATGTTGTATTCTAGACCCGTTCGGCGACTTCACGTCCGCAACCAACAACGCCAGGCCAGCTCAGGGAGGAGGGGCAGCGGTGGTGCGCCGTTGACACGGTCTGGAGGTTGAAGACGAAGGGCATCTCAATGATTTCGTTGTAATTTTTGTTTTTGTTAAAGTGTTTTGTACTGTTCGGTGTTTCTTTTAATGTCAGGTCCTTTTCCCAAAAAGAAAAGATACAACTCTCAAAAGAGTGAGGAGGTCAATATCAAGTCAATGCAACGCAATGGAAGCCTTAACCGGTGTACCATCCGAATTTGTCCAACCATGCTACACGCGCTCTAGATCCCAGAGTACGAAGGCAGCACCTTTAAGAAGGGATGGAACGTCGACATGACGCTACTTTCAGAACCAGCGAGCTGGTTCCTAAGGTTTTCCCCGGCACTCAGAGGGAGCGTATATATCCACACCCTCTACTCTCTTCCTCTGTCTATAGCAAGGTCTCTAATTTTGTAGCTGTAGCATAAGCCACGCTTCACAAATAATCACGCACTACGGGAAACAGCCAAGACGCGGACGGCCCCCTGCCGTCGGGGAAAGACTGAAAACCGTCGGCGTAGGGGTAGGCCGACGGTGGCCGTCGGCGTATCCCCGTCGGCGTAGCCTAGCTGCCGTCGGCGTAGAAAAGCCGTCGGCCAATGAATTGGCAGAATTTTGTTTAAATTTTTTTTTCAATTTTTTTCCAATTTTTTTTTGAATTGTTTAACCACTTAATCGCACTAGAGACACATTTATCTCTAAGCATTCTTAATTACAATCTTAATTACTCGCTTCTACTAACATTTCCCTACAGGCCACCCATCCTCAGACTACTTCACGAATAATCACGCACTACGGGAAACAGCCAAGACGCCGACGGCTCCCTGCCGTCGGGGAAAGGCTGAAAACCGTCGGCGTAGGGGTAGGCCGACGGTGGCCGTCGGCGTATCCCCGTCGGCGTAGCCTAGCTGCCGTCTGCGTAGAAAAACTGTCGGCCTATGAATTGGCAGAATTTTGTTTAAATTTTTTTTTTCAATTTTTTTTTGAATTGTTTAACCACTTAATCGCACTAGAGACACATTTATCTCTAAGCATTCTTAATTTCAATCTTAATAACTCGCTTCTACTAACATTTCCCCACAGGTCACCCATCCTCAGACTACTCTAGACTCAGCACGCTTAACTTCTTAGTTCCTTCCCTATGAGCTACTTTATTGACAATAGTATCCTATCAATCCTATTAACCCATGGACTATGATGTCACACACCTTTATTTTATGAATTCAAATAATTATTTAAAGAAAAAGAAATGAATCATTAATAATAATCTTGAATTAAAATATTCTTGAATTCAAATAATAATTAACTTATTTGTCTTTTTCTATTTAATATTGAATTATTCATATCTACAAATCCGTAAATCGAAATTTGACAAATAATATGTCTAAATCGATTAGAAAAATGAGAGAAATCCAAATATGACATCCATAACATCCATAACCCAACTCTTGACAAGTTTCCCTCCGGCTTGTCCAATCGGGGACTATCACGCTATAAGTGCATGTAACTCCCTAGAGAGAAGTGGATGCCAGTGAAGCAGGTCACTCCCCGGAGTGCAATCTTTGTCATCCAAAAACCATAACACATTTTTACACACATGGTATGGCACCCACTAGCTTCTGGTGGGAACCCGACGCTCCAGAGCACCACTCCGGTGAAACCCTAGCACCGTTGGAGAAAAACCAGACTTATACGAATACAGCCGGTACCGGCGTCAAAATGGGGTAGCAAAGTGTACCTAGTTGCTTGGTTGTGTTAGGGTGGACCCTAGAAGTCCCAAAACAATGGTATGACCCAACTCTTGACAAGATTCACTCATGTTTGTCTGATCTGGGACTTTTAGGCTATAAGTCATGAAACTCCCTACAGAGAAGTGGATGCCGATGAAGCAGGTCACAACCCGGAGTGCAATCTTTGCCATCCAAAAACCCATAGCACACTTTTACACACATGGTATGGCACCCCCTAGCTTGTGATGAGATCCTGACGCTCCGAAACCCCTCTCCGGTGAAAACCTAGCCCCGCTGGAGAAAAATCAGGCTTATACCCACATGGTATGGATCCTGACACACATGATATGACATCTATAACCCAAAACACACTTGTACCCACTTGGTATGGCACTACCAAACTTTTGATTGGATTCCGACGCTCCAGATCCCCTCTTCGGCGAAACCCTAGTTTTAACATGGAATTTTTTGTCCTTGCTCATGGAATTTTTTGTTGAAGAATATAGTTTGAACAATGTGTATGATGATGTAGATCTACTTCTCCTCTTCGAAACGAGTTAAAGAACATCGAAATCCGAGTTCCAATGCAAAAGTTATGCTTAAAACGGTGAGTAAGTAAAAAAACAGAGCTAGGCCGACGGCAAAAAGCTACGCCGACGGCATGCCGTCGGCCTAGCTCACCTGGTCGGGGTCTTGGCCGTCGGCGTAGGTCCTGGCCGTCGGTGTCTTGTCTATTTCCCGTAGTGACGGAAGTGCACTGCTTGGCGACACTCTCCGTCCCCCTTGTACGGCGGCTTGTGGCTTGGCAGAGACAAACTTGATCGATTTCGCTCATGATTCGATTGTTAATCTTGCACTGGCATGAAGGTTTCGGCAATCGATTCTTGCACTACAAGATAGTTCTCGCTAATCGATGGTTGCATAACAAAGATCAGAACATAGTGCTGCTAGACGAGAAGTAAAACTGAGTGCAGGAAATGAACTAATAACTAGCTAGAGTGCCTCGGATGCCTGGCCGGCCTCCCGCCCAGCCCAGGCCGGCTGGAGGGCCGGTGGCCTCGGATGCCTGGCCGGCCTCCCGCCCAGCCCAGGCCGGCTGGCAGGCCGGGCCTGCCCTTCTTTGTCTCCCCCGCCCAGCCCGAGCTTCACATCCCTCTCTGTCCCGAGCTCCATCCATGGCCGTCCTCCTCTTTCCCTTCAAGCTCCTCCACCTCCTCCCCACCCCATGAGCCGCTCCCCACCCCGTTCCTCCACAGATCTGAAAGGGCTCCACTCCCTCTTCCTTCCTGTCCACTCAGATTTCTCATTGGTGTTTGAGTGTGTGAGATCTCCTCCATTGTTGGTGTGCTTGGAGCTTCTCAAGGTTGAAGGATGGACAATTGGCCAGATGATATGGAAGTTCCTCCTCAGTCCAGCAGGGCAGGTAACAGCAATGTCTTTGAGGGGTTGGAAGATCTTGTTGATCTCAATGCCGTGTCCTCCTCCGGGCACCATTCCAAGAGGCTCAAGAAGTGCAATGCAAGGAAGCAAGTGACTCCTCCGGGCCAGCAGGGCAAGCAGCCCAAGAAGAAGGTGAGCAAGAAGCCTCCTGTCAATCCTCTTGAACCGGTACGTGCATCTTGGGTCAAAGTGAAAGCTAAAGAGTTCAAGAAAGATCGTTTGCTTTTCAATCCATATGCCTTTGGTCAGCCCACATGCCTAGATGATAGCCGATTCTATTGTAAGATGCATCGACAAGTTTTTCATCAACGTGTTCGTATGAGGAAGAATGCTCATGTCCCCACGGATTATTTCAACCTTGACAATGTTAGAGAACATTGGCCTGATGTGATGGCTCTTACGGATTTTCATCAAATCTCGAAGATCATGACTGTTAGTACCCCATATTCGCCTGATTTACTTCAGCAATTCTATGCTACAGTGCATTTCTCCACTGATCCTCAAAGGAGTTTGACTTGGATGAGTGCAAATGTTCAGTGTTCAGCTACTCTTGCGGAGTTTGGGGCACTCTTTGGTCTCTCTGAATTGCAGCCTGCACCGTGCTATGTTCGTCTTCACCTCTCGAAGCCTATTCCGGCTGAGTCTGGGATCCGTCATTGCTATCCTCCCGGGATAGGGCTTCGTGGGAAAATTCCCAAGACAGTGTACATGTATCCGTATTGGAAAGTTGTTCACGGCATTTTGAGGAATTGTCTTGCTTGCAAGTTTGGAGAAAAGGGCATGGTTCGTGACAGGATGGTTAATTGCCTTTATCACTTTGTTGATCCGGCAAAGAAGAACAAGCAGATTGATATTCTTGATTATCTTTGGCAAGAGATGCAGCAGGTGGTTCTCAGGAACCAAGTTCCCATTTATGGTCCACTTCTTCAGACTCTCTTCAACAACAAGTTGCCGGCTAGTGTGGTCGAACAGTTCAAGTTGCATTTTCCTGATCTTATTTCGATTCCTCCTATGCCAGTAGATGGTCCGGTTTGGCCGCCTTCTCATGCTGCCCATGAGGATGAAGAAGAGGATGTTGTGCCTCCTAAGAAGCAGGGTGGTATTCTTGATGCTCTCAAGATGATGAACTGTTTTGCCAAGGCGGAACGGAAAGAAGCGTATCAGTCTTATCGCCGCCAGAAGACCATCATCAAAAATCAACATGCTCTCATGGATCATGCTGGGATTGCTCATTCCAATTGCTCAGCTGAAGTTTCAGAGAACACATACATGGCTCGGAACAAGTACACTCACTGGTTTGGCGATGATGCCTCCTCTCTTTATCCTTTTTGGCAAGGTGATTCCGGTCAGTCCAGCTCAGCTCCACCCCCTCCTACTACTGATGTTTCTGCTGATGACAGTGATGGTTCTGATGATGAGGAGGAAGAGGAAGAAACTGAAGATGATGAGTGATCTTGGTCTTCATGTCCCTTTCTTCCCCTTTTTGGTGTCTTGATGCCAAAGGGGGAGAGAGAGTTATTTCCGGGGATTTGCATTGCATCTATCTGTTTTCGTTTTCATGCTTCCGTTCTCATTTGCATCGAACTTGTTTTTTAGAGAACTCTATTTGCTATGTTTCGTGAAACTTATGTCATGGATGTTTGTAAGGTTATGGATCTTTATTATGCTATTGTAAGGACTTCCCCGGTCTATTGTCTATTCTTGGAGTCCTTTGCAATGTGATGTTATTCCAAAATTGATTCTACATGAAGTCCATGGTGATATTATTCCGATATTGATTATATATGAAGTCCATGGTAAGACAAGTTGCTCTACTCAAATAAGAACTATGGTGAGAATATATCAAATCTTTTACTCACATAGTGGCTATTTCTAGCTTGACTTTTGTTGTCACATAAGATCTCTTTTACTTGTATACCTTGTTGGTGTATAAGTTTGAGGGGAGCTTCTCTCAAAAATCTTGTCATGCTTAAATGAGATATCCTTTTGCAAATCCTTTTGTTGTCATCAAACATCAAAAAGGGGGAGATTGAAAGGACTTTGTCCGTTAATCTTGTTTTGGTGTTTGATAACAACACTCGGAAGTTTTTAACATACCGCTATGTGTCTACAGGTTTTTGAGTGTCTAAACCATATGTATACTAGTGTGTATCTGTGTATGCAAAAGGGAAGAAAAGTGAGTTGTCGCAAAGAAGAGACGAAAGGGAAATTGTGCAGCGCGTCGGCCGGCCCTCCAGCCGGCCTAGGCCGGCCCTCAGGCCGGAGGTGTCGGGTCCCTCGCCAGCCTCTCCGCCGGCCCAGGCCGGCCCCCAGGCCGGTCGTGTCTGGCCTTTCGCCGGCCTTCCCGCCGGCCCAGGCCGGCCCCCAGGCCGGCCGTGTCTGGCCTTTCGCCGGCCTTCCCGCCGGCCCAGGCCGGCCCCCAGGCCGGCCGTGTCTGGTCTATCGCCGGCCTTCCAGCCGGCCCAGGCCGGCCGTGCTCTGCCTGGTCTGCCGGCCTTACTGCCGGCCGTGCTCTGTGGTGTCAGCCGGCCCTCCAGCTGGCCCAGGCCGGCCCCCAGGCCGGCTGGTCGACGACCCCTGCTCGTTTTCTAACGGCCACTTTTTCAGCAGGGGTGTATATATACTTCGTCTCCTTCCTTTGGACAGGAGGCTTGGACAACATTGAAGACCTCCATTAACACAAGCACAAGCTTTACTAGATCTCCCAATCCCTCCACCCAAACGTGTTGATCTTTGGAGGATTGAAGGAGAAGGCCCCGATCTACATCTTCACCGAGCCGTTTGTCATTTCCCCCTCATTCACTTGAGGGACCATTGCTAGGGTTTCCACTAGGAAAACCTAGCCCCCTATTGTACTCACTTGATTGTCTTTGTGACAGATTGTAGCTGTTTGGGAGCCCCCAATCCTTTGTGGGTTGTGCCCCAAATCGTTGTTGTAAAGGCTCCGGACTCCGCCTCGAAGGTTTCCGATAGTTGAAGTGAACCAAACCTTTGTGGTGCGGTTCACCGGAGAAGAGGGTGAGGCCTTTGTGGCCGTTGAACCATTGTGTTGGTTCACACCTCTCCAACGAGACGTACTCCCCTAAAAAGGAGGAACTCGGGATTACATCCGTGTCTCCGCGTGCTTTGACTTCGGTTACCTCTATCCTTGTTTACCGCCTTACTATATCGTGCTTAGGTGTTAGCTTGTCATATAGGTAAATTCACCGTAGTTGCATATCTAGAGAATTTACCTTTTGTGTCAAGCCTAAATTGAAAAAGATTGAAATTGGAGTAGCACCTATTCACCCCCCCTCTAGGTGTCATACCGATCCTTTCAGGTACCCCCTAGCCCCAGAGCTCCCAGGCGATTTAGGTTTCCCTCGCCTCCCATCGGTGCCACCGCCGATCTGCCCCGCCTCTGTGGCCTTCGGGCCATGGAGGCGCGGTGGATCTCGGCCCCCGTCGGCGGGAGGGCTCCATTTTCGGGTGTTCGGGTCAAGATTTGTTGGGACGACGCTCAGATAATGATGACGATGCCTCGTTTCAATAAGGTCTCCCCGGATTCAGTCCCATCTCGGCGGCGACGTCGAGAAACCTGTGAGAGTGGTGTGGTCTCGACGGTTCTTCCTTCTTCTTCGTTTTCGGGACGGATGTTGTATTCTAGACCCGTTCGGCGACTTCACGTCCGCAACCAACAACGCCAGGCCAGCTCAGGGAGGAGGGGCAGCGGTGGTGCGCCGTTGACACGGTCTGGAGGTTGAAGACGAAGGGCATCTCAATGATTTCGTTGTAATTTTTGTTTTTGTTAAAGTGTTTTGTACTGTTCGGTGTTTCTTTTAATGTCAGGTCCTTTTCCCAAAAAGAAAAGATACAACTCTCAAAAGAGTGAGGAGGTCAATATCAAGTCAATGCAACGCAATGGAAGCCTTAACCGGTGTACCATCCGAATTTGTCCAACCATGCTACACGCGCTCTAGATCCCAGAGTACGAAGGCAGCACCTTTAAGAAGGGATGGAACGTCGACATGACGCTACTTTCAGAACCAGCGAGCTGGTTCCTAAGGTTTTCCCCGGCACTCAGAGGGAGCGTATATATCCACACCCTCTACTCTCTTCCTCTGTCTATAGCAAGGTCTCTAATTTTGTAGCTGTAGCATAAGCCACGCTTCACAAATAATCACGCACTACGGGAAACAGCCAAGACGCGGACGGCCCCCTGCCGTCGGGGAAAGACTGAAAACCGTCGGCGTAGGGGTAGGCCGACGGTGGCCGTCGGCGTATCCCCGTCGGCGTAGCCTAGCTGCCGTCGGCGTAGAAAAGCCGTCGGCCAATGAATTGGCAGAATTTTGTTTAAATTTTTTTTCAATTTTTTTCCAATTTTTTTTTGAATTGTTTAACCACTTAATCGCACTAGAGACACATTTATCTCTAAGCATTCTTAATTACAATCTTAATTACTCGCTTCTACTAACATTTCCCTACAGGCCACCCATCCTCAGACTACTTCACGAATAATCACGCACTACGGGAAACAGCCAAGACGCCGACGGCTCCCTGCCGTCGGGAAAGGCTGAAAACCGTCGGCGTAGGGGTAGGCCGACGGTGGCCGTCGGCGTATCCCCGTCGGCGTAGCCTAGCTGCCGTCTGCGTAGAAAAACTGTCGGCCTATGAATTGGCAGAATTTTGTTTAAAATTTTTTTTTCAATTTTTTTTGAATTGTTTAACCACTTAATCGCACTAGAGACACATTTATCTCTAAGCATTCTTAATTTCAATCTTAATAACTCGCTTCTACTAACATTTCCCCACAGGTCACCCATCCTCAGACTACTCTAGACTCAGCACGCTTAACTTCTTAGTTCCTTCCCTATGAGCTACTTTATTGACAATAGTATCCTATCAATCCTATTAACCCATGGACTATGATGTCACACACCTTTATTTTATGAATTCAAATAATTATTTAAAGAAAAAGAAATGAATCATTAATAATAATCTTGAATTAAAATATTCTTGAATTCAAATAATAATTAACTTATTTGTCTTTTTCTATTTAATATTGAATTATTCATATCTACAAATCCGTAAATCGAAATTTGACAAATAATATGTCTAAATCGATTAGAAAAATGAGAGAAATCCAAATATGACATCCATAACATCCATAACCCAACTCTTGACAAGTTTCCCTCCGGCTTGTCCAATCGGGGACTATCACGCTATAAGTGCATGTAACTCCCTAGAGAGAAGTGGATGCCAGTGAAGCAGGTCACTCCCCGGAGTGCAATCTTTGTCATCCAAAAACCATAACACATTTTTACACACATGGTATGGCACCCACTAGCTTCTGGTGGGAACCCGACGCTCCAGAGCACCACTCCGGTGAAACCCTAGCACCGTTGGAGAAAAACCAGACTTATACGAATACAGCCGGTACCGGCGTCAAAATGGGGTAGCAAAGTGTACCTAGTTGCTTGGTTGTGTTAGGGTGGACCCTAGGAAGTCCCAAAACAATGGTATGACCCAACTCTTGACAAGATTCACTCATGTTTGTCTGATCTGGGACTTTTAGGCTATAAGTCATGAAACTCCCTACAGAGAAGTGGATGCCGATGAAGCAGGTCACAACCCGGAGTGCAATCTTTGCCATCCAAAAACCCATAGCACACTTTTACACACATGGTATGGCACCCCCTAGCTTGTGATGAGATCCTGACGCTCCGAAACCCCTCTCCGGTGAAAACCTAGCCCCGCTGGAGAAAAATCAGGCTTATACCCACATGGTATGGATCCTGACACACATGATATGACATCTATAACCCAAAACACACTTGTACCCACTTGGTATGGCACTACCAAACTTTTGATTGGATTCCGACGCTCCAGATCCCCTCTTCGGCGAAACCCTAGTTTTAACATGGAATTTTTTGTCCTTGCTCATGGAATTTTTTGTTGAAGAATATAGTTTGAACAATGTGTATGATGATGTAGATCTACATCTCCTCTTCGAAACGAGTTAAAGAACATCGAAATCCGAGTTCCAATGCAAAAGTTATGCTTAAAACGGTGAGTAAGTAAAAAAACAGAGCTAGGCCGACGGCAAAAAGCTACGCCGACGGCATGCCGTCGGCCTAGCTCACCTGGTCGGGGTCTTGGCCGTCGGCGTAGGTCCTGGCCGTCGGTGTCTTGTCTATTTCCCGTAGTGACGGAAGTGCACTGCTTGGCGACACTCTCCGTCCCCCTTGTACGGCGGCTTGTGGCTTGGCAGAGACAAACTTGATCGATTTCGCTCATGATTCGATTGTTAATCTTGCACTGGCATGAAGGTTTCGGCAATCGATTCTTGCACTACAAGATAGTTCTCGCTAATCGATGGTTGCATAACAAAGATCAGAACATAGTGCTGCTAGACGAGAAGTAAAACTGAGTGCAGGAAATGAACTAATAACTAGCTAGAGTGCTAGAAGCAGGATCGGAGCCTAAATTAAGTAGTTATAAGTTCTACTAGCTGGCAAGTAGCAAGACGGCCACAAGCTACTGCACGCGATCGGTGAGACGGACTGCAGATCCAGGGCCACTCTACTTAGGGCCACTCTACTTGTACCCGAACGGCTGCTGGTGCTCGTAGTACTTGGCGGCCGGCGGCGTGCTCGCGTCGCCGTTGCCATTGCCACTGCTGCCACTCCCGTCGCCGTTTCCTGGCGCGTACGCACCTCCGTAGTAGGCGGCCATCCCTTGCTCGCCTCCGTACATCTCGTACTGCGTGTACTGCCCATGGTGCGGCGGCATGAGGAACGGATGATGGTGCGGCGTTGGCGGCGGTACGGTGCCGCCGTACATGGCTCCGGCGTGCATCTGCATGTCGTGGTGCGGCACCATGGACCCCGGCGCACCGCGGGACTTGAGCATCATGCCGCCGTGGTGCTCGCCTCGGGCGCCGCCGACGCCGATGCTGAGGCCGCCGCCGCGCGCCTCGCCCTCAAACTCGCGGAAGCGGTGGAGGTAGACGCTGAGGGGCTCGACGTAGTCGTCGAAGCCGAGGCGGCTCATGGCCCACAGCACGTCCTCGGCGGTGATGGTCTTGCGCTGCTCCCGCTGGCAACGCTCGTTGGCCTCCCCCGTGATGAAGCTGATGTACTCGGACACGCACTCCTGGATCGTCTCCTTGGCGTCGTCCGAGATCTTGGCGTGCGGCGGCAGCACGCGGCGCATGATGCGGATCACGTTCGCGATCGGCATCAGCCGGTCCTGCTCGCGTATCGCCGCCGGCGCCGCCGCGTTGCCGCCACCGTTACCGGCCCCCACCGCACCGCCGTTCGCCGTGCCGGGGAACCCCATCTCCATTTTGATCGAGCTAGGTAGGGTTGTTCCAGACCGTGTGACGAACAGTCGCGTAGGTACCTAGGCGAACTGTCGCTTGCTCTCTTTTTTTTTTTTTTTTTGCTCTTTGTGATGCGCGAGGATAGGTTAAATAGGAAGCTACGAGGTGGGTGGTATAGTACGTTTGACCAGAGGAGCTCCATGGCTAGATGCACCGCGAGGCGTCGCGGCGTCTGTTCGTGACGAGTGGCAGCGGCTTGTGGATTACTGCTCCATCTGTGCAATGGTGATACCGTGCGCGATCATGGCATGCATGCTCTGCATTGAGCCGTGGAATGTTTTGCTATTTCCCAACACACGCCCAGTAGTTAATGTTTCAGATTTACTGCTCGTGCTGCCTCCGGTAAAATTGGTTTGTCGCCATTGGATGAAGGCGCATAAGTTTATTTGAAACTTAGAAGAAATTGCTACTAGTACGGACTCAGAGTCTAAAGTGATCAGCAAGATTAAAAAAACACTCATAGTCATAATGGGGAGTAACTTAGCTAGTCACAATGGAAGTAGCTAGTAACATCACACATCTCAATACAAATTTGCTTATGTGGCATGTAATTAATGAAAAGAGAGGTGTTTGTGTTAGCATAACTAGTTACCGTAACATCACATATTTCTAGACAAAATGAATGTATAATATAATAAATAAAGTTTTGCATGACACCTCCACAATGGGGAGTAACTTATGTGTGGTGTTATGTAAGAATTTATTCATTATGGTGTACTCTCATCTTGTCTAGAAATGTGTGATGTTATGGTAACGTTATGTTACAAACATCTCTCTTCATTAATTACGTGGCACATAAGAAAATTTGTCTCGAGGTGTGTGATGTTACTAGCTACTCCCTCCGTCCCGGTTTGATCAATGTAAAATATACCAATGTAAAATTATTTCTATAATATACAAAATATACCAACATAAGAAAATAATTCTGGCACGTGTCTCTAGATCATCAATTTCAATTTGACCAATGTAAAATTATTTCTATAATATACAAAATATACCATTAGAAAATATAAAGTCCAAAGTTACTCCTATTGTGACTAGTTTAAACATACCCAACTTGGAATCAAGGAATCAATGCATGCAGCTGTGTGGCAAACATGCTTCCAAGCATGCATATGCCTCTGTACTGTGGTCATCACTGCATGCGCATGCTCACCCTGGCAGAGCCACAAGACTAAATTGTGCTTGCGTACACAGGACACAGGAGATGACGCGATCATAAGTACATGGAGACGCTAGCTGCACTATTGACTTCTTTCAAGTACACGAGGACGCCAACTTAGCTTACCTACCATACAAAAACATACATATACATATATACTAGGCAACATGGTGCGGCGATAAGCCGTACCTGTCGGAATTCGAAATGTTGAAATTCGCCGGAATTTGTCGTATGGAGTATCTCCAAATATCTAGCGAATTGAAATGTTAAAATTATTTTTTTCCATTAATATTTAATTTATGTTCATAATGAGTGGAAATGCACATTTATTGAATTGAGTTCCATAATTACAGTCAGTTCATTTAGATTGCATCCAAATAATTACCAAATTGAAATGTTCAATTTGAGTCCGTAATTAGAGGAAATGCAATATTTGAGCATTTAATAAATTTACCTTCATATAATTAGAGGAAGTGCATTTGGATTTCTCGAAATATTTACCAAATTGGAATATTAAAACATGATTGTTTTTTGCCATAAATAGTTAGCATTTATTTTTCTGATCGTTTGGATATGTTATTCATATTTTTCCGATGCATAGATTCAAAATTATTGATTTTTGAATACTTTTTATTTTATGGAATTTGTTTAAGTAAAATGGTCCCACCTGTCAGGAATCTAACATTTTCTAAAAATGTTTTAAAAAAGAATAACCTTCACGTTAATTCGTCTAATGTAGTTAAATATTATCGTCTGAAAATTATCGCGGATGAGATCAGTTTTTTTTTTTGAATTTACAATGGACAATATTGTTGGAAAATTTAGCGCGGCGACACGCTGCACACGTTGTGATCGAAAATTCTGAAATCCATCGGAATTTATCATTTAGGGTATCTCGAAGTACTTAGAAATTTGGAATGGTCAAATATGTTTGTTTTTTGGCGTAAATATGTAATTTAACTCCAAAAATTGAACTGATCAAATATGCTCTTTTTTGTCGTAAATATGTAATTGAACTTCATAGTCGGAGGAAATACATTGTATTAGCATTTATTAAATGCAGTCCATAATTAGAGCAAATGAATTTGTATTTGCTCCAAATATCCATCTAATCAAGCATTTTTTAAATTTAAGTACACAATTAGAGAGAGTTCAGTCACATTACCTTCAATATGTTAACTAAATTGAAATGATAAAATATGTTTCCATCTTGCCGCAAATATTTTATTTAACTTCATAATCAGAGGAAAAACATTATGATTATATAAAAATATTCACCAATTTGAGCATTTATTAAATTTAACTGCATATTTGGAGAGAGTTCAGTTATATTATCTCTAAATATGAACCATTTTGAAATGGTATAATATGTTTGTATTATGCCTTAAATAGTTAATTTAACTCTATAATCGGAGGAAATACATTATATGGGCATTTATTAAATTCAATCCATAATTAGAGGAAATGAATTTGGATTTTCTCCAAATATTCACCGATTTAAAATCTTCAAAAATGTTTGCATTGTGCCATAAATAGTTAGCATTTATTTTTCTGATCATTTTGATATATTTTTTCATATTTTTCTGATATATAGATTTAAAGTTTTTGATTTTGCAGCTGGGCGCGTTGGAGGCGCGTGGACGCGCGCTACCCGAAAGCGGCGGCGCCGCTGCTATTTGGTCGCCGGAGCGTCGCCGGCGGCGAGAAAACGCGGCGGTCGGATGGAGTTGACGGCAGCGTCGATTCCGCCGCGCGTCGGCCGCGCCAGCACGCGAGAC
This sequence comes from Poa pratensis, assembly GCA_947311845.1. Classification (NCBI taxonomy): domain Eukaryota; kingdom Viridiplantae; phylum Streptophyta; class Magnoliopsida; order Poales; family Poaceae; genus Poa; species Poa pratensis. Next base: position 23,623,446 of record CAMZMU010000081.1, on the reverse strand, counting down.
TCGACGGAGATGGAGAGGAGGCGACGGCGGATCGAGCTTCCCGCGTGCGTCGATTGAGCAGGGAGGTGCGGAGCGGCGGCGATGCGCGTCGGCGTCGATCTTCGGCCGCACGGGAGAGAGAGGAGAGGGAGGGGAAGTTGTGTGGATGCGTTTCTAGTAGGTCCCTGGAGTTTGCTGAAATTGCAATTTAGTCCTTTGCGGGGGGTTTTCTGTAAATTTTTGCGCCAAAATTCGTGGCTGGGAATCGGGACGACCGTCTGGCGACCGGGCGACATGTCACGCGGTGATTGGTAGAAAGTCCGGTGCTACAGTTTCGCCTGTTCTGGGGGTCGACGTGGCCGCATCTGGGCCGCCCGTCGACGTGATCGGACGGCCAGCGGTCATCTGGCGACGTCGAAGCGGGACTGGGCGCGATTTCGTCCAACTTTTATATATAGTAGGATATGGAGTACAAGGGAATATCTAACCACTAACCACATTAGAAGATGTCACGTGTCTACACATCCATAGATTGTACTTTATCTATATATGTTGAATATTTGAACATTACACACGGTACGTAGAGTAACATCAAACATGGAGGTGATGTTTTGCCTCATAGGATAGGAGTATTGGTGCTTGAGTATTCGAATGTATTGTGCCCAAGTTATGAACGAGCTTACCGGCGGACAACTGCTGTCTCATTCTTTACTGAGTTGAAGCGCTACCATCTTATTCACGGGAAACACGTCAAGTTATCGCTTCGGGTCGATACCCCCAGTAGTTTATCATAAATACTCGCGGGAGTAAATTTGTTCCACTTACTAAATTAAAACCCTTGCCGAGAATTGTAAAGAGCACTTGTTTTGACAAATTAAGAGAGTAATTCACTATAGTGCATTAGTGATTAATATGATGCAATTTTCCAACTTGTTTTCGCATCCACTAGATCAACTTGTCTGGATAAAACATATATCTCATACTTTATATTGATATTATTTTGGTTGAAAGACAATGTATGGGGAAGCCCTTACAATACAGGTTGAAACTTCCTGATTCAGCATCCCCGAGATCCTCCGGCGATATAAAGGCCGATTTGGCACGAGGAAAACAATGGTATAGTCTGACGAGTATATGGCTAATACATTACCCAATGAGAATAAATCGGTACTTATTGCAACCAGCCTAGTGGACCTCGTCAATTTGCAAACCTCCTAAAAGAGCATGGTTGTCCCATGTGTGGTTTTGATAATCAATAACAATCCTTATGAACTAATGTTTGCATTGAGATATTCATCTAGATCTGTCCATAGGAAAAGCTTGGAATCCAAATGTTGGATTCAAAAGATTATATGATGACCAATATTCTTTTCAAAGATTTATATGAATAATGGTCATATGTAGAGTTGAGTATATTGCAAACATGCCTTAAAAAATAGAATGGCATGAATATTCATGTTTACCTTCAAGACATCATTTTTATGAAGAGAGAAGGAAAGATACACACAAGGCTAGAAGATGTACCATGTGCGATAGAAGATGTATCATGTGCGATCATGAGATCCCATGGTATGGTAGCAATTGTCCATAAAATTTTGTGAAGTAACCCTTGATCTATGACCATTGAGGTTTTTCCCCCTGTCCAGCGGTAGTACCGGGTCATGCGGCGGTAGTACCGCACCTCCTAGGAGCAGTACTGCCACAGGTCCCCTGACAACCTCCAGTTCACGACAGTATCGCGGAGATACCAGCTCCTCTAGGGAGCGGTAATACATCAAGTAGTACCAGACTAAGCACCGCTGGGGGAGGGGGCTATCTGTAATCCCTATGGCACCCAGGCGGTACCGTTATAGTACCACCCGATTTACTTGAATTAAATCATTATGTGCAGCGATAGTACCGCGATCGGTGCCGCTAGTGCTGCTTCTGGATTTCTACGGTACCAATATGGTAGTACCGCTGGACTTTACTAAATGGCACACTGAGTACCACTGGGAATACAGCCAGCGGTAATTCCAATGCGGTTTTCTGCATGGGGTTAGGTATCTTTCCATGGGTGTGTATCAAAAAGGAAGATTTCATATAGCCAGTGGAGGATGATGTCAAGTGGTGGTAGTCATCAAAATAATGGTCAAGTGAAGACGTTCCTAAAAGAGTCTCTCCCATATTGATGTATGGGGGAGCAACTTGCAAGTCTTCACCAAGCGGAGCGCAAGCAAAAAGAGGTGTCCACCTTGAGGAGATCAAGATCGTCATCACCTAGCTCAAATGAAGTGTGCAAGGCGAAGGTATGTCTTTGATAGAGTTCCTATTTTACTGGTCTCATGGTGGTAGTTGGGAGACCGGGTTACAGGATAGATATCGCACTATCAACTGGGGCTCTCGAGTGAGTAGCTTTAGCGTATCGTTCATAGAGAGCTCAAACTTTTTCCATACTATGAATCATCTTTCTTAGTTCTTATTTGGCTTTTATCTATGTGAGAATTTGATGCTTCTCATGTTCATCATGACAAGCCAATGTTTATCACAACTGCATTTCGTAGGAAAAACTTATTGCGTTTTTGATGATGGAGGTTTTGTCGGTTCGTCTTTAATAGAGAGGTCTTACCTTTCTCCATTTGGTTTTTAACCTCCCTTGCTGAACTACGATGTTTCTCTGCATGATCTTGGAGAGCTCGTTGTTGTGAATTCAACGAGCCCAGTTCATCAAAAATGGAGTTCAGATGCTCAAGATATGGTCGTTTTGTTTGGACGTTCCTGTAGTTTTGATTTGCTGCGGTAGTACCGCGTTGGTACCGCCCGAAACAGGAGCGTGCGCACATTTGAGCGTACAAAATCGCCCAGGGCGGTAGTACCGCTGCTGTACGAGTTTTTTGTCATAACGTTTGGATTTTGGGGGACCTATTTAAGAGGGCCTTCTTCCCTAATGGCCCCTAACTATTGAGTTCATGTTTCTCCTTCATTGTTGACCTTATTTCAGCTTGCTATCTCTCAATCCCTCCAATGATTATTTCTCCTTCTTGAGGAAAATGAGAGAGGAGATCTAGATCTACAGTTCTACCGATCAATCTCTTCTCTAAGTAAGGGGAACATAAATTGATCTATAGATCTTAGGATTCATTTGTTGTTTCCTTGTTCTTCCTCCCATCTCCCTCCATGAATTAGTTGATTTTGTGGGATTTTAGAGTGAAGGACTTTGAGCACTTCTTTCTTGTCATTGCATCGGTTGCATAGGTTTGAGTTCTCCACGGTGATACGTGGAAGTGAGGTTTGAGAAGTTTATTATTCTTGGGTGCATTGTGTGGTCGGGAGCTTGTTCCTCTTGGTGCATTGTGTACCCTAGACGGTTGGTGGAGCTTGAGCTCTGGGACGTTCTTGGGAGTCTCCAATACAATTGTGGAGAGCCCCAGCCTTCTTGTATGAGTTTGGTGGTCGCCCTCAAGGAGCTCTTTATAGTGGATTCGTGGCACCTTGCATTGTTAGAGGGCATGAGCAGAATAAGGTGAGCCATTGTGGCTATTAGAAGAATCGTTCTTCCACAACTCTCCAACGGAGATTAGCTTCCATTGAGAAGTGAACTTCAGGATAAAATCATCATCTCCAAGTGTCTTGGTTATTTCTATACCCGAACCCTTTACTTATGCATTTAACTTTGTGATAGCCATTGAGTTTGAAGTTCTCCATCTTGCTATCACCTAGTTGCTTAACTTGTTAGCATAAGTTCTTGGTGCACATAGGTGCACCTAGCTTGTTTAGGTTTATTTGTGCTTGATAAATTAATTGCTAGTTTTATTCTGCATTTATTCAAGCCTAAACAGTAATTTTTTAAACCGCCTATTCACCCACCCCTCTAGGCGCATCCTTGATCTTTCACCTCCGTCTAACGGGGTGGACCCATCTCCCATGAATACTTGTCAATCTTGGCGTTCAAAATTAAACTAGGTCACGATATGACCAGATCGCAGCCTCAATAAGGCATTAGATCGCAGTCATTATCGCTACACCACGGTCACATGTAACCGTTACCATAAATACGACTCATGTTAATACGGGTCTATAACTCCCCTCTTTCCCTAAACAGACACAACTGTAGCGCATATGTGTACCCATACTTCTGCGCACTTGTTTACATATCAGTCAAACACCACCACCAAAAAATGTGAGTTGGTTTGTTATGCGCGTTCATCCGGGACTTGAACCTATATAGATTGGTGTGTTCCTTGCATGCTACTCATTGGATATTGGCCTAATGCCCTATAAATATATCGCCAGAAAAAACTGACACTTGGCGCACAAGGTACGAGCCTTGTGCGTCAAACCAAAGCAATCTCGGTGGGTTCATCTAATATCACCAGCGTCGGCAACAACGCCACTTTGAGCATGATCTTCCGATCTGGTTTCATCGCCAATATTGTTGCTGAAAGGATTGAAAAGGTCCACTATAGGGATGAATAGTCAATTACAAATTTTCATTGTGTTCTTAACAATTTAATGGACATACGATAATATAGATTTTGTAGATATGCGACTAGTTGAGAGCAATATGTATGGCAAGATAAAGCTAGCTACATAAGTAACTATGGTAATGAGATGGTAATTAAGAAGGTTGAGATATAACGACACAATAGAGACGATGATTTATCATGACATTCACACCTTTTGGGGTGCTAATCTCTGCTGGAGATGTGTGGTGACATCATGCCAACCAAATGCCACAATTGTCGCTGTATTATCCTCGGGTATTCCCACACTGATACACTTGAAGGCGGCAATCTAACCTTATAACCTGCTTGGGGCGACCTCCACAACTCAAGCAGAGGCTCCCAAACATCTCCCGGAGGTTCTCTCCACAAAGGTGAAGCTCCAAGACAACTTCCATCTAGAGTGTTCAAACACCCAAGAGTAACAAAATCCACAATGGATGCAAGAGGCAATCAAATCTCTTTGGTGAAAATGTAGATATGATCTCTTCTATCTCTCCCTAAAATACAACAAGAAAAAATTCCTATGGAGGAGCTCTTGGAACAATGGAGGAGAGAGGAAAAGGTTTCCCCCTTCTTCGTGGGAAATAGATCCTTATATAGTGGCTCACTAAAATCTAACCATTATTGGATGTTTTCTACGAGGTCTCGCATAGGCCGATATTCCGATCCACTTCTGACTTACATTTGGGGCATAACCTAGAGTTGTGCCACTTGCACCTCCCAAAGGGGGCCTCGGAAGCTGCGTGGGATAGTCGGAATAGCCGTAGCCAGAACATTTCGGGCTAAGTACCCGTCTACTTCCGAACCTGTCCAGACAGTTAGGGCAAATAGCAACCTCTAATACGTACTCGGCACTTTGGAGCCCTTAAAATCCAAGCCAGGTACCAGGCCATTCCATACCTATCTGCAGAGAGTTGCACCACAATAGTGCAACAAATGGATAGCTCTAGTATTTATATGCCCTATCTACTGGACCCCCGATTATCCGAGATGCCCTAGAACATTCGGGCAATGGAACTCATGCTTTCAAAACAGGGTTTCTCTCACATCATAGGAAGGTTGGTGATTCCAAATATAGTTTCGTATGTGATTATTCCACCCACACCTTTCAAAGCAAAACCCCTCTTGTTAGTATGGTTTCCTAGCGACAAAACCAAAAAAATGTCGGGAAGGCATCTCTTTAACCTTTTTTGTCGAGTGGTCTCTAATAAGCTATGCTATGTCTGGATGTTCCTAGGCACTGCTAAATATATCAAGAACCTGGTTCGTCCGCTAATCATATTTTTCCTTAACAAGAAAACATCATAGGGAGGGAAATGCCCTTTAAATCTTCTTTTTTGTGTTTGATGACAACAATGATTTGATACCAAACAATATATCATAAGATCGTAAAATAGTTCTAGAATATAGAGAACCTCCCCCTTTCACGATTTTGAATTTTCATTGGAATACAAAATGCACAAAAATAGGATCAACACTACCCCTATATTTATAGAAACACTAAACATGTGCAAGTGAGCATGGATATGGAACAAAGAATAGCCCTGCAATAATCATATGGTTGGGCAACATATAAAATGGACAAACATAAATATAGTTTGAACTAAATAACATGTGTGAGACATGGCAAAGCATAGTATAAGACAAGAGAAAGTAGGCATCAAGCAACACAACATGTTTTAAACTTTAAATATCGGGCATAACATGTCTTACTAGCACAAATGAGATATGAAGTTTGCAAACCACATATAGGTTCATAAGGTCAAATAAGATGCAAATAAAAACGAAGTGTGTGTCTTAACCCATCAAACATAAATCTCAGCAGACAACCTAATTAAACATCTCTCCCCTTTGGCATCAAGACGCCACAATGATGGGGGGAGGGGGGCAAGTCAAGTCAAGCACTAGTTAGTTGGGGTGGGATGTAAAATCTTTAAATGGATTAAGGTGAGCTTCGGATGGGAAAATATTTGAATTTTATTCTTTCACTATGTTATGTATACAATGATCAGGTTGCGTCTATTATGATCGGGGTGCTTTATCTAAACTAAGCATAATAACTTGGCTAACTTTCCTACTCTGATAGCATCTCTGAACGGCCCACAACCGCCGTAATGAAGGAATGATGCTAATACCCATAGGTAAAGCCCTCACTCCACGAAATACTTATTGGATTCCTCATTTCATCCTTTTTATTACCATGGAAGCAGAGCTTCAAAAGTTTGATCCCCATCAGAAAACTCAATATAGTTGAGACTTCCGATTCTTCACATGCGGTGATGCTGGATTCGGGCTCACTTGGAACTTGTTGACCACGGTGCCTAATGCCTTGCTTTTGAAGCTTGATTAGAGTGTTTATCCTCACATGATCTTCATACTGGTGGTGGTGGTTGTCCTTTCAGAGACAAAACATGGACTTAAACATAGTCCTCCAACTTGACTTTTTCTTCATTGGCCATGAGGCCCAACACTCCTTGACCTCACGTTGATGTTCTCACTACGTCCACCTTCCTATTCTTGATAATTTTCCATGTGATCATCACTTTGGTAAGGTAAGAGGCTAAAAATGCTTCTTCATTTTGTAGTTTCCCAGACTCATGGACAATGACATCTAATCGTCTCAATGCCTTCACCCTTGTAAAGAATGAGAGGCATCACATAGGGACCATTATTAGGTGGAGCTCGCCTAGAAATTCCGAAAGTATACATCCCATTCGAAATATGTAAATGTAAAATTTGAAGATTCTTCTATTTTTCGTCTCGCAAACAGCAAAACATATCGACATGAAACTTTGTAGGTCAACACAACTTTAGCACCATAGTGTTTAATTTTAGGGCTAATGGCTTCTATACCATTGACAAGTGCCGCAATGGCTGATTTGCCATCCAACAAAGTTCGAGTGCTTATATACCAAATACAAACAAATTTATTGCTTATATACCACTGAGTGTTAGTCTAACCATTACCTCTGTCCGTTAAGAGGTCAAAATGACTGCTTTGCCCTCAATGGCGAATAAGCAAACAATTGTATAACATGTCTATTATAATTTGTTCGCGTGGAGTCTGGACGGGTGGGTTGCGTGCCTGCGTTGAGTTCGCTTTTTTTTTGTGTGTCAACTAACTCTGTGTGTGTGTTTCTTCTACTCAAAACTGAGGGCAAACTTGGAATTTTTAGATAATCTGACAGAAAATGGAAACAGGCTAACGACCAACTCACGGCAATGGCAAATAAGCATTATAATTTGTTTGTGTTTGGTATATAAGCATTGGAGCTTTGTTGAATGGCAAATGAGCCATTGCAACACTTGTCAATGGAATGAAAGCAATTTTCACTTAATTTTATTTTCTGAAATTTTGGTACAACGGAAATAACTAAAATATGAGAATTGTACCACCGCATGGAGCTTAAACGATAGACTCTCGTAGGTACGTATCTGTATGGATCGTAAGGGATGAACCTATATACCGTAAAATAAGTACGTGAACTTGCTAAAGTTGTTATCTGCGATGTACGGACCACTACACTGTATACGAGTAAAAACAAAAGAAATGTTCAAGCGTTAAATTGGGTAACCAAAGACACGATAGCCATCAACCATCCGTCACATTGTTAGAAGGCTCGAGAGTACCTGGACCACATGTCACATTTGTCCGTTTCGAAAAAATATGCCACATTTGACTACAAAACGTTGCAAGAGGCTTGCTTCGGTACATCCCCCTCCCCCCCAAACTCAAAAGTTTTTTCCCTTAATTAGATAATTAAATTTATGGGCCACCGAAGCCCAGATCCAACCTTGTATACCCAGCGTCCCCCCCCCCCCCCCCCCCCCCCCCCCCCCCCCCCGCGCGATGACGCCGCTGATCACCCCCTGTGCTCGCCGTGCAGGTGATCCCGGCGTACCATGGCGTGTGCCGTGTGCTTGATCCCGGCGACGGCGGACCATTTGTTGGCCGCCATGGTGCGGTCATAGTCGGAGAGGTCGAGGGAAGCTATGGAGTCCACGGCCATTAGCCTGTGAGTGTGACACATGCATGCTTGTACACAACGACGAACTTGCTGCAAAGGGTCACGGCTGCAATTATCTCCGTTCCAAATGAACTCCGCCGCGGTCGCCTTGCTGATGCCACTAGCGGCACCCGGCCAACTTCTGGGAATTTTAGGCCGTGTAGTAGCCGTAGTAGAGGCTGACGAAGCCAGGCAGCGCTGCTGGCGGCCGGCGGCCGGCGCAGCTCCGCTGACATACGGGTTTAGTACGCATATGTACATATCCAATTGGGCCAGATGGGTTTCTCAGGGCTTAATACAATTTAATTATTCATTAATTAATCACGTAAATACCATCATGCCTTTCGTTATGAAGAGGTACGAAGCAATCACAGCCGTTGCCGTTTTGAGTTTGAAGAGGGGATGTACCGAAGCAGAAGGCACGTTGCAAATCTCACATTTATTCGCCAATCTAGCATACAAATTTTATTTCGAGCAAATACATCTTTTAACACCACAAACACGTCGCACACATCACTGCATCATATCATGGAAGCACGTTGCGCCACCATTTGCGTTACTGTTCGCCGACGGGGTGGCCGGTGGCATGGCCACTCCTTGCACCACGTCGTCCACGGCGACGGCGGACAGGACGCCATCGAAATCGCGCGAGTGACCTCTGCTCTGCCCTCACACGGCCGGAACGCTCCATCATCAACCAGCGCGGGGCCGTGTTCCTGTGCGTGACCTTGTCGATGGCCCGCGTCATGTCGTCCGGCGAGACGAGCCGGCGGCCGCCGTGGACACACTCGTTCGCGGCCTGGAAGGCAAGCTCGAACGTCAGGTCCAGGATGCACTCATTGACCGTGCCCCGGACGCACTCCGGGATGTCAGGATCCGTGTGCTCAGGGACATGGATAGAGAGGTGCTGGAGTGGCCAACCCAATTCCGGCGAGCCTGTGCCGGTGCTTTGCTCCTCAATCTCCATGGCGTTGCACGTCCCTGGCAATGAGATTTACATGATACTTGCGGTTTAGGTGATGAAAGTTTTTTTACTTATGAGATCTAGGTGGTGGAAGAACTATTTCGTCGTTGAAAGGACATGAGTTTTTTTTTTAATTTCAAGATTGCATTAAGGGGCACATTCATGTGTAACACACAATGACACGTGTTCTACTAAAATACATGAAAAAAGATCTGGAACAACGAGAAATTCTTGTAAAGACTATGGTGTTCCATACGGGAAAACCACAAATGGAGCCCGAGCTCCATGAGACACGTTTTTTGTAAAAAAAATCAAAATCGGAATTTTAAGTTTCAGAAAAATCAAAACAAAATTCTAGTGGTAGATAATTTCGAACTTAGCAACCTGCAAAATTTCAGTGCAAAACTCGTATTATTTTAGTCTACACAAGAAGACAAATCTGAAATTTTTTTAACATTTTTAATATGTGTATTGTTCACAGATCTAGATCCATTCATTTTTCAATTTTGCCCTGCCCAAAATATAACGAAGTTCTGATTGAATTTTTGCACACTTATAGATTATATTATTATCTACGTCTAGATATTTGTTTCCAATTTTTTAAAACTTTAAATTGCAAATTTTGAGCGTTTTAAATATCGAGATCGATGGAGCTCGACCTCCAAAACGCATCTCTCGTTTTGCATAAAATCTAACTTGGACAAATTATTTGAAACAATCTTATGAAGAAGACATACCATAGTCACCTTCCTCTGTTGGATAAGTGGCCATTTTTTTGCGTATTCTTGCCATGCCCTCGGTGCGTACGTAGGCCGCCCGATGCAAGACGGCTATGACGGCTAAGGGCTAAGAAGTTGAGATGGAATAAGCAAAAAACAAGCTCTTTACTTCCAAGAACATGAGTCTCCTCTATTTATAGGGAAAGGGCGGAGGTGTAGGCCCACGAGATTGTAATTGTACATCTTTATTAGATTTCAAGAATAAATAGTACATATTAATATGATAAATAGTGGCCAAAGTTATACTTAAAGAAATTATTAGGAAGAATCTTACGAAGAGGATACCATATATAGCCACTTTCTTCTCTTAGATTATTGGCCATTTAGAAGTCCCTAGTCAATTCTTGGTGCCTACTTAGGCTGCCTCATGCAAAGATAACTATGATAGCTATTGGCTCAGTGCCAAGAAGTAGACATGTAATATGAAACCTCGCTCTTTGTTTAACAGGTTAGAATCCTCCCAACATGGATTCTGAAAAGTGATTTTTGATGTGTGTATGTGCGTGTGTGTGTTGGGGACGAGGGGGGTATCAAGTAGTAATGGGCGGTGTGAAGCTGTAAATAGTGTAGTGGCCATTATATCTATTCAGATATGCATAAGATCTCAAGTGTATATTGAACATATTAATTTGCATCCAAATAATTGAAAGAGATATGCACTAGAGGAAATTATAAATGTTATTATATCTCCATGTGCATTATTAATATTTATTCTTTATGTTACAGCTGCAGTGATTTTTGAATGTGTAATTCGAAGAAAACTCACAAGCACGTGTAGAGAGATAAACACCAAACTTGTTCTCAGTCCAGCCTCTGGGATTAGCTCATGTGTTGTGTGATGATTCTATTTTATTGATCATAGGCATTGTTAGTAACAAGGATGCCAAAAATAATAAGAGTACGTTGTCGGAAAGACAAGAGTCCTAAACCGGTCCAATTCTATGATATGTTGCGAGATAGTTTTGGCATGTGATGTTAGCTTAATCATCATGTAGTTGTCATATGCCTAAGTATTTTGACCATGAGAATGTCAAGTAACCTCGTGCTTGAAAGGAGTGCTTTGATTATCGTTAAACTTGTTATCTGTAACAGGATAATTATATAACGGTGATCTTCATGCACATCATAAAGCATGTCTGGGAACTTGGACAGTTCAAGACTAAATCTTGCTCCTCCTGGCAATGAACATATATATATGCTCCGGGCCCTTTCGGTAGTATAGTGTCACCTAATCGTCTGGCCAGATCATGCGGACACGGTAATACATAACGAGAAAATAGAATGAGAACCGGAACGAGGATAACGGGTATAGTGGTCAAAGTCTTCAATCACGAGGATACCGATGTCTCACCTCGGGTTATCATTAGTATAGTGAAGAAAATTAATGTATTAGCACTTGAGTAACGCAAGGTTCGCTCGAAGTTTATTCGTGTATGCACATGAGCCATCATGTGTGTCTAGGTTACATTGTTGCTTATTGATCGGGAAGTGTTCCGACCATGTATGTCAATTACTGAACCTAATGGGTCACGCGCTTTCGATAATTCAATCTATTCTGAGAGTCATAGATCGTAGGTGGATGAGAGAATGCCATCGGAATAGTTCTGATGCATCAAAATTGTTTCAGTGACTTCGGAATTGTTTCAGGATATTCATAAGGTAACATGTGATGTTCCAATTTTTTTTTTGGAAAAACAGGAAAGCATCGGAGGGGTCCGAGGGATCCCTGGGCTACCCTAAGACTAAATCCCATAGGGGGCAGCCGCATGGGCCTAGAAGGTCTACTAGGGTCGGTGCCTTGCCCTCCAGGCAACCGCCCCACTTGCCTTGGGGGGCAAACCAAGGCAGTCCGGTGGCCAGTGTTAGGGTTTTGGGGGCGATGCACCCCTCCTGCCTTATGGGTGGGACATCGGCATAGGGCTTGCTACTTCCCCCAAGCAAGTCGTCCCTTCCCTCCTCCTATATATACATGAGAGACATCCCCTCCCAAGGCACTCTAATCCCATGTGTTGGGAGCTGCCTCTCTCTCTCTCTCTCTCTCTCTCTCTCTCTCTCTAGCAATTCTCTACCCACGCCAAAAAACTGCACTACTCCCACCATTAGTGTAACGCTCTGAACAGCGGAATGATGACAGATTGAAAGACCGTATGCCTAGATACCGGTGGAGGGATCATACCTTTGATACTTGGAGCGAGAAGGAGAAATAATCCTCAGGGCTGGGAGGGATACACCTAGCTACGGGATCGCGGGTTCAGAACCTTCATCGCCTTCTTCCGCATCTTGTCGGTGATACTAATACTAGATCCAATATTGTTATTGCATCTTCATATATAGATCTTGCGATGTTCGTATAGGTAAATTTTTTTCCATATGTGAATCCCTACGGTAATTGGATGTGGGTGAGTTATGTTTCACATATATATTGTAGATATTAATTTACATTCAAGACCTCACACATGTGTATATTGTACACATGTGTGAGGTCTTGCACAACTAAAAATATCTGACTCTGTAATTTTAACATCAAAGTACATGAAATTGTTTCACGCCGGTGTGGTCGATGAATAGTTGAGTTAGTCATGAATAATTTATGTAGTGAAGAGTTCCAACACATGAAAGATAAACGTATGACTTCGAAAAAATAATCTAGTTTGCTCCCCATGTGGTTGACTTAAACTAATTGGTAACATGTATATCTAGCATTAAATCCATGGTGCGTGATCTCTTAATTGTTCCCCATTATGGATTCTAATAGAGAGCAGATCCACTATGAATCATCCGATACATAAACGACAAAATCAACAAGGTTTTACTCCCATGTCTGCATAAAGAACTATCTAGTCTGAACCAGGGAGAAGCCAAAAGTAGAAACATTATTAGTGTCAGCCTCTAAATTTACCAGCGTTATTTTGTACTCCAAGAGCATTGCTTAATTTACAAAGGGGAATAGCCAAAATCCATTGGTTTTATTTGACACCAATTAATACATGCTAGCTCCGCCTCTGACCGGAGCTAGTCATTAACAAAACTAGCTAGGGTTCACTCCTGCGTTCATGATAACACATCATCCAGTTGAGTCATCCAAAATTTGAACATAAACTTATATATGTTGAGAAAATTAAGTATATACATGTATTGACAATATTCCATTGAGTATATCATATATCATCACATGATAATATGTTTCTTTGTCATACTGCATATTAACAAAGTTTAGAGAATCTATCCGTAGAAGTAAATAAAGCAACTGGTTGTACACAACGAGTGCAGGCAATATAAATGTTCACCCAACTAACATAGTGGGCTGCGCACATGCGCGAAAAATATATTAAGACATTTATTATTATTGTTGGAAATTTTTACATTTACTAGTAGCACATGTATTCTAGAAGTTATATTAGAATTTAGCGGCTCATGTGGTTTCTAGATAGAATTATTCTGCATGGTAACAAATTAACTAAATGAAATACAACAAACTAAGAGATCAATTAAATCATCTCTTGTGAAAGTTGTAACATAAATGGAGCATGACAAAAGCACAAATTTATGGGATTGTAGTCATATTAGACTGGGCTCCGAGGATCTAAGTGTATTTTATTATTTGTAACAAAGGCACATATACTTGAATAGTACCTACAGTAAGTTTCGATTAAATGTTCCTTCTTCTAAGAGTTTTACCATGAAAAACTGGCTTGATGCAAAACAACTCCGCATAAAGCCTTGCTATCTTGACATTGAGTTCTATGTAGGTCTTGCAGAGTACCTTTATACTCAGTTTTGCCTTGTTGATATCGTTGTGCCGAGGACGCAGCCGATTTAGGTATGAGTATAGAGATCAACATCGACGACTAATTTGGGTTCCTAGATGGCAGCCTAGCTAGGACATCAGAAACAATGGGGACACATATTGTTATGTTTAGATCTCTTAGGCCATTTATTAAAATTGCTATTTCTAATAGCACATAATTCACTTTATTGTAATGATGTAACGATTGGGTCATGTGACCTTTGAGTGCGATACCTTGTTATCTTTACTCAGCTAAGAGTTGTATTACTTCTGCTTTCAGTCCATGTGCATAATGCATGTATAGATATGAAGTGCACGAAGGGGTTAATGTTCTCGTATCGCTGTTATGCGGATTTTTATGATTAGATTGCGCATCAAGGAGTTGTAGAGCCGATGGTGTTTCAGCCTGCCAATGTGTTTTGGCTTGGGATTGGTACCATAGTAACCCTCATGACTAGGATGTCTAATACACGACATATCTGCCAAACTCTGATCATGAGGTCTGACAATGTGCACATATCTAGCACTGGCGTCGACCACAAATGAAGAAGGGCATCATATATCTGAAAAGTAGTGATTATGGAAGCGTATGACTAGGAAAATATCTGGCGTCATTGGAAACATTTTGTTGTATTAAGCTAAATATAAGCCTTGTCCTCTACACACTTTCAAGATTGAGTCTTTGATGAATCTTATTTACTTCTATAGTTAATTCATATTTGTACAATTATCTCAAAAAATAGATATTACTCAATTTTATTTGTAGCATTTATAGTTATCTCTATGCCAGCTTCACCCACCAATTACTTCAACTCTTCGCCGGGTTTGACACTCATCATTATTGAAACATCCTATTTATAATCGACCTTGTAAACTTATGGGTGTCAGGGCGCGATTTCAAGTCGTGAGATGTTGTGGCTTATAATCTATCATCTAGCAACATGAAATAAATATTAGAGAGTAATCTTATGTCCCAAATTTATTGGTATAGTTGTTAGTAATGTTGGTTGCTTAGTCTGACGAGATGATGTGAGATATTTTGAATAATTGCGGTTTTTGTATTGTTGTATTTAATTTTACATAAAATTAAGAGACATCTAAAATGGTATTTTTTTGTGTTTTCAATTCCTAGAAGTTGAGTGGGATTCACAAGTTTACTATTAGCATCTACCATTAATATGGTGGCATCAAATGTGTAGCGTAAATATAAGTATGAATCATACAGACAAGGAAATATTTAGCATTGAATTGAACACATATATAAAGTACATGGTCTTATCTTTTCTAATAAGAGTCTAATCACACATTCAGTTTACCTCATCTAATAGACACCATTCCACTATTGTTGCATCAACATGAATTGTCCAAGTCTATCATTAAGAACAGATAGACAATATGATCTAATATAAAAATGATATATCGAACTAGATAACATCAAAGCGTAGGGTGATTAATCATATAAGACAATAGATCCACCTTAAACAATAAATACAATATTCATAATCATGTAGAGTAGTGTCGAGGTCATGAGACTGAATACCCTCACGGGGATAGAATGAGCCACATCAACCATATGGCGGACCAACGCTAGGACTCGGCGTATGACGGAGACAAGGATGCCTCGTCAACTTGGAGTCCCAGAAAAGTGAAAGAAAAGCTCCAAAATCCCCGGGATACGATTGTATCTATTTCAGATTGGATCTAGATTAGTCCATATGTAAACCTACTTGGCCCTCGCCTAATCTCTAGCCATGATTGTGATGTAGGGATGGGACCTTCCAAGTCGTAGGTACACACTGCACACTGTTGGAAATATGCCCTAGAGGCAATAATAAATAAATGTTATTATCATATTTCCGTGTTCATGATATATGTTTATTTCCATGCTATAATTGTATTAACCGGAAACATAATACATGTGTGGTTGCGTAAACAACATTGCGTCCCTAGTAAGCCTCTACTAGACTAGCTCGTTAATTAATGATGGTTATGGTTTCCCAACCATGAACATGAGTTGTTAATTAATTAACGGGATCATGTCATTAGAAGAATGACGTGATGGACAGACCCAACTAAGCATAACAATATTGATCGTTTCATTAAGTTTTTATTGTCATGCCTTTTATTGTCAAGTATCCTATTTCTTAGACCATGAGATCATGTTATTCCCGGGTACTGGAAGAATACTTTGGGGACATCAACCATCGCTTCGTGACAGGGTGATCATAAAGGTGTCTTACGGGTATCTCAGAAAGTGCTTGTTGAATTACATGAATCAAGACTGGGATTTGTCCCTCCGTGTTTCGGAGAGATATACTCTGGGCCCACTCGGTAGTGCACATTCGGTAAAGCTTGCAAGCACGTGACTAATGAGTTAGTCACAGAGAATGTTGTATTACGGAACGAGTAAAGAGTACTTACCAGTAACAAGATTTAACTAGGTATAGTGATACCGACGATCAAATCTTGGGTAAGTAAAATATCGCGTGACAAAGGAAATTGTATACGGATTATAGTAGTCCACGACATAGTGGTTCAACCGATAAAGATCTTCGTTGAATGTGTGGGAGTCATTATGGATATCCTGGTCCCTCTAATGGTTATTGATCGGAGAGGTGTCTCCATCATGTCTGCACGTTCTCGAACCCGTAGGGTCACACACTTAACGTTCGGTAACGCTAGAGTAGCTCTGGGATAATTTTGTTAATGGTGTCCGAATATTGTTCGGAGTCTCGGATGAGATCCTAGACATCACGAGGAGCTCCGGAAGAGTCCGGAGGTAAAGATTTATATATGGCAAGTTGATTTCAGGGTTCCGGAAAAGTTCGGGATTTTTCGGCAGAGTGTCGGAATGTTCTAGAAGGTTCCGGAGGGTCCCATAGTGGGGCCCACCTGTCCCCAACGACCAAGGGTGGCCCACTGGTCCATTTGACCAGTCCTACTTGGTCCATGCAGCCATTCAATGGGTAGCCCTTTAAAAGGGATGTTACCACTCTTGAAAGAGGGGGTTACCACCTTTTAAATGAGAAGGGGTTACCACTATTGAAAGAGGGAGTTTCTACTTTGGAAATAAAGTGGCTGCAGCCCCTTGCCTATATAAAGAAGAGGGAGAGGTGCACCAAGAGACAGAGGCTTGGCCGCATCACTGGCTTGCTGCTCCTCTACCTCCCGCGCACCGCTTGGCGAAGCCCTGCCCGCGGGAACTCTCCACCATATCCACCACCACGCCGTCGTGCTGCTGGAATCGATCCCACCTACTTCTCCCTCTAGCTTGCTGGATCAAGAAGAGGGAGACGTCATCGAGCTGTACGTGTGCAAGCCTCCGGAGGTGCTGCTCGTTTGCGGTGCTGATCGGATCGAACATCGTCAACAACTTCACCGAGCTGCGTTGAATTAAACGTTCAACGCGCGTGTTCTTCGAGGGTATGATGAACTACTCTCCCCGTTACTAGAATCTTCTAGATAGGATCTTGAGTGTTGCTTCCGCATGTGAGAGAAATTTTTTGTTTTCTATCGCGCAAACTCCTACAGTGGTATCAGAGCCGGATCTATGCGTAGATGTTTTGGTACGGGTAGAACACATATGTGTATGTGGGCGTTGATAATCTTTTTATTACTTCCTTTGTGTATTTTGAATCTTAGTGGCATAGTGGGATGAAGCGGCCCGGACTAACTTTACATGTCCACGTACATGAGACTTGTTCCACGACTGACATGCAACTTGTATTGCATAAGTGGCTTTGCGGGTGTCTGTCTCTCCCACTATAGTTAAGATTTAATCTACAACGGGTTGTTAATAATTTGTTTATCACCGTTGTGGTTTCATGTTCGTAGGTAAGAACGGTTCTTTCTTCGAAAGCCCTAAGCCACGTAAAATTTGCAAAGAATAAGGGAGAGGCGTCTAACTTGTTTTTGCAGGGGTGCTTGTGATATGGTATAGCCCAAACTGTTTCATATGATATATTTGTGATGTATGAGATGATCATGTTTTGTAATGTTTCACGACTTGCATGTCGATGAGTACGGCAACCGGCAGGAGCCATATGGTTGTCTTAATTATCAATTGTATGACCTGCGTGTCAACTTCAAACGCCATGTAATTGCATTATTTATCGCTATGAGTTAGCAATATATGGGATGCAACGTGGTGGAGACAACCAAGGCGCCACATGAACATGGCGCCATGATGGAGATCATGCCGGTGCGTTTAAGATGGAGATCAAGACGCAATAAAAGGGCTATACCATGTCACATATTTTTATGCATGTGATGTTTATCCTTTTATGCATCTTATTTTGCGTGTGCTCGACGGTAGCATTATAAGATGATCCCTCACACAATATCAAGATAAAGTGTTCTCCCTTAGTATGCACCGTCGCGAAAGTTCGTCGTTTTGAAGCATCTCGTGATGATCGGATGTGGTAAACTCTACGTTCACATACGACGGGTGTAAGCCAGTTTTACACATGCGGAAATACTTTGGTTAACTTGACGAGCCTAGCATGTACAGACATGGACTCGGAACACGACGAACCGAAAGGTTAAACACGAGTCATATGAATGATATGATCAACATTTCGATGTTCACCATTGAAACTACATCTTCTCTCGTGAAGATCGGACTTGGTGTAGTGGATTTGGATCGTGTACCACTAGACAACTATGAGGGATGTTGTTTTAAGTGGGAGTTCGTTAGTAATTTGATTAAAATGAACTCTTTATCATGAACATAGTCTAAAGATGTCTTTGCTAAAATGTTGTAGATCATGGCCCGCAACGTAGCTCAGTTCAACTTCAGCGCATTCCTTGAGAAAGAAAAACTGAAATCATCTGGTTCAAACTTCACTGACTGGCACCGCAACCTGAGGATTATCCTCACTGGGTGTAAGAAGCATTATGTGCTCGATGCTGCGCTAGGTGACCCACCTGCAGACAATGCGCCTGAAGCAGAACAAAATGTCTTTGAGACGCGCAGAGATGACCACATTATAGTTGCCTGTGCCATCCTTACATCTCTGGACACTGATCTCCAGAAACGTTTTGAACATCACGGCGCCTATGAGATGGTTGAAGAGCTGAAAACCATGTTTCAGACTCAGACCCGCGCTGAGAGATATGAGATCTCTGATAAGTTCTATACATGTAAGATGGAGGAGCACAGCTCTGTCAGTGAACATGTTGTCACCATGGGAGGCTATATCCAACGCCTAATTCAGCTGGGATGTGTGATCCCGGATGAGTTAATCACTGACAGGGTGCTGCAGTCGCTCCCTCCGAGCTACAAAGGCTTTGTGCTGAACTATAACATGCAAGGCATGAATAAGACTCTTAATGAGCTCTTTGCGATGCTGAAATCTGCAGAAGTGGACATCAAGAAAGAACATCAAGTGTTGATGGTCAATAAGACCACCAGTTTCAAGAAGGTTAAGGCCAAAAAGGGTCACTTCAAGAAGAGTGGCAAATCTGTTGCTGCTCAGGGCGGCAAACCTGTTGCCACACCTGTGAAACCCAAGGCTGGTCCTAAGCCGGACACTGTGTGTTTCTACTGCAAGGGAGACGGTCACTGGAAGCGTAACTGCGCCAAATACTTGGCGGATAAGAAGGCTGGCAACGTCAAAGGTATATTTGATATACATGTTATTGATGTGTACCTTACTAGTTCTCGTAGTAGTGCCTGGGTATTTGATACTGGTTCGGTTGCTCATATTTGCAACTCGAAACAGGAGCTGCAGAATAAACGGAGACTGGCGAGGGATGAGGTGACGATGCGCGTCGGGAATGGATCGAAGGTCGATGTCATCGCCGTCGGGACACTACCTCTTCATCTACCTTCGGGATTAGTTTTAAACCTGAATAATTGTTATTTGGTGCCTGCGTTAAGCATGAACATTATATCTGGATCTTGTTTATTGCGAGACGGTTACTCATTTAAATCAGAGAATAAAGGTTGTTCTATTTCTATGAGTAATATCTTTTATGGTCATGCACCCAACGTAAATGGTTTATTCTTGTTGGATCTCGATAGTAGTACTTCACACATCCATAACATTGATGCTAAAAGATGCAAAGCGAATAATGATAGTACCACATACTTGTGGCACTGCCGTTTAGGTCATATTGGTGTAAAGCGCATGAAGAAACTCCATTCTGATGGACTTTTTCAATCACTTGACTTTGAATCATTTGATACGTGCGAACCATGCCTCATGGGTAAGATGACTAAGACACCGTTTTCCGGTACGATGGAACGGGCGAGTGATTTGTTGGAAATCATACATACTGATGTGTGTGGACCAATGAGCATTCCAACACGTGGTGGATATCGTTACTTCCTAACTTTCACTGATGATTTGAGTAGATATGGGTATATTTACTTAATGAAACACAAGTCTGAAACATTTGAAAAGTTCAAAGAATTTCAGAGTGAAGTAGAAAATCATCGTAACAGGAAGATCAAATTTCTACGATCTGATCGTGGAGGGGAATATCTGAGTTACGAGTTTGGCATGCACTTGAAAAATTGTGGAATTGTTTCCCAACTCACGCCACCTGGAACACCACAGCGTAATGGTGTGTCTGAACGTCGTAATCGTACTTTATTAGATATGGTGCGTTCTATGATGTCTGTATCCGATCTGCCAATGTCATTTTGGGGGTATGCATTAGAGACAGCCGCATTCACTTTAAATAGGGCACCATCTAAATCCGTTGAGACGACACCATATGAGTTGTGGTTTGGTAAGAAGCCAAAATTATCGTTTCTTAAAATTTGGGGATGCGAGGCTTATGTCAAAAGATTACAACCTGATAAGCTCGAACCCAAAGCGGAAAAATGCGTCTTCATAGGATATCCAAAGGAAACCATTGGGTATACCTTCTATCACAGATCCGAAGGCAAAGTTTTTGTTGCTAAGAATGGATCCTTTCTTGAGAAGGAGTTTCTTTCGAAAGGAGTGAGTGGGAGGAAAATAGAACTAGACGAGGTTATTGAACCTTCTCCCGAATTGGAGAGCAGCGCAGCGCAGGAAGATTTGGATCTTCAGGCACCGCCTTCACCAGCTAGAGAGAAAGAAGCTGATGATAGTGATCATGCAGCTTCGGTCAAAGTTCCCGTTCGCAGGTCGACAAGGTTACGTACTGCTCCTGAATGGTACGGTAATCCTGTCTTGAACATTTTATTGTTAGACAATGATGAACCTATGAACTATGAGGAAGCGATGATGAGCCCAGACTCTGGAAAATGGCAAGACGCCATGAACTCTGAAATGGAATCCATGAAGGAAAACCAAGTGTGGACTTTGGTTGACCTTCCTGATAGCCGTAAGGCTGTTGAATGTAAATGGATTTTCAAGAAGAAAACAGACGCTGACGGTAATGTCACCGTATATAAAGCTCGACTTGTCGCAAAAGGTTTTCGACAAATTCAAGGAGTTGACTACGATGAGACCTTCTCACCCGTAGCGATGCTAAAGTCTGTTAGGGTTCTACTAGCAATTGCTGCTTATTTCGATTATGAAATTTGGCAGATGGATGTCAAAACTGCGTTCCTCAACGGAAACGTTGAAGAAGAGTTGTACATGGTACAACCTGAAGGTTTTGTCGATCCTAAGGATGCTGATAAAGTGTGCAAACTTCAGCGATCCATCTATGGACTGAAGCAAGCATCCCGGAGTTGGAATCTTCGATTTGATGAGGTGATCAAAGGTTTTGGATTTGTCCAAAATTATAAAGAAGCTTGTGTTTACAAGAAAGTGAGTGGGAGCTCGGTTGCATTCCTGGTTTTATATGTAGATGACATATTACTTATTGGGAATGATGTGGAGCTGCTTAACAGTGTGAAAGATTATTTGAATAATAGTTTTTCAATGAAAGATCTTGGTGAAGCTGCATACATATTGGGCATAAAGATCTATAGAGATAGATCAAGACGCTTAATAGCACTTAGTCAAAGTAAATACCTTGAGAAGATAGTGAAGAAATTCAATATGCAGGATGCAAAGAAAGGTTCTTTGCCCATGTTACAAGGTAAGCCATTGAGTATGACTCAGTGTCCAACTACGGCAACAGAAATAGAAAGGATGAAGAAAATCCCCTATGCCTCGGCCATAGGTTCTATTATGTATGCCATGTTGTGTACTAGACCGGATGTGTCCCATGCTCTTAGTTTGACGAGCAGGTACCAGAGTGATCCTGGAGAGGCTCACTGGACAGCAGTTAAAAATATCCTTAAGTACCTAAAAAGGACTAAGGACATGTTTCTTGTCTATGGTGGTGATGAAGAGCTCTCCGTAAAAGGTTACGTTGATGCTAGCTTCGATACTGATCCAGATGACTCGAAATCTCAAACAGGGTATGTCTTTATCTTGAATGGAGCTGCGGTTAGCTGGAGGAGTTCCAAGCAAACCGTCATTGCGGCATCTACATTAGAGGCGGAGTATATGGCCGCTTCTGAAGCAGCGAAAGAAGGGATATGGCTGAAGGAGTTCGTCACTGAACTCGGCGTTGTTCCGAGCGCACTGGATCCCATGGAGATTTTTTGTGACAACACTGGTGCCATTGCTCTAGCCAAGGAACCAAGATGTCACAAGAGTTCCAAGCATATCAAACGCCGGTTTCATCAAATTCGTGAGCATGTCAATGAAGGAGATATTACCATTAGCAAAGTACATACGAATCAAAATATCGCTGATCCGTTGACTAAAGTTCTTCCACAGACAAAACATGATCAACACCAGAAGGCCATGGGTGTTAGATTTTTACCAATGTAAACTAGATTATTGACTCTAGTGCAAGTGGGAGACTGTTGGAAATATGCCCTAGAGGCAATAATAAATAAATGTTATTATCATATTTCCGTGTTCATGATATATGTTTATTTCCATGCTATAATTGTATTAACCGGAAACATAATACATGTGTGGTTGCGTAAACAACATTGCGTCCCTAGTAAGCCTCTACTAGACTAGCTCGTTAATTAATGATGGTTATGGTTTCCCAACCATGAACATGAGTTGTTAATTAATTAACGGGATCATGTCATTAGAAGAATGACGTGATGGACAGACCCAACTAAGCATAACAATATTGATCGTTTCATTAAGTTTTTATTGTCAAGTATCCTATTTCTTAGACCATGAGATCATGTTATTCCCGGGTACTGGAAGAATACTTTGGGGACATCAACCATCGCTTCGTGACAGGGTGATCATAAAGGTGTCTTACGGGTATCTCAGAAAGTGCTTGTTGAATTACATGAATCAAGACTGGGATTTGTCCCTCCGTGTTTCGGAGAGATATACTCTGGGCCCACTCGGTAGTGCACATTCGGTAAAGCTTGCAAGCACGTGACTAATGAGTTAGTCACAGAGAATGTTGTATTACGGAACGAGTAAAGAGTACTTACCAGTAACAAGATTTAACTAGGTATAGTGATACCGACGATCAAATCTTGGGTAAGTAAAATATCGCGTGACAAAGGAAATTGTATACGGATTATAGTAGTCCACGACATAGTGGTTCAACCGATAAAGATCTTCGTTGAATGTGTGGGAGTCATTATGGATATCCTGGTCCCTCTAATGGTTATTGATCGGAGAGGTGTCTCCATCATGTCTGCACGTTCTCGAACCCGTAGGGTCACACACTTAACGTTCGGTAACGCTAGAGTAGCTCTGGGATAATTTTGTTAATGGTGTCCGAATATTGTTCGGAGTCTCGGATGAGATCCTAGACATCACGAGGAGCTCCGGAAGAGTCCGGAGGTAAAGATTTATATATGGCAAGTTGATTTCAGGGTTCCGGAAAAGTTCGGGATTTTTCGGCAGAGTGTCGGAATGTTCTAGAAGGTTCCGGAGGGTCCCATAGTGGGGCCCACCTGTCCCCAACGACCAAGGGTGGCCCACTGGTCCATTTGACCAGTCCTACTTGGTCCATGCAGCCATTCAATGGGTAGCCCTTTAAAAGGGATGTTACCACTCTTGAAAGAGGGGGTTACCACCTTTTAAATGAGAAGGGGTTACCACTATTGAAAGAGGGAGTTTCTACTTTGGAAATAAAGTGGCTGCAGCCCCTTGCCTATATAAAGAAGAGGGAGAGGTGCACCAAGAGACAGAGGCTTGGCCGCATCACTGGCTTGCTGCTCCTCTACCTCCCGCGCACCGCTTGGCGAAGCCCTGCCCGCGGGAACTCTCCACCATATCCACCACCACGCCGTCGTGCTGCTGGAATCGATCCCACCTACTTCTCCCTCTAGCTTGCTGGATCAAGAAGAGGGAGACGTCATCGAGCTGTACGTGTGCAAGCCTCCGGAGGTGCTGCTCGTTTGCGGTGCTGATCGGATCGAACATCGTCAACAACTTCACCGAGCTGCGTTGAATTAAACGTTCAACGCGCGTGTTCTTCGAGGGTATGATGAACTACTCTCCCCGTTACTAGAATCTTCTAGATAGGATCTTGAGTGTTGCTTCCGCATGTGAGAGAAATTTTTTGTTTTCTATCGCGCAAACTCCTACACACACATCATCATTCATCATCATCATCATCATCATCATCATCATACACCACCAACATAGAAAGGACCACTCTCGAGACCGTAACTGAGCATAATGATCTAGCCACAAACATGAGCATAAATTTTATCTCATTATATGATAGGCCCGAACTTGTATAAATATGGGTCCAAGTACGTACTACCAACGGGATTTTCTTGTTACATCGACCCCTCCATATATTGTTGGTAAAATCACTTGATAGTTGGCGACCACCGTGGGGCACATTGCATTTAGACCTACCTAGATCCTCGATGGACTATGTCAAGATCAACCGCGGAGTCTCCACCACCACACTTGACCAGGGCTTCTGGTTCAGATACATAATCTTCATCATCGGTTCTCTAGACAATCTGCAACTCCATGATTCGGTTGAGTGCTGCCGGCGAAGATCTCTCCATCATCTAATGCACCCACCTACATGTATGTGTGCGGTCACGGTCTCTACTTCAACACAAAACACTCTGTCTTCGTCCGTGAGGACGGCTCATATCCAACACAGAACACTCTAGCCCATTCTTGAGGACGGCTCAGAGGGTGAACGGAGCATGGCGCATAGAGAGCGGCTCACGGGGTAAACATGTATAAATCCTGAGGACGGCTCAGAGGTTAGAGGTGGAATATGAAAACCTCGCTCTTTGTTTCAGATTTCAGAATCCTCCCAACATGGATTCACAAAGTGATTTTTGATGTGTTGGGGGGTATTTATCAAACAAAATGGCGATGAAGATGTAAATAATATAGTAGCTGGTGTATCTCGTCAGATATCCAAAGATTTCAAATATATATTGTACATATTAATTTTCATCCAAGTAATTGGATGTGGTCGACTTATATATGTTTCACATATATATTGTAGATATTAATTTGCATCCAATTAACTGGATATTTTAGAGTTTTGTTTCATGCATGTGTGGGGATTAAGAGGATCCAACTCTGGAAATCTGACATAACAGTACACGAATAATGTAGGAAAGGCGCATGATATTGTTTCATGCTGGTGCGGTTTATGAATATTTGACTTGGTCATGAATAATTTATGTAGTAAAGAGTTCCAACACATGAAGGACAAACGTACGACGGAGACCCCAAAAATAAGCTAGTCTGCTCCCACATTCCCTCATTGGACAACGGAGGCGAGCACATGTGGTGGCTCTATTCTATTTGGCGACATAATGATCTAATATTAAATCTACATCGTATGATTTTTTAATTGTGTCATGTTATGGATGCTCATAGAGAGCAGGTCCAGTATGAATCATTCGATAATTAGCAAGATTTTACTCCTATGTCTGTATAAAAGAGCATCCGGGCGGAGCCAGGACGCGGCCAAAAGAAGAAAGATTATTGGTGTCACTCCTCTAAATTTACTGGTGCTATTATGTATTCCAAGACCGTTGCTTAATTTACAAAGGGGAATAGTTAAGACCCGTTGGTGTCATTTGACACCAATTAACACATAATAGCTCCGCCCCTTGTTAGAGGTAGTCATCCGATAAATCAAACTACAAAACAAGCTAGAGTTCAGTCCTATACGTCCATAATAATGCATCATCCAGTTGAAATAGACATCTGAAACTTAAACATAAACTATATATGATGAGATAGGTAACTATGTACATGTATCGACAATATTCCATTCGGTACATCACATGATTTTTTTTTTTTGTCAGGCTGCATATCAATTATCAAAAAATAAAGCTTGAAACATCTATCTGTATATGAGTAAATAAACAAACTGGAGGTTGGACAATTGTAGCTGCCATTCACACTCTCGTTCATCACGCTAAAGATTGTCTGCAACAGTTTCAAGTGGTGCGTCTCTCACATAAGTGGCGGACGCAGGAAAAAATTAAAGGGTGGGCACACTCCAAAAAAATCATGGATGATTATTAACTTAAAAAAATTGTATCCCAGGGACTGTTCAAGATGCAATTTTTAAGAGCATTGTTCAAAACAATCTTATTAACTTCTTCATTACTTTCAACAAGCCATTTTAGAAGTTCAATAAACTTCCCCTTCTATGATTTAAAAGAAACCTCAAGCATCTAAGGCGCAATCTTCTTTCCTTCATGTCTATCCCTCTTCATAATCAATTATAGTATTCTACGATTACAATAGAAACATATAAGAAATTCTACAATCACAGACATTTTGAGTTTGGAAATAATGGGGAAATTTGCATACTCCTCGGGCGGCTCGGCTGCTCCTGCTAAACTGCTCACTGCTGGTGGCTGCTCCGCTATTGTGCTTCTGCTCCTACTCTGTGCGACTGCGCCTCACTGGTGAGGCGGCGAGCGGCGGAGCGCCATTCATGGGGAGCGGAGGCGGGGCAGGAGCCGGGAGGCGGGAGCTGAGGAGACGAGGGCAGGATGCAGCGGTGGCCGAGCGGACGCGGGGACGACCGTTGAGGGGATCTGGACCTAGGCAGTTGGGGGAGGCCGGCCGGGCGCGGAGGTGGGAGGGCAGCCGCCGCCCGTCAGACCTAGGTCGTCGGACGTCGCTGGGTCACTCGATTCGGGCCAGGGAGATGCGCATCACTAGGTCGTTCGACTCCACGACCGTGAACTGCCTCTCTCTAGCGACACGAGATGGACCGTGAGATTGGTGGTAAAAAAATAATTCACCAGATTTCTAGGTGGGCCACGGCCCCACCATCCCTCTCCCTGCGTCCGCCCATGTCTCACATCCGCACGGTATTGAGAAACTCTGCATCGAGGCTTGTGGGGTTGTTGTGATCGGCAAAAGCTCCTATGCTGCCACATAGACATGGCGAGTGGATCCCACCATATACCATGGGCTAAATGCTTAACACGGGTAAAATATGGGTTACGATTTACTAAATGGAGTATGGGATAAATGGTGTCAAACATGTAAAGGCAGAGGGTAAAGTTGCAATTTACTCTCTTGAAAATAAACTAGTATATCCAATATCATAGTGATTTGAAAGTTCACGATAATGTAAAAAAATAGTGGCACATAACATGCATGCATGACAAAGGAAAAGTCTTGTAATCACCCGGGGATCGGAACGCTAGCATCCTCCGCATCCTGAAAGTGACACGCGTCTAGGTCGTGGAAACGTGAGCGTGCCAACCTAACCTTATCCTCACCCCAACGCCTCTCCTCCTCTTGTTTCTGTTTCTTCTTCCCTGCCTCCCCAGTTCTATTTTCTACTCGTTCCCTTGCTCCTCTCGATAGCGCCGGCGCCCCACATCGATTCCTTGCATCTCCCCCATGCTAGCTTGTTGTTGCCGCCCTTGCCCGCCGCCGCCCCCAAAATCACAGTCTTGAACAGTCACACTTTGCGAGATGCACGCCACAGCGATGGACGCGCTGGCCGCGCCGGCCGCCGCCGCGGAGCCGAGCCGTCGTAGGTGGCGGAGGTGGACAGGTAGCGGGCCACGGCGGAGGTGGAGCGGGGTCGTGGAGCTGCTGTTCCATCTCCTCACCCACGGCCCTGCTCCGTGGCGAGGGAACGACAACCCTGCTCCATGGTGGCACGGCGGTGCTGTCAACGCACAGGAGCGATGCTACTATGGCGGCACGGAGGTGCTGCCAACGCACAGGAGCGATGGTGCCATGGTGGGCGGCGGGGCTGCCGTCGCCGCGCGACGGAGCTACCATAGTTGCTCGGTGATGCTACCGCAGGTGCTCGGCGTTGCTGCCGTCGGTGCGCGGCACTGCTACCGCAGGTGATCGACGGTGCTACCGTAGCTGCTCGACGGTGGTGCTACCGTCGGTGTGCGGCACTGCTGGCTGGCGGCGCCGCGGCGGTGCTACCAAAGGCTCGTGGCGTTGCTACTGATGTCTACGTGTGCTTCTATTCTTGTAGACAGTGTTGGGCCTCCAAGAGCAGAGGTTTGTAGAACAGCAGCAAGTTTCCCTTAAGTGAATCACCCAAGGTTTATCGAACTCAGGGAGGTAGAGGTCAAAGATATCCCTCTCAAACAACCCTGCAATTAAGATACAAGAAGTCCCTTGTGTCCCCAACACACCCAATATACTTGTCAGATGTATAGGTGCACTAGTTCGGCGAAGAGATAGTGAAATACAAGTAATATGGATGATTATAAGTAGTAACTGCAATCTGAAATAAAGATGGCAGCAAGCAAACATGTAGCAGAACTTGTTGTAAACGGTGTTTCAATGCTTAGAAACAAGGCCTAGGGATCATATTTTCACTAGTGGACACTCTCAACAATGATCTCATAACTGAATAAGTAAAAGCTACTCTTAAACACTCTCTTGTTGGATAACAAACACCATTCATTGTGTAGGGCTACAAAAGCACACCTCAAGCCGGAGTAAACAAGCGCCACAACGTCATAAAGGAATCACACACGGTGCACACACTGTCACCTTTACACCGTGGAGAGTACCGGAGTTCATATTAAAGTAACCTATAGAGTGCATAATAGATAAAGAGTAACATCTACATATTCAACTAGATTAGCACAACTGAACACAAGTAAATACTGCTCGGGATTATTCTCCTTCTTGATAACACAAGAGTACTACGTGTAGGGCTGCAAAAGCACTCCACAAAGTCTGAGTAAACAAACACCACAGTTCCCAAGAATAAGCCATGATAGATATCTAAATTATTCATAGAGTCACACAAGTACCCACACTGTCACATTGATACCGTGTTGTCACAATGACTCCAGAAACTAGACAAAATCACTTGAGTAGCATAAACATTATTAATGTATTCAGCGATACTAGCAATACACACGTTTACATAAATATCACACCATGGAGAGAGAGATGAACCACATAGCTACCGGTAGAGCCCTCAGCCTCGGGGAGAACTACTCCCTCCTCATCATGGGAGTCAGCAGCAGCGATGAAGATGGCGATGGAGTTGATGGAGATGGCTCCGGGGGCAATTCCCCGTCCCGGCAGCGTGCCGGAACAGAGACTTCTGTCCCCCGAAACTTGTCGTCGATGGCGGCGGCGCTGCGGAACTCTTCTGGAAATATGACTTCGTGTTTTTAGGGTTTTCGCGTCTGAGGCAATATATAGGCGAAGGGGCGGCGTCGGTGGAGGCTCGAGGGGCCCACACCACCTGGTGGCGCGGCAGGGGGCCCACCCGCACCGGGGTGTGGTTTGGCCACCTCGGCGCCCTCCTTCGTCTCTCCTTCGGACTCCGTGACGGCGCTGGAAAAATAAGGACGTGGCCTTTTGTTTCGTGCAATTCCGAGAATATTCGCAGAAGTACTTTTCTGAAACCAAAAACAGCAGAAAACAGGGAACTGGCACTGTGGCATCTTGTTAATAGGTTAGTCCCAGAAAATGCATAAAAGTGATATAAAGTGTATATAAAACATGTAGCAATTGGTATAATATAAGCATGAAACATCAGAAATTATAGATACGGTGGAGACGTATCAAGCATCCCCAAGCTTAGTTCTACTCGTCCTCGAGTAGGTAAAACGATAACAACAAATAATTTCTGAGGAGATATGCTTTCACACAATCTTGATCATAATATTATAAGACATGTAAGCTGTGATCAAATCATTCTAGGCAAATGTATATAGTTGATATCAAAAGATAATAAAGCAAGAGTCAAACAAGCTAAAAGTTTTCATGAACTATTGCTTCAAAGACATGAAACCGTACAAGGTTCATTAAAGATGATTTAAGTATCCAGCATAGGAGTTTTATCCTTCAAACCAAGCATCAAGTAAATTTTCATAACATAGAAGGATTCAGCCAAGTAAACATAAACATGAACGTCATGAATCAACTGTTTCGAAGTCTACTCAACCGGTGAGCGCAAGCATTTGGTATTGGCACCATGATGTTATGGCAAAGAGAACATTAATGAGGGTTTGGAAGGCCAAAGGAAGAAAGTCTCACAAAGCTATAAGTGATCATTAGACAAGAGGAAGTCTTATAATCGAAGCTATGTAAGGAGTAGTGATTGCCATGCAACGGATGCACATAGAGCTATATGTGTATGAAAGCTCTCCAATGGAACTAGTGGGGGTGCATCCAACTTGGTTGCTCATGAGGACCTAGAGCACTTTTGAGGAAGCTCATCATTGGAATATACAACCCAAATTCTATAGTGTAAATTCCCCACATAGTTATACAAGTAGAACATGAAAACTCTCTCACATGGAGTATAGGTGCTAAACATGAGCACAAATGATGACTATGAATACTGCAGGTGCTAAACATGAGCACAACTTTGATAAAGGATAGTAGTGTTGCCCCCTTTTCTTTATTCTTTTTTCTTTTTTTTTTCTTTTTTTTTCTTTTTATGTTTCACTTTTCGATGGCCTCCATGGCTCTTTTCTAGCAGGGGCAACCCTCTAATAAGATTACAAACGTTTTGGTACAAATAACTCATAATAAACAAAACATGATGTATAAAACTGTATGCCTCTACCAGTGTAGCAGGATATGCAATGATCTAGCGTAACATGGGTAAACCACACATCAGCTGTATAGAATCATGCAAAGCAATATGTATGTGATGAATGACAACAAGTCATGTAATGTAAGATGGATGTTGCATGGCAATATATCTCGGAACAGCTATGGAAATGCTGTGGTAGGTAGGTATGGTGGTTGTTTTGAGGAAGATGTATAGGCTTATGTGTAGGAGAACAAGAGGAAGTCCTCCCACGGGGTTGGATGTACCGGCGAAGTATGCACGACTCTCAATGTGAGCAGAAGGCAATGCACAACACCGAAGAGGCTAGCAAAATATGGATAGTGGAAGTGCCAAAAACCGTAGCTTAACATTAGTCAAAAAGAACTCACAAGCTTATTGCAAACAAGTAGCAGGTTCAACATTAAGAGCATGATTAAAATTCACTCCAAGAAGGGCCGTTCACGGCGGCACAAGTACCCCGTTAGATCCCTCGACCTTCAGCACAACTTAGTTATTACAATGAACTTTCAGACATGGAAAGCTATCAAGTCCAACTACACCTTCAACAATTTTAGAGTTTGTAGTACGGTACAAGCTTAAAGACAACAATCCACTAATGATTTTAACTTAATTAACCAGCAAGCTTTACCATCTAAATATCTCAAAACATTTGCAAAGAATCAAGTTATCAAAGTTTCAATGATCTACAAGATTATGCAAGTTTTCATACCACTACCACATGCAGCATTTTCTTTCTTCCAGGCAAACACCAAACAACTTACTTAAACATAAACTCTCCAAATGATAATATAATGCAGCAAGAGAGTATTTATAAACACGTGCTAACAGCTCAAAGAGATGCATGAAAAACAGAAGCTAAAAGCACTGCAGTAGCTAGTTAAGAATACTCAACAAATATAAGTGAAAAACATGAGTATTCACATGAAAAAGTGGAGCGTGTCTCTCTCCCACACAAGGATTGCTAGGAACCGAATTTATTCAAATAAAACAAAAATAAAAGCACACAGACGCTCCAAGTAAAGCGCATAAGATGTGAAAGAATTAAAATATAGTTTCACTAGAGATGACCTGATAAGTTGTTGATGAATAAGGGGATGCCTTGGGCATCCCCAAGCTTAGACGGTTGAGTCTCTCTGAATATGGTTGGGGATGAACCACGGGGGCATCCCCAAGCTTAAGCTTTTCACTCTTCTTGATCACATAATATCACCCTTCTCGCTTGATCCTTGAAAACTTCCTTCACACCAAACTCAAGACAGTTCTCATTAGACGATTAGTGCATAAACAAAAATTCTCATATTCTGTAATGAAACAATCATTTCCAAAGCTTCTGGACATTAGCTACAGCCACCAATACTTTGTGGAGCAAAGAAATCCACACAAACACAGTAAAAGAGTGAATACAAAACAAAAGACAGAATCTGTCAAAAACAGAACAGTCTGGAATGACGAATTTTTTCGAGGTGCTTAAGTTGCTCAGATGGATCTGGCCTAAAATAATGAAAGTTGCGTACATATCTCAGGAATATGCGTGATTTTTTTCAGAATTTTTTGAATTTTCTACAGGGAGATAAGCTCAAATCCGTGACAGCTAAAAATCTGTCACTGCGCAGAAATCCAAATCTTGCATCAACTTTCAATATAGAACTTTACTTGGCACAACATTGCGATAAAATAAAGATACAAAGGAGTTGCTACAG
Source organism: Poa pratensis (assembly GCA_947311845.1). Classification (NCBI taxonomy): domain Eukaryota; kingdom Viridiplantae; phylum Streptophyta; class Magnoliopsida; order Poales; family Poaceae; genus Poa; species Poa pratensis. Next base: position 23,590,787 of record CAMZMU010000081.1, on the reverse strand, counting down.
AAGTAACAAGCACCTTGACTCAAAACAAAAAGAAAAGCAAAAATAACAGAAAATAAAAACAATGGGTTGTCTCCCATAAGCGCTTTTCTTTAAAGCCTTTTAGCTAGGCATGATAATTTTGATAATGCTCTCATATGTATAAGAGTTGAATTTAAGAGAGCATCAAAAAGCATATATAAAACATGTTTAAATCTAACACTCTTCCTATGCATAGGAGCCTTGTAAGAAAACAAGTCAATGAAGAACAAAGAGACTAGCGTAGGAGCACGGCAGAACCAAGGATGGGATGGCGCCCCCACCCCCTCCACCGTAACCCAATCTCCGGCGAGCTCCAATCTCCGGCGACCCAACCCTTTTTCTAATCCAACCAATCTCTCCACCACCCACGAAACCCCCCCGACCAACCATGATCCCCCTGCATGGATCTGGAAGGCCACCTACACGACGACACGTGATTGTCTTCGTGGAAGACCCAAGACCTACGACGGCGCCCTCCACCTTTGGGCGGCGCATGAATGGATCGTCCTCAAGAACGCGAAGGGAGCGGTGATCAAGGCGAGGAAGCTGTTCCCTGGTGAGCGCATTGATCTAGGAGCTAAGGTACCTTTCAAATCTCACTGTGCCAGAGTTGGGATCTGTCTCAAGTCCACTCCCCAATACCCTGAGATCGAAAAGATTAGGCCAATGCCTGTGATCGAAATGGGTGAGTGCTCCAGATCTCGTGATCCTCAGGAGTCCGTGTCTGATCTAGAGCAGGTTAACATAGATCGTGGTAGTGCTGAGGACGCCCATAAATCCTTCTCATTAGGGTTCGACCTTGATCATGGTGTTAATTTTGCCAAAGATATTAAGAGGACATTCTCGACCACGGTCCATCCCACTAGATACTCTGGGCATTTCACCATGGTGGTCTCTTTTGGACGTGCCTCTTTCAAGCTTACTGAAGAGAATGTTGGTCTAGCTTTGGAAGCAGCTCTAGGAGGTACCTGTGGAGAGCTTTTGATCTCTCTATTATCTGATAGAACTTTCTCCTTCACTGTCTCCAGCAAACAAGTAGGCTTTCAGGTGCACAATCTAAGAAAATTTAGTTGCAAACATTTTAAATGTTTCTTTCACCTATGGGGACGTGGCGGTCCGAATTGGGTGAGAGAATTCAGACTCTGGCTGAAAGAATGCGATGAGGAATGGACTGTCATCAGCCCAGGAAAGAAACGAGAGCAGCTTGCCCTTCAGGCTATGAACCTAGCACCCCCTAAATCGATCATTAGAAGCAAAACTAGCGCGCGCAAAAATCTTGTTTTCTCAGACTCAATAGCCTATACTGCCTGCAAAGGATACACTGATCCTGCAAAGCCTAAGCCAGATGATCAGGGCGCTGGTGATGCACAAATTATCTTTGGTTCGTTTGGACAGACAAACCAGCTTGCAGACAACACAGCTAACCTGAATATCCCAACAGAAGCGGAAAATTCGGTTCTGAACGCGCCAGTCTCGAAGAATAGCCAGCCCAGCTCCATTGGCAGCCCATCTAGGAGCGAAAAGATTGGTCAGCTCCAAGAAGTCATCGACGACATTGCCTATAGATTCTGGCGCTGTGGGCGATGTTTAACCATGGCCCATGAAACTGTTGATTGCTGGAGCAAGAGAATCAGATTAAAATCTGTTTTAAGCTTGGGAATAAAGGAAAGGATTGTCATGGAAGGAATTCTAATCAGAAACAAATTTGGGTCGTTAAGGACTCGTCTCCTGGTCGGACTATTTTTGACCTCATTAAAACCAAACCCCTGGCCGACGCTGTTGTTTCAGATTCTACACCAACCCAACCTGACACATCTCCACCGAGCCGTCCCCTGCCAAACCCTCCCCTGTCGAGCTCGCCGCCGCCACCTACGGCGAACTATGAGCTCAATCCTGCTAGATGGGTGCCGGATGGTTTCCACATCATCGATGGGGGCATCTCCCGTTTGCCGCGCACCTTCTACACGCCGCTTGCTCCCCCGCCAAGGACCCATGAGTCGTACTGCATTGGAATCGTTGAGCTGGCGCAGCCACCGGAAGAGGAACTGTTCTGGCGGAATCAGGTTCGTAACTTTGTGCAAGTTCAGCTAGGGAGGACGGTGGTAGACATGCAGCAGTGCTTGTATGGAGTTGGTATGTATCAGATGTGTAGTGCTTCAGCTCGCTTTACTCTGGTTAACAATGGGCCGTATCAAATCCAGCAGCAACCAGAAGTTTTTGTTAGATTTGTTAACCATGATGATCGTATTGAGATTCACAAGTCAACACAGGGTTACCGTAAGGGATGGCTTATGTTTCTAGGTGTACCTCTAGATTATCGTAATGAGCAGGACATTGCTGGTGCGATATGCACTTTTGGTCGTTATCACCATTGGCATCAGGAAGATGGTTTGCTTGAAAGGACCCTGGTATATGCATCCTTCCCATCTCCACAGCTCGTACCTAGGGATGTAGTTTTTGGGAACTACATCACTCTGGGGGCAGTCAAGGAATCGTGGACTGGAGTCTGCTATATCCTAAGTGCAGAGTTTGCAGCGGTTCTCCCTCCAGATGAAGACCCAATGCCCCTGGATGGTAATCCACACCCCCTCCCAGGAAACCTTCAACATGATCTGGGGCACTTTGTCCTTCCACCATATCCTGAGCTTGGCTGGAATGGACAACCTCTTTTTGGACAGCATCATGATGGAAACCATGAAGAAGATCATAACATGCACGATGACATAGAGGCAGTAGAAGAGCAAGTTGAGATAAATGACTCTGGCTCGGTTGTTATGAACCACTCTGACAATTCCAGCACTGCCATCCACCATGGTCAGATTATTGTTAACCTCATGCAGTATGAGGAGCCTGTGCTTCCCTGGGAGCAGCTGCAACAAGTCATTCTCCATGACAAAAAGGGTTTTGGGCCGGCTTTGCCCCCGCACATGCAATGGTCCAGAGTTTTTGAGAAGGTTCTTCCGCTGTTGCCGACAAATCTTCCTTCACTTATGTTGTCTGCTCCTTTGTACTTTGCCACAAGGAGACCTGTTCATTTTGGAAAAGCTCAGATAGCTCCTGACGAAGGAAACTCCACTGCCCGCAGGCTGAGTTTTGAAGAAACTGAGGTACACACCATGGAAGAAGTGCAAACTATAGATATTAGTGCTGCATTTGTCTTCCAGAGCAACAGCCAGATGGTTACTGGCTCTGCTTCAAAAAAGAGACGCAGGGGCAAAGCTGCAGCTCCTGATGTTTCATCTGCTGTAAGGAGGAGCACCAGGCAGTTAACTCGAACAAATGGTTTCAAACTGGAGCCCATGAGAGACAGGCCCACTCCAAGAAGAAGAAACCATGAAAGTCCAAGCCCATGGAAGACGACGGCCCAATCACCCCACATACGCCTGTTCAAGTTCTACAGAGGATGGGTCGCGAGCTAGAGATACCAGAGGCTGAATTAACTGAAGACAAGCTTACAGCTGGTCCACAATCAAAGACAAAAGATGTGAAAGATGATTAGAAAGACCCTATGTTTCTTCGACTCCTCTGGGGGTCCTTTTGTGTTACGTCTGTTAGGCTCCCTATCTATCGTTCGTGTCTCTGTTATCTGTCAGTATTTCGAGTCATTTTGTTGCTGTCAGTCTGTTGATGTCCAGTTCTTGTGTCCCTCCGATATATTAGACCCCTGCTATCAAACTTGTCGTGATCGTGTCTTTTATCAGTCTGCTACCCTGGTTCCGTACTATATAAATGAAGAATGTCGTTATGGTTACATTGAGCTGAATTTGCATGGAATTGTGATGGTTGTTCTCTACCTTGATTACTGGTCATTCCAGTTATACTGCTATGCCTGCTCCAATAAAGTTCTTAATGGATAGTACAACATTTTGGTTAATGGATTGGAAGGTTCTCGACTGGAACGTGAGGGGTTTAAATGATAAAGACAAGCGTCCTATTATATACAACAAAATTGATGAAAGCCAATGTGCTGTGATCTGCCTTCAGGAAACAAAATGTGAAACCTTTGACCACTCCTTCATCAGATCTTTCTGCCAGAAGCGCTTCGATAAGTTTGTTTTCTCTCCGTCTATTGGAGCATCAGGGGGAATTATAGTCTTGTGGAACAGTGCCATCTTCGAAGGACAATTGGTTGAAGTAACCCGTTCTGCTATCACCATTAATTTCTCCTCCACACATACAAATGAAACCTGGTCTCTTGTCACTGTTTATGGACCCTGTAGAGGTGTGGAAAGAGACAACTTTGTGCAATGGCTTTACGATATGGTCATACCAATTCATGAAAACTGGTTACTACTGGGGGATTTCAACTTCATTCGGTCAGTTGATAATAGAAACAGACCAGGGGCAGATATGAATGACATCTTTATTTTCAACGAGATAATCAGCCATTTAGGTCTGTTGGAACTACCTCTGAAGGGGAGGAGCTTCACCTGGTCCAATATGCAAGATCAACCCCTTCTCGAGCAACTTGATTGGCTCTTCACTAGCTGCAACTGGACTTTGCAGTACCCAAACACTATGGTGCATCCGTTGGCTAAATCCACTTCTGATCATGTCCCATGTGTTGTCAGCATCTCAACTTCTATTCCAAAATCATAGTTGTTCAGGTTTGAAAACCATTGGGTTCACCAACCTGGATTCATCTCCTTAGTGGAAAGGGTGTGGAATGTTCCAGTGAAAGCTAAAACTTCTGCAGGTATCCTCACTGCAAAACTCAAGAACATGCGCTATGAGCTGAAGAAATGGGGTAGGAGCTTATCCCAGATCAAGTTACTAATTGAGAAATGCAATGGTGTTATCCTTATATTAGACCAGCTTGAAGATGAAAGAGACCTGAGCAGGCCTGAATTTAATTTCAGAAACATTGTTAAGGACCACCTAAAGAAACTGCTGTTTATCCAGTCGGAATATTGGAGGAATAGATGCACCATGAGATGGGTTCAATTAGGTGGCGAAAACACAAAATTCTTCCATGCCAAGGCGAGAGAGAGGTTTAGGCACAATAACATAGCTCAGATACAAAATGAAGATGGTGTCACGATGATGGATCGCCAACAAAAGGCGGTTGCCTTCCTGCACAGTTTCAAGAACAGAATGGGTATCTCCATCCCAACAGCACAGCATTTTGATCTAGCTAACTTGTTGCCTGCTGTATCAAATTTAGAGAGCCTTGTTGCCCCCTTCTCGACTGAGGAAATTGATGGAATTGTCAAGCATATGAAGACTGACAAGGCACCAAGTCCGGATGGCTTCAATGGCCTTTTCCTCAAAAAATGCTGGCATATTATAAAAAAGGATTTCATTAACCTATGCAATGATTTCTTCTCGGGCAATGCAATGCTTGAAAGCATTAATGGATCTTTCATAACTCTGGTGCCTAAAACACAAAGCCCTGAAACTGTTAACGACTTCAGACCTATTTCGTTGACAAACACGTGCCTAAAGTTGCTCACTAAATTGGTGGCTAACAGGCTACAGGAGGTTGTTACGAAAACTATACATGCCAACCAGTATGGTTTCATAAGAGGAAGGACAATTCAGGATTGCCTTGCATGGTCTTTTGAGTTCATCTTTCAGTGTCAGCAGTCCAAGAGGAAGATTGTCATTCTGAAGATCGACTTCGAGAAAGTGTTTGACACCCTTGATCATAATGCTATCCTGCAAGTTCTGAAGCACAAGGGTTTCCCTGATCTTTTCCTGAAATGGATAAAAGAAATCCTATCTTCGGGATCTTCTTCTGTCCTTTTGAATGGGGTTCCTGGGAAGCCTTTTGTTTGCCGTAGAGGAGTCCGACAAGGCGACCCCCTTTCGCCTCTGCTCTTTGTGGAAGGGGCTGATGTACTCCAGAGCCTGGTCAACAAAGCTTATAGAGATGGTCTTCTTCATGCTCCCATCCCAGTGAGAAAAGATTTCCCTATAGTTCAGTATGCCGATGACACTATTGTTATCCTGCCTGTGGATAAAAACGACCTGAAAGTCTTCAAAGATATTCTACAACTATATGCAGAGTTCACAGGTCTAAAGATTAATTATCACAAATCCTCCATGATCCCTATTAATGTATCACAGGCTGAAGTTGAGGATCTTGCTCATTTCCTTGGTTGCAAACTTGAAAGCATGCCTTTTACCTATCTCGGGCTCCCCATGGGTACTACAAGGCCAACCATTAAGGACCTCTCCCTCTGATGGATCGAGTTGAAAGAAGACTCACTGCCACTGCCTCGTTTCTCTCCTATGGAGACCGACTTGTCCTTGTTAATTATGTTCTATCCTCCCAGCCGACATACTTCTTACTTATCCTAGTGATTCCAGTTGGAGTGCTGGAAGTTATTGACCGAGATAGAAGGCATTGCCTGTGGAGGAAAAAAGACAAAGATAAAGTTCATTCGCTTGCTGCTTGGAAAATGGTTTGCAGGCCGAAAGAAAAAGGTGGGCTTGGCATAATCGATTTAAAAGTGCAGAATAGAGCCTTGCTCCTGAAACACCTTCACAAGTTCTATAATAATGAGGAAGTGCCTTGGGTACAGCTGATAATGGATGCGTATTATTTTGAAACCGTGCCACACGTTGTTGTTGATTCCGGATCATTCTGGTGGAGAAGTGTCTTTTCCTTTAATGATGATTACAGAAGTATCTCCAGATGTCAAATTGGAAAGGACACACGGCCCTCTTCTGGTCTGACCTATGGCTTCAAGAGAAACTTGATGGGAAATTCCCTAGGCTTTTCTCTCACGCCATAGACAAATTCATGTCAGTTAATCAGTTCATATCCTCTAAAAACTGGATGGAGTCCTTCCATCGCCCTCTCTCTGTTGAAGCATATGCAGAGTTCCAACAATTGCAGAGTTGGTTGCAAGATTTTGAGCTCTCCAATGATCATGATAAATGGGTCAGCACAACTGGTAAAGGTGATTTCATACCCAGCAATGTATATAAGAAAAACTTCAGTCTGATTGACATCCATGCTCCCTCCTGTTGGATTTAGAAGAGCAAGTGCCAATCCAAACATAAATTCTTCGCTTGGCTTCTCCTTCATGATCGTTTGAACACAAAGGACATGTTGCTGCGTAGGAAGTGGCATGTTACTGACAATAATAATTGTGTGCTCTGCCCGGCACACCAACTCGAAGACTGGAGGCACCTCTTCTTCAACTGCATGTTCAGCACTAGGATTTGGAATTACCTCCAGATCCCTTGGCATCCTGGTTCAGTGTCCGAGACACTTCTGGCTGCTAAAAGAGGGTTTAATGGTCCTCTCTTCACTGAAATTGTGATCCTTGCTTGCTGGTGCATTTGGAAGCAGCGAAATGGCCTAATCTTCAAGAAAATAAAGCCTAGTTTCCGAGGCTGGAAGGCCCTTTTTGTACATGAAATCACCCTGCTTAAGTATAGGGTGAAAACCACACTAGTTCCATCCCTGTCATCATGGCTTGACGGCTTACATTAGTTATGTTTGTATATTTGCTTGTAAATATTGTAAATATGTAACTGTTTGAGTAATAAAGTGAGGCTGTGGGGGGCTCCCCTGCAGTAGAAAAGTTTCAAAAAAAAAGACTAGCGTAGGAAACCAAAACAAGTGCAGCTTCAAAACTTTCAACATAAAGAGAGGAGACTTAATATTATTGAGATATATGAAACCGTGTCTCCCTCTCTCATAATGACCAGTAGGTCTTAAAGAAACCATCATATAAAAGCAACACAAGAGAAAGCTCAAAACTTTCATCACAAAGAGAGGAAATTTAATAACATGAAGATTTCTATACCCATATTTTCCTCTCTCAAAATAATTTTCAGTGGCATCATGAATAAACTCAACAATATAGCTATCACATAAAGCATTCTTATCATGATCCACATGCATAAAAGTATCATTACTCTCCACATAAGTATAAACAATTTCATTAGTAATAGTGGGAGTAAAAGTATCACAACCATCATTGTAATCATCATAAATTGCAGGCATAGTATAATCATAATAAACTTTATCCTCCATAGTAGGTGGCACCAAAATACCACTATCATTATAATCATCATAAATTGGAGGCAAAGTATCATCAAAGAAAATTTTCTCCTCAAAACTTGGGGACTGAAAATATCATATTCATCAAAACCAGCTTCCCCAAGCTTAGACTTTTCCATAGCATTGGCAATAATGGTGTTCAAAGAATTTATAGTAATACCATTGCTACCATCATGCAAACAAGACTCCATAGGTTTTTTAATTTTCTCTTCAAAAGCATCATGTCCTAATTCAATATAAAGTTCATAAAGATCTCTAATTTTTGTTGTTGTTTTCCATTAAGCCTAACTAGTGAAAATAAAAACAAGAAACAAAAAGATATAATTGCAGAATCTAAAGGAAATACCTTCAAGCACTCACACACCAGCAACAGTACCAGAAGATAGCTTAGTAGCCAGAGGATGTGAGTACCTTTTACCTTACCTCCCCGGCAACGTCGCCAGAAAATAGCTTGATGTCTACGTGTGCTTCTATTCTTGTAGACAGTGTTGGGCCTCCAAGAGCAGAGGTTTGTAGAACAGCAGCAAGTTTCCCTTAAGTGAATCACCCAAGGTTTATCGAACTCAGGGAGGTAGAGGTCAAAGATATCCCTCTCAAACAACCCTGCAATTAAGATACAAGAAGTCTCTTGTGTCCCCAAAACACCCAATACACTTGTCAGATGTATAGGTGCACTAGTTCGGCGAAGAGATAGTGAAATACAAGTAATATGGATGATTATAAGTAGTAACTGCAATCTGAAATAAAGATGGCAGCAAGCAAACATGTAACAGAACTTGTTGTAAACGGTGTTTCAATGCTTAGAAACAAGGCCTAGGGATCATATTTTCACTAGTGGACACTCTCAACAATGATCTCATAACTGAATAAATAAAAGCTACTCTTAAACACTCTCTTGTTGGATAACAAACACCATTCATTGTGTAGGGCTACAAAAGCACACCTCAAGCCGGAGTAAACAAGCGCCACAACGTCATAAAGGAATCACACACGGTGCACACACTGTCACCTTTACACCGTGGAGAGTACCGGAGTTCATATTAAAGTAACCTATAGAGTGCATAATAGATAAAGAGTAACATCTACATATTCAACTAGATTAGCACAACTGAACACAAGTAAATACTGCTCGGGATTATTCTCCTTCTTGATAACACAAGAGTACTACGTGTAGGGCTGCAAAAGCACTCCTCAAAGTCTGAGTAAACAAACACCACAGTTCTCAAGAACAAGCCATGATAGATATCTAAATTATTCATAGAGTCACACAAGTACCCACACTGTCACATTGATACCGTGTTGTCACAATGACTCCAGAAACTAGACAAAATCACTTGAGTAGCATAAACATTATTAATGTATTCAGCGATACTAGCAATACACACGTTCACATAAAGATCACACAATGGGAGAGAGAGATGAACCACATAGCTACCGGTAGAGCCCTCGGCCTCGGGGAGAACTACTCCCTCCTCATCATGGAGTCAGTGGCGGCGATGAAGATGGCGATGGAGTTGATGGAGATGGCTCCGGGGGCAATTCCCTGTCCCGGTAGCGTGCCGGAACAGAGACTTCTGTCCCCCGAAACTTGTCGTCGATGGCGGCGGCGCTGCGGAACTCTTCTGGAAATATGACTTCGTGTTTTTAGGGTTTTCGCGTCTGAGGCAATATATAGGCGAAGGGGCGGCGTCGGTGGAGGCTCGAGGGGCCCACACCACCTGGTGGCGTGGCAGGGGGCCCACCCGCGCCGGGGGTGGTTTGGCCACCTCGGCGCCCTCCTTCGTCTCTCCTTCGGACTCCGTGACGGCGCTGGAAAAATAAGGACGTGGCCTTTTGTTTCGTGCAATTCCGAGAATATTCGCAGACGTACTTTCTGAAACCAAAAACAGCAGAAAACAGGGAACTGGCACTGTGGCATCTTGTTAATAGGTTAGTCCCAGAAAATGCATAAAAGTGATATAAAGTGTATATAAAACATGTAGCAATTGGTATAATATAAGCATGGAACATCAGAAATTATAGATACGTTGGAGACGTATCAGCTACCTACGGCGAGCAGTGGTGCTACCTAGGGCGAGCGGCGGTGCTACACATGCCCACTTCGACGGCTGTGCACCGTTGCTGCAGCCGCCGCACCCCCATGGCTTCCGTGGTGCTGCCAGCCGTGGTCACCGGAGCTGTCAACGAAGGACGGCGGTGAGCTGGTGATGAGACCCCTCACCGGAGAGCAGCAGAGATGGCGGCGCGGCGGCGCTACTACAATCGTGGAGGCACAGTGCTACCGGAGCATGGCGGCGTTGCTACCATCGTGGAGGCGTGGTGCTACCGAAGCGCGGCGGCATTGCTGCGAGGACATGGCGGCGCTGCTAACCATCGAGGAGGCACAATGCTACCGGAGCACGACGGTGGTGCTCCCATGGAAGGATGGCGGCTACGGAACGAGCACGGCGGTGCACCCGTGGCAAGGCGCCGGTGCTTCTGGTCGCAGTTCCGGCGCCGGTGCTTCTGTTACGATACTGTAATGTTTTACAATTTTTTGCTTCAATAGTTTCGTGGGTTTGCTAAAATAGCACAATGTTTTTTGCTACGACGTTTTTGTTCATGTCTAATTTTTTTGCACCAAGGAGAAATTTTTTGCTACAATTTGTTCTGATGTTTTGCATCATAAGTCTCAACTCTCCGGATTTTTTTTGCTACAATGCTGCAATATAACAATATTTTTGCTATTATTGTTATGTGGGTTTGCTACAATAGAACAAAAAATTTGCTACGATGTCTCCGGCGAGGTCTTCGTTGATGTCTCCGTGATGTCTCCGCGAAGTCGATTTTGCTACAGTAGGACATTTGTGTTGCTACGAAATCTCCGGCGAGGTCTCCGGTGAGGTCTCCGGCGAAGTTAGTTTTTCTTTTTTCTATTTTCTGGGCGAACCGTTTTTACTACATAGGAGCAAAAGCGGGGATTATTTGCTACGGCGGCAGCAAAGCGGGATTTGGACAGAAATAAGGGGACACTGTCAGCAGGGGAACCCGGGGGATTTTTCCCCAGATCCCCCGGGGACGCCTAGTCCTTTGCCATGACAAAGCCAATCGTTCTGAGCGAACGGGCGGTACAAGACTCGGATATACTTAGATTCATCTTATCTGAAATGTCCATGTGATTTAAATGAGGTCCATCGCCGTGAGGAGTATATAGGAGTCCGACCGCGGTGCCTCTCAGATTAAAGATTATTATTTTTAGGCAATTGATGTAACAACGATATTTCTGAATTCAACCACCTTGAAGAAATCATGTGGTGACAACGGTTGCAAATTCGATGACTATATTTTCCCATGAACACACAAATAAAAGCGTAAGGAAGAATCAAATTGAGCAGTTGGGCATGGGTGACCGACACGGGATGGAAAACTTTGATACTGGCTTTTGCAAGGCGCTATACACAATCAATGGTACGGTCAACAAGCAGGTATACTTTACCATGTTCCATATAGAATTACAAGCCATAATAAGGTATGAACAGGAGCATTGCATAACACCCCTTCTCCCCAATCCCCTTACGAATATGTTATTGCTAAAAAAGTCATTAATGGGATGATAACCATACCTTTGTCTCCAAATTGAATCCAGACTATAGGATCAAATTAAGTATCAAAAAATGTTAATTCTTATAAAACCAACGAACAACCAGAAACTACGGCTATGTGCACTATCTGCAACAGAACACCTCCCCCCCCCCCCCCCCCCCCCCCCCCCCCCCCACACACACCCTCCACTCCCTGTTGTGCTCGTTATAGCCGGTTGCGGATGTTACGACACATATTGCGTTGACTCATTGTTTACTCCAAACAAAATTCCTTCTTATACCCAAATAATACACAAAGTAAGCCTTAAATAAGGAAAAAGCGAAAATAATTTTTAGGAATGATTTTTTTTGGGAAAACAATCGGTTTGTAGGCTGTAAAAAAAATTATGAATGGAAGCTTTCAGGAAACACTCGGTTGGTAGACCGTGAAAAATTGAACCCAAACATCCAGATTAAAGTCCTTCCATACATGAATATGTGTTGTCATTCTTTCAAATATAATTTTTTTCTGCCCTGCATTTATGTGCATTACATGCAACCAACCGGTTGCGGATGTTAAAACAGATATTATGTTGACCGTTTCCTAAAAAATATAACTTTTTATAGCCAAATATTATACAAAAAGTAAGCAAAAAAAGGCAAAATACAAAAAAAATTTAACTGAAAACAGTTGGGCAAACACTTGATTGGTAGACCATGAAAAATTCAACCCAAAATTCTAGATTCAAGCCCTCCTAGACATGAATATGCCTTCACATTCTTTCAAAAAGAAAAAATCGTTCTCCCCTAACATGTTCCTTTCGAGAAAAACAGTGATGAAATTCTTGAAACAATTTTTGAAATGGTATGGTCAACAAGCAGCGATACTTTACCATGTTCCATATAGTGATGAGCCATAATAAGGTATGAACAAGAGCATAACGTCACCCCCCCCCCCCCCCCCACCCACCCCATATGTCAGTATTTGTGAGGTTGCAGATGTTATGACAGATATTGCGTTGACCGATGTTTACTAAAAATATTTTACACAAAGTAAGTGAAAAAAGGAAAACATAAAAAAATTAGGAACAAAAATATTGGTAAAACAGTCGCATTGTATAGATTGTAAACACAAAAACTATATGGGAACACTTGGTTGGTAGACTGTGAAAAATTCAACCGAGACATCCAGACATTATTTTTTGAAATAGTACCCCCCCCCCCCCCCCCCCCCGACATGAATATATGGATCGCTAGATTATTTATGTGCATTATTTTTTAAAAGCAATTTTCTCCCTAGATTTATTTATGTGCATTATATGCGCTGCAAGCCACCCCCTCCTCTTTGTGCTATTTGCAGCCGTTGCAACAGATATTGCGTTGATCGATTGCTTACTCAAAAAATATTTCTGTTTGACAAAAAAAATTATACACAAAGCAAGAGGAAAAAAAAGGACAAATAGAAAATCTTTAGGAATGGAAACGGTTGGAAAAAACACTCGATTGGTAGACCATGAAAAATTCAACCCAAACATCCATATTAAAGTCCTTGAAGGCATGAATATGTGTTCTCGTTCTTTCAAAAGAAAATTTTGCTCTCCCCAACATTTATGTGCATTACATGCAACCAGCCGGTTGTGGATGTTACAACGTATATTACGTTTACCGATTTCCTTAAAAACCTTTCTTTTTAATATCCAAATATTATACACAAAGTAAGAAAAAACAGGAAAAATAGAAAATCTTTAAGAATGAAAACAGTTGGGCAAACACTTGATTGGTAGACCGTGAAAAAATCAACCCAGAAATCTAGAATTAAGACTCAGTCTCTAGGTGTGCGTGTGTGCGTTCATAGAGGTGAGTGTATGCGCGTGTATGTGAGCGTCTGCATGTGCAAAAACAAAAACAAAAGGCCCTTCCTAACATGAATAGCGTTCTCATTCAGTCGAAAAGAAAATTTCGTTCTCCTAACGCGTTCCTTTCGAGAAAAACAGTGAAGAAATTCTGGAAACAAGGCTACCAGATAGGGAAGACAATACGGGTCTGAAATTCTGAAGCTGTCACGTTTATTGCTGGAATTGTTTCTTTTCCTCAAGTAGAACAACACTACATGTTTGCTCTGATCTTATGTGTCCATTTCTAGCCATGCGCGGCATGCGGCCTGCGCCTAACCCGATGGACACACTTGCCGCACCGCTATAAACTAGTAATATCCTCCCGGTGGTGCAGGGATTATCGACCGGAGGAACTCCAGCTCCTCGTCGGTGACCGTCACAGGCGCGCTAGGCGACACCTCCGCTGTCACCGGCGCGGACCGTGCCGCCGCGCGGCTGCTCCTGCCGCGGGCGCTGTCGTACTCGCGGTAGCCGCGGAGGTAGGTCTGCATGGGCTGGACGTAGCTGTCGAACCCAAGGCTCCGGAAGGACCAGGTGAAGTCTTCCGGCGCGACGGTGCGGCGGTGCTCCGTCCTGGCTCGCTCGACGCCTCGCCGCCGACGAAGCCGACGAACTCCACCGCGCAGTCGTGGGTGAGCAGCTTGGCGGACTCGGCGATCTTCACGTTCGGCGGCAGCACCCGCCTCATCAGGCGCACCACGTTCGCCATCGGCAGCGCGTTGCCCTCCTCCGAGGCCGGGTTCTCCCCATCGCCATCGCGGCTGCAGGGGCCCTTCGTACCACCTGAAAACCAAACCAAAACAGAAAAACCATGAACAACAAGTAATCAATCCTCTGCGATTAAATATTGCACCGCGTAATTCCGTACCACGCTTCTTCCTACGTCCTCCCATTGTCGGAGCGATCGTGCTCTGTTTGTACTGATTTGCAGCCATGGCGCACCTGGTTTTTATAGTACGTCCGCGAGCTGGGCTGCGCCAGCCTGGACGCACGCGCGGGCGTCAACTGTGGTGCATGCTGCCGCCGTGTCGCGCGGAGAGCGAGGCGCGGCTGACACATTGCAGCGCCGGCGAGCCATGCATGCGTTACCGGCAGGAGCAAAAGCTTTAACTTTACACACCCCGCTCCTTTGTTCGCTTCTCACCTACCGGCCGGCAGCGGCAGGGTCGCCGGCGAGGAAGCACATCAATGCGCTGCATACACCCCGCGAAACGCTCGTAATTCGCGATGATTTTTGTTATCTTCATCGACGGATTATCCGGTGGAAACTGAAAACAAGAGAAGGACGGCGTCAACGAGAGGCAGAGGTCAGAGTTGGGTGGGTGTGTACGCACCGACGTCGGTACGTAGGCGTTCGGCGTCGGCGTATTCGATTGCTTGCGTGCTCCCATCCGGTGCAGCCTTGGAAATTAAGAGGTCAGTATCCCTTGTAGTTTCGTCAACTGTCCCACAACTCTGTCCGGTGAAATGAAGCATTGGTCCAAAAGTGTAAAACACGTTTGACTTTTCATTTAACAGTTGAATTGGAGTATAGTATTATCTCAACCTGATTAATGAGATACTTTTATCAATTTGTAGCATTGTCTTCACCAGTTGAGTGTCTCGCGACTCTGTAAAACAAGTTTGACTTCTCATTTAGCAGAAGAATTGGAGAATAATAGTATGCCAACATGATTAATGAGATACTTTTATTCATTTATATTATTAACTGGTAAACCAGTTTTTTTTTTTTCGCGAGTACAAGGGCTGAACGAAAGTCCAGAATTATAGAAAGGTCCTCAGAAAGATAGAAATTACAGTCCAACCCCTGCTGCAAATCGACAACGTCTTCGTCCTAGGCGCCGTCGGTGGCGCGCCGCCGCTCATGCTCTCCTTGACTTGGATCGAGAGCACCCCCAAGCGGACGGGAAGTCGCCGATCGTCGGCCACAGAGGACCTACACCATCGGACGTCGCCGTCTTCGAACCAGACCTCCCCAGCCACCTGCACAACAGTCGTCGACGCCAGAACCGCCGTCCCGCGGCATCCGGCGAAGGGGGAACCGCGCACGGCAACTCCGCAGAGCTGCGAGCCCGGGTGCGGCGGAAGAGCAGCGCCAGAGCTCCGTGGAGCGCCGCCGCCGCAGAGGAAGACCTCCACCTGCAAAAGAACCACCGGGGCCGCCTCCTCCTCCATGGCGACACCAGCAGCAACCCAACTCACCCCTACACTACCTATATACACGGATCCGTCGATTACCCGTCCTCCCGCCGCCGGAGCGGCGTCGAAGGGCGGGGAATCGAACGGATTGACGGCGAGGCGGTGGCGCGAGCTGAGGATCCCAAAAGTCGCCCTTCTTCTACTGTGGACGGGGAAGGGAGACGCTCCAAGTTGTGTTTTTCTTGTCGGTTTTCACTTGGATAACTGGTAACCAGTTGAGTGTCTTGCGGCTCTGTCAACAGGAATCAGAGCATTGTTAAAAAAATGTATAACACGTATGACTTTCCATTCTTAAAAATGTTCGCAGCCGGGCGAGGATCTCGGAACGAAGGGGAGAGGATCTCGGACGGATCGCAACCGGCTGCCTCTTTAGATCTGGGGCCCAGCTGCCTTTGTGGCGGCTAGCAGATGCGGCCATGGCGGGGTCGCGGAGGCGGCATCGGTGGCTCCTGGCGTAGCTCCGGGTGGCGGGCCACGTGGGCCCGATCTGGCTCGCCTTGGGCCAAGCGGGCAGCAGCGGGGTGGGCACGATGGTGCTCCACGTGCGTGCATCGCGTCGGCGCCATGAATGTGTGCACGGTGGTGCTTCCCTGCCCCCCCCCCCCCTTCTTCGGTCTTCATGGCGCCTGCGTGGTCAGGAGGTCGTCAGCGTCTTCATGGCCGGGATGTTTCTCTGGTATTCCGACAGCATGGGAGCCAGGGCGGCGGCCCCGGGTAGGCGGCAGTGGTGCGGGAGGGCCGGCTCTGGCCTCCCGCCGGCGTGTGACGTGATTGTCGCATCGAGAGGTAATGTGACCCCAGCGGCATGCGGATGCGACCGGTGGTCGGCAACAGAGCCACGTCGATCAGCTTGTCGCTCCTTCGCCCAAGACCTCAAGCTTGGCGGTTGAGGTTGCACTCCAGGTGAAAACCTTGCACTTTGGTGCCGACGGTGGCGGCACCCTAGGGTGTCGTTTTCCTTCTTGTTTGCGTCGTTTGGGAGCTGCAATCCTCGACCGACGCGAGTTCCCTAAGACTCTCCGGGTGAAAACCCAAACTCCTATGGAGTGGGCGGCGCCGGCGATGATCTCGTCGTTACCTTCTTGGAGGCGCCGCTTCGGAGTGTCTTATCTCTCGCCGTGCGTCCGGCTTGCGAAGGTCCTGTGAGGTGGCTCTGGGCCTCGGGCGGTGGATGTCGGGGCGGCGGCCCCGGACGGTGGACCTACGCCGAGGCGGCGGCCTCGGGAGGCGTGACGACCATGGCTCTATGTGACAGGGCCGTGGTTCTGCATAGCAGGGGTGCCAAAAGAGTCACGAGGGTGGCTGGATCGTCGCCCTATGTTTTTTTTTTCTTTTCTGTTTTCTGTTTCGCTTGCCTCCGGACGTAATTTCGCCGGGGCGACACTTGTGTACGAGTGTACAAGTTTTCCCCTGCTAATACAAGAGAGCCAACAATTGCTGGACCTTTCGGAAAAAATGTCATCCAGTTACTCAAGAGGAATGAGGGATGGATAGTTAACCATGTGAGAAGCAACAACTCGTCCATATTCACTTCACGTCTACATTGGGACCCCCCGCTTGCACGCCCCCTAGATTTCAACTGGAATGTGGTTGAACCAACCATCGAGGACCTAGAGGATACTCGAACTAACAAATCACCTGCGCCGGACAGATTCACGTCTAATTTCTTATGTTCATGTTGGCTCATCATTAAGGACGACCTAATGAAAGTCATCGACATATTCACAAAGCTATCCATCAACAACTTTCAGGTCATTAACACTGCCAACATTGCCCTTTTGCCAAAGAAGGATGGAGCATACTGTATCAAAGATTATCGCCCAATCAGCCTCATCCATGTGATTTCCAAGATCATTGCCAAGACAATAACCGCTAGGCTAAGCCCCAAGATGAACGACATCATCTCCAGCTGCATGAGTGCCTTTATCAAGAAACGAAGCATCCATGACAACTTTATGTACGTGAGAAATGTTGCCAGATGCCTCCTTCGGAATCGCACTCCTGGTATGCTCATTAAGCTCGACATCGCTAAAGCCTTCGACGGTGTTCATTGGGACTACTTGCTAAATCTTGGGCAACGTCTTGGCTCCTCCCCCCCCCCTCCCCCCCCCCCCCCCCCCCGCGCACGCTGGCAAGCTTGGGCTTCGCTCCTCTTCTCGACTGCCACGTCACGGGTGCTCCTGAATGACACCGTGGGAAAGGACATACTTCACGGCCGTGGGCTGAGGCCGGGAGACCTGCTATCTCCGATGTTGTTCCATTGCTTGCGTGCTCCCGTACATCCGGTGCAGCCTCTGAAATTAAGAGAACACTATCCATTGTCTAGTTTCGTCAACTGTCCCACAACTCTGTCCGGTGGAACTGAAGCACTGGTTCAAAAGTGTAGAACACGTTTGACTTTTCATTTATCAAATTTAACAGTTGAATTGGAGTATAGTATTATGTCAACCTGATTAATGAGATACTTTATCAATTTGTACCATTGTCTTCACCAGTTGAGTGTCTTGCGACTCTGTCTATAGGAATTGGAGCATTGGTCCCAAAATGTAAAAAAAGTTTAACTTCTCATTTAGCAGAAGAATTGGAGAATAATATTATGCCAACCTAATTAATGAGATACTTTTATCCATTTATAACATTATCTAGTAGACTAGTTGAGTGTCTCGCGGCTCTGTCAACAAGAATCACAGTATTGGTACAAAAATGTAAAGCACGTCTGACTTTCCATTTAGAAGTAGAAAACTGGAGCATAGTATTATGCCAATCTGATGAATCAAATATTTTCACCCATTTCTAGCATTGTCTAGGTCGTCGGTTTATTATATCGTGACTCTGCCTACCTGAATGTGGCCAATATTGGTCCAAATATGTAAAACATGTTTGACTTGTCATTTAGCAGAAGTATTGGAGAATAATATTATGCCAACCTGATTAATGAGATACTTTCATCCATTTATACCATTATCTAGTAGACCGGTACAAAAATGTATAGCACGTCTGACTTTCTATTTAGAAGTAGAAAATCATAGCATAGTATTATGCCAAACTGATTAATCAAATATTTTTACCCGTTTATAACATTGTCTAGGTCGTTGGTTGATTGTATCGTGACTCTGCCTACATGAATTATTGCAATATTGGTCCAAACATAACATGTTTGACTTTTCATTTAGAAGTAGAATTGAAGCATAGTATTATGAAAATCTTATCGATGAGATGTTATTGTTCATTTATAATGTGTTCATTCATTTTGTTTCTAGAATATATGATGTTCCATAAATACTGGGTAAAGCTTTCACACATTCATGGCGGTCATAAGGAGCACTCATATATTTATCAGACCTATATACGTCATATAATTGTGTATAATTATGTACTAATAAAAACTAGTAGGAGTACAAAAGATAGTCAAAGTGACATCATGAAAATTGTCCTCATGTATAGCACTACATAAAGGACATAATGTTTATTGTTTTAATCACTGTTGACCGTGCACCGTGTTGTTCCATGTACCAGGAATAGTTTTAATTATTTTATGAAGCATATGTTACAATTGTTTTAAATGTATAGCTTTAGAAGTATATATGTCATCAATAATGTGTTGTTGTTACTAGCATATAACATATACTATTCGTAAGATATGTATGTGGGACGGTATTTCAACATAGGAATTGGAGAATTAATTTAATAAAGTAAAACACGATTGACTATTTATCTAGAGGGAGAAGTGGAGTATAGTATTATGCTAATCCGTTTGATAAGGTTTTGTCTCCGTTTATATTTTGTTTCTAATATATATGTCGTTATATGGATATTGGGTAAAACCACTATACTTTCACGATGATTATAAGGAATGTTACGATGTTGACCAGACCTCTTTCGTCCTATAAAAGTTACATAAGTATGTACTAAAAACTAAAAAAATATTGTCAAAATGACATCATGAATACCCCGCTCATGTATAACATTTCATAAAATAGAACTATTTGTTGTTTCTGGGACGGGTGACCTTGCACTATGTTGTTCAATGCAGAGGGAACATGCTTATTTTGTGGAGCATACGGTACAATTGATGTTAAACATATAGTCAGGAAAGTTTTTATTTCTTGTACAGTGTGTGCTATGTACTAAATAATTATCTATAAATTTCACAAGATATGCATGACGAAGACTGTCTCACTATTGGAATTGGAGCATTGGTCCAAAAAAATGTTAAACATGTTTAACATTTTATCTCTATGTAGATATACAGTATATTGTTATGCTGATATGCTTAAAGAGACTTTATGTCCTTTTATATCGCGTTCATCCATTTTGTTTCTAAAATATATGATGTTCTACAAATACTGGGTAATATCTCTAAACTTTTAGGATGGTTGCAATGATTACTGTAGGAAGTAAGAAAATATAATGGTAGTCAAAGTGAAATCATCGAGTTTGTGCTCTGATACGTCTCAAACGTATCTATAATTTCTGATGTTCCATGTTGATATTATACCAATTGTTACATGTTTTATATACACTTCATAGCATTTTTATGCATTTTCTGGAACTAACCTATTAACAAGATGCCACAGTGCCAGTTCCTGTTTTCTGCTGTTTTTGTATTCCAGAAAAGCTAGTCTGGAAATATTCTCGGAATTGGACGAAACTTGGACAGAACCTCCTATTTTTCCAACACGTACACGGATCCAAAGGAGAGACGGAGGGAGCCACGAGCCAGCCACACCATGGGGCGCGCGGCCCCCCTGCCGCGCCGTGGGGTGGTGTGGGCCCACGGGCTCTCCAGCCGATGCCCTTTCGCCTATATTATCTTCCCGACGCGAAAACCCTAAATACCCGAGCCATTATCCACGAAAAGTTCCAGAGACGCCGCCGCCGTCAACCCTAGCTCGGGAGGGTTCAGAAGCTCTTCCCGGCACCCTGCCGGAGAGGGGAATCATCACCGGAGGGCTCTACATCACCATGCCTGCCTCCGGAGTGATGCGTGAGTAGTTCATCCTTGGACTACGGGTCCATAGCAGTAGCTAGATGGTTGTCTCTCCACTTTATGCTATCATGTTTAGATCTTGTGAGCTGCCTATCATGATCAAGATCATCTTATTGTAATGCTACATGTTGTGTTTGCTGGGATCCGATGAATATTGAATACTATGTCAAGTTGATTATCAATCTATCTTATATGTTATTTATGATCTTGCATGCTTTCCGTTACTAGTAGATGCTTTGGCCAAGTAGATGCTTGTAACTCCAAGAGTGAGTATTTATGCTAGATAGTGGGTTCATGCCTCCGGTAATCTGGGAGAGTGACAATAACTTCTAAGATTGTGGATGTGCTGTTGCCACTAGGGATAAAATAACCGATGCTTAGCTTAAGGGTGCGCCGTTAGGTCTAATGCATTTGTTTACATTACGCACATTACTTAATGCATTATCCGTTGCTTGCAACTTAATACCAACGGGGAACTCGGATGACAACCTGGCGGTGGATTATTAGTCATAGACGCTGTTGGATAACGGTCTATGTATTTTGTCGTAATGCCCACATGAATATCATAGTAATCATCATGTCATATATATGCATTGTCATGCGCTCAATATTTTGTCAATTGCCCAGCTGTAATTTGTTCACCCAGCATGTTAGTTATCTTTTATGGAGAGACACCACTAGTGAACTGTGGACCCCGGTCCATTCTTTTACACTGATAATACAACCAACTGCAAACATTGTTCCTTTTCATTCTCTGCAATTTACTACTGTTTTCCACACCATACGTTTAATCCTTTGTTTTCAGCAAGCCGGTGAGATTGACAACCTCACTGTTTCGTTGGGGCAAAGTAGTTTGATTGTGTTGTGTGCAGGTTCCACGTTGGTGATCGCGCGCCACCAACAACCTTCAGAAGTGATTTCTTGCTCCTACTGGTTCGATTAAACCTTGGTTTCATACTGAGGGAAACTGCTGCTACACTGCTTCATACCTTCCTCTTGGGGTCTCCCAACGAACGTGTGATCCACGTCATCAAGCATTTTTCTGGCGCCGTTGCCGGGGAGCAAGAGGATTTCTGCAAGGGGAGTTTCACGCTTCCAATCTCTTTACTTTGTTATTGTCTTGCTTAGTTTATTTTTATTAGTCTTGTTTGCTTTATTTATCAAAAACACAAAAAAATTAGTTACTTTTATTTTCGAATTGTTATTTTTCAGTCTTGTTATCATGTCTAGCTCTGCTCCTTTTTCCGTAGTGCCACCTGTGGGAGAAATTATTACCTTTAGACAAAAAAGTGGGGAATCCTTTAGGAATGCCTGGGAGAGAATTTTGGAATTGCACAAGAAGGTGCAACATAAGATGGATTTGAGAGTTCTTATAAAAAATTCTACTATGGTTTATTTTCTGTTTATCAACATGCTCTAGATACCATGGTAGGGGAAACCTTTTCTGAGTTTGATACAATGAAAGCTCATAATATTTTGAGTGGTTTGTCAATTTTCCCAATGGTGGACGAAACTGGGATATTCACTAAGCTAGATAAAATAGAAAAGTCAATTGATAATTTAACTCTGAGCCATAATCTTAAAGAACAACCTTTAGTTGAGCTAAAAAATGATTGGGAACCATTCATTGAGATTAATATTGGTAATGAAAAGTTTCGTGCCTACTGTGACCTTGGTTCAACAATGTCCATCATGCCTAAAATGGTTTATGATCTATTAAAATTTGATAATATGGTTGATTACCCTGTTTTTCATTTTCATGCTGATGGAACAATCACAAGAAGCATAGGGATTATTAATGATATTATGGTCACTGTTCAAAATAAGACCATCCCTGTGAATTTCATGATCCTTGCAAAATCTCCCAACCATATTGTTTTAGGGAGATCCTTTTTAAAGAGTAATGGGGGTTTTATCAATGCAAAGTATGGGTTTATGAAATTTAATGCTCCTATCAATCGGAGGTTCTTCTTCCCGATCAAAAAAGATGACCCCACCGAAAGGTTGGGAGATTTTAATGTCTTTGGAAACACTTGATTCTTACTTTCTGCGCCTAGCTGAAAGGCGTTAAAGAAAAGCGCTTATGGGAGACAACCCATTATTTTATTTCTGCAATTTTTCTTTTCTTTTTGAGTCAAGGAGTTGTTTACTTCTGTAACAATTCCTTTGTATCTTTATTTTATCGCATTGTTGTGCCAAGTATTGCCTCTAATAGGAAGATGATGCTAGATTTGGATTTCTGCGCAGGAACAGATTTCTGCTGTTCACCGTTTTACTTCTGTAAAATCACAGAAAAATTATTTAAATCTGCAAATTTTTGTGCGTGATCCTCAGATATGTACGCATCTTTCGTTAGTTTAAAGTTTTTCGATCTGAGCAACGTAAGTGCCTCGAAAAAATTCGTCTTTACGGACTGTTCTGTTTAGACAGATTCTGTCTTTTATTTTTCGCATTCTCTCTTTTACTAGTGTTGAGTGGAATTCTTTTTTAGGGTGAAGAGCTTCACATAACATCAGTGGCAGTAGTTAATGTTAAAAGTAACGGTCATGTTTGTGTCCTTATAGAACATGTGAGTTTTTGATTGTGCACTAACCCTCTAATGAGAATTACTTGAGTTTGGTGTGGCGGAAGTTTTCAAGGGTCAAGAGAGAAGGATGATATAATGTGATCAAGAAGAGTGAAGAGCTTAAGCTTGGGGATGCTCCCATGGATCACCCCAGCATATTTCAAGAAGACTCAAGCGTCTAAGCTTGGGGATGCCCAAGGCATCCCCTTCTTCATCAGCAACTTATCAGGTCATCTCTAGTGAAACTATATTTTAATTCTTTCACATCATATGTGCTTTACTTGGAGCGTCTGTGTGCTTTTATTTTCAGTATTTTATTTTTATGGTCAACTTGATTGGACCCTAGCATTCTTGATTGGGAGAGAGACACGCTCCGCTTTTTCATATGAATACTCCTATTCTTCACTTATACTTGTTGAGTATTCTTATCTAGCTATTGCTATGCTTTTAGCTCCTGTTTTGCATGCATCTCTTATTCAGAGCTGTTAGTTCTTTTAAAGAAAGTACTCTCTTGCTTCACTTATAATTGTTTGGAGAGTTTATGTTGAAATAAATTGATTGGTGTTTGGTTGGAACAGAAAATGTTGCATGTGGTAGATGGTATAATGGAAAAAGCTTACATATTCTTGTAGATCACTGTATTGGATAATTTGATACTTGTCAATTGTTTTGAGTTATCAAGTAGTTCATGTTTAAGCTTTTGTATCATGTAGTTAAAACCTATTAATGAAGAACTACCGTAAAGCTCGTTGAAATTTGGTTTGCATGATTGGTATCTCTAAGGTCTAGATATTTTCTAGTAAAAGGGTTTGGTTAACAAGGAAGACAGTGTAGAGTCTTATAATGCTTGCAATATGTTTTCATATAAGTCTTGCTGTGTCGGTTGATATCCTGTGTTTGCTTCAAATAACCTTGCTAGCCTAAACTCTGTACTGAGAGGGAATGCTTCTCGTGCATCCAAAACCTTGAGCCAAAATCCATGCCATCTGTGTCCACCATAACTACCTATATGTGGTATTTCCTTGCCATTCCAAGTAAATTTTTCATGTGCTACCTTTAAACTATTCAAAAATTATTACTCCTATTTTGTGTCAATGTTTACCAAGCTCATGAGGACGGGGTGGATGTCTTTATGTCAACTGTCAAACAGACTTTACCACCGGACTAGCGGCATATACATCCGCTTATCCATTAATTTTGCAAAAAGAGCTGGCAAATGGGGTGCCCAGTCCCAATTAATTACAACTTTAACCGCTTAATTCTCTTCACATTTTTGCCCTGATTTATCAGTCAAGCAATGACAAACAGTGAAATATCTGCATGTGTAAACAAAAGAGAAAGAGGGATGATCTGCCTTGCTGGTAGAAATAACGTCCTTCATGGGAGCCGCTCTTAAAAGTCTGGTTGGCAGGGGTCATATTGTACTTTCCATTTTCTGATTCGTTGACAATTAACAAACACCTCTCAAAACTTATTTTTACTCTCTTATGATTTCAAAAACTTAAAAAGCTCTAGCACATGATTTAATCCCTGCTTCCCTCTGCGAAGGGCCTTTCTTTTACTTTTATGTTGAGTCAGTTTTCCTACTTCTTTCTATCTTAGAAGCAAACACTAGTGTCAACTTTGGTGCAACAATTTTTATATGCTTGTATATTGCACTTATTATATTGCTTTGTGTTGACAAATATCCATGAGATATATATGTTGAAAGTTGAAAGCAATTGCTGAAGCTTAAATCTTCCTTTGTGTTGGTTAAATACCTTTTACTTAGAATCTATTGCTTTATGAGTTAACTCTTATGCAAAACTCTTTGATGCTTGTCTCGAAAGTACTATTCATGAAAAGTTTTTGCTTATATGATTCAGTTGTTTGCTCATTATCTACTTGCTAGCAAACTATAGACCATTGACCTGGATCACTTCATTCATAACATGTGCTTTACAATACTATTTGATCAAGATTATGATTGTAGCATGTCACCTCAGAAATTATTTTGTTTTTATCGTTTTACCTACTCGAGGACGAGTAGAACTAAGCTTGGGGATGCTTGATACGTCTCAAACGTATCTATAATTTCTGATGTTCCATGTTGATATTATACCAATTGTTACATGTTTTATATACACTTCATAGCATTTTTATGCATTTTCTGGGACTAACCTATTAACAAGATGCCACAGTGCCAGTTCCTGTTTTCTGCTGTTTTTGTATTCCAGAAAAGCTAGTCTGGAAATATTCTCGGAATTGGACGAAACTTGGACAGAACCTCCTATTTTTCCAACACGTACACGGAGTCCAAAGGGAGACGGAGGGAGCCACGCCAGCCACACCATGGGGCGCGCGGCCCCCCTGCCGCGCCGTGGGGTGGTGTGGGCCCACGGGCTCTCCAGCCGCCGCCCTTTCGCCTATTTATCTTCCCGACGCGAAAACCCTAAATACCCGAGCCATTATCCACGAAAAGTTCCAGAGACGCCGCCGCCGTCAACCCTAGCTCGGGAGGGTTCAGAAGCTCTTCCCGGCACCCTGCCGGAGAGGGAATCATCACCGGAGGGCTCTACATCACCATGCCTGCCTCCGGAGTGATGCGTGAGTAGTTCATCCTTGGACTACGGGTCCATGGCAGTAGCTAGATGGTTGTCTCTCCACTTTATGCTATCATGTTTAGATCTTGTGAGCTGCCTATCATGATCAAGATCATCTTATTGTAATGCTACATGTTGTGTTTGCTGGGATCCGATGAATATTGAATACTATGTCAAGTTGATTATCAATCTATCTTATATGTTATTTATGATCTTGCATGCTTTCCGTTACTAGTAGATGCTTTGGCCAAGTAGATGCTTGTAACTCCAAGAGTGAGTATTTATGCTAGATAGTGGGTTCATGCCTCCGGTAATCTGGGAGAGTGACAATAACTTCTAAGATTGTGGATGTGCTGTTGCCACTAGGGATAAAATAACCGATGCTTAGCTTAAGGGTGCGCCGTTAGGTCTAATGCATTTGTTTACATTACGCACATTACTTAATGCATTATCCGTTGCTTGCAACTTAATACCAACGGGGAACTCGGATGACAACCTGGCGGTGGATTATTAGTCATAGACGCTGTTGGATAACGGTCTATGTATTTTGTCGTAATGCCCACATGAATATCATAGTAATCATCATGTCATATATATGCATTGTCATGCGCTCAATATTTTGTCAATTGCCCAGCTGTAATTTGTTCACCCAGCATGTTAGTTATCTTTTATGGAGAGACACCACTAGTGAACTGTGGACCCCGGTCCATTCTTTTACACTGATAATACAACCAACTGCAAACATTGTTCCTTTTCATTCTCTGCAATTTACTACTGTTTTCCACACCATACGTTTAATCCTTTGTTTTCAGCAAGCCGGTGAGATTGACAACCTCACTGTTTCGTTGGGGCAAAGTAGTTTGATTGTGTTGTGTGCAGATTCCAGTTGGTGATCGAGTAAACGGCGCCACCAACAACCTTCAGAAGTGATTTCTTGCTCCTACTGGTTCGATTAAACCTTGGTTTCATACTGAGGGAAAATGCTGCTACACTGCTTCATACCTTCCTCTTGGGGTCTCCCAACGAACGTGCGATACACGTCATCATGCTCATGCATAACAAGGTATAGAGAAGAGATTATTAATTATTTCTGGTACCAGTAATGATCGTATTGGAAACATATTTTATTTTGACTAGTCACAATGGGAGTATCATATACTAGTATCATGCATACGATAGTAGTCTATGTTACTACCTACACAATGGGTAGTAACATATGTGTGATATCATATAATCCAACATTAGTTCGGTTGTAAACTCATATTGCATTCGAATCCGTTATGTTACGGTATCTACCACTATCACTTCTCTCATCATTAATTGCAGTGACACGTCAGATTTTTGCCAACATGCATGGCATGCATGATACCACCTATGATATACCCCCATTGTGGCTAGTCTTCGTGCAGCATACGTTACGCTTACACGTATAGCTAGGAAAGTATTTATTTCATGTATCAATGTATGGGTACTAGTAAATAATATGTAATATTTCACAAGATATGCATGTAGAAGAGTGTCTCACTATTGGACTTAGAGCCTTGGTCCAATAATGTAAAATAGACACTATTTTTTTATTTATAGTACTGGAGTATAATATTATGCTGATCTAGTTAATGTGATTTTGTATCCATTTATATTTATTCTTTCATTAGGTTTCTATACATATACGATGCTCTATAAATATTTCGTAAAACCTTGTACTTTCACAATGGTTATAACGATTGCTCTTGGGATAATCATGTCTCTGTATGTCCTATAAACATTTCATAATCATGTTTTAAAATGTAACACGTAAAAAATAGTAAAAGGGAAATCTAGTTGAATGTGCTCATGTATAGCATGACATAAAGGATGGACTATTATTGCTTCCGGGACATCTAACCTTGCATCGTTAGTTCAATGCAGTGAGAACATATTTATTTCGTGGAGCATGTGTTAGACTTTGTTGTTAAATGTACGTTGGAGATATATTGTAGCATTGTGTGTCATGTGCTAGTAACTAATATATAATATCTCATATAATATATGCATGTGGAAGAGTGTCCAGTTTCTCTATCTACTGGAATTGGAGCCTTGGTCCAATAATACAAGACATGTTTGATTTTGTATGTCCTGTGCTATGTTAATACGGTTAATGAGATTTATTATTTATTGAAATTATGTCAGTGCATTTTGTCTCTAAAACTATATGATGATCTTTAAATATTGGGTAAAACATCTATACTTTTACCATGGTTACAAGGAATACTCTAACGTCGATCAGGCATACAAACGTCAAATAAACATTTCATAATTATATACTAACAAATAGTATAGAGTAAAAAAGTATAGTCAAAGTGACATATTTATTTCGTGTATAGCTAGGAAAGTATTTATTTCATGTATCAATGTATGGGTACTAGTAAATGATCTATAATATTTCACAAGATATGCATGTGGAAGAGTGTCTCACTATTGAAATTGGAGCCAAAAAATGAAACACATTTGACTTTTTATTTGGAATAGACTTGGAGTATAATATTATGTTGATCTGGTTAATGAGAATTTGTATTCATTAGTGTTTTATTCTTTCATTAAGTTTCTATAAATATGTGATGTTCTATAAATATTGGGTAAAATCTCTGTACTTCGACAATGATTATAAGGATTTATAGAGATCTTATTAAACGAAGAGTAATCCCTACAACCATCGTGGTAAATTGTCGATCGTAGTTGACATTTTTGGACGAAGGCTCCAAGTCCAATAGTAAGACTCTACCGCATGTATATCTTCTGAAATTTTATAGATTAGTTATTAGTACCTACCACACATTGCTACATGAAATAAGTAATTTCATAGTTATGCATTTAGGTTCAACCTGAATGGTGCCGTACCCAGAGGGAGTACTAGAGACAGCACACGCGCATGAGGGGTGTAGGTAAAATCCTATAGCAATTTCAAAAACAAAATCCTATAGCAGCTTTAGTAATGCAGTCATATTTTATTATGGGCTCTTATGGCCTGCTGAGACACGTACATTACGGCCCAAATCGTGATAAAATGGCCAGAACTAATTCAACATGTCATAATAAGAGTAGAAATGAGTGAAATGACCCACTCGTAGGCCATGTTTTCACGAGTGAAGATTTTTCGCTCCAAAGCTGTAGTGCTTTCTTCATTTTATAAAAAATCGAAAATTAAATTTATATGTCTCAGAAAAATCTGGAAAAAAAACGGATGTAGCCAATGGTGTATCACACAAACGTGCAAAAAACAATTTTTTTTCAAATACTTTGCATTCAGAGCTACATAAAAAATGTAGAAGTGTGAATTTAGATTATCCGTGCACCACAGAGCAAATTATCAGTAACGGTCCCTCTACGACTACGCATTATATGATACTACCTCCGTTCACTAATATAAGGCACTGACCTACTTTCAATGTTGACTACATACATATTAAAATGAATAAATATGTGTACAAAATAAGTCTAAATACATTTTAATCACGAAAACTGAAATAGTAGGTCCAATTTCTTATACTCCCTCCGATCCATATTAGTGGGCATAGATTTGTCTAATTCATATGTAACTAGTTAAGTATTTAGACTAGATACATGTGTATCTAGACAAAGTTGTGCCCACTAATATGTATCGGAGTGATACTATTAGTTAACGGAGAGAGAGTAAAGCGTGCATCCGTAGATCTTTCCGTGTACGCGCGGACAGCAGACACATGCCTACACGCCCCAGTCCAGCTCGATCGACCACTCTCTGCAGAAACCCCTTTGTTTCACTTTCACCACCCTCGCTCCTCCTTTCTCTTTTTTTTTAGCGGGAGAAAGAACTAGAATAACTTGGCCACAATACAGAAAGGTCCACAGAAAAAGCAAAATTACAACCAAGCCCTCCTGCAAGCCGACCACGGCGGCGCGGCGAAGCTGGCGGGGACGCGCCGTCGCAGCTGCTACCAACACCTTGGAAATGGAGCAGGCCCCCAGCGAACGGGAAGTCTCCAGCCACCGGCCTCGAAAGACCTACCTCGAAGGCCACCGTTCTCTTTACTGTTCCTACACGGCTACGAGCGTACGTTCCTTTCGACAAAGCGCCTTCGGTGTACTGCTCCTGCAGGCAAGGCAAGCCTTTTGCATGCCGAGATCGATCCAAAACGTACTAGGCAAGCAAATCAAGTCCCCGATCGATGCGATTGCAGCTTAGATTTGGCTGCCACCCAAAGCACAGGGAAAGCTTAGCCAGCGTCGGTCATAATCAGAACACTGCTCATTCGGAGCTCACCATTGCCAGATCGATGTGTAAGTGAGTGTAAACAGACACATGGCTTCGAGACGATCGATCACCTTCAGCTTGGAATTAATGGATCGTACTCCACTCTCGCAGCGGTGCATGTGCTCGCCTAGATCCAAAGATGCTAAATACGCTAGAGGCAAAGAGGGCGCAGAGGCCAGCGGCAAAGGGTGTCGGCCTGATCCGGAACAAGCTAGCTAACTCATGGATTCGCGGTGCGTGCTGCACTGACAGTGTAGGACTAGGTTCATGTGGGTGGGTGTCTTGTTTCCGAAACTAGTATTGCAATTACGATATATATACTCGGATTCGCTTGGTAGGAATACCTATATATTGGCCATGGCAATCTGCTTTGTTGCTCGGTTTTCTTTTACTGTTTAATTGAATTTAAAATATGTGCATTGTGAAAATGCTTACAAATTCACACGCATGATTTCAATTTTCCAATCTACGTGTTTTATAAGCTAAAACGACACCATTTATAGTACCGGATGAAATTTTATTGTGGCTTGCAGAAACCCAACTAAGCTTTTATATATGCAGCGATTGCATATAGAGTATACCTTCTGAATATTTATCAGACAGTAGCTACATATGCACATGTATTTAGGTAGGCCTGTTTATATAACATCACCAGATTTCGAGTCTGGACTACAAACAGTAGATGGAATCAGGAATCAGACCTGCAAACCTCTCTTGACAACATAATGAAATTATAAGAACCTTCCGATGCAAAAAAAACTAGCTAGCTAAAGCACTCACCAAATCCCCAATAATACTGACAGAAGAACAAGACCAGGGAACTCAAACAGCAGCAATTCACAACACACAGTCGCAATATACTACTTTATATAACCTTCAAACGAGCGCCATAATCTTGATCGCCAGCAGAATCGCCCACGCAAAGGATAGCCAGCCCGGAGCCGCGCCGATCGCGCCATTCTTCTTCGCACGATCTCCTCCTCCGTCAGCACGATCTCCTTCGCCGTCCCCATCCCGCGAAGGCGCATCAGCATCAGCGTCACCGCCTGGCCGCGTCCCGTTCTTGGCGCGACGTTGGTGGCCTTGTGCCGTGATGATTCGGGCGACGTGGGTGCCTCCGCGGCAGGAGACGACATGACGGCGCCCACCTGCAGCACAGATATGTTGTAGGGCGCCTCGTGCACGGACTTGACGAAGAGCACGGCGGGCGCCCGCGCGTTAGTGTCGCCGGCGTCCTCCTGGGGCACGAACGCCACGCTCCCGCCCCGGCGCTCGGAGATCTCTACCATGCCGGCGCTCCCGGGCGCGTCGCCAGAGGCCTGGAACAGGGTGGACACGACCGCGGAGCCGCCGGGAGGCGGTGCAGCTTGGCGCGGTCGTAGTAGTCGACGAGGACGTGGAGGGAGAGCACGTGCCGGAGCGCCTCGCGCGGGAGATGCCGCGCCATGAGCGCCGCCATGTCGGCGTCGTCGACGGCGAGGACCGTGATGGTGTTGCGCTCGTTGATGTCGTCCGCGAGGCCCGTGGCCGTCAGCAGGCGGCTGAACTCGGCCATGTCCCGTTGCCCCGCGAGGATGGCGGTGATGTGTGCGCGGCGGGGCACGTCGGCCATGCGGAGAGGACGAGAAGGAGGACCACGGCCAAGGAGTTGGCACGGGGGAGAGACATTGTTGTGACGTGCAGCGTCTCGAACTCTCGATGGATAGGGAAGAGGGGCGCGAACTGAACCGTGGGTGCCTTGGTTTTATGGCGAATGGGTGGCTTGCCAGAGGAGCACACCAGTCGTTTGGTGCTCGAATTGGTCACCGCGGCTAATTTCGCGTTTACTTAGCTTTCTGGAGTAGTTTCTACTGGCCGCAGGTCCTATATCCCCCCCCCCCCCCCCCCCCCCCCCCCCCCCCCCCCCCCCCCCGGATGCAACGCCTTGATAACCAAAGCTAAAGCTGAAATAGCATCACAGCTCGGCCCATTCAAATCAGCCCACTTATTTCTGCTTCACTTATCCACTTAAAATCCATATTGTCCTCAAAAAACTTAAAATCCATATGGCAAAAGCAGTTTGAAGTACCTCGAAAACGGTTTTGCATTATCCCGTGGCTTGAGCGGAAAAGATCACCAAACTCATACCGTAAAAGATTTACGATACGAGTTTAGGGGATATTTATTGCCTCGAATCAGCGCGATACCGCAAAATAGTTTTGATTTGAAACATCTTATATTAAAAACGGAGGGAGTAGTAGACCAACATATTTAAAAAATACACAAATATCTTTACAATACTAACTCGACAATAGTCAATATCCAAAAGAACGCAATAGAAGAAGTAGTAATTAAAAATGTCCAAAAAAATGTGCAATCAAACAATATTAGACGATAATCAAATAAAGCAACACCATTGGCCAAGATCATCTTCACCACCACTGGTCATAGCATCACCATCATCGGCAAAGCACCACCATCGGCTGAAGCACCATCACCACCGCCAATCAAAGCACCACCACCATTCGCTGAAGGACCATCACCACCACCGGCCTAAGGATAATCATCACCATCGGCCGAAACACCACTACCACCGTCCATAGCAATAGCATCATGAAGCTCTTGCCTTCTCCGGTTGCATGATTTCTATGCTTCTCATCTCCCAAAACTTTCTTGTCAATGCATCCATCTCACTCGGATCCATCGTCATGATCCGGTTATCCTCGGTGATCATGTCGGACTTCACCTTGTTCTCGAGAGAGATTTTTGCTCCTCGTAGGTGGCCTTGCACTTCTCATCTTGCCAGATTGGTTCCCATTTTTCCTCCTTGTGTTGCTTTTTCTTCTTGGCCCTTGGCTTGTAAATGCTTCTCCATGAATGCTTCATTTGACTTCGTCATCTCATCAATTTTCTATGTGGGGCATTCCTCTTCACCTTTTCCTTCTACATCGGGATTCCTCTTGTTTTTTCCCTTCGGTTCATCAATATTTTCCGGATATCCAAGATAATGAATGGTCCTTTCCTCGATGGAGCTTCTTGATCCCTAAACCTCCACTTCTCAAAAGAAATCGTTCCTCACATGCCTCAAGTCAAGCACTCAAAATGTCACCTCATTTTTCTCCAACATGTTCACATATGATGTAAGAACCGAATGCAAATTGTAGCTACACAATTGGAAGGACCGAAACACTAAGAAATATGATCTAATTCAGCACTCATTGGGATAAAAAGGAAGAAACTTTAGCTCTCCGGAGTTTCGTTGAATACGGTGTGGATGCTTGTGACGTTGACGATAGCGTTGCGTACCTCGGTCGACGTAGGGGTGGACGAGACGCCCATCCTCAAGCCGTCGGCACCTTCGTCTTCTTCAAGTCGGTGGAAAGCGATTTTGCCCGAGATGGTCCGCTAGAAGGCACCGTCGCTGTCGAGCGGCCCCCGAGACGGCACAAACGTTGGCAGGAAGGATCCCAGAGGATGCGGCATGCAGGGGTACGACTGCTTGCACGAGGTGGTTGCCCTGCCACTTCCTTTTCGCCGCGGTGGCGGAAGGATCGGGCGGAGCGAAGGGAACGCCGACTACGGGACGCGTGAAATATTGACGAGGCTATGATGGGGGGGTGGCAGTTGCGGATACTCCATGGAGGCAATTGACTGGGGCGGCGAAACGATAAGACGTGGGGGTGGGGAGATCGATGGCGGTGGCGCTTGAGAGGGAAGAAGGAAGCTGAATTGTCCATCCCGCCAACTTGCGTGAAGCGATTCGGGTGCTGAAAGGCGTCAATTCCTATACTGGGGATTTTGCGGCTCGTTTTCCCACACCCATAAAAAAATCTGGGCCAGACTATTTTACAGTATCTCAAAAAAAAAAGTATCTGCGCGGGTTTTTTTTTTTTTTTTTGGCCACAAAATCGTAGGGCTGGTCCATTTAGCAATCTGCTAGAGATGCTCTTAGGTAGTAACGGAAATGCCTTTTGTTCTTCGTGCATATTCGGTTAAATTGCTCCATTTATTACCAAGACAATTTCACTTAAAGATTTCCTAAGGCTTTCAAATCTCATAACACCCTAAAAAAAATCAAATTTCAGAAATAACTTTTCACATGGTCTCGGAAGATCCCACGACGAGGCCATTACATCGACCCAAAATAGACTAGGCCAGTGGATCAGCTATGTAGCTGCCGGTGCCCTAAACAAAGCACAGCAGTCTGTCTTTACTTCACATTGCTAGTGTGCAGCTACTTTCATATCCTGGGCAAATTTCAGGCAATGTCATCAGGGTGCACCAGTACTCCAGTAGTACTGTAGTAGCCTACATAAAACGAGCAACCATGTGAAATCGAGTCAAGGTAAGCAAGAATGAAACGAGACAGCCCACGTGACTGGGAAATATCGAGCACAGAGAGTTTCGGCCATGATAGAACCTTTCGGGGGATGCTAGTCTTCGCACACCCCACCACCCCACACCCCTGCCATAAGTTGCTCCTCGCCGTCGCCGTAGAGGAAGACCACCGGCGCGTCTTCGATTTTCCTCCGACCCCGCACCCCCGCCATAAGTTGCTCATCGCCGTCGCTGTCACCGGAGAGGAAGACCCCGGCTCAGCCCATCGGAAAGGAAGACGACCGACGGTGCGTGGAAGTCAATGCATGCTATTTGGAGAAGAAGCCATCGTCAGCGAAGCGTCACGAATTGTGTGCGACCGCTCGCACGAGCAAGCATAAGCTTTTCCGGAACCTTTCTCACGCACGTTACCGGCTCCAACGAGTGTAAATGTGTGCTATGGTTTCAATGTCACTACTCATTACGGGTGCAATATAGCTGATCTAAACCGGACACGGCGTTTCGGGTCATGGGGTGTAAAATATTTTTTAAAACTTTTCAAAATGTCAAAAAGATCGAAAAAATTGGATATACATCAGAACCTTTTTTGTTAGCACAAAAAGTTTCGTGGAGAAAAGACTTTTTTTGTGACCTCTACAAAAAAGACCGAAAAATGTATCGTACATAGTCATTATGGAGCGCCCGAATTTGTCTTTTTTAACAGGTCGAAAAAATGTTTTTTATTCAAGATTTTTTTTGTTAACATAAATGTCTTGAAGTATATCTTAAAATTTTATTTTTATTTGTTTTTATAATTTAAAATTATTGTTTGAGCAGTGGGTGTATCTGAAGTTCTGAACCATGGATTTCCGATCTAAACCTGTTTTCTTTCAGGGTGCAGTGTTCAAGCAGAACATATCATCAGCCCACACACCTGCATCCACAAGGCCTTGGGCAAACTTTCCACAGGCCAAACTGGGCAGAAAGGCCTCAAATCAATGCGTTCGTGCAAAATCGGTTTCTCGTGAAACTGGACTCCAGACGCTGGGCTGGGCCAATCCGGCAGGACGATTTACATTCCTCCTGACCCCTGCCAGGCCTCCAACGGCCGCCAATAAGGCACGTCCAGTTTTTGCTCTGTGTTGTCCAAACAAAAAACTGCCGGAGGCACAGATGACAGATTAGCGTCAGTGAGTCTCAAAGAAACTCTGGCTATTCGCAAAAAAAAAAAAAACCAATGTCGTCTTCCTTCTCACCTCTCTGAAATCCACATTACATTGTCTGTGGCGTACATCGCCTTTCTCTAAACTGAATAGTATTCAGAACTAATGGTTGCGTAGTTTGGAAAGTATTCTTTGCTTCCGAGCAGTGCTCCCTCGACTTAATTTTTTTTGAAAATTATATTTGTCGGTTTCAAAAAAATCAGAAAAAATCATGTGTGTAGCTAATAGTGTATCCCTAAACATGCGAAATGTCAACTCGAAATACTTTATATTATGAGCTACACAAAAGTAACAAAATATGGTAAAACTTTGAGATTTGAAAATAGGCATATTTAGATCCCAATTTGTTGTGTAGCTCAAAATACAAAGTATTTGAATTTGATATTTTGCATATTCGTGCGATATACTATTGGCTACACCAAGATTTTTTTCAGAATTTTTTTTAACTCAAAAAAATATGATTTTTGAATTTTTTTTTAAATTGGAAGGAGCACTGTAAGAGCATCTCCACTCGGGCCGCCCAAAGGCTTTTGGGGCGTGCCGGACAGAATATTGCTTCCACTCGCGGCGCCCAAAAGCAAATTCCGTCCGGAAGCGCCCACTTTTCTGTCCGGCAGCGCCACATGAAGCCCTTAGAATAGGGAGGCCTTGGACGGCCCCGGACACAAACTCTCGTCCGCGCGACCCACTCACGAGCCTACACGTATTTTCTGCTTTATTCCCCTCTCCTCTCTCTCCTTTATCCTCTCCCAACTACCACGGCCAGCGCCAGGGCAGAGTCGAGCGTCTTCCCCGGCGAGCTCAGGCACAACCTGGAGATGGAGCTGGCCGTCCAAGCCCGACGAGCGCGGGCGTGGCCGTCCTGCCGTGCGCCATGCCGTGAAGCCCGATGCCCTGCCGTGCGCCGTGTCGTGCGGCGACGGGAGCTGCTGCGCGAACGCCACGACAGGCGCGTGGCCGTAACACGAGACGGAGGTGACCGAGCTGGAGCGTATCCATGGCTTACATGAAGTTGTGATATTTGCAGTCCGTGCTCACGATTTGGAAGGAGCTGGAGTACTTCAAGGAGTACGTGCTCACGATTTGGAAGGAGCTGGCGTGTTCACGGAGGCGCTCTACCTGGTCAGCATGGGCACAACCGATTTCGTGGAGAACGATGCGGCCCGGCCATGCCAGGGAGCACGCCACGGCGTACGGCGACTACCTGCTCGGCGTCGCGGAGTCGTTCGCGCGGGCGCTGCACGCGCTCGGCGTGTGCAAGGTGGACCTCAACGGGCTACTGCCCATGGGCTGCCTCCCGATGGAGCGCGCCCTGCTGGGCGGCGCGTTCATGTGGTAGCCGAGGGATTCAATGCCCGGTATGTGCTCCGCTCCGCCCCTTTTCGGCCATGCTGGCCGCCGGCGCTCGCCCCAACGGCCACACGTTCCCTTCCCTCCTCAGGCCCGCCGCCGCCTCAGGCCCAGCCACCACGGCTCTCCGCGCGCAGTGCCTCCGCCACCGCGGGCTAGCGCCTGAGTCGGTCATCTGCCGCGTGACGCCTGTAAATTCCTCGGTTGCCATTTTCATGCTCAGAAGGTGTTCGTGCTAATGCAGGGGCTTGTGTCCGGTCTTAATTTGGAGAGTGTGAGTGGGAAAAGCTGTCGCCCATATCCACAAGCGCGTCCGGACGGCGTCCAAATGGCCTGTCCAGAAGGCCTTTGGGCTGTCATTTGGGCGTCGCGAGTGGAGATGCTCTAACTCAGGAGCCAAAAGTCTCTACTCTTGTGTAGTTCCACTACGTTGTGCATAGAACGAAAGACATCTCCTCTTATTCTATACATTACACAGCAGGTTTTTCCTCGTAGAATTTGATCCTTACAATTCTCCATATATGTATACATGCGTTAGTACCTAACCAAATTGGGTGGATCCTCCACCCGTTTAGCTAGGTATTGCATCCATGAGAACTTGACTAAATACATGATCGAAAACCTCTTGGTCCTTACTCATGCTTGCACTGCATCGACGCATGGGCAACAAAAGCGTCGGACCCAAGTCATTCAACGCGAGTGATGGATCCTCGGTTACTACTTCCTGGGATCAGATCATAGTAACTTCTGAACAGCGTCGAGCAGTACTGTCCTGCGCCCCGTGCCAGTGCCATCACCACGAACTGGCTGCAGTGATTGCACGAACGATAGTGCCTGCTACTGTGCGCTTCATCAGAGTTCACAGTTGAGTAGGTGCAGCGGGAGCATGGCCTTAAAATTCCTCGGCACGGCAGGATACCGTATCTGTGACATTGTTCCTTGAGGTAGTACGCCCAAGAAAAATTCCTATTCCTGATCTGTACCGCATGAACTATTGTACTGTTCTGGTACTATGCGTACATGTGACCGTCCGTCGGCTCATCACTCCAGAAGAAAGAGTTCGGCGATCGACTTGGAGTTGATCGGACGGTCGACAAAATCAGCTCTCATTTTTCAGGATAAAACTCGATGTTAGCTCACTTTCTTTCATACAGTTATCGACTATGAGGGCAAGGAAGGTTTGGTCAGGAACTATTTCTCCAATGTGTTGGGCCGTGGCCCTCCAAGCTCCAAAGACTTCAAGTGGGAGGCTTTGCGGTTTCCGAGTTGTGACCTTTCTATCCTTGGCGATGATTTTCCGGAGAAGGAGGTCCTTTCGGTCATCAAGTCCATGCCGAGTGACAAAGCACCGGGCCCGGACGGCTTCACCGGGACTTTCTTCAAAGCTTGCTGGCCTACTATTAAAAATGATGTGATGCGTGCTATCCAACAATTCTCCAACCTTCGCACCGGAAGTTTTCATTGGCTCAACTCGGCAAACATTATGCTCTTGCCGAAAAAGGAGGGAGTTGAGGCGATCTCCGACTACCGTCCCATTAGTCTCATCCATGCCATAGCCAAAGTTATTGCCAAGATGATGTCCTCCCGCCTAGCACCTCTCATGGACACCCTAATCTCCAAGTCTCAAAGCGCCTTCATTAAGGGAAGAAGCATTCATGATAACTTCATGTGTGTGAGAAACTATGTGCGAATAATGCACCGCACCAACACGCCAACCATCCTCCTCAAACTTGACATCAAGAAGGCCTTTGATTCCGTACGGTGGTCTTTCTTGCTTGACCTTTTGCAGAGACGCGGTTTTCCCGCAAAGTATCGGAATTGGGTGGCGGCCCTCCTTGTCACCGCGTCATCCCGTGTCATGCTTAATGGAGTTCCGGGATCGCCAATCTCGCATGGGAGAGGGCTTAGGCAAGGAGATCCTCTCTCGCCGCTCCTTTTCGACCTCGTCATCGACCTCTTGCAACAACTCCTTGACTTGGCCACGGCTAATGGAGACCTACACCGGCTGCGAGGTCGCGGCCCCATCATCCGCACCTCTCTCTATGTCGATGACGCGGCTATCTTCATGGCCCCAATCAAGGAGGACTTCCAATTTTTGGCGACTATCCTTGAAGGTTTTGGAGAAGTTACAGGACTGGTTACCAATGTGCTCAAAAGCCAAGCGGTACCAATTCGGTGCTCCCTTTTGGATCTTGACGACATCATGCAACCCTTCCCGGTTCAGCGCTGCACCTTCCCCATAAAATATTTGGGCCTCCCTCTAACCCATAGGCGCCTCAAAGCCATCGATGGGCAGCCCCTTGTTGACAAAGTGGCCCCCAAGCTTGTTCCATGGTATGGAGAGAACATTGCATTAGCTGGAAGAGGCACCCTTATCAAGTCGGTGATTACTTCACAAGCCATCTACCACTTGACTCCTCTTGTGATACCCCCGGGCATTTTACACTCGGTGAACAAGTTAGAGAGAGCCTTTTTTTGGGCGGCGGCGGAAAAAGTATCCGGCGGGCAATGCAAGGTTAACTGGAAAATTGTGTGTAGGCCTAAAGACAAAGACGGACTGGGTATTTTGGACCTTGACAAGTTCGCTAGGGCTCTTCGTCTTCGGTGGCCGTGGCTCCAATGGAAAGACCCCACCAAGACATGGATTGGCAAGAAAATCCTTGTAATGAGGAGGACATGGATCTCTTCTATGCGGCCACCACCATCACCATTGGAGACGGCCGTATCGCAAATTTTCGGCAATCCCATGGCTACATGGGCTGAAGCCGAAGTCGGTGGCCCCATCCATCTTTGCCCTCTCCACTAGGAAAAACTTCACTGTTAATAAGGGAATCACGGACGAGTTTTGGATTAGCAATATCAACATGGCCAAGGGCATCACCGCTGAACACATCACCGAGTTCGTCAATCTTTGGACGAAAGTGAGCGAGTTCCATCTCGTGGAGGGCACGGCCGACGACATCAAGTGGAAATTCACCAACTCCGACTTGTACACGGCGACCTCCGCCTACAATGCGCAGTTCAAAGGCTTGACGAGATCCACCATGCCGGAGATGGTTTGGAAGAACTGGGCACCTCCCAAGTGCAAGCTTTTCGCTTGGCTTGTTCTCCAAAACCGGGTATGGACGGCCGACCGACTCCGCCATCGTGGTTGGCCAATTACGGTCTCTGTCAACTATGCAAGAGAGAGGATGAATCCTCCACACACCTTCTCTTCAAATGCCGCTTCACCATCCGTGTTTGGAACATGGTGATTGCTTGGCTCGGGCTCTCCATGATCAACACTAGCCAATGGCACTCTTTTAGCTCAATGCAAGATTGGTGAAACTCCGTCATCTACAGCAACGGCACCCGGCGAAAATCCTTGGCATCCCTCATTATGCTCATATGTTGGGAGGTTTGGACCGAAAGAAATGTGCTCGTCTTCCGCCACGTTTCTACCATGCAAACGGTGATCTTTGCGCGGATCAAATCCGAGTCGGCCTTGTGGAGCGCAGCGGGGGCTAAGCACTTGGGGTCCATCATGCCCGGAGAGTAGTTTTCTGTTTCGTTTTGCGAGAGTTTTTTTCTTATCGCTCATATGGGTTTGTGAGTGAGCGTTCCTGCTCGCTCGTTTCGGGTTGTAAAACTTATGTTCAACTCCTTCTTATTTAATTAATAAGGTAAATCTTTTGCCTCCGTTTAAAAAAAAACGTCAGCTGTATCTCGAATGACCGATGGACCATCTGATTTCTGTGTTGGACGGTCGTGGAGCAGGTGGGGACAGATAGGGATAGCCGTCCGTCGACATACGGCCGGGAGGGGAGCAGTCACCGGAAAGTTTTCATCTCCGGCGGGACCTGCGACCACGACGTGGATCGGGCAGGACACGGCGGCATGGCACAGTCCTACTGCACAGTTACAGCTCAGTCCCTTGTTCAGACGCGCTGTACCTCTCTCTCACTGTGGGTCATGACGGAGAACAGTTGAGCCATCCACTCGCAGGAGTAAATAACATAACAGTGCGGGAGTTCATCTTCCTCGGGCGTCGTCGGCCGTAAACCATGGATGACTAGGCTCCAATCTATCTATCTATCTATCTATGCATATCGTGTTTGTTTTGGTTATTTGCTGGGAGCGCTAGCTAGGATCGAGAGCAGGTAGCTAGGCAGGTATGTGATGGATCGGTTCACCGCCGCCGATGCAACCTGTGATGGGCGCCGGTCGTTCGGCGGGTACGCCGATGCATGCATCCACTACCAGGGATGACATGTGTAGATCCTTGGGTAGCTAGGATCCTGTTTTCGTCCAGGACAGTAGCCGGCTAGCATGCTGTGCTTGGTTTCAGTTTGTTTCCCGTCAACTTCGTAGACTTGATGGAATAATCTTCAGCGCCATGATTTCGATCGGCGATCGATCCAACTACGCTGAAAATAATCGGTGGGCGCGACCGAGTCAAGATTTTGCACTTGGCACTGTCCCAAAATTCAAGAAACTTTTAGTAGTGTGACGAAATGATCTGACGACTGCACGAGTATTTGATCCGTGGCCCAACTGGAATCCAACATTTCGGCCCGTCCACCTGACGCCAGGGAGCCCACGTGTCCTCAATCCTTTGACTCTGGACACTATTCCGGAGCAAGCAAGGAGGTATGTGGCGCCATGCCGAGGCTGGGGCCGGCGGACGTACGCGCATAGGATGTACTGGAGAAGTACTGTACGTAAGCGCCAGCTAGCCAGCCAGTGCCGTCTCCATCAACACAAACTCCCCGGAGAGTGAAAGGCGCGTAGGTTCGTGCCGGCCCCTAAACTCAATTATTACTCAAAATCAACTACCAAACTAAAATATACAATGGCCCTATCAAGTTTGTGTCCTTGGGAAAAATAATGACCTCATCGTGTCTAGCTTTGTCCATTTCCGATTCTATGATGTATAAAAGAGAGAGAGACTTCATCATCTCTAAAGAAACTAATGAAAAGAGCAACATACAAAATAAAACTCCTTAATTTGGTTACTTGTTATAAGGTGTATCAGTTTTCTGAAGAAAAAACATATCAAATTTGACTATCTTTAACCAAGATTTTAGGAAAAATTATCAACATCTAAAATATCTGGAAAATATATTTGAAAATATATATGAAAATTTATTTTAAAATGCTAATACTATCTTCTAAAAACTTGGGGAAAATAGTCAATTTTGACTTTTCCAGAAAACTAATACACCTTACAACAAGGAACTGAGTGAGTGCATATGTAGGGACAAATTATATACTTATTGCTTTTCTACGAAACATGAGTAATTAAGGTATGTGAAAACACAAGTTAACA
Organism: Poa pratensis; assembly: GCA_947311845.1. Lineage (NCBI taxonomy): Eukaryota > Viridiplantae > Streptophyta > Magnoliopsida > Poales > Poaceae > Poa > Poa pratensis. The sequence continues at coordinate 23,548,510 of CAMZMU010000081.1, read as the reverse complement.
TACACTTAATGTTTTTTCATAAATTGCCCAAAAAAATTCAGGGAAAAAAGGCATGTCAATATAGTTTTTTCTTTATGAGATTGTTGACAAGTCAATAGTTTAGAGGGTTACAATATGCATGCATGGGAGAACTTGATAATCTAGAGAGGAACAAGAATAAGTGCTCTGATTCGATCGGTTGTAGCGACACAATGGTTAGCTTTCTTACACAAATCTTTCCTGTGCGGACACAGAAAGGGAAATTTAAAAAAAGGTACAGATAAATAAAAATCGTGACGAGTGACGATTACGTAGGAGTACTTACCAGCTAGCTGTTGGTCGTCGTTAAGAAGCAATTAACCACAGCTTAATTGAAGTGATAGTGATGAGTAACTAAACCAAACCAAGCTAGGGCAGGTAGACGGACGGGTCGGCGACGTCCGTCCAACAGCTCCCGGCGTTCCAGTACGCGGCCGGCGACGCATCGCCGAGTTCGAAGATCCCGGTGTCCAGGGACATGAACGGCGCCATGTCGGCGACGATGGAGGTCGAGGTGTGCACCTCTGGCTCTTGCAGCTGCGCCTGCCCTGTGTGCAGCGCTGAGCCTATCGCCTCCTCTGTCTTCGGCTGCGACGAGAAGTTGAACATCGGGAGAGGCGGTGGAGGAGGCGGCGCGAAGAGGGACGCCAGCGCAGCGGCCTGGTCGGCGAATATAGGCGCCGGTGGTGGCACGTCTGCTGCGAAGGGGTAATTCGGGCTGCGGTTCGCGAAGGCGATGGTATTGTTGGGGTTGGAGGACGGCGTAGCCGGAGCGGGAGGGGTCGTCGTCGTCTCCGCGGCGGCGGCGGCCGTGGGGCTCGTGCTGCCGCCGCCGCTATTGGAGCGGCCAGAGGACGATGCGGACGCGCGCCGCTGGTTCTTGGCTTCAGTGGCCCCGGGCGTCGACGGGGCGGACGACGACGACGAGCTTCGCTTGGCCTTGCGGCAGCCGCCGCCGACGGGGACGTTCCGGAGTACGCCGCCCTTGGTCCAGTACCGGCGGCAGCTCTTGCAGAAGTGGCGCGGCTGCAAGAGGTTGTAGTTGTTGTAGTAGCAGAATTTGGTGTTGGTCGACTCGCAGCGCGGGCACTTCACCGCCTCAGGCGGCGCTTGAGAGAACACGCCGCACCGAGACGCCGGAAGACCCTGCTGCGCTTGTGCGCGCCGGATGTCTGCCGCCGTGGCGCCGCCGAACAGCCGTCCGGCGAGGCCAGGGATTGATTGGTAGTCCTGCATGAGGCAACCTAAAGGGCTGGTGTACGTGGTGTTCAGAACATTCTAGAAGAGTGTGCTTCCATGTGCTTGTTCATCTATGGCTGTGACTGTGTGGGTGTGCTTGTCGACGAGCTGGGAGCGGCAAGAGCTCCACCCAATGAGCTTCGGCTGTGCATCACACAAGGATAGCAGGTAAATATCTGCACCTCAATATCGCGTTCCCTGTCCTCGTCCTTCAACCGCTAGCTAAGGTTACCAAACTGCCCCTAACCCTGACAGTTTGACCAAAATGCCCTTGCTTCCAAACTGTTCCTTGACATGCACGACTGTACGTGTAAATGTACATATAGTGGTACCGAGAAAATTGCAGTTTCCGCCACACATTCTTCTCCTTGTGTTGCATAAATCACCACATTGACGGATCTTTTTTTTTTTGGCAGTGCTGAGTGTCCCCGGAGGATTTGGGGCAAAAATCCTCCGTGTCTAACGCGTGACATGTGTCCCCACCCTTGTCAGAACCACCGACGGACAAGCTCGTGCGAGATTCACAAAGCACAGAAAGAAGGAAAAATTCCCCAACTTCAAACAACACCACGCTCAAGACCAATCGACGCCCCCGTCGGAACCATGGCCGTCGCCGGAGCACCCCGTCGTGGTGTCGCAGATGCACCAGCTCGCCGGCTTGCTGCAGCGCCGTCGTTCCCTGGCACCACCGCACATCCAGGCTGGGAGCAGCGCCGCCGTGCCTTGGGAGCAACGCCGACATGCCATGAAATTAACTCGCCTCCGTGCTGCCCTAGGAGCAACACCGCCGTGCCATGGAAGCAACCCGCCTCCGCGCTGGGAGCAGCGCCGCCGCTCTGGGAGCAACGCGTAGCAACTCGCCTCCGCCCTGGGAGCAGCGCCGCCGTGCTCTGGGAGCAATGTCGTCGTGCTGTGGGAGCAACGCCGCCGTGCCATGGTAGCAACTCGCCTCCGCCATGGGAGCAGCACCGTCGTGCTCTGGGAGCAACGCCGACAGTGGCGGAGCTAGGGGGACCAGCATGGGCCTTGCCCCCCCTATGCATGCACAATATGATTTTTTTACATGTATAAACCTGATTTAGACAAGATTTGAAGAGAAAATTACATGTTTGGCCCCCTTAATCAATTATTACCAAGTTTGGCCCCCTCTAATGTTAAATCCTGCCTCCGCCCCTGAACAACGCCGTGTTGTGGGAGCAACGCCGCCATGCCATGGTAGCAACTCGCCTCTGCCCTAGGAGCAGCGCCGCCGTGCCCTGCAAGCACACCTCGCCTCCGCGCTGGGAGCAGCGCCGCCATGCCATGGAAGCATGACGCCACCACGCTGGCAGCAGCACCGCCGTGCAAAAATGTGGGCAGGACCGCCATGCTCTGGAAGCACCGACGTTCCAGGCTGGCAGAAGCGCCGCCGTGCCCTGGCAGCACCACGCCACCACGATGGTAGCACCGCACCTCTGCACAGGCAGCACCGCCGTCGTTCCCCCATAGAAGATCTCGTAGCAGCACGAACCAGCGGGGAGGAGAGGTGAGGGAGGAGGAGATGTAGAGCACCGGCGGCGAGCGGAATATGTGCAGAGCACCGGAGGTAGGAGAGGGGACGATCTGGTTGTTTGGGAGATAACTAGAGAGAAGAAAGTACTAGCACGGAGAAGAACGAGTGGAGAAGACGACGGGATGAGATAAGATCTGGAGGTGGGTCCCACGCACGTTGCTCTCGTTCGGTTTGACAGGCAAGTGGACGCGTGGCGCGACAGGGACCCGGAGGACGAAACGCGCCCGATCCTCCGAAGGCTAAGAAGCGTTTTCCTTTTTTTTTTTTTTTTTTTTGCAGTTCTTACTGGGTGCAAGTCTAATTTGTTGACGCTTCCACCAATTGGTTATATAATCGGCCTTGTTGACTGCTAAAACGAAACCTAGGTCATCTGCCAATGCTCCAATTAATGTACAAGAAAAATAAAAACTTAAAATTTCATAATAAGATAACTATTCACTAAAAAATCATGTCGAGGGTGATGGCGGCAGGAGTCGAGGGCGATTCTTGAAGATACATGCTAAGATAATCCCGCTATGGAGTTTTCAGATTTGTTTCCCCTTGATATAGCTAGCACGACCATTCTTGCTTCGTAATGGAATGCCGATGCTCCTACTCTTGCAAAGTTTCTGAAAAAGATCAATATGCCCAACAACGTCTCATCAACATGTCATCTCAAATTTTGTTTCCAGTTTGTTTTGTATCTAGAAAAACTTAGATTCTTGAACAATTATATCCACTTCAACTTGTATTGTTCCAAAAGTAGGGACACCCCCTCCCTATTTTCAATCCTCGAATACATACAAACAATTATGCTGAAAATTTACCATTGAATTTGCATCTCAAATTGTGTTGTTTCATGTGCCTTTTCATCTACTACTTATTAAAGCAAAATTATATAAGGAGACGTATTAAAGCACCTTCCAATTGTCAATATCAGTGGCACATAAGAATGCAGGTGGGATGGACACGGGACGTACGTCTCCCGTTTACTTTTTCCCGTCGGGACAAAAGGGATACACGGGATTTTGGTGATTTTGTGTAGCGGGAAACATGGGTCCCGTTGGACCAGCTACCTCCCTCCCAGATCAATCTTGACTCGTCCCGTAACCCACCGGCCGCCGCTTTCTCAGCTTCCTGTCGCGCAGCGTCCTGGATTCTTCTCGCCGCCGGAGCGCCCGATTTCACCCGTCACCGCCTCCCCGATCCCCCCTGCCCCGTCTCCCCGGATTTCTCTGCTCGCCTGACAACGGCGCGGCCTCCGTCGCTGGCGTGCTTTACTTGCGTGCCGCGGGGCAGAAAAGGAGACTCTGGAGACGGGCAGACGGCCATGGACAGAGGGCATGAGCTTGTGCGTGGGTTGCTCACGTTGGTCTGTTCTCTGTTCCCGCGCCGCTCGCCGGCAGCTTGACAGGTTTCGTCCTCCCGCTCGGCCGTCCTCCCCTGTTCCACGATCTCCTAGCACCACCACAACCTGCGGGTCTCCACTCTTCAGCTGATCAGATTTTTCTTCTTTCCCCAATCGATTCCTTCGTCTGCTCGGCTACCGTGCCGGCCGCCGAGCCACCGCGGACAAAGTGGAGCCTCAAAGAGACTTGGGAGGAGCGGAGGAAGAAGGGAGGCGCGAGCTCTGCGCGACGGCCATGGCGACGGGGTGTGCGTTGAGGACATGGCGACGGCCATGGCGATGGGGTACGCCCGTTGCCGGCAGGGTGCTCAGCCCAGTGCCGAGGTCGTCATCGCCGGCAGGGTGGAGCAGCAGGAGAGGGCCGGGTCTCCGCGTACGCGTCCATGGCCGCCGTTGACGTCGTATGGAGATCCAGTCAACGGTGTGGCTCTGAGATTAGTGGGCACTAGCGGGATTTCCGGGATATTTCTTTCCATCCCGTATGGGACAACTGGGAGCTACTTAGCGGGACAACTGGGGATTTCTGGTGGGATGGGAGGCGGGACAAATGGCAGGTCCCGTCCCACTTGAAATCCTAGTGGCACACCACATGTGCTACTTTAGAAGTCGTGTACCGCGACACACTTATTTGCCATGCTAGCCCACGCACTGGCGACGAACCCACAAATAATACGGTGGATGGCTATCGGTCGAGCCACAAAGCCGACACATACACGCTTTCCTCGAGGTGGTTAATCATGTCGGCTTTTAAGCGCCCCTATTATCAACAGTTTCCATTTAGACGTTTGGCTCGCCGTTTAAAAGCGCCATATAGCGCTCGTCGTGTCGTAGCATATTGACGATGGCTGCAGGGAGACGATGATGGCAAAATTAGTTTCATGTGAAAAGGATGGTCCTAAAGTATTTAGACGGCTGCGGCAAGATGGAGTAGCTGGAGCGGGAGGGTGCTCGCCGTGTTCGTTCACCGGCATAAGCTCCGCCGCTGTGCGGCGGACGGGCCTTACGGCGTTCTTCAAGGAAGGAGGTGCCCTCGGGCCGTGGCTAGGAGGGGGTCGGCGGTCTTCGTCGTCGACGCCGGAGGAGCTGCCGATGTTTGCTCTGGTTCTGTATGCCCTGCGTATGGTTTTCTGTATTCCGTATTTGTACCTATGTACGGTGTATGTGGTACTCTGTTGAATATACGTGGGATTTCAAAAAAAAAGTATTTAGACTCGATGAAAAAAATGTAAGGAGTGGAGACCATTAGATGGAAATGCAATCGCCAGCTTTGGTACCTCGAACTCAAATATGGAGCTCTTCGAATGATCCAGTAGCATTGGTTTGAGGGTAAGGCCGGGAATGGAAGTGTGGAGCTGCCTTTGTGGGTTGAGATGCTGGAAAGAGGCGGGGCAAGGGGGCACACCGTGGATGAACTTGCACCTCATGATTTTGGACGTTTTTGGCTATCTTTCAAGGTAGCATTATACAACCAACCACTTCTGTATCCATTTTGGAACGCTGTCACGATACCGTGGCAAACATTCCTAACTAACGAATCTGATCGATCCCCGCTAGAAGATTACTATACAAGTTATAGCATAATTCATTTTTTTAAACAAGACAAAAAAATTGCCATTTTCATTTAATTCGAGAGAAGTTTTGGAAGTTTTACATCTCTTGCCGTGGGAAAGCTCTCACGGCTAAAACGCTCACTCTCGCGGCATTACATTACCAAGCACCTTAGCCTCGGCAAGACACCACATTGCCGCCTCATCTTTAATATTGGCAATAAGGATGGCAATTTTATCCAAGGATCCGGGTATCCATGGATATCCGGTCCGGTGGATAAGGGTTTGGAGGGCTGTTTCCACCCTCGGATTTCATAGGGCGGATATCCGCTAACTCATGGGGTGGGCACGGGCAACGATTTTGCCCCTGGGATATCGAATGGATACCCTACTGACATGTATGACCCACATGTCAACGAGACATGTAATTTTTTCGTAGACCCAGTTCTCCCTATTCCTGAGCCCAGAATCAACCGAGGCCCAACTCACCCAAAACTCACGAAATTATTAAATACTAAACCTAAACTACTCCCGCATGTAAGGCAACCCGCGCACAGTTAACGATCCTCACATGCATGCACACAATCGCCTAGACGCCTCGACTCCTCGTCTCCTGGAAGTCTCCAACAGACCGGCGAGACCGACGCCTCAACTCTTAAATACGTATTTTGTGGTGTGATTGTGATTGTACATATTTTAATTACTTTGTGGTTGAAATATTGTTGATTTGATACTCCAATGCATTACTCATGGATATACATGGATATCTGGGTATCCGGCGGGTTTGGATATGGGGCAACATCCATGCACATGGATACTTTCGTGGGCAGGCCATAGTGACGCTGATAGATTTGGATCTGGATTTGGTATATCCGTCCGAACCCGCCCCATTGCCACCCTTAATTGGAAATGAGCATGGTTGAGGTGGTCGATTGGTTCTGCAACACCCTTACATTCATTTCATTACATATCTCCAAAGAGACAATCATGGCGAGCAAAGCCATGACCTTTCGATAGTGCCCCTTCTTGTGGTTGGATTGCCTTTGTCCAACGCACCTTGACGGTGGGAAGCGCTTGCCAGTCTCTTGGAATGATGTCACGTAGCCCAAGTCAATCCTTCAACAAAAACCAAATCCTAATAGTGAAACGACATTTGAAAAGAAGATGAGTGGCGGAAACTGCAACTGACTCACGAGCTACATGGAGCTCATATTTTGAAGGAAAAAAAAATCAAAATCAACACTTTTGAGTTTCCAAAATCGTGAAAAAAAATCCTAGATGAAGATTGTGTCGAGATCTACAAATGTGCAAAATTTCAACTCAAAATTTGTTATAGTTTGAGCTCCACAAAAAAGAAAAACCAAAAACAATTTCAAGTTTTTGAAACTGTCTACTATTAACCACTCATTTGTCATTTTTGTCCATCCCGCAATACAATGTATTTCGATTTAAAATTTTGCACACTTGTAGATCTAGATATTGTAGACATCTGGGAATTTTTTCTCGATTTTTGGAAACTCAAAAGTGCCGATTTCGATTTATTTTAAAAGAAAGAGCTCCATGTAGCTCGTGAGCCATTAGTCCACTCTCGACGAGTGGCCGTTTCTTGAACTTGACATTACAAAGCTTGCATAGCCCGCAATTTTTCCAAACTCTTCTATAAAGTCTATCCGCCGTCCACATCCAGTTTTGGAGAACAAACTGAGCAAAGATCTTGCATTTGGAGGTGCCCAAGGCTTCCACACAACGGGCATCTAGTAGGTGGTTTGTCCCCAAAATTGCATCTTGTAGACAGGTGACGAGGAGTAGGTCCCAAAAATTGCATTTTGTATAGCATAATTCACCGGTAAGTCAGCTCAACTATGGTGTAGATTATATGTATTTGCACCGCGGGTGGCGAATCATTAAAATTTTGGGTAAATCTCAAAAAAAAAGAGCTGCCTTTTGGGTTGAGGTGCTCCATCGAAAGAGGCGGGCAAGGGCGCACACCGTGGATGAACTTGCACCTCATGACTCTGGACGTTTTTGGGTTTCTTTCAAGGTGGCATCATACAGCCAACCACTTCTGTATCCATTTTGGAACGCTACCTGTCACGGTATCGTGGCAAACATTCCTAACTAACGAATCTGATCGACCCCGCTAGAAGATCAGTGTACATGTTTGTATAGCATAATTCATTGGTAAGTCAGCTCAACTATGGTGTAGATTATGCATATTGCACCGCGGGTGGCGAATCAAACTTTTAAATAAAAACATATGCACAGATTATTTCCCACAAAATCTCTTCTCTACTATATTATTATTATATATATCTCTACTATATAATATGTCTTCAGGTGATGATCCGTTTTTCACTTTGCGGTTTTACCCTTACATTGCTAGGATAATTACATGGTATGCCACCGCCAATTGAAAAAACGATCCGAGCAGCCAAAAGTGGAAAAGATAGTTTCGAGTCACGCTCCGCTTCGAGCACAGGCTGCGCCCACGCTGGTTGGCGGTGGCCCACGCACCACGCGCGTAGGGGATCTCGTACGCTCGATCCCCTGAACAAGAGCGCCGCCACGAGCAGGCCAGGCTCTCCGGCCGTTCGCCGACCCGACGTTTGGCGGAGCCCCTCCTCTGGCGGCCCGGCGCGGATTCATCGAGCCCCGTGTCCTGATCCGTCCGCCGCTGACCTCAAAAAGCGGTAAATCAACCTTGCAATCCCTGTCCACCTCGATGGAGCCGACACGCGCAACGGAGGTCGCCGGAGGCGCCGCACCGGATGACAGCCCGCCCGTCCGCGCTCTCCCCGACGGTAGCGTGGATAGCACCTCCGTGGCGGCGCCGTGCCAAATAGCTGGATTGTAGGACGAGGCCGCTCGGCAGCAGCAGGTGCACAACGCTGCCCCGCCCCGCCGCCGTCCCATCCGTCCCCTGCTCGCCAACTTCTGCACCACGTTCGCCGCTCTGCCTCGACGAAGACACCCTACGTTCCCTCGCCGACGCGGGCCTCTCGTCTGGCGCGCTGGCAGACCGCTTCCCCTTCCCTGTCCTCCAGTCCGTGAATAGATCGGCGACCTCGAGGCGGGCCGCGCCTTGCAATCGGCCCGCTGGTGCTCCTGCCTGGCCGCGCTGGTGCTCCCGGCGGCCTGGTCATCCTCGATACGACGTGCTGGACGACTCCAAGTCCACCGCGTCTGAATTTTAAAGACCCACTACTCTGAACTTTTTCAAGCGAGGCAACACCGTAGCAGCATGCGGTCCTGCTTGTTTTGTGCAGTATGGATAGTTTTGATATTTCGATTTTTGCTTAGTTTGAGGTCTGCTGCTATGAGTCCAGGAGAAATTCATACGTAGGAGAAGTTGAGAGATTATCTTGTTCTCGACTACGGTGATGAGGTGCAGGACTATACTCCGAGCAGCAGCTTTGTACAGAACAATATACGTGCTTCATAAAATGCCGCCGGTGTACTTAGTCATTATGTTTGTGCTCTGTACTGGGAGTGAGTTAGCTAATGCTTATGTGAGGCAAGTAAAAATACTGAGATGGGGTTTCGGATGTTCTCTTGCATGGGATTATGTCACATGTGAGATGTCAGCACACCTAGAATGGATGTCCTGATTAGCTTTATGCATGCATATTTCCATGGATTGACAATTAGGTTAGTATTATGTTTTACTGTACCTCCTTCGATATTTTGTTTCTTCAACCTAATTCTTTGGCGATTTAACAAGGTTTGTTTTGCTAGCGAGCTTCCGTACAATTGAACAAATTTGTCATAATGATTTTGTTGCCTGATTCATAATCTATGTGTGCTCATGTCAATAAGTTTTGATATTCATGTTATTTAAGCACATGAGATTGGAAAATAAGTGGCAATGTTTTCTTTCTCTTTTTCATAAAGGTTGGCGTATCGACGAAACCGAATTTTAAGAGATTCTAAATGTGGCAAATGTATTTTTAAGCATCAATTTGATGTCACTGCCAAATATAAGTACCCGTTGCAACGCACGGGCACTTTGCTAGTATATATATACTGTACTGGAAGGATAACCTTCCTTCGTTCATCCGTCATTTTCGTTTCCTATTCTGCCCCTACAGGTTTCAGAAAACTACATCGTTGCCACCGCTACTCCAATCGGGACAAACCATTCATTGGTTGGTTTCGTACGTCGCTGCCACCCTTTGGTTTCGTACGTCGCACGGAGGATCGTTTCTTCCGGTCACCGCTGATCCAATCCGGCCGTGTTACCGTGAGCCCTCTCCTTCGAACGCTAGATCCTCCCGGCCGCCGGCCGCCACTCGCTCCAACTGCTGCAGGGAACCAGCCCCCGTCGCGCTTGCTCCGGTGGTGCCGCCGAGACCCTTGCGCTCGTCGCCTCAGTTGCTGCCATGTACTCTGCGCGTGTCGCCCCGCTCTGGCTTGCGGAGGTTCCGCTTCTCCACGGCGAGCTCCTACGCGGCCCACCGGGACAGAGGGCTGACGCTCGCCGGACCTCCTTCCGGCACTTCCCGACGTCCGTCCATCCTTCTCCCCAAGGCCGGCCGTTGATCCATCTCCGCACTGCTGCACCGTGGCGATGCTCGGGCGGAGCAGGGGCGACGGGCTCGTAGAGTCGCTCGCTGGCGCGTACGAAGGCGTGGACCGATGTGGTCGACGGGAACGAGCACGCCGGGCTGTTTAGGTACTCCACCTCGAGGTCCAGGAGGTGCGGTGGTCAGAGCTGAGCTCGGGCACGGAGGGAGCTCGGACGTTGACGGTATGGTGGAGCTCGGGCTGCCAGGCGACGGCGTCGGGCGCGATGGAGAAGACGGCGTCCATGGCGGCGAGAGGTGGAGGGCTTGGTCCGCCGGGGTTGACACAGCGAGGTGGAGTCGGAGCGGCGGCGCGAAGAGCAAGGGAGATAGGAGAGAGGCGAGCGAGGGGAGAACCGGAGAAGACGATCAAGGGAGTGGCTCCCGTGCGTGTGGGACTTGGAGGACTGGAGAGAGAAATGAGAGAAATACAGGGAGGCGGCTGCAAGAAGCCAGGGGGTGGGAAAGGAAAAAGGACAAGGGAATGCTAGGGTTTCGCCTGGGATTGGCCTTGGGCCGGACGTGGCCTTGATGGGCTGTTCACAGTCAAAATATGTTGCCTTTATTTCTTTTACGAAACGATTTGACAAAATCAGTTTAAAAAAAGGAAGCAAATCTTTCACATTTTTTTGTCCCGTTACAAGGCAAGAACGAGCGTTTCATCTTTTTGTGAAGGTTTCTAAGAAAAAATTGGTTAGGAGTATACTAAAATTTTGGAGAACATCTAGACGTATGTTCTTTCAACTGGTTATTAAAGAAATTCACATACAAATCCATAGACTTCATATTTCTACACTTTATATGAATATAGATTGCCAAATTATGAAGGAATACATCTCATTTGAACATCGTATTATACGGTTCTATTTTACATAAAATGTGTTACATGTGAAAGAGAAATGAATAATAGGACATGGGAACAAACGAGTTTCTTTTTTAGTTTGCCGTCTTCTCAGCAAACCCAATCGACTTGGGTAAAAATTAATGAGAATTTGTCGGCAAGGTCCTACATGTCGCCAATCTTGGAGCGAACGATTTTGAGTTAACGACGTGTTGCCAATGTTAGAGACGATGATTATAAGTTTGAGCGACGCAGATTTTTTTCTCCCGTTACAACGCACGTGCATTTTTCCTAGTATATACAGATATTCTTTGCTACTCCCTCCGTTTTTTAATATAAGATGTTTTAGCTTTTGTCCACATGCACATGCACACAAATGTATGTGGACACATTTTTATATATATGTTCATTCATTTTAGTGTGAATATAGATAATATGTATACCACCTAAAAAATGGAGCGAGTACCACTCAGGTAACGTCCGGACAAAGGAAGCTCTAGCCGAAGCGGCTAGCTAGGAGATATGGCCTGTGGAGAGGACTCCAGTACAGAGGCCGGTAGCACACCACGCATTAATTGGGCGAGCAGTGGTCGTACGTCTCATCCTCATCGTCGTCGTCATCGTCACACCGATGGCTCTATCGACCTGCCCTGGTCGGACACGTCGGCGGCGGTGCAGCTCGCGCCGTCGATCCGGCCGCGCGCCACCGCCCGATCGCTAGCTACGACGAGTCAACGACGCGGGCGGCCGGCAAGCTGTATATCTCGGGTAGCCAGTAATGTCGATCGCCGACGGGTTGGGCAGGTTGTTGCGTCCGGCCGGCACACGTCGTGCTCGCTCCGCGCGCGCTAGGCCGCTCGCATCGCAGCTGGCAGGCTTGCCCCCGGTGTTAATCCTACCTGGATTAGTACGTGCGGTTACGGGTTACGTCAAGTCAGGCACTCAGGCCGAACACTCATAGCGGTACCTAGTGAGAATGTGAGGCCTAGTTTGGGAGCAAAGTTTTTTTTTAAACCGAAGTATCTCAAAACTGAAGTATCTGAGTGCCAGGCGAATGAATACTGCAGTTTGCTGATACTGAAGTATTTCTCTTTTTTAGCAAAACTATAAGGCGTTTGGTAAGTATTATTTTACTGGTCTTTGACTAGTGGTACGGTGTGCATGCATGATCCCTTTTGACTAACAGATGCGTGCATTGCTCTTGCATGATTGCGCGTGAGTATTTCACGAGCTGATTGTTTCAGCTTCAACTAATAAACACTCCAAATAAATAATGATCTGATCAACCCGATCTTTTACGTCAAATACTTTTTCTAGCGCTCACGACAAATCATGCGATGTAACTTTGCAGTCATAGCATCGGGCGCTCCATCGAGTTTGGCGCGTGGCCGTCGGCGCAAGCGGGTACTCCCTCCGTTCGAATTTAATGGACACATATTTGGTTACACATGGATATATCTAAACACTATACAAGTATAGATACATCCATATTTGTACAAAACCAAGTCAATTAATTTGGAACGGAGGGAGTAGATCACTGCGGCAGGAAAGGATGAATCAGATTCGTTTTACGCGCTGAAGGAAGCGAGTCTTTGTGTTTCTCTGTTTTGAAAAAAAGAGGTCCGGACTGAAGTTTACAATACGGAAGAAAAACTGAAGTTTTAGACAATACTATAGTTTTTAAACCACTGTTTTTATTTGACCCAAACGGGTTGAAGTATTCCATACTTCATTATTTTAGAAAACTGAAGTATTCTCACAATACTTCAAAATTACGGTGATTCCAAACGGGCCCCGAGTCACTCATTTCTTCATTCAGATTGGTGTATTAACGACGCCACTGGTAATTAAGGACTTTGTGGCCGGGGTAACCAAAGGGGGCTGGCCGGCTGGGCTGTTGTCCGCCAGTCGCGTCGCGTCTCTCGTTGAAGGCGCGGTCGCTTTGCCTGTCCTACAACCGTCTCATCCGTGCGGGCTAGCACGTCGGCTTGTGCGCGTTTTAGGTGTGAGAGGCGTACATATGTGGCATTGTCTACAACGCCGGGCACGTACGTACTCCCTCCGTTCCAAATTACTTGTCATCCATTTGCCAAAAAGTGGATGTATCTAGTCATGTTACAAGTATAGATACATCCACTTTTGGGAAATGGATGACAAGTAATTTGGAACGGAGGGAGTAGGTGTGTACTAATATGTAGCAGTACTTTCCTCTTGCCCTGCATGTGCCTAATGTGTTGTTGCATGTGTTGTGTGCTACTTTGATCACTAGTAATTGTGCACGTGCAATGCACGTGTAATCTTGTTAAAATAAATGTTATTGATAGCAAGTTCCCCAATCATTATATTGTTAAAAGTTCCCAAAAATAATCTGTACAAAATGCTGAGAACAAAATTGGTAAAGAATGTTTTGGTTAAAGTTATGCAGCAAGTAAATTCATTCCTCTTCATTTACAATTATTTTCCTCGTTTCTTTTCCATATCGTATTTTTCTTTTGCGAATCTTATTTTCCATATCGTCAAGAGCACCACTATGCTAGATGCAAATAGATATATCTTTGTCCACAGTTACCACATGAGTGATAATAAACAATTAAAGAAAAACTAATGATTAAAGTTTATTATTTGGCACCAATAATTGCAGGTCAATGAGGTACACTATCCGAAACTCACACTAAATAGGTAAATAGATATTACATGATAGGCTGCTAGATACAACAACAAAATCCTTTCCATTTGGTCTCACCATATTAAGAGCTCAACTTAGGGAAAAGGCCCGTCATGCAACTGATTATTCAGGGAAACCAATAAACGCCAAGAACATCTAAAAAAACCGCAAGAAACACCAACGATTTATTAGTTGGATGCCTCACCACAAGAAAAGCATGGGCCAGGTGTTCACACATTATATATCTCTATTAAGTTCAGTGATACAATGGTCATAAAAGAATTGCAACATACATTAATTCTCAGTGTGAAAATCAGTTACATGACAAAAGGAGAACAATCTGCTATGAAGTGCAATGTACGATACATATTGGCGTGATGGACCTAACCAAAAGTTATTATTATTTTTTTTGAACTTGGGCCAAAAGTACATCAACAGTTGTATTTTACTTACAACTACAGATGATGTTTCAAATAGCATGTTAGATGAATGCACCACAAATATAAGTGACCCTGGCATCTCTTCGCTCTAAAATGAGCAGGCCCCACTTCCTTCATGTCACTCCAAGGACTTAACTTGGGCTCACAGGGATGCTTTAAAGAATGGCCATGCCTTACAACAATTTTATTATTTGTAAGTTCATATTTTGATATCTATTATTTTCATACATCAGCAAGCTCCCAAGCACAATTCTATCTGATGTGTCATTGATTGAAGTAAACAAAATATTATAGGACCAACCAACAAATTCAGAATGAGTGGTAACTAACTCTAAAATAATATTGACGGCTAGAAATAGATAGGTAACAAGATAATTTATTTATTTATTTTGCTAAAAATTGTTAGCGGGGATGAATGTAGCACACTTGACACTTACTAGTGCATAAGGAACAATACTAACTGCTGCATTATACTTTGTCCATGTACACTAATATATGGAGAGTGATGAATCATCTCTTTGGAAGAAGTACTTCAGTTCAGTTCACACAACACTAACACGTCAGTTCGTTGGTAATTTGAGCTGTAGCTTGTTTTACTGGCTGTAGCTTTTGATAATAAAAAAGCGTATTTTTCTGGACCGACTTGATTCCTTTTATTTCTGAGTGCACATGACATAATATATTCTGATGTTGAATAACCTCCAATCTGTTCTGGTCCTTCCTCTATTTCGTGGAATTAGGAATGGCATATGAAGGAGGATATCATGTAGCTTCTGGATGGTGACCGACATGGTACTTACCTTTTGCGCCATGGACTACCTAACCTATTACACAGGATACATCAGATGGCAATTTTCTATTTCCAATCAATTTTATTTCAAATGAGCATTCGATGGGCTGGCAGCAGAGAAGAATGTGAATACGCTGGCAGGATCAACAAATTAGCAAGGGCTTCAAAACATCAGTAGGTGGTGAACAACCGAGGATGATATGAAAGGTGTGAGACATACTGAGATACATATTGTCGGCAATATGACTGTTTTACATCTCAAATTCTTTCATAGGTTCAACGGTGAATACAGCTGAACTGGGAAAAGCATGTGGGATACATTGAACTTTTCTGGTGAGCGCAATGTCTTTGCAAATCAACATAGCATTGGACGATGGCCACGACATGCTGCTCTTAAAATAATTCAGATTTCAGATGAAGGAACCTTTAGTTGGCGATCATGCCGTCGTGCTCCGACGGATGCCTGGTGCAGCGTACACGACGTGTACTTCCGTCGTGCAGGGCATCTGCGTCGTCGGCAATTTACAGGTCGATGGATTGCGGGCCCGTGGACTGACCGGGTGTGGCGTGCGGGCGCTGACGTCCGGGCGGGTGGCCCTGTGTATTGGGCAGGCGGGCGGGCGCGGCAGCAGGCGTTGATGGAGGGCGGCTGCGTGGGGGATGGAGGGCGTGCGGGCGGGCGAGGCAGCACGCGTTGAGGGCGGGCGCCGGTAGCGGGGATGGAGGGCGGGCGGGCGAGGCAGCAAGCTGGTGCGACGCGACGGCGGGGATGGAGGGCGTGCGCCGGCGGCGAGGCGCGCGCGGCAGCAGGCTGGTGCGACTCGGCGGCTGGGATGGAGGGCGCCGGCGTCGGGATGCAGAGCCCGTGGGTGGGCGGCGTTTGTAGGGAATTAATTAGATACCTTATTAGTGATTAGTGAAGCGTTTTGCATTGGTTCTGTGGTCAGTCTGACGTAATAACCGTCAGATTAATTATTGTGTGGCTGGGATGATTTGGATCACCCATGTCTCTCCCTTTTTATATTATTAGTGGTGATTTAACTTACTTTTCAATAAGATGTGCAAGCAACTCGATTTGTTGCGTGTGTGCGTTCACATGCGTGAGTGTATGCACGTGTATGTGAGCGTCTACGTTTGTACTGTGTTTCACAAAAAAAAAAACTTATCAGGTTCATCATGGGAGAAACTGGATCAAAAACCACACAAGGCTCAATTAATTAGGTTATAACCTAGTGAAAACCACACACCCGGGCCACACTATCTAGTTAATCAATACTTTTTTTTGCGGGTAAAGTTAATTAACATTATACTCCCGCCATTTCATAGTAGATCCGCATCACCAAGCCTGCAACACTTGCTCATCAATCACACCCAAAACCACCAACATCCGGCCGCATGGCGTCACAACCAAGTGCGGCAACATGGTCACGTCTCCAAAATTACACCTCAGAGTAGAGAATGAATGACGTTATATGTTATAAATATGTTTTCATAGTCCGATGTAGTGAACCTTTTATTGGTTTTCGCCTAGAAACCGAGGGCCGGAGAGGGGTCAGGTTTCCAAGACCCCGTAAGGATGGGAACAACTCCAAGGAGCAACTCCCTGGCCGGCGCCGATAAATCCGGGCAAGACTTTTGTCCGGAGCTCCATAACAACCACCATAATCGGAGTGCCGCAAGAACAGTCCGCCGCATCGCGAGAAATCAACGCCACCAGGGAGCCAAGTGCCTCACCCCCCGAGCAAGAATGGCCGTGCACCGCTGCCCATACCGATAGCACCGTTCGAGGACCACCGAAACCTGGAGCCGTTGTTGTGGGTTTCTCGCACCGATGACCATTGCGCTTTTAGATCCAAGTGAGATGGCTCCCATCTGGTGCCGAGACATCGACGTTTCCACTCGAAGTGTTGGCGCCCGCACCGCCCAAGCAACTGGATCTTGTAGCCACAAACCTCCTCCGTCGCGCAGTCGGGAGATGCTGAGACCGGGTTTACCCTTTTACGGAAAAAATATTAAGAATAATTGATTTTCTAATCTTTTTTAGTGAATTGATGATATAAAAAAGTACTATCTGGCGTAAGTAACCGTCGCCGGGCAGACTGTGCTTGGATCAGGCACACGGCCGTCCTCGCGTGCGCTCCGCGCAGCCAGCGCACTGCCACGGATGACGGACGGACGTTCTTCGGCCACGCTGCGGTCGGAGCAGCGTCGCCGTACGTGATCGTGATGCCGTTCAGTTGTTCACTCGTGTTACCACCGTCGTTGGCCCACCAAGACGTACGTGAGCCCATTTTCAAACACTGGGCATGTACGCATGCACGGATCTGATGTTCCCGCACGAGCTCCACGTACGACAGATCCAAGGACCCAAGCTTCATCTTCATCGGATTCCGTGTTGGACTTGGACAGGATCACAGGATCGAGTAATAAGCGTGTTTTATTACCTAACTGGAGAGGATTTACGCTCCCACAGCGAGCCAGCGCACCGCTCCATTGTTTTACTGTGCCCGCTACAGTGTAATAGTGCAGCGCACAATCTGAGCCGTCCACAGCTGATCGAACGGTCCTCGCGGCCGATTCACGTCGCCCCCAAGCCATTTTGCAGAAACATACTCGCAAAGCGAGAAATTGCCCCGCAGTCCAGATTTTTACACCGCGAAGGACCCATTTATGATTTCAGAAAAGACCAAGGACTTTTTCGCAAAATGACCCCACAACCCCCGGCCCTCTCCTCTCTCCCGCGCGGCACGGAGGTCGCCGCCGGCGCCGACGCCCCGTTCCGCCGCTCCGATGCTCCCCGTCAAGATCTACGGCCACAACGGGCTCCGCCGTCCTCGCCTCCACCTCCTCGCCGAGTGTCGCGTCGCGAATCGCGACGACGTGGCCGGAATCGACGACGTGGCCAGAATCGACGTACGACAGATCCAAGGACCCAAGCTTCATCTTCATCGGATTCCGTGTTGGACTTGGACAGGATCACATGATCGAGTAATAAGCGTGTTTTATTACCTAACTGGAGAGGATTTACGCTCCCACAGCGAGCCAGCGCACCGCTCCATTGTTTTACTATGCCCCGCTACAGTGTAATAGTGCAGCGCACAATCTGAGCCGTCCACAGCTGATCGAACGGTCCTCGCGGCCGATTCACGTCGCCCCCAAGCCATTTTGCAGAAACATACTCGCAAAGCGAGAAATTGCCCCGCAGTCCAGATTTTTACACTGCGAAGGACCCATTTATGATTTCAGAAAAGACCAAGGACTTTTTCGCAAAATGACCCCACAACCCCCCGCCCTCTCCTCTCTCCCGCGCGCACGGAGGTCGCCGCCGGCGCCGACTCCCCGTTCCGCCGCTTCGGTGCTCCCCGTCAAGATCTACGGCCACGACGGGCTCCGCCGTCCTCGCCTCCACCTCCTCGCCGAGTGTCGCGTCGCGAATCGCGACGACGTGGCCGGAATCGACGCCGCCGTCCACTGCTCCTGCCGCCGCGTTCGCACGTCGTAGCAACCGCTCCGGCGACCCAACGACGGCGGCGCCGCTGCATACAGCCACCCCGCGTCGAGCCGCGTCGAGTGCGCATACTCGCGCGTCCCGGAACGCCATAGTTCGACGTCGACGTCCCTGTCGCCGCCGCGGCAGAGCCGCCCGCTGGTGACGTCAGCATGACGTCCCAGCAGGCCAGGCCGCGCAGCTGGGCCGCCTGTTGGGCTGGGCTGGCTGCTGTGCAGCTGGCTTGGCCCTTTTTATTTTTTTCCTCCTGTTTTTCCCTTTTTTACAAATCTTTTATAACTTTCCAAATACAGATTCAACAATTTTCAAATATGCAGAATTTTAAAATATACAGATTCCCAAATTTGAATTTTATCACATAAACGCATCATATAATTTTGAATATCCCAAAAAAATTAAAATCCTTTCAAATCTAACTATTTCACAGACTTTTGCAAATCAAACAAAAATAAATACAAACCTTTTTTTAAATTCGGACTTTTGGAAATCAAATACTCCATAAATATAAACTTTTTTTTAGTTCGATGCATCAAAATCTGAACACATTTTTAACGTGGACATTTCCATATTTGAATTTCCTACACCGAGATATTTACAAACGTGACAATAATATCAACATGAACACAACAATAAACACTGACTACTCACGACGTATGATGAAAATTCAAATTTGAATGTTCCAACATTTCATAACAATAAACACTAACTATTCACTCCATAAATACAAACTTTTTTTTTAGTTTGATACATCAAAATCTGAACACATTTTTAACGTGGACATTTCCAAATTTGAATTTCCTACACCGAGATATTTACAAACGTGACAACAATATCAGCATGAACACAACAATAAACACTGACTACTCACGTCATACGATGAAAATTCAAATTTGAATGTTCCAACATTTCACAATAATAAACATTAACTATTCACGACATACGATCGAAATTCAAATTCGAATGTTCCAACATTTAGGATGCCTCTCAAACCTGACCATTACGGGAAAAAAACTAAATTCAAAAATGAATGCCTTCCAACTTAAACAATTTTGGAACTCGGACAAATTTTAAGCGTAAACTTTCCCACAATATCAGTAAAATCAAATGTAAACAAATTTTAATGTCGATAATCTCATTCCCAACTTTGAATTCCTTACACCACGTATACCAAAAATATCAACATGACCACAATATCTGAGCATTTAATAATGATTCAAATATAAATAGCTCCCCAATTTCATCATTCTAAAAATATTTCGACACATAAATTTTGTCTTCATTCCAAGCAATTTAGATCTGACCAGTTTTTTTGTAGTACAGACATTTTTTCCAATCCAAACCATCGTCGAAATTCGACATCAATGCGGCCGCTCCGGTCCTCCCCCCTCGAATTTAACTATTTAACTATTTTCAAAATTTAAGAGAATTTCAACACTCACTACTTTATAAATTACAAAAAATCCAAATCTAACCAAATTTAAACCGTAACCTTTTTAAAAAATTTAAAAAAATTCAAACCAACACGATTTCTCAATATGTACATTCCCAAATTTAAATTATACCACACACCCGCTACGTATAAATTTACATATTTCAGTCATTTAAATGCCTTTCAAATCAAAATTACATAACTTCCCAATTTGAACAACTTTCCACATCTAGACAACCTTTTAGCCGTACACTTTATTTCCATTTCATTAATTTCGAAACATTCTAAAAACTTAAAAGCCCGCATTTTCAAATTTAAATTTTACTCACACACGCGCGGCATCGCCGCGCAAAGTTACCTAGTAGGCCACCAATGACGCACAGATTTCAAGTGATTGAGGATAAAATTGCCGGAAAAATTGCAACCGCTCGGTCCCTCCTACGTGCGTACCTTTGGGCCAGATGTGATAAAGTCTTCGGTCAATTGGGAGACCGTCTATAGACCTACAAAGCTTGGCGGTCTTGGTGTATTAAATCTTGAGAAGTTTGCTTCCACTTTACGGATCCGATGGCTTTGGCTCTAATGGTAGATGACTCCAAATCTTGGCTAAATCTTGGATATCCTTGCAATGATCGGGATAGAAACCACTTTACGGTGGCCACGGTTGTCACAGTTGGATACGGTGAAAAGACTATATTCTAGAAATTCTCTTGGTTGCTTGGCCACCGACACATGGACAGTTGCACATCAAAAAGGCGCTTGAGAAGTATTTTTGGGTGAGCAACCTTGACTAGCAAGCCGGCCTACAAGTTGAGCATATACAAGAGTTTGTTTCTCGATGGAGTTAGTCTCCAACACCCATCTAATTCCGGAGAACCGAGATAGTATCCAATGAAAGTTCACCAATGATGTCACCTACTCAGCCTCTACGGCCTACAAGATGCAACTTGAAGGCCTCATTGCCACCGATTCAAATAAGATCATTTGGAAGACTTGCCCCCCCCCCCCCCCCCCTCTCCAAGAATGCAAGATCTTTGCTTGGCTAGTCATGCAAAATGGAATTTGGACTTTGGACTGCCTTCAACACCGAGGTTGGCAAAATTGTTATAATTGCTCTCTTTACAACCAAGCCCAAGAGACGACGGCTCACCTCCTCTTGCAATGCCGATTCTCCAGAAGGATTTGGGCCTCTATCTTTCCATGGTGTGGCTTCGTTGACATCTTGCCGGCGCATTGGAACAACAAGCCTAATGTTAAGTCTTGGTGGTCCAACTTAATCTACAAAAAGGATAGGGCGCGTAAAGCTTTGGCTTCCTTGCTCATGCTTGTTTCATAGGAGATTTGGAAAGAGCGCAATGCCCCACAATTTGAAAGTCCTATGGCGTGTCCTAGACAATTTGAAAGTCCTAGGGCGTGGCAATTAAATGCAAACCTCTAAAACCTTCTTCCTATTTAACAAAAACTAGCATAATGCCCATGCGTTGCAACGGGTGACAATTTTTTTTGGTGTTATAGTAATAGTTTTATATTCTATTTTTTCACATAACATCTGATGTCATTACCAAGATGATGAAAATAACAACCGAGTTTGTCTCACATGGGACCATCATCCTTTGAACAAACTAAATCTACAAACAAACTGGATGAAACTAATGAATATTATACGTGATAGTTAACTCGTCCTGAAACTGGAAGGTAGCAAAGCCAATCGTGATTCCTCACAAGACATTTGATGATTGTTATAAGTTGACTCCTTATCCACACAAGACCTGCTCCACCACCATTCCCACCATTACCGATTGCGTATAACTCCTTTCCATGTTCACGTTGCGATTGCAACTTCTATTGTGTGACATTTCCTACTCTTGAGATCACTTGGTGGCGCTTGTATCTGCATCACCCCTTTGATTGGTGACTTGCTCCACGTATCACCGCTGCCTGTAGAGGTTATGTTTTCCTGGTTCTCTCTAGATTTGTAAATCTGCCAAAATCTCAAGGAGCAAGCACTATATATGCAAAATTGACGCAACATGAATATAATATAATATTACAGTTCTTTTGGTCAGCATAATTAAGGATACTCTCCATAAACCTATTTCAGACTTATGCATAGCATTTAGACTTGCTTACATTGGAAACGTAAAACAAAAAATGAATATATCACAAAAATTGAAGGTAATTTTAAATCTTAAACTATGACTGTAACTGAACTTTCTCAATTTTCGATTGATGTATTGTGACCTAACCTGAAGTACCTTGGGATTCTTTGTTCCATCTGTTGAGACATGGAGGTGTACAAAGCACCATACTTCATAATCAGCCGTGTGACAACTTCAAACTGCTCAACCTTGTCACAAGTTAAAGCGTCTCCGAGATTCAATTGCCCAAATCTATCAGCCTGCACCTACATACATGTTACACTTATTTAAATTTGTCTAGCAAACATGAAGCAATAAACACAATTAATCTAATACATTTGCTCTGAACTGCAGTCAGTTTGTGACGGAAGAAGCAGATAGTTTCAGACGGAAGGGCCCATGATCTCGTGGAGGTCGCAGCGGTGGGCGAGCAGCTTACAGGTCCTGAACGTCTGAGCCAACTGGCCTTCAGGTCCACGGTCTCGTCCCTGCCGATGCCAACGGAGCTCGGCCATTGCGGGCTCCTCGTGGCAGCGCCGGGAGTTGTCCGACGCGTCTGCATCTGGGTGGCGAGGGGGTGAGGTCGCTGGAGCGGATAGCCGGGTGGGGTGAGCTGGTGGGGCGCGGGAGTAGACTGGTCGGTGGGCATTTTCCTTCCTGTCCAACCTCTCCAATAGCCACCCAGTCCTCCACCTCTCCCTGGTGCCTCCCCTCCCTTCCATCAAGCTCCCACGATGGACTGGCCGAGGGTGTCGGCGCTCGACGGGCGGGACCCAAGCGAGAAGAGGGTGGGAGACGCCGAGGGGCCTCGCCGGTTGCGTCCCGCGCCAAGACGGCCTCCTCGTTGAAGTAGACGGTCTCCTTGAACCTTGATGTCCATGGCACACTCGGTGCGATTCACCTCGTCCACGTCCGTCCATTAAACTATACGCTTTGTTACCTTGGAAGAAAAAACGGTGTAGAAATAATTAGTGGCATGTAATACAGCCTTTAATTAGTGTCATTTAATAATTTGGGACAGTTTTGGTAGGTTTTGCTCCATGCAATGCTTTGTTTGACGTATATGCTTTGTTACCCTTGGAATACAAATTGGTGTTTTAATGTTGATTGATGGATTGCCGTACCAAGATTTGATTTGGCATTGATGTGGAGGGAAAAAACCGAAGCGGGGAAAAAATCGGTGTCGGAAAAAACCGTGTGGAGGAAAGTCTGAGGCTTGACGAAGGAACGAATCGTACCTTTTAGATAAAAAAATAGAGAAGAGAAAAACCGGCGTATAAATAATTAGTGGCATGTAATCCATCATTTAATTAGTGTCATTTAATAATTTGGGACAGTTTTGGTAGGTTTTGCTCCATGCAATCCTTTGTTTGACGTATACGCTTTGTTAACCTTGGAATACAATTTGGTGTTTTAATGCTGATTGATGATTGATGGATTACCGTACCGAGATTTGATTTGGCATTGATGTGGTGGGAAAAAACCAAAGCGGGGAAAAACCGGTGTCGGAAAAAACCGTGTTGACGAAAGTCTGAGGCTTGACGAAGGAACGAATTGTTCCTTTTAGATAGTAGAGAAAAAACCGTTGTCGGAAAAAACCGTGTTGACGAAAGTCTGAGGCTTGACGAAGGAACGAATTGTTCCTTTTAGATAGTAGTAGAGAAGAGAAGAGAAGAGATAGAGATAGTGATAGAGATAGAGAAAAAAAAGTAGAGAAGTAGAGATAAGTAGAGAAGAGAAAAACCGGCGTAGAAATAATTAGTGGCATGTAATCCAGCCTTTAATTAGTGTCATTTAATAATTTGGGACAGTTTTGGTAGGTTTTGCTCCATGCAATCCTTTGTTTGACGTATACGCTTCGTTAACCTTGGAATGCAATTTGGTGTTTTAATGCTGATTGATGGATTACCGTACCGATATTTAATTTGCCATTGATGTGGTGGGAAAAAACCGAAGCGAGGAAAAAACCGGTGTCGGAAAAAACCATGTTGACGAAAGTCTAAGGCTTGACGAAGGAACGAATTGTTCCTTTTAGATATATATAGATAGAGATAGAGACAGAGAAAAAATGTAGAGAAGTAGATATAAGTAGAGAAGAGAAAAACCGGCGTAGAAATAATTAGTGGCTGTAATCCAAGGAGCAACTCTCTATCTGGACCAAACTTTTGTCCGGAGCTCCATAACCACCACCATAATCGGAGTGCCGCAAGAACAGTCCGCCGCATCGCGAGAAATCAACGCCACCAGGGAGCCAAGTGCCTCACCCCCCGAGCAAGAATGGCCGTGCACCGCTGCCCACACCGATAGCACCGTTCGAGGACCACCAAAACCTGGAGCCGTTGTTGTGGGTTTCTCGCACCGATGACCATTGCGCTTTTAGATCCAAGTGAGATGGCTCCCATCTGGTGCCGAGACATCGACGTTTCCACTCGAAGTGTTGGCGCCCGCACCGCCCAAGCAACTGGATCTTGTAGCCACAAACCTCCTCCGTCGCGCAGTCGGGAGATGCTGAGACCGGTTTACCCTTTTACGGAAAAAATATTAAGAATAATTGATTTTCTAATCTTTTTTAGTGAATTGATGATATAAAAAAGTACTATCTGGCGTAAGTAACCGTCGCCGGGCAGACTGTGCTTGGATCAGGCACACGGCCGTCCTCGGCGTGCGCTCCGCGCAGCCAGCGCACTGCCACGGATGACGGACGGACGTTCTTCGGCCACGCTGCGGTCGGAGCAGCGTCGCCGTACGTGATCGTGATGCCGTTCAGTTGTTCACTCGTGTTACCACCGTCGTTGGCCCACCAAGACGTACGTGAGCCCATTTTCAAACACTGGGCATGTACGCATGCACGGATCTGATGTTCCCGCACGAGCTCCACGTACGACAGATCCAAGGACCCAAGCTTCATCTTCATTGGATTCCGTGTTGGACTTGGACAGGATCACAGGATCGAGTAATAAGGGTTAAGCCTGTGCAAACACGGTTTAGCTGGTTTCGTAGGACCAGCATGAAATTAGCGGTTTGAGATGGTGTGGTTTAGACGGGTTAGCTGGTTTTGACGGTTTCAAACCGGTGGCCGGCCGGTGCAGTGCATCATCGCCAGCCTTCGCCGAGCTCGACCTCAGCGCAACTCCATCGCGGACCCCATCAAGGCTTCGCTCGAGACTGGAATGTGGAGTGTGGTACAGGGAGGGGACGGAGAGGTCGGGGACCCGGACAAGGACGGGCTTTCCCTGGCGGTTCTTGGCCTCCGATGAGTATACGGCGAGGAGGACGGCCTCGAAGCCAGAGAGCGAGGACGGGAGGGCGGGAGGCAGGCGGAGGAGGTAGAGCGAGTACAGGAGCGACAGGAACGCGAGCGCGGCCAGGCGGAGGTCGGGGTCCTGGGAGAGGAGCGAGGCTGGCTCGTCCGCGCCGCCGCCCGCGCGAAGCGCCCCCAAGAGTGCGTCGTAGGGGGCCGCAGAGCGGAGAAGCTCGCGGGCGGGGCGGTCGGAGTCCGCGAGCGCCGCAACGTCGGGGGAGGCCTGGGGCGGGAGGATAGAGGTGAGCGCGAGGAGCCAGAGAGGGAAGCGGCAGCAACGGCGCAGGCGGCCGGTGAGGGAGCATGGCCGGCAGCGGGGAAGACGAGATGTGAATTGGACTCGTCTCTCTCTCCCTTTCCTCTATCTCTCAGACTGATGCGCGGCGTCGGAGTCATGAGATCTGCTATTTTGATGGTTCCACGGTTTCACGGGTTTAAAATCAGACAGTACATCAAACCGTGAAACTGCTTTGGTTTAGTTTGGTTCGATGGTTTGGCCGGTTTGGAACCAAACCATGAATAGGCTGGATAAGGGTGTTTATAGGCCACTAATGACGCACAGGTGATTAAGGATCAAATTGCCGGAAAAATTGCAACGGGTGCTTGGAAAAATGTTAGCATGGCCGGACGCCGTGTTCTTGTCCGCACGGTCCCACTAGTGGAAAACGGGCAATAGGTTTCGACCTTTAGTCCTCAATTTGTTATGAACAGGTACTAAAGGGGGCACCCCACCCGGCCAGCTCGCCGCCCAGCAACATCCCGGTTCGTTAGGGACCTTTAGTCCCGGTTCGTGGCACGAACCGGGACCAAAGGATCACCACATGCGGCCGACCTTTGGTCCCGGTTCGTGCCACGAACCGGGACTAACATTTTCCCTATATGTCTTCTTCCACCTCGAGTCTAGCTCCATTTTTCCTGCTCGAGCACAACTCCATTTTTTGCTCTCTCTTTCCTCTTCCGAAGTTCACCCCATTTTTCTCCACCATTTGTCAAGATTGGTGACACCCAACTATACAAGGGTTAGCAACTATATACTCTCTTCCGGCGTTTCAAGTTTAGCTCATTTTATTGCTAGTTTAGCTCATTTCATTTTTCTAATGCTAGCTAGGTGTTTGATGAAATGCCTAAGTAGGGGATTTCATTTGTTTTATGTGTAATTTAAGGTCAAACTAAATTATGATTTGTAGATTTTAGTGCCGTCCCGTCCCTATCCTCACCACCGTTGATCGCCTGCGTCGTCCCCATCCTCACCACCGTCGATCGCCTGCGTCGTCCTGTCACCGGCACCGCCTCGGTGAGCCTCTTGTTTTCATCTTTTAAAAAATCATAGTTATATCATTTAGATGCATAATTTTTACTTGTATAATTTTCTTATTTGCATAATTGTTTGTTATATATAGTGCCATGGTTTTGACATCTGTTCACACCGGCTCTCGTCCGCTCTATTATTCGGATGTGGTATGATTGTTTGTTATAACTATTTGTTTCATTTCGTGTTTATGACAATTATGCCGACCAACTTGATATAGATATATTTTTATCTAGGAGGTAGTTGAACCGGAAATTCCAACCGACCCTATTTTCGAGTTTTTTAAGAAAGAAAACAATGATTTGAAAGCAAAATTGAAAAGAAGTGAAGATCTTCGTCTCCAATGCTTAGAAGAGAAGATGAATTTGGAGTTCATGTTTGCCGACGTCGTCGATGATCACGAGATCAAGATGGAGGCAATGCGCTTGAATCACGAGATCAAGATGAATGCAATGCGCTTGAAGCTTAAAAAGATTAGAAAATATGCCATTAGTCAAGAGGCTTGGTATCATTATGCTGTTGGTTCAATAATTACCTTAGTTGCGATTTTGATCGCATTTGTTGTTGGATTTAAATTCTTTAGATAGTTGTATGTTAGTTTCAATTAATCTATGTTTTATAAGAACTATTTATTACATTTGGTCGATTAGTACTCTACTTTGTTTTTAATGTGTTGAACTTGTATTAATTAATTTGGTCACGTATCTATTCATAATGTAGCTAGTGTAATGGTTTTTGATATACTTGTATAATGCAGATGAATCGACAATGGATGTACGGTGACCGACGCAGTCCCGAGTTCATTAGTGGCATGCATAATTTTCTCCATGCGGCTGAGGCAAACAAGCGGACGAATGGTTTTATTTATTGTCCATGTAGTGTCTGTAAGAATATGAGTGATCACTCTACCTCAAAAATCCTTCACATCCACCTGTTGCAGAATGGTTTCATGGATGGTTACTATTGTTGGACCAAGCACGGAGAAAGCGGGGTTATAATGGAAGACAATGAAGAAGAAGAGGATAATGACAACTATCCTATGTTCAATGAACACGGTGATACTACAATGGGGAAGACGAAGCTGAAAAAGATCCCATTGTTGATGAGCCCGACGATGATCTTCGTCGGGCCATTCGTGATGCACAAATGGACTGTGGAAGTGAAAACGAGAAGTTGAAGTTGGAGAGAATGTTAGAGGATCACAACAAATTGTTGTACCCAAATTGCGAAGATGGCCAGAAAAAGCTGGGTACCACACTGGAATTGCTGCAATGGAAGGCACAGAATGGTCTATCTGACAAGGGATTTGAAAATTTGCTGAAAATATTAAAGAAGATGCTTCCAAGGGATAACGTATTGCCCCCAGTACGTACGAAGCAAAGAAGGTTGTCTGCCCTCTAGGATTAGAGGTGCAGAAGATACATGCATGCATCAATGACTGCATCCTCTACCTCGGTGAGCACGAGAATTTGAATGCATGCCCGATATGCGGTGCATTGCGGTATAAAATCAGGCGAGATGACCCTGGTGATGTTGAGGGCGAGCCGCGCCCAGGAAGAGGGTTCCTGCCAAGGTTATGTGGTATGCTCCTATAATACCACGGTTGAAACGTTTGTTCCAAAACAAAGAGCATGCCAAGTTGTTGCGATGGCACAAAGAAGACCGTAAGAAAGACCTGATGATGAGACACCCCGTTGATGGGTCGCAGTGGAGAAAAATCGACAGAGAGTTCCCGACATTTTCAGATGACGCAAGGAACTTAAGATCTGGTCTAAGTACAGATGGCTTTAATCCTTTTGAGAGCAGAGCTCCAGTCATAGCACTTGGCCTGTGACTCTATGTATTTATAACCTTCCTTTGGTTGTGCATGAAGCGGAAGTTCATTATGATGCCAGTGCTCATCCAAGGACCGAATCAACCTGGCAACGATATTGATGTGTACCTGAGGCCATTGGTTGAAGAACTTTTACAGTTGTGGCGTGAAGAAGGTGTACGTGTGTGGGATGAGCACGGACAAACAGAATTTGACCTACGAGCGTTGTTTTTTGTAACCATCAATGATTGGCCTGCTCTTAGTAACATTTCAGGACAGTCAAACAAGGGATACAATGCATGCACGCACTATTTAGGTGAGACTGAAAGTATACATTTAGGTAACAAGAATGTGTACCTGGGCCATCGTCGATTTCTTCCACCCAAGCATCCCTTAAGAAAGAAAGGCAAACATTTCAAAGGTGAGGCAGATCCTCGGCCGAAGCCTACCCGCCCTTCTAGTTCTGATATATATGATATGGTCAAGGATTTAAAAGTAATATTTGGGAAGGGTCCTGACGGACTATCTGTTCCGAATGACGCTGACAACCACGTACCCATGTGAAGAATAAATCTATATTTTGGGAGCTGCCCTATTGGATAATCCTTGAGGTTCACTCTGCAATCGACGTGATGCACGTGACAAAAAATATTTGCTTGAACCTGCTAAACTTCTTGGACGTGTATGGGAAGTCAAAAGATACACCGGAAGCAAGGCATGACCATCAACGTATGCACGAATGAGACGACGTGCATTCAGATAATCATAAAGGTCCTGCAAGCTACGCTCTTACGAAAGAAGAGAAGACAATATTTTTTGAATGTCTTAGCAGTATGAAGGTTCCATCTGGCTTCTCGTCGAATATAAAGGGAATAAAAATATGGCAGAGAAAAAATTCCAAAACCTAAAGTCTCATGATTGCCACGTGATTATGACACAATTACTTCCGATTGCATTGAGGGGGCTTCTACCGGAAAATGTTCGAGTACCCATTGTGAAGCTATGTGCATT
The DNA here is from genome assembly GCA_947311845.1 of Poa pratensis. NCBI lineage: Eukaryota > Viridiplantae > Streptophyta > Magnoliopsida > Poales > Poaceae > Poa > Poa pratensis. Next base: position 23,518,960 of record CAMZMU010000081.1, on the reverse strand, counting down.
CCTCAATGCAATTTCTCAGAAGGTCATCAATCCACTAACTCTACCAAGTTTACAGAAGAATGTGGTCCAATGTCTTGTCAGCTTCGAGTTGGTGTTCCCACCAACCTTCTTCAATATTATGACGCACCTCATAGTTCACCTAGTCGAAAAGATTTCCATTCTCGGTCCTGTATTTCTACACAACATGTTCCCCTTTGAGAGGTTCATGGGAGTCTTAGAAAAATATGTTCATAACCGTGCTAGGCCAGAAGGAAGCATCTCAAAGGGTATGGAACGGAGGAGGTCAATGAGTTTTGTGTTGACTTTATTCCTAATATTCAGCCGATCGGTGTTCCTCAATCACGCCATGAAGGGAGACTACGTGGAAAAGGCACGCTAGGAAAGAAAGCAACAATATGTCTAGACGGGCATTCTTTCACTCGAGCACACTACACAGTTCTACATAATTCCAGCTTGGTGGTTCCATATATCGAGGAACACAAGAATTTTTTACGCTCTAAACACCCGGAGAAACCTGAAGATTGGTTTGATGGACAACACATGAAGACTTTCGGCGGTTGGTTGCAAACACGTCTCATTAATGACACCAATGTTGGAGAACAACTATACTTGTTGGCCAAGTCACCATCTTCGACTATATTGACTTTTCAAGAGTACGAGATAAATAGAATACATTTTACACGGCCGACCAAGATAAAAAGAGCACCAACCAAAACAGTGGTGTCCGCTTTGATGCAACAAACTACAATGGGCAAAAGGTCACATATTATGGTTACATAGAACAGATATGGGAACTTGACTATGGACCTTCTTTTAAGGTCCCTTTGTTCAAGTGCAAATGGTTCAACCTAGAAGGCGGGGTAGAGGTAGACACACGGTACAGAATGACTATAGTGGATTTTAAGAATCTTGGGTACAACACCGAACCATTCGTCCTAGCCAGTGAAGTGGCTCAGGTTTTCTATGTGAAGGACATGTCTACCCTACCGGAAAAAAAGATAAGCAAGCGAATACATCATACGATGAGCCAAAGCGCCACATAGTTCTTTCAGGGAAAAGAATCATCATGGGAGTGGAGGACAAGACAGACATGTCAGAAGATTATGATAAGTTTCATGAAATTCTGCCCTTCAAAGTGAGCACTGACCCAAGCATCAAGTTAAATGAAGAAGTGACGAGGGGTACACTCATCAAATCCCATGGTTGAGGACCTAGGGTTAAGATTATTGGGAGAGAACGTGGTAGTACTGGTAGTTTCGTCGGCTGACAAGCAGAGGCAAAGATTTACCCAGGTTCAGGCCCCTCGGGTGGAGGTAAAGACCCTACTTCCTGCTTGTCTGGTATTGATTATGTGGATTATGCGATTACAGGGGAGCTCTGGCGAGGTATCGATCTCGCTAGAGCTTTTGGTGGTTCGAGTATGGCCTGTTCCTAGATCGGCGCCCCTCCCAGCCTTTAAATAGGCTAGGTCTCGGAAGTTCGTAACCGACCTAGTTTACACGTATGGAAAGTCTAAACCGACTATGCCTATGTCTAATCTTGGAGGGTACTCCATCTTCTTGGGCCTCTTGTCTTGGACTTCGAGTAGGCTCTTCGCTATTGGGACTTAGTCGTCACGTGCACCAGGTACCCTCACGGTAGGGTACCCGAGATGTATACCCTTGTCAGTAGCCCCCGAGTACTTGTCTGACTCGAAGAATCGGGCATTGACTCGTTCGTAAGTGCACGTCATATGCTTTGTATTCTGTATATTATAATTAGAATTCATGTATGAATAGCACATGTTGGCTATGTCGAGTATTTATCGACTGTGGTTTTTGCTTATGAAGATCAAGGGATAATAGCTTAGTAGGCCCAGTACACTCGACGGATCGGGACTGGTTAACTACACATTCGGGTAAAACTTTACTAGCTTTCAATCAAACTCGAGTCCCCAGACTCGAATCTGCAACAAACTGGTCAGATTCGACTAGGCCGCTTGAGATCTTACTGAATCGATCTGCAGTATAACTTTGAATTTTACCCAACATGTCCGTCGGGATTTTTCATCATGTCTGCTGACACGGAAAGTATAAGGATTGACGTTGCTGGAACGGTCCTTAGCCCAGCTCGAAAGTTCGGCGGGTCTTACCTTTGCACTATGCGTGCAGCATCCGAGATGTTTGCGACGGACGCAACCGGGAATGTTTCGAGTATGATTTTGTATATGAACGTAGTCGATATACTTTGTCGACTGACCCTTTGTCATTATTTTATCGGGTGCGCGACAGCGCTCCCGATGGGAGTAGCCCCGAGATTGTGCTTTATTACATGTAATGGAGGATAATCTCAGGATTTTCTTACCCTGCATATGTTAATTGAAGATTTTTTTTGCCGTAATTCTATCGGGTGCGCGACAGCGCTCCCGATGGGAGTAGCCCCCGAGATTGTGCTTTATTGCTTGCAATGAAGGATAATCTCAAAATCATTTTATCTTGAGCATCTTTAGTTGAAGAAATTTTATATACGCTCCCGATGGGAGTAATATGGAACCAGCCGAAGAAACGGTCGAGTGACCAACTTTGCCTTATCATTGCTTTTTCACACCCGAACCAAACAAGGCAGTCGAGCCAATACGCGTTGAGCGGACTCGAATCTATTTCTGATCAAAGTGCTTGTGAAGACGTCATGGATACGTTTTGTGGCGACTGCGCCGCCTGACACGCGTGACGTGCGTTATGCTGCAATGGATGGGACGTGACACAGGTGGGCCCTTTTGTGCAGAGCTGACCGAACAACGGTGCAGTTTGGACTTGATTTGACCACTCGGGCCCACTTTTTCCGGAGAGGTGATTATGGCTCCTCTTTTTGCGCGCGTAGTGGGCGGAGTGGCCGGCGACGGTTGCCCTCCGCGTTTGCCACGTGTACGGTGAGATTGCGTGCGTAGCGCACGGTTAGGATCTGAATGGCTGTGATTGCCTTTGATTTGTGGTAAATAGGGGAAACGGCGCTGGCATTGTTTTTTACTAGCCATTTGCTCTGCGCGCCACCCCTGTTCCATCTTATTCCTCGCGCTCCTGCTCCATTGTTTCCTGCGCCCAAGCTCTTGCTGCTCTCCCTAGCCACCACCGCCATGGCGCCAAAGAGGAAAGCCTCTGCCACCGACGCGCCCGCGACTGACGCGGCCGCTCTGAAGGGGAAGAAAGCTGCGGCTGGCGCATCTGCGGCCACCGTCGACCTCAAGAAGAGCGACGGTGACTGGATGAAGTCCACAATCAAGGCAGCCCATCTCGAGAAGTTCCGCGAGGACGGACTGCTGCCGCCGGCGGACCAGCTTACCGTCTGCGCGCCATCAAAAGAGGTACTCCCCGAACCTCGCGCAAACGAGCGCGTATGTTTTGCGGAGTTCTTGCCTAGGGGTCTATCTTTCCCCTCCACGATTTCGTTCGTGGTTTGCTTACGCCTATGGGGTGCAGATCCATGATCTCACCCCGAACGGCATTATGCACATTGCCTGTTTCATGGTATTGTGCGAGTGCTTCCTGGGAGTTGCTCCCAGCTGGGCTCTTTGGAAGTCTATCTTCATGGTCCGGCCCAACAACCGAGGCGGCCGAACCTATCCAGTTGGAGGCCTTCAGATCCAAGTGCGCAGCGACACCCGATACTTTGCCCTGAAGCCAGTCGACTCGGCGCAAGGGTGGAGGAAAAGGTGGTTCTATGTGCTAGTCGACCAGGAAGGGGCCCCAGCATTTTCGACTGCTGGTATAGCCGCTAGGACGAAGGCCTGGGACCATGAGCTTTCGACTGAAGAAGCGGAAGCGGCGCCTCTGCTGGAGACGATTGGAGGACTGCTTAACAGCGTCACTGGTGTGCATCTAATTGCCACCTTTGTGAAGATGCGGGTGTGGCCGCTCCGCGCGCGAGCTCACCCTATGTGGCAGTATGAAGGCCCTCTCGACTCCACTCGGATGAACAAGGAGGAGCTATCTAGGAGCGAGCTGGTGGCACATGTGCGGTCCATCACCAGCACAAAATCCAGCGAGCCCTGCAACGTCGACTGCCCCGTCTCCTTATTCGGCTGAAAAGCCTTTGCCAGAGGTTAGTGAATCTATCAAGTTTATGATCTCCTGTTTTTGTTATTCTGCTATGCATCTTTGTGACTTCGACTGCTGTATTTTGTATGCAGGGCCACTCGACCACCTCAACCCTTCCTCCTCTTCCCGAAGATGGCCCAACTCATGAAACAGAGGTGACGGTAGAAGCGAAGGGAGGAGATGAATCGCCTCTTCCTTCGGCTACTACATCTCCCACAGAAGAGGTTGAAGAGGAAGGGGTTGAAGAAGCACAGGACAAGGAGCGTGCCACGACTGATGATGTGAGCGAGGTCCCTACTCGCAAGCGCCGTCGGGCGGCAAGTTGTGTCTTCCTCCATGAGTTCACCCGCAAAGGGATCAGATGTGAGAGATGACGGAGACTCGGGCTCGTCTCCTACGACCACAGCTGCTCCTTTAGACGTGAGCCCGTTGAGCTCGGCTCCTCCTCCTCCTCAGTCGGGTGGGAGCTGCAGTTTGGAGGCCCAATGTTTGACGACCTCGACAGTGAGGAGGAAGAAGAGCACAGGTTTGCGTCTGAACGTTTTGTACTTGAGTTTCTGCTTGTTGATTGTCTTGCTTATGTTTTATTTCCTCTGTCGCTCGCAGTGCTGAGACTGTGCGACCTCCAACTCCTCCAACCGAGAGAGCTTCGACTCCAGATCAGCCAGAAGCTTCCCTGTTGCGGCTGAGGTTGTGAAAACAGTAGCCACGGCTACTACCATTGAGGCCGCCAAGATTGCGAGTACGTCGACTCCAGATTGGGACTTCTGCTGACAAGCCTGCACCTTGGGTTGAACACGTAAGTGTCGTTTGTCGAGTCCTCATTCTGGGACTATTTGTGTATAGCTTATGCTGGTTCCATGTGCATGCAGCCCTTCTACCTCAACCTGGTGGAATCAGGCAAGGCGTTTGTCCAGGTTGAACAGGAGAGGGACAATCTGCGCGCTATCATGGAGCAACTCAGCCGTAAGTGTGTTTGACTTCTGTATGTCTTTGCTTTGTCGATTGTGAATGACATCTGTCCATCTATCTCAGGTGACAAGGCAACTGCTGAGTCCCGGGTTAAAGAGCTAGAAGACGCACTCGCCAAACAGCGCGCTGAGTCGAAGAAGGCCTTGGATGATGCCAAGAACTCCGCTGCCTTGCGCGAGAAAAATTATGCTGAGCGCTTGGCGAGCCTCACCCGAGACGTAGGCGGTGAGTTGAATTTTTCACTTTTTGTCTACTTCTTTTTGCCACTGAATGTTGTGTAAAATTTTCTGTTCTTTCTGCTTTTTTGAAGGAGCTGTTGGCGCACCGGCACCTGTAGACCAGTCGAGTGGCGATTTGTCCCTTGACCGCGCTATCGGCGACCTGGATGTCGTCTCCACCCAAGCCAAGGATGCACTCGCCAAGTCTACGAGCACGCTCGGCGCCGTGTACAAGGACGTGTTCCCGTCTAGCCAACCTCCTTCGACTGTGGATGGCTTCGCCGACGTCCTGGGCCCGGGAACTTCGACTATGACGAACTTTGCTCGCACTTTGACGGTACGCGGCTCAGAGACCACCCTCAAACTCCTTTTAGGTCATGGGATAGAGGGTGACTTCAAAGCCGCTCTGTCTGACTTCCTCGCAAGCCGGGCGGGAAGCTGGTGTCCCTAAAGCATGTGAACGAGCCAGCCGCGAAGTTGGCTGAAATATTTATGGCTACCATGGAGCGCCGGGCAGCAGAGGTCGCCGCCCGTGCGAGTAGGGCTAGGTCGGAGTCGATGTCTGAGAAGTAGGGCAGCCGCGCCTTTTTATGCCTTGTAATTAAACTTATGACCATGCGAGTATGCATGTGCTTTTGCTACCTTTGTATGAATTTATTTTCCTCGTTATGATTCTGCTTGTAAGGCTGTGTGTTGTTACTCGCCTAAGCTTTGTGATGAGTTTCTTATGAAACTTTTATGATGTTTGGAACAGAAACAGCCAGCCGCCACTGTATCCAGCTCGTCGCGGCATCGTGCCCCTACTCGATCTCGAGCTCAGGTGGCAAACGATGCCGCAGTAATACGTTATATGAAGGCCCGACTCGCGAAACTGGAGCAAGAGCTGGGGAGTGCCCGAAGTGAGCTGGATAGGATGAGGGCGAGGCCTGCCCTACCCACTCAACGGGAGGAGTATGTGCTTGGCGAAATGGAGATCGTGAACAGACAGCTCGAGTGTAAGCATGACTGCCTTGATCTTTGAGTTCACAATCTGTCCTTTTTGTTCACCCAACTTGTGTTGTTGCAGGTTTTGTTCAAGATTTCCAGGCGGAGCAGGCTCGCGTAGATGAGCAGTTGAACATGGCGACTGACGAACCCACGACTGGCCGTCAGCACTTTCGCTTGGATAAGCACCGAGCACGCATACTCGCGACCTGCAGGATCGAGTGTGGCGGAGCACTATGCTTCTTGAGTTATGCAGGTCGGCCTTCAGTCGAATCAACCAGATGCTTTTTCCGACTGGGCCGCAACCTCAAGGAATCCACGCGTTGCTCGAGCTCTTCCGGTCGACAGGTTCCATTCGAGGCTTTATCACCCAGAAGCTTGTGGATGGCCAACGCAACGATGGCATATATCCGAAGTCAACGCCAAATTTGCAGCTACGTCCACCCGGCCTGGATCGTCCTTGTCCCAGTCGCATCTTGACGATACATTCGATCATGCGAGGGTATTGGTTGATTGCTATCATGCTCAACTTATGGGCCCTGTTCTTCCAGCAAAGGACGAACCGGAAGATTAGGGTTTTTCTGTATAGGGAACAGCCCCCGAGTGTAAATTTTGCCAATTGTACTTGTACATATTTGTTCACTTGTATGTATGCAGCCCCCGAGTGTATCGAGTGGGGTTTATGAAAAACACTTTGTATAGAACATGCATTCTACAGCCCCCGAGTGCTCGAGTGAGGCTGTGAATTTTTTACGGTTTTGAAGCTTCAACTCATGTTATTGAGCAACCTTGTGGTTTATGTATGATTTTGTACGACCCAGCCCCCGAGTATTCGAGTGCGCCTGGGTATTATGTTTGAAGGAGCGAGAGCTCACGTTTTGAAGTAGCGCAGCCCCCGAGTATTCGGGTGAGGCTAAGGTTGTGCGAGTAGTAAACAGGGAGAAATATGAGGAATTTATTGACTATATTCCATTTATGAATGTTAGGCTGCAGGCCGCCTCATTAAAAACCTTCCAGTCCCCTTAGGTACCCTGGTAAGGAAAAGAGCGCGTCTGAAACCTGCAGCCATCCGACATATGTGCCTATTACATTATGCGACTGAGCAATCTAAGCATAGAAACGGCGCAGCTGCGCAACGTTCCAAGGATTATGGAGAGTTCGCCTGTCTTCGCGTGCTTCAGTCTGTATGCTCCACCACCAATGACCTCGGTGATGATGAAGGGTCCTTCCCATGGAGAAGCAAGTTTATGCACCTTCTTTTGCTTCAGTCGAAGTACCAAGTCGCCACCTCGAAGGACCTGGTACGCAGTCGACGGCTGTGATAGTTGCGTAGATCTTGCTGGTAGACAGCTGTGCGTGCTAGCGCCGTGTTGCGTGCTTCTTCGAGCAAGTCGACTGCATCTTCGAGTGCTTCATCTGCATCGTCTTCATTGTATGCTTCGACCCTTGGTGCGTTGAACCTTACGTCTGATGGCAGGATTGCCTCTGCGCCGTAGACCATGAAGAATGGAGTGAATTGCGTTGAGGCGTTGGGTGTTGTGCGTAGGCTCCATAGCACAGACGGGAGCTCTTCTACCCAAGCACCCGCGGCCCTTTTGAGTGGCACCAGGAGGCGTTTCTTGATTCCGCTTGTCACAAGTCCATTGGCCTTTTCGACTTGGCCATTAGATTGCGGGTGTGCCACAGATGCATAATTGAGCGTGATATCTTGCTCTTTGCAGAAGGATTTGAATTCCTCAGCCGTGAAGTTTGTACCGTTGTCAGTGATGATGCTACTTGGCACACCAAAGCGGTATATGATGGATTTTATGAAATTGACTGCTGTAGTGGCAGTCGAACTTGTGATAGGTACTGCTTCAATCCACTTGGTGAACTTGTCGACCGCCACCAGAAGGTGAGTATGCCCTCCATGGGAGGATTTTTTGAGTGGCCCAACCATATCGAGCCCCCACTGGGCGAAGGGCCAGGCCAATGGTATTGTCTTCAACGCCGATGCGGGTGCGTGCGGCTTTGTGGCGAATTTTTGACAGCCGATGCACCTTTTGACTATGTCCTCCGCGTCTTTGAGTGCTGTGGGCCAGTAGAAGCCTGCGCGAAAGGCTTTGGCTACGAGTGATCGACTGCTGGCGTGATGCCCGCAGGTACCTGCATGAATATCACGAAGGATGGCTTGGCCATCTTCAAATGCTATGCAACGTTGGAACATACCTGATATGCTGCGTTTGTAAAGTTCACCGTTGATGACAGTGTATGCTTTAGATCGTCGAGTGACGCGTCTTGACTCTGTTATGTCTTCGGGTACCTCGCCGCGGAGTATGTATGCGAGGAAAGGTTGAGTCCAAGTTGGCTCGATGAGGAGTACCTCGACTGGGGGTCCTCTGTGCTAGGTGCTTTGCTCTTGGCTGGTGCGGCTGATGTAGGAGTTGCTCGCTTTTTTTGATGGATCTGTGCTCGATGCGCTCGAAGAAGACACCAGGTGGAACTGGTGCTTTGGTCGCACCAATGTTGGCTAACTTATCTGCTTCTTCATTGCTCTCACGCCCTATGTGCCGCAACTCGCAGCCTTCGAAGCTGCCCTCCATGATGTTGTACAGGTCACGGTAGGCGATCATGTTATCTGCGATTGCATCGCAGGCCTTCATTGTTTGCTGCACCACAAGATTCGAGTCACCGTAGATCATCAGTCGAGTGCACCCGAGGGCTTTGGCCATCCTCATGCCATGGATCAGGCCTCATACTGCTTCGTTATTGGATGGGAACTCGAACCCCATTTGTAGGATATAGCGGAGCTTGTCGCCTTTTGGTGATATGAGGATGACACCTGCGCCTGCGCCTTCGTTTTTCTTTGAGCCGTCGAAGTACATAGTCCATGAGTTGGACACATCTGGTGCTCCTGGGAGCTGAGCTTCGATCCACTCGGTGTGGAAGTCAGGTAAAACTTGTGCTTTGATGGCCTTCGGGTAATCATACTTGATGTCTCTTGGTGCTAGCTCGATGAGCCATTTTGCTACTCGCCCAGTTGCGTTGGGGTTTGTGAGGATGTCCCCGATCCCTGAGGTGCTGATTACAGTGATCGGGTGCTCGGAGAAGTAATGCGTCAGCTTCCTTGAGGACATGAACACGGCGTAGGCCAGCTTTGATAGTGCGGGTACCGCTGCTTTGATGTGGAGAGCACTTCACTCAAGTAATAGACTGGACGTTGTATGCTTTGGGCGTGTCCCTCCTCCCTTCGTTCGACTACCAGTACGGTGCTTACCACCCTGTTAGTTGCAGAGACATATAGGTACAATGGCTCGCGTTCCCTTGGTGCGACGAGGATTGGAGGGCTTGTGAGGACTCGCTTGAGATCCGTAAAGGCTGCTTCGGCTTCTGGCGTCCACTCGAATTTATCTGCTTTCTTCATCAGTCGATAGAACGGGAGTGCTTTTTCGCCTAGCTTGCTGATGAATCGACTGAGCGCTGCTACTCGACCCGCCAACTTTTGCACGTCATGGAGCTTTGAAGGCCTTTGCATCGTCAAGATGGCCTGTATTTTCTCCGGGTCTGCCTCGATTCCTCGAGCTGAGACTAGATACCCGAGGAGTTGCCCGGCTGGCACGCCGAACGTGCACTTCTTCGGGTTGAGCTTGATGTGGAAGCGTTTGAGGTTTGCGAATGTCTCTCGCAAGTCATCGAGTAGTGTGTTTTCCTCTCTTGTGGTGATGACGATGTCATCTACATAGACCTGGACGTTTCGCCCAATTTGCTTCTTGAGGCAATCTTGCATCATGCGCTGGTAGGTTGCGCCTGCGTTCTTGAGCCCGAAAGGCATTGTGGTGTAGCAGTAGACCCCGAGTGGGGTTATGAACGCCGTTTTCTCTTCATCCTCTTCCTTCATCCTTATCTGGTGGTAACCCGAGTAAGCATCCAGGAAGGACAAGCGAGCGCACCCGGCGGTGGAGTCGACGATCTGGTCGATTCGAGGTAGTGGAAAGTGATCCTTTGGACAGCATTTATTGAGTGCTGTAAAATCTACGCACATCCGAAGGATATCTGTGTGCTTCTTCTCTACGAGTACGGGGTTGGCCACCCATTGTGATTTCTTGATCTCTCTGATGAATCCTGCTGCGAGTAGCCTGTCGACTTCGGCTTCGACTGCAGTTCTTTTTGGGCCGGATATGCGGCGCATTGTTTGCTTGACTGGTTTAGCATCTGGAAATAACTGGAGAGAGTGCTCGGCGAATTCCCTGGGAATACCTGGCATGTCGGCTGGACACCATGCAAATATATCCCAGTTCTCACGGAGGAATTCGACGAGCGCGCTTTCCTATGCGATAGGCAGACTCGACGAGACATTGACTGTCTTGGTCGGGTCAGTCGGGTGCACCTGATGCGATCTTGTGTCATTGGTGGCATTGAATGCTCTGTCGACTGCCACCTTTTTGTGTTCTGGCATAAGTGTTCGATCGTTGGAGACCGCTAGATCAGCGAGTGTTGCTTCCATGCCAAACATCTCAGAGATTTTGCTAAACTCTCGGTCGCAAGAGTCAGACTTTTGGAAGTTCCCTTGACTGTGATTACTCCTTTTGGTCCAGGCATCTTCAGCTGGAGGTATGCGTAGTGTGGCACCGCCATGAATCGAGCGAACGTCGGGCGTCCAAGTATAGCATGGTATTGTGACTTCCAGTCGACAACTTCGAACTCAATCGATTCTGTCCTGAAGTGGTTCTTGTCCCCGAACGTTACGTCGAGTTGTATGGTGCCTTCTGGGCTTATTGCTTTGCCTGGGACGATACCGTGAAAGGTATTTGAAGACCTTGGCAGGTTTTCGACTGACCTGTTCATTTTGCGGAGCGTATCTGCGAAGATGATGTTTATGCCGCTGCCCATCCATGAATACCTTGGACATGGCGTAGCCTCCAATTTGCGCGTCGAGTACCAGAGCAGAGTGCCCTGGACGAACAACCGATGGAGGGTGGTCCTCTCTGCTGAAGCTTATTGCGGTTTCAGAACCCTTCAAGAATTCAGTTACAGCGGGTGACATGACCGCCATGTTTACTTGTCGAGTGCGAAGTTTTTGCTCCCTGTTGGAAGGCGACCTTTCTGTATCATGTACATCTGCCCTTGGGGCGGAGGGTACTGTGGTTCGTCCACCCGAGGTATGGCTGTATGGCACCCGCGAGATTTCCGCCTGCGGCAGGCTGTGGTGGTGGAGGTGGTGCCATCAGAACAGGCACATTGTTTGGCTGAGGCACGGGTGCAGGTGCTTGTGTGGCTGCTGCCTTTCTGAGATTTACGTAATCAGTCGCCATTTGGTCGAACTCCCTGCAGTTTCTCATCGAGTGATTGGAGCGCAGTTTTCCGTCGTCCCCCTTGTACAGGTGGAATCTGCAATCAGCATCCATCTTTTCTTCGAATGATCGCTCAGATTGTGCCCGTGACTTGCGCCAGTCCTTCCTCTTGTAGCTATCACTGCGTTGGCCGCGGTCTCGACTGTCCCGACGATCATCTCGACTGTCCCGCCGATCATCTCGACTGTCTCGCCGATCTTCTGACCGTCGGTCGCTTCTGTCTTGTCGTTGCGGGGCGTGGAGAACCCAGCCGCCATGAATTCGGGTCTGTCGTCATCGTAGTGACGTTTTGAACGTTTGCGCCTTCGGTCGTCTCTGTACGAGTCTCTGTGGCTTCGACTGCCACTCTCATGTTTGTCACGGGGTGAGGACCCGCGTGTGGTGCGCCCATATCTTCTCCATCTGCCCACTCAGTCGCGATCTGCAAGAGATGAGCTACAGATTTTGGCTTTTGGCGACCAAGTGCTTCTTTGAAGTCTCCCTGGCGAGGCCCATGACGAAAGCATCCATGGCCATATCTTCTGAAACTACTCCAACTGAGTTACGTATCTCAGTCCATCGTCTGATGTATGACCTCAACGTTTCGTCTGATCGTTGAACGCAGGCTCGCAGCTCCTCGAATGTTTTTGGGCGCTCACATAGAGGCTCGAAGTTTTTGATGAAATCCGTGCGGAAGTGATCCCACGAGTCGTATATGGGCCTTGAGCCAGTCGCGGGCTGTGCCTTCGAGCATGAGTCGTATGTATTGCATGGCTGTGGTGTTTGTGCCTCGCTGGCACGCGACAGCCAGCCTGTAATCTTCCAGCCACCCGGAAGGTTCCTGTCGACCCGTGTACTTGGGCTGTTCAGATGTGAGTTTGAACCCTTTGGGCATCCGTGTCTCGCGGACGCGTCGAGTGAAGCACAGAGCTCCATGTGGCTCAGGCTCTCGATCAGAGTATGAGTCGCTACTGTAAGATCTGCGTGATCTGCTCCTGGACCTGCGCCGACGAGCCGCTTCTTTCCTTCGAGTGGTGGCGGCGACCACTGTGATTATGCTCTTCACGACGTGTGTCGACTAGGGCACGGTCTCGACTCCCACCTGGAGTTCTTGGAATTTGGCGTATGGCCTTCGCCGCTAAGGCGAGTGATTTGATCTGTTGGCGATGTAGTTTTGCATTGGGGTCATCAGCTGGAGGCTTGATTGCCTCTAGGTATGCTGCAGCGGTAGAGAGCACCCGCAGCTGTTTTGGGTACTGGCACTCCTCCTCGTCGTATGTCATGAAGGAGTTGCCTAAGTTGCGGGTGAGTGCCGCCCTCTCTCCGGCGAGAGGTGTGACAGCCTTGATCTGGGTCTTGTGTCTGCTCGCCCGGTGGAGCTCAGGGAGAGCTGTCTTCTGCGCACTCGACAAGCTAGCTTGCTTTTTGCGTTCTTCGAGTGTTGCTCTTATCTGCTTCGAAGTGATTCCTGCCAGTTGAAGTACTGGAAGGTCAACATCTCCTCTTGTGTTGCGTCTGCTGGCATCATTGTGCACTCCTTGATACTTTATCTGCTTTTGCTGCCATCTCAGCAGTGATTGTGAGAGTTGTGACTCCGTCCGGCATAGTAACTGTGCACGGGAATTCTGTAGGCCTGCGGCTGGCCGCAGCATCTGATGATTCTGCGGCGATGGCGACGTAGACCTGCTGGGGTATCACCCGAGGGTATGTATGTGTGTCTTCGAGTCCATCATGGACTCGACATCATCATCAAGGCTCATGTCGGAGTCGATATACCCATCGAGTGGTCCGTCTGGACGGATCTCGCTGTCGATGCCTTCATCGCCTATGCTCATCTCGGCGTCGGAAGTTGTTATGAATCTCGAAGTCGAGGTTGTTGTTGTTGGTGCAGATCTCGGAGTCGACGTGGTTGTCGATATGAGTTTCAGGTTCGTCGAAGTCGCTGAGGGAGATCCCGCAGTCGAAACTATCCTCGAGTGGGAGATCGAGCTCGGGATCGTTTGTGCGGTATGCTGATTCGGCCTCCTCGCCTGGAGTTCTTCATGAGCTCGTGCATCTCTCGTGTGGACATGGCAAGCTTGGAGGATCGACGATGGTATGGACAGTTGAGGGATCCGCAGTCGAAGGAGCCGCAACCGATGGAGCCTCGGGTGCGGAAGTCGCGAGTTGGCGTGGATCCGTCAAGTCCTGCACACCAAGCTTGTTGACGAAAAAATTGAACGAACCAACGGTTAAACCCAAACCTGACTCGAGATCGGAGAAGGCCTCCTGGAATCCTGGCGAGTGTGGCTCGAAATCCATCAGAGGATCCGATGCGCTTTTTGCGGGTGAAGCTGGCGTGTTGCCGTTTGTCGAGTGAGCCGGCGAGTTGCCGTGTGCCGCCTGAGTCGGCGAGTTCTGGTTTGTCGATGCAGCCGGCGAGTTGCCGTTTGTAGATCCGATCGGCGAGTCGCCGTTTTCCGATGGAACCGAAGAAACCGTGAGTCCAGCACTATTCTTTCCCACAGACGGCGCCAATTGACGAGGTGTACACTCATCAAATCCCATGGTTAAGGACCTAGGGTTGAGATTATGGGGAGAGAACGTGGTAGTACTGGTAGTTTCGTCGGCTGACAAGCAGAGGCAAAGATTTACCCAGGTTCAGGCCCCTCGGGTGGAGGTAAAGACCCTACTTCCTGCTTGTCTGGTATTGATTGTGTGGATTATGCGATTACAGGGGAGCTCTGGCGAGGTATCGATCTCGCTAGACTTTTGGTGGTTCGAGTATGGCTGTCCCTAGATCGGCCCCCTCCCAGCCTTTAAATAGGCTGGGTCTCGGGAGTTTGTAACCGACCTAGTTTACACGTAAGGAAAGTCTAAACCGACTATGCCTATGTCTAATCTTGGAGGGTACTCCATCTTCTTGGGCCTCTTGTCTTGGACTTTGAGTAGGCTCTTTAGTCCCAGGGAAACTCAACATAAAGTCATTTAAATAGGCAAAACTAGATAGAAAGCAAGAACATTCATAATATTTGTGAATTATCCATCAAATGTGGACTACTTTGTGTGGAAGTTGTATTGATGTAATTTTGCACCATATTATTTGTACTTGCTTCACAAAAGAAGTCATTTTGTGCACTAAGAAAATGGAAAATGATATTTCTAAAACTAATTTAAAAAATTAGTTTGGCACCTTTGTTTCCCATACCAAGATACACATATGTGCCAAATATGGGAAGTTTATGACAAACTATGTCATGTGAATGGTCATAACTTGGTCATTTGGCATGAAACCTATACATATTTATAGATGATACACCTTTTTGTGAAGGATTTTTTTTGAAAGTCGGTCAAAACACAAGTTTATCAATTTTACTAACAACTAGTACACATAAAAGAACTCCATGCCAAAAGATTTCCTTTTTTGAGTATTTTTCACATTCTTTGTTTTTTTTGAAAGAATGGTCAAAAATGGGTACCACAACTATTGATTTATAGGGGCCAAATTTGTATGAACTATGGATAGTTTTGTGATATAATCACTATTTGTGTACCTTAAAATGATTTTTCTATAAAAATCAGAGCAAACTATCACACACTTGTAGTTCAAATATGAATTACTTTCGAAAAATCAACATAAAATCATTTAAATAGGCAAAACTAATTTTAAAAATCAGTTTGGCACCTTTAAATCAAAGTATATAAAACAAAACATTAAAAGAAACTAGAACAAAAACAATTCAAAAAGAAAGTAAATCAATATATAAAAGAAAACAGAAACAAAAACCATTGAAAACAGAAAAAAGAAACTTGGAAAAATATTTAAAAAGCCCATTTAGCCTCGGTTGGTAACACCAACCGGACTAAAGGTCCGCTGGGCTTCGCGCGCAATTTTGGCGGCCCAGAGATGACCATCCGAGACTAAAGACCCTTTAGTCTTGGTTCGTGGCTAGAACCGTACTAAAGGTCATTTTAGCGGCGTTTTGGGTGGTTCTGCCCCAACAATTTCACATTCTTCCCCAAAATCCACGACGCCGCCGACGTCCCCGAGATGGCGAAGCCCTGCTCCGCTCCGCCGCACTGTCTGCCGATCCGCTCCGCCGCGCCCTGCTACCGCCGCGCTCCGTCACCGCTCCGTCTGCCGCGCCGTCTGCCGCTCCATCGACGCTGCCGACGCCTCACTCCGCCTCCGACGCTGTCGTGGGGTCACTCTTCGACTACCCCACGGTGGGGATACCTGGGTCACGCCAAGCCCATCAGCCTTATGACGAGGGCCCAAGGAAGGCCCAAGGAGGACGACGTGCGGCCCAAGATAGTCGACGCTAGGTCATGCACCCCCCATGCTTGTAAGCGCCATCGGCACCGTTCACCTGAGACCTAGCCTACCATATAAAGGCTAGGAGGGTCCTTCGTCTAGGGTACGCTCATAGCCGCCACACAAACCCTAGCGAGATTGCCATCTCGCCATTGTAGCCACAACTCACCATCAATAACCAGACAAGCAGGAAGTAGGGTGTTATCCTCCGGGAGCCTGAACCTGGGTAAACGCCTTGCTTGTCAGCCGTCGTGATCACCAGCGCTCATCTCTCTCCCCTCAATCAACCCGGGTACTCAACCCAGGATTTGCCGAGTCCACACCTCGTCAATTGGCGCCGTCTGTGGGAAAGAACGAGCGCTGGAACCATGGTCGCACCGGCTCCATCAACTTTGAAGACCGACGTCTGCATCACCAAGGAGCCAATCTGCTTCGGCTCCTTCGAGTACACCTTCCACCCGCCGGCCCACCGCTCGGTGTACGCCGATCTGCACGTAGGTATGTGCCTCACCTTCGGTACCATGCACTACTTCGTAGACAGCTGTGGAGTACTCAGATCCACGGCGATCGCACCGCCCGCGGTGGTGGCACCCATCTGCCGCACTGCGCCAACCACGCCCCCACCTGCTGCGGAGATCGCATCTGCTGCGACTGCGGCGACATCTTCGACTGCTGAGAAGATCGCGTCCGCCTCGACTACTCCGA
Source organism: Poa pratensis (assembly GCA_947311845.1). Lineage (NCBI taxonomy): Eukaryota > Viridiplantae > Streptophyta > Magnoliopsida > Poales > Poaceae > Poa > Poa pratensis. The sequence continues at coordinate 23,502,405 of CAMZMU010000081.1, read as the reverse complement.
CCGCCTCCGCTGCGGCAGAGATCGCGCCCAACGCGGCCGCGCCATCAGCGTCTCCGGCTACCACGGAGATCGCATCTGCTACGACTACGTCGACCACCTCGTCGACCACCGCGCGGATCGAGTCTACTTCGACTACCTCGATCGCGTCGCTGGCAAGGCCAAGATCTACGTCAACTTCGACTACGTCGACCACACCCTCGCGCGCAACGAGGTCGCGTCTCTATACCGCGCCACTCGCGTCTCCATCGACTTACAAGATCGTCAACAAGCCAATCGCGCCCACGTCGACAACAGCGACATCACTCCTCACGACCGCGGCGAAGATCGCGAAACTCCAGGAAGAGCCTCGGCGGCGACTGTGGTACCCACCACGTTGCGCCATTTTCGACTCCGAGCACGGCTCGGACGAAGGAAGCAGCAGTGGCAGCGTCCATCCCGCTGCCCAGATCTACCCCGCGCAAGTCTTCATGATCGACCAGAGGCCGCAGGGCAACGACGACGAACCCGCATACCCACTGGAGGTGGTCATGCCGGACCAGGTGACGCGACTCACCATCACCCGCGACATGGCAATCAAAGCCCTGAAGCACGTCGAGGAAGGCACACCCCCACCGGACGCACCCCGGGAGGACCTTATGGCGGTCCAGTACCTGCTGCGGAAGGAAGGCGAACGACTCCGCGCAGAGAAGGCCGAGCTCCTCCGACGCAAGGAGGAGGCCGACGCGTCGAGCGCCAGGAGGGCCGCTTACTCGTTCACTGCCTCAACAGAGGTCTGCAAGGAGCAAGGCGCCACAGAGCCCGCGTGCCCCTGATGACGGAGGTCGACCGCGCTAGAGTCACCCGCAACCTCGAGTCATCATACATAGAAGACGCAGACGGAATACCCGTCCCCAAGACACCCGGAGCCGCACTCATGGCAGTCGAAACATACCTGCGGCTGACACAGCCGCCTGAGGGCGACTCGCGCGCTCTCCTCCACAAGCAGCAGATCATGTCTATCAAGGCACTCGAAGACGCACTGGTAAACAAGGCGCCGACAGAAAAAGCGCGAGAAGATCGAGATCGCCGCGACCACGAGCCCGCAGCACTCGCAGCCCCGGCGACAAGACAACTGCGACAACCGCAGCCAGGTGAAGACCTCCGCAACGTCATCACACAAAGGACGGTAGACCGCAGCCGCATCCAGCGGCCGGCCAGCACGTCCACTTCGACTACGACCGCAACGACGGCGACTACGAGCCGTGCGGCGCCGCATGCTTCAGCTTCAACATACGCGACACAAGAATGCCCAAGGGCTTCAAGCTCACGGCAGAAGCAGTCAAGTACGACGGGAAGCAGGACCCGAGACTCTGGCTAGAAGACTACCTCATAGCCTGCAGCTGCCAGGGCGGTACTTCGACTACGGCCATGCAGTACATCCAGCTGATGCTCACGGGCTCTGCACGTGGGTGCTCAACACTCAACCCAAGAACGCCTTCAGGACGTGGGACGAGTTCGCGGAGGCCTTCGTTAAATCCTTCCTGGGGACGTACTCGAGACCGACGACGTTCGTCGAACTACAAGCATGCAAGCAAGGACGAGACGAGCCGCTCCGGTCATACATCCAGCGTTGGACCTGCTCCGCAACACCATGGAGACCGCCTCGGAGGACCGAGTGATGGATGCCTTCATGCACGGCGTCTCCCGCCGCGACCTCCGCGAGGAGTTTGGTAGGCTCCGGCCGAAAAACATGATCGAGGTCATGAAGATAGCAAACCAGTGGGCAGACGGAGAGGACTCGGTCCGCAATAGTTCACATACTCCCCGAAGGACGAAGCCGGACCAAGCAACTGGCGAGAAGGGCGCCACAAGAAGAAGCCACGTTACAACGGCAACGACTCAATCGAGCTAGTAGCGGCGGGATTCCAAACCCCCCGTGAGGATGAAGCGCGCGACAGCAGTCGCCAATACAGCCATGCACAGTACAGTCGAAGCGGCGGTGACCAGAGTCGCCAATACAGCCAGGGCAGTACAACCGAAGCGGCGGCAGCAGCTACCGCAGCGACGGAGGCCATAAACGCGAGTGGCAGAAACGCACACTAAGCCCAGCGGAAGAGCTGGAACAACCCTGCAGGCACCACATGTTCAGGAACCCGGAAACGGGCAAGTGGGGATCCAACCACCTGTTGAAGGACTGTCGAAAGGCACGCAAAATATACGAAGCCATGCAGAAGATAGTCACTCCAGCACCCGCAGCGCCAGCCGCGCAGCTAGCCATCCAGGCAGCACCCGCAGTCGCCAATCCAGCAGCACAGGCGGCGGGAGCCTTTCTGCAGCAGCAGCCGCAGCAAGATGCCCCACCGGTGATCCAGGACGCATATCCAGCGGCACGCGGACAACTCAACATGATACAGAAGGGACGCCCCTCAAACAGGCTCAGAAGCTCATCACCCGCCAAGTCTTCCAGCCATCACCTGTCCACCCGCGTACCAGACTACCTGAGAGGGTCAGAGACACCAATCACTTTCTCCAGAGCAGATCACCCGCCTGCAGTACCACGACCCGGGCACGCCGCCCTGGTAGTCGAAGCTCTGATCGGAGATTACACCCTGAAAAAGGTGTTCATGGACAGGCAGTGGCATTAACATCATCTTTGCCGACACCCTCAGAAGGATAAACAGCCAACGACGGACTTGGCAGCATCAGAGACCACCTTCCATGGCATAGTACCAGGGCAAGCAGTCACGCCCATGGGAACGATCACACTCGATGTCATCTTCGGCACACCCGAAAACTTCAAGAGGGAGTCGATCGACTTCGAGGTAGTCGACTGGAAGTCGCAGTACCACGCGATACTCGGCGCCCAACCTTCGCCAGATTCATGGCGACCTCACTACGCCTACCTCATGCTCAAGATGCCTGGACCCAAGGGCGTCATCACGGTGCACGGCGACTTCGACCGCTCCAACAGCTGCGACCGCGAGTTCAGCAAGATCTCCGAATTCTTCGGAGTCGAAGAGCACTTCGAGGCAATGGCAGTCGACAACGACAAGACCATCTTCCCAGCCCGCAAGAAACCAGCCAAGGACGCTGCCTTCAACGCGGCTGACGACACAACGACCCATCAGGTCCACCCGACTGACGCCAGCAAGACGGTCAAAGTATCGTCGAGTCTGACTCCCGCATAGGAAGGCGCGCTCGTCGAGTTTCTACGTGAGAACTGGAGAATCTTCGCATGGCAACCCTCTGACATGCCAGGAATACCCAGGAACCTCGCCGAGCACTCCTTAAAGTCCACAAGGACGCCAGACCCGTCAAACAGGCCATGCGACGCTTTTTCCGGGCCCAAGCGAGACGAAATCAGCAGAGAAATCGATCGACTGCTGAATGCCAAGTTCATCCGAGAGATCAAGGACTCGGACTGGGTCGCCAACCCGGTCCTGTGGAGAAGAAGAAGACGAAGAAACTCCGCATGTGCGTCGACTTCACCGCCCTCAACAAATGCTGCCCCAAGGACCATTTCCCGCTCCCGCGGATAGATCAGATCATCGACTCGACTGCAGGCTGCGAACGCCTGTCCTTCCTGGACGCCTACTCAGGTTACCAGCAGATCAGACTGAACGTCGACGATGAGGAAAACAGCATTCATCACACCCGACGGCGTTTTCTGCTACCAGACGATGCCCTTCGGGTTGAAGAACGCTGGTGCCACGTACCAGCGCACAATGCAAGCATGCCTCAAAGGGCTCATCGGGCAGATCGTCCAAGTCTACGTCGACGACATCGTCGTCACCACCCGCAAGGAGGACACCCTCATCGCCGACCTCCGCAAGGTCTTCGCCGCCCTCGACGAGTATCAGATCAAGCTGAACCCAGACAAGTGTGTCTTCGGCGTGCCAGCCGGAGAACTGCTTGGGTACCGTCTCTGCAAGAGGAATCGAAGCCAACCCTGAGAAGGTGCAAAACATACTCGCAATGCCAGCACCGACCAAGCTTCACGAGGTGCAACGCCTAGCCGGCCGAGTCGCAGCTCTCAGCCGGTTCATAAGTAAGTTGGGAGAAAAGGCCCTGCCTTTCTACCAACTGATGAAAAAGACAGACAAGTTCGAGTGGACAGAAGAAGCGCAAGTCGCGTTCGACCAACTCAAGAAAACACTCACGACTTCCCCAGTACTGGTGGCTCCACTGGAGAACGAGCCGCTATACCTCTACGTGTCAGCCACAAACAGGGTGGTCAGCACGGTACTCGTAGTCGAACGAGAAGAAGAAGGACACAGTTACCACCCTGTTCAGCGACCTCTACTACCTTAGCGAGGTGTTGACCCTGTCCAAGCAGCGCTACCCCCGCACTACCAGAAGCTGGCCTACGGAGTTTTCATGACTTCAAGGAAAGTAATCCATTACTTCTCCGAGCACCCGATCACGGTGGTAAGCTCCTCCGGGCTCTCCGACATCCTGACCAACCAATGCGCGACAGGACGAGTCGCTAAGTGGGTCGTCGAGCTAGGACCCTGGGGGCTGAAATACGCTCACCCGAAGTCAATCAAGGCCCAAGTGCTCCCAGAATTCACCACCGAGTGGATAGAAGCCCAGCTGCCAGATGTCCCCGACCTGTCCAACGCATGGACAATGTACTTCGACGGCTCCAAAAAGTTCAGATCAGCCGGGGCAGGAGTCATCCTCATCTCCCCCAAAGGCGACAAGCTGAAGTACGTGCTACAGATGGACTTCCCAACACCCTCCAACAACGAGGCTGAGTACGAAGCCCTAATCCATGGCATGCGAATGGCCAAGAACTGCGGCGCCACTCACCTCATGATCTACGGCGACTCCTACCTCGTCGTGCAGCAAACCATGAAGCCTGTGACGCCATCGCCGACAACATGATCGCCTACAGAGACCTGTACAACCAGCTGGAGGGCACCTTCGACGGCTGCGAGTTGCGGCACATCGGCCGCGAAAGCAACGAGGAAGCCGACGCCCTCGCCAACCTGGGCTCAGACAAGGCGCAGGTGCCACCCGGCGTCTTCCTTGAGCGCATCACGCAGCGGTCTGTCAAACTTCGACCCACGCCCTCCCACACCATCAACGAGCACCGCCGACCCGCCAGGCAAAGAGAAGGAGCCAATGGAGGTTCTGCTCATCGAGCCCACCTGGACGAGCCCATATCTGGCGTACATGCTGCACCAGAGACTGCCAGTCAACTCAGTCGAAGCCAAGCGCATTATTCGCCGTTCGAAAGGCTTCACCATCATCAAGGGGGAACTATACAAGCGAAGCATCTCAGGAGTCCTGCAAAGGTGCGTTGATCCAGTCGACGGTCAAGCCATCTTACTCGATCCAGCTGGCACTGCGGGCACACGCCAGCAGTCGAGCCTTAGTGGCCAAAGCTTTACGAGCCGGATTCTACTGGCCCACCGCAATGCAAGACGCAGAAGAACTCGTGAGGAAATGTCTCGGCTGCCAGGAGTTCGCCAACAAGCCGCACGCACCAGCTTCAGCACTAAAGACCATCCCACTTGCCTGGCCCTTCGCTCAATGGGGGCTCGACATGGTGGGTCCACTCAAGAAGTCCTCGCCAGGAGGACACACGCATCTCTGGTGGCAGTCGACAAGTTCACGAAGTGGATCGAAGCCGTGCCTATCACAAGTTCGACTGCCTCCTCAGCAGTTAACTTCATCAGGTCGATCATCTTCAGGTTCGGGTGCCACAGCATCATCACCGACAACGGCACGAACTTCACAGCCGAAGAGTTCAAGGACTTCTGCTCCGAGCAAGGCATCAAGCTCAACTACGCATCTGCTCGCACCCGCAATCCAATGGGCAAGTCGAAAAGTCCAATGGTAGTCTGCAAGGCATCAAGAAGCGCCTGCGAGTACCATTGAAGCGCGCCGCAGGCGCCTGGGTCGAGAGCTGCCGTCTGTGCTTGGAGCCTACGCACACACCAAACAGATCACCAGTACACGCCATTCTTCATGGTTTACGGTGCAGAGCGTCATGCCATGCGACATCAAGTTCGATGCACCCGAGTGGTGGCCTACGACGAGTCCGAGGCAGAAGAAGCACTCGAGGACGACATGGATACCCTGGACGAAGCACGCGACATCGCCCTCACCCGCACCAGCCGTGTACCAGCAGACCTGCGCAACTACACGGACGGCGACTGCGGCCCAGAGCGTTTCGTCCAGCGACCGTCCTCGCCTCAAACAGAAGAAGGTGCACAAGCTAGCCTCCCCATGGGAGGTCCATACATTGTGACAGAGCAATCGGCGGGAGCTTACCGCCTGAAGGACTCGAAGACAGGGACAGTCTGCCACAACCCATGGAATGTGCGCAGCTGCGCGCTTCTACGCCTAGTCGACTCCCCTTGTAACAAAGCATACATTCAAGGCGGCAGGTTTCAGACGCACTCTTTCCCTTACCAGGGTACCTGAGGGGACTGGAAGGGTTTTAATGAGGCGGCCTGCTCGCAAAAATCAATGAAGTGATTTGTGAACAAGCTCTCCCCTTTACTTTTTAGTCAAAAAGCAACATAAACCTAGGCCGCACCCGACGCACTCGGGGCTGCGCCATACAGGTTCAACTCAAAATCCTAGGCCGCCACCCGAAGCACTCGGGGGCTGCGCCACAGGTCTAAGTCAAACCTAGGCCGCACCCGACGCACTCGGGGGCTGCGCCATACAGGTTCAAGTCAAAATCCTAGGCCGCCACCCGAAGCACTCGGGGGCTGCGCCACACAGGTCTAAGTCAAACCTAGGCCGCACCCGACGCACTCGGGGGCTGCGCCATACAGGTTCAAGTCAAATCCTCCGCACCCGAAGCACTCGGGGGCTGCGCCACACAGGTCTAAGTCAAACCTAGGCCGCACCCGAGCACTCGGGGGCTGCGCCATACAGGTTCAAGTCAAATCCTAGGCCGCCACCCGAAGCACTCGGGGCTGCGCCACAGGTCTAAGTCAACCTAGGCCGCACCCGAGCACTCGGGGTGCGCCATACAGGTTCAAGTCAAAATCCTAGGCCGCCACCCGAAGCACTCGGGGGCTGCGCCACACAGGTCTAAGTCAAACCTAGGCCGCACCCGAGCACTCGGGGGCTGCGCCATACAGGTCAATCGAAAATCCTAGGCCGCCACCCGAAGCACTCGGGGGCTGCGCCGCACAGGTCTAAGTCAAACCTAGGCCGCACCCACGCACTCGGGGGCTGCGCCATACAGGTCAAGTCAAAACCTAGGCCCACCCGAAGCACTCGGGGCTGCGCCACACAGGTCTAATCAAACCTAGGCCGCACCCGACGCACTCGGGGCTGCGCCATACAGGTCAAGTCGAAATCCTAGGCCGCACCCGAAGCACTCGGGGGCTGCGCCGTACAGGTC